>JARNGD010000002.1:0-638583 GCA_031001845.1 Achaetomiella virescens
ATAAGCCCCTTAAAGGCTCTTCTATAAAGGGGTTAACTAGGGGTCTAATTTATCTACTAATCGTCTATCTCTCTATCTTGATCGCCGTTCTTAATAAAGGTATATCTCGCTCGAACTAACAATATTAGCTAGGGGGTCTAAATTAACGCTCGTCGTCGTCTATCTAAGGGAGATGCGGTTTCTTTCTTCGCTATTGCTATATAAGGGCCCGGACTTGAGTTTAGTATACTAAGATATAGTTCCTCTAGGCCTTTAGTAGTTAGAAGTATCGCCTAGCAAGGCGCTTATCGAACTCGTCCGCTAGCATATCTTGTTCTCCTCCTCAGAGGGCCTAGAACTATAGCTTCCTTCCTAGGCTAGTATTTCAGCCTAAAGTTATACTAGGCAAGGTCTCTACCTATCGAACTTGCCTCTTACTTAGCTATTGCTTCTTTTAGAAGTATTTAAGGTTCTTATAGTCTATCTAGACCTCGAACGAGGGGACGCTCTATAGCTCGGCATCCTACTACTCTAAATACTATATAATAGCTAAAAGCTCTTTATTATAGATTAGGTAGTTGTACTTGCTAGGCTATTCCTCTTTAAGAAGAAAGCAACTAGGTATAGGACTCCCTCGTTATTATACTAGGAGAGGGTACCCCTAATAGCGTACCCTAATAAGTCTATTTCTACTACTATCTTTCGCTCTAGGTCCTATTACGCTAGGACTAGGGCTCTAATTAGGAGGGCCTTTAGCTATTAGAAGGCCTCCTCGTACTATAGTAACTAGATAAATAGGATACCCTTCTTTTAGGGCTATTAGGGGAATTGCTATATTAGAGAACCTAGGGACAAAGTCGTAGTAGTAGTTAGCGAACCCTAGGAAGCTATAGACCCCTTAATAGTTTAGGGGCATTCCTATAACTCTATAGCCTTAATCTTCTTAGGATTAGCCCAAATGCCCTTACTAGCTTCGATAATAAACCCTAGATATTTAACGCTCTTAACCTTAAACGTATATTATTAATATCAACTTATAAGCCTATATCGAGGAGCCTTTTTATAACTTTCTTGACTTTCTCCCTATAGTTAGAGAGGGAGCCGTCCAAGTAGATTAATATATCGTCGATATAAGCCGAATAGAACTCGTCTAGGTAGTCTTATAGTATATAGTTATATACTATTAGAAAGTAGCTAGGGCGCTATTAGGCTAAAGGGGGTGACTAGCTATTCGAATAGCCTATACTATATATAGAATGCATTTTCCATTCGTCTCCTTCCTTGATTTGATCTTATAGAAGGCGCAATTATATCTAGCTTTAAAACCACTTTGCCTTAGATAGGGACCTCAACGTCTTAGTAATTAAGGGAAGAGGGTACCGATCCTTCTAGGTAATCTCGTTCAACCTATAGTAATCGATATAGAAATAGAGGCCGCCCCCTAGCTTCTTAACGAATAGTATAGCGCTAAAGTAGGAGAGCTGCTCGCCTAGATGAAGTTCTTATCTAGGAGCTCTATAAAGGTCTTCTAAAGACGATTAATTCCTTATACAATATATAGAGGTCCCTAGGGAGGGGTCTTATCCTAGCCGTTAGTATCCTTTTCTAAGGGGATTTTATAGTCGATGCCTGCTCGATATAGTAGGAGTTAGTCGGCTTATATCTAGTCGAATAGGGAAGGAAGTCGTAGTAGTAGCTAGGCAGCTTCTTACGAGGGTCGCTATACTTTTTTAGGGCGAGGGCTTTCTCGATATCTATAAGGCTTACTAAAAATTTATACGCTCTCCTTCTAGTTAGAGGGGCGGTATCGTCTTGCCCTATAAACTAGGGCTCTAAAGATGCTCGCTATATATTATTATACTAGGAAGTTGACCCCCTTATTATAGCTCCGCTCCTTGACTACTAACCTAAAGAGCCTATATAGACCTTATTTCTCGGTATAACTTCTACTTATTCGGCCCTTATCTAGGGTCTTCTAAGGACAATATCCTCTACTAGTTAATAATATAGAGGAATACCCTCTTTTACTTATAACTATTAATATCTAGAGCAAGGTATATTATATTAGTATTGCTCCTCTAACGATAGTCTTAAGCTACTCGAGGTCGTAGGGGGTAATAGGAATATATAGGAGGTATAAGCGTCGAATAAGGGCTTTATTAATCGTACTATAGTAGAAGCAACTAGAATCGATCAAGGCCTTAGTATATAAGATACTATTAATCCTAAAGTTAATATAGACTAGTAGCTTATCTATTTTCTCTTAGCCTTCTTCTAAGCCCGCTCCGCCTCTAAATACTCCTAGCGACGACTTCCGCTAGGAGCTACTCTTTTAACTCCTCGTCCTTGGTTTCTATCTAGTTAGGTATCTAATTTAGAATCTACTAGGTCTTCGACTATAGAGCTTAGGAGTTGCCTTTTTAATATACGCCTAAGGTCTAGCGCGCCTTAGTAGGAGAAGGGGGCACTCTATACTCTAGCAGCCTTTCTATCTATATCGTATATATAAGCCCTCCCTTTACCGCTATTAGATCTCCTCCTCGCTCGCTAGCTTAGCCCTCTTACCTACTAGTTCCTGATTCTATCTCTAAATAGCCTTATTGACCCTAGTAGGCTCCTATTCTATTGCGTTAGTTAGGTAGTATAGAAAGGGGGCGTTTTAGCTCTAGGCGAGGTTCTAGCCCGCCTATCCCTCTAGTTAGGTGAAGGGCTTCGCACTTATAGTCGGCTAAAAGGCGTTATATAGTAATTAGGAGGCTTCCTAGTAGCCTTCCTCTAGGAAAGTCTCTAGGTATTAATATTAGCTAAGACTATAAAGCTCTTAGACGAACCCTATATAGTCCGTTGGCAGGTATAGTATTGAGACTAGGCGTCCGTATCTTATTATTAAGAGTCTTCTAGAGATAATTGATCCGGACTATATCGGGCTATATAGTACCCCCTATATCGGCCAGTTGCTTCTCGAACCTTAGGTAAAACGCCGTAAACGACTCTCTCTTGCCCTAGGTTATATCGTTAAGGTCGTTAAGCATATAAAGCAATGTTAGGGTCCTTATATATCGAGGTTAGGTATTAGAGGAAATCTGCTAGATTATATACGCTATTCGGGCTACCGCTTTTTAGAACGCTACTACTATTAACTAGGGCCTATCCCTAAGCCGAGAGTAGATATAAGTGAATTGGTTAGCAGGGGATCCGAGGAGGTATCCGTTGGTATATAGTTTGCCTTCTATTTCCAACCTCTAGTTCCGGTATTTCTTCTAAACTGTCGAAGCGCGGGGGGTCTAGAAGGATCATCTTCTTCTTCATTTAGCTAGGGGGAGAAGGTAGTAATATAGTGGCTTAGGGGGCCCGAGGTATAGTCCTTAAGGTAGTTTGCAGGTTCGCTAGGTTCTTCTAGAGGGTCCGGATTTATAATCGGGTTGCTTCTCTCTTATTGGCCTATTTAGCCTAGATATATACTCGATTTAGCTTATCATCTGAGTCATTATCTATATTAGCTATTAGACCCTATCCTAGGGCTCGACGGATAGGTCTATCAATATTATAGCTTTCCTTCTCTTCCTACTATCCCGCTAGATAGTACTTTACTATTCGACGTAGCTTAACTAAGCCCGTAGCTCGTATCTTATAGGCGACGTCGTAGCTCATTTAGTCTTGTTGCCGAGGTCTCGCTCTTCATTTAACTAGACTAAGTTGCTAGTATCTTATAGTCGTAGTATCCTAGTCGTGCCTAGCTACTGTCAGGGAGCCAGCCCAGGCTCCAGTGGGTTAACGTTAGAGTGAAGGGGTACGAGCTAAGTATACGATAGTTGTACGCAGGTGGGTAGCTAAATGAAGGGGGGTGCCAATAGGATTGCATTGAACTCTGCCTTCTTCCAAACCCTCCCGACTCTCCCTTCCTTATTATCCTTCTCATTGGTATAATATTCCTCCATCTTACTATCGCTTCCTCTAATACCTTTACGCCCCGAAAGCCTCTAAGTTATATACGAGGTACGTGGCTACTGCCTATTAGTTGCTAAGGTAGGTGGCTTTAGATAGTCTGCTATAGCCTTGCCCTCCGCGCGCCTCTAGTAGCAACAGGTCGGCCGGGGAGGTTCGGGGACAGTCTATTACTACCGACTAGATCCTGATAGGGCCCTCCTTCTTCTAGGTTCCTATCCCTAGGAACTAAGCGCGGAAAAGCATATAGTAAGCGATAAAGAAGCGTAGTCGCTATAAAGGGCTTAGTATAGAGGTTGAAACGAGGCGGTAGGGCGGCTACACGAGCATTTCCACGTACTAGCGAGTAGCCCTATATCCAAGTAAATAGTATAAAAGAATCCGCCAAAATTTGGGTTGGTAAGGGCGATAAGAAATTTAGCTAGGGTGCGTACGGGTCGTCCTCGCGACGTATAAGAAGCGTAGCTGCCTAGTTGACCTGCCCCCTTAGATTCTTTATCAACCTCTGTCTTTGAACCTTCAAATCGCAGCCAATCAGGTTAGTCCATTTTATAAGTCGTCCTTGAAGTAGCTATATCCTCTGCTATTCGCCCTCGCTCTTTTCATCTTTCTTTTCTTCTTTAGCCTTCCAAGTAGGTTATCGTCAACCCCCCCTTTTTATTAGTCAGGAGGCTACGCAGCTAGTGTATAGCTCCTAGGCAGGCTCCTAAGCGCTCCGAGTAATTGCTAACTTCTTTCCCCGATAGATTGAATCGTTGCCCTCTATATAACAAATTCTAGTAAGTGTCTTACAATTTCTTAGGGTTTAGCGTAGTCGGTTAGGCTTATAGTCGGGATAGCGACTAGCTAGAATGTCTCTAGCAGTGACGAAGCGAGGGCTCTAAATTAAAAGCTGATAATAGGATAGTTTCTAAAGCTTCGACTTGTCTGGGCGCGTGCCTAAGCATTTCTATATAAGTTCGGTTGCAGCGTACTAGTTATCTTATGCTTTCCGCCCGCCGAAAATACTCTGCTAATATGCTATTATAGAACAATCAACCATGACTACTAAACACTGCTACTTCTATAGAGCTTAGTACTAGCGAGGAGCTAAGCTCGTATATAGCTAGGCGGCTGCTAGTGCCCCTAGTAGTGATCCTCCTAAGAGAAGGGGGGAGAAGTAGGGTCCCGCCTCGGCTAGCGAGGCTAGTAAGAAACGTGCTGCCCTAGTAGTATATCGACTATATACTTAGCCTAGGCGCTTTATAGTTGATAAGCTAATATAGGGGTAGTCTAACGATGATAACGACAATGACGATGACGACTCCAGCAGCAACAATAATAATAACCGGCGGCGGTTCAGGGCTAAGGCGGTATGCCGACTATATACTTAGCCTAGGCGCTTCATGGTCGATGAGCTAATATAGGGGTAGTCTAACGACGATGACGACGATGACGATAACGACTCTAGTAGCAACAACAATAATAACCGGCGGCGGTTCAGGGCTAAGGCGGTATGCCGACTATCCTCTTAGTCCAGACGCTTCGTAGTCGATAAGCTAATGTAGGTATAGCCCAATAATAATGACAAGCAGCCGTGGTTCTTCTAGGCTAAGAGGGCCAAAGTTGTTAGGATGGGCCCGGCTCGAATTTTCCTATATATTACGTCTATATAGCTTATAATAGGCATATACTAAGAGGTATAGTTACTACAAATGCGTGACGAAGATAGTATCGAGGAAGAGGATGACATGCTACGACCAAGGTAGTAAGTAAGAGGTATATAGAGAGCATCTAGGAGGCGTATAGGCTATATACTAATATCGTCTTTAGGCGAAGGTTCGCGCTATTTTAAGTGCGCTAAGGATAGCTACGTTTGTCCTCCCGCAAGTGATTCCCTCTCCTAGAGGCGCTGTCCCTAGCACCTGCGCGGCGTATATTATACTAACGTTGCGCGTTTTATTAGCTGCTGTCAGGGCTAGGCCTAGAATATCGTAGCTGAAGTGAAGGGGTATAAGCAAGGTAGTAGCTATCACTAAGCACTATAGATATAGAGGTAGGGGTTAGGAAGGAATTATATTGAACTCTGCCCTCCCTCTTTCCTTCGGTTGCCCTATACCCCTCTTATAGCCTATCGACTAGCCTTGCCCCCTATATCCTACGGCTCTAAAATAGCTATACAATACTATTCAGATGCTATGTATATACCTAAATAGATGTGAAACCTAATAATATATCACCCTCTATACGTTACGTAGACAGGGTATACTAGCTATCTGGCGCCGATCTGTCCCTACTTCCTTGGCAGGTAGGCCCTAGAACCCTAGACCCCCTTTCTATATCCTGATATGCCGCCCCCCCTTCTAGGTTCCTGTCCCTAGGAACTATGCTACTACTAGTGGTCTAGCGCCTTCGTAGCGCGTAGCTTATATATAGGCTATATTATCTAGAATCGTGAGGGAGGGGGTAGGCCTATAATATAGCTATATATTACGGGGCGGCCGAAGTAGCAGCGTTGGTAGGCTACCTAGGATATTTTCAAAACCAGCCGTTTTCCTATAGTAAATCGGCCAAGAATGAAAACTTTCTTGGATTAGAGTGACGTATATATTAAGGGCGATCGCAAGAAGAGCGCTTTAATTATATAGTCGCCGCGTAGATACGACTAGGTAGAACCCCTTGTTCTTAGTAATAAAGAAGGGCGCGTTTATTATAAATAATGGCCTCCTATAGCTAGAGCCCTATATATTCTTCCTCGGCCTACCTTCTTCCTCCTCTTTCTTCTTCTAATAACAACCTACTTCGTAAGTGCCGACTAACTAGCTAGTACGCTAGCTATAGCCCTCCCCTATTTGCCGCCGCTATCGCCGTTACCGCTATACTACTAATAGTGTCCCCTTACGTAGATAGTTCGCTTGGTTCGCGCTATAGTTTTCCCGATAGGTATAGTTTTCCTTAATAGCAACAACGTTGTTAGTTGGTGCCGGCCTCCTTCTTGACTAGCTAGATCTAAAGATAAGTTTTAGTATACTACGTAGACCTTAATACGCCGCTAATGTACTGCTTAGACGCGTATTATAGCGACTACTACTACTACTATCAGCCCCAAGGCTATATAGGATATCCCTAACTAAGCTATAGCTAGCCCGCCCAGCAATGATCCTCCTTTAGGTAGCGGCCTAATAAGGGCAACCCGCCGAGCAATCGCATTTCCTCGGTAGGTACTATTTCGCTATAAAGGCGCTATATCTATACTAATAGTATATAGTATAGCCCGAGCTCGAGGATAGCGACGATAATATTGATGATCTCGACTTCGATATACAAGTACGAATCATTCTATAGATGCTTATAAGCTATATATAGAGCTTTTGCTAACCGCTATAGGTACCGAAAATATATATAGCGTATTATTGTTGGCGACAATAACCTTATAATCGACGACTAGTATAGTGCTACGACCAACGTAATTCTGGTAGCTAATATACGTATTATATAAAGCATAACTACATTTGCCTATAGTCCTATCCCTCCTCTAAAGCGCTATCCCTAGCGCAATTATATATATTTATTATATGCTTATAGCGATATAGATACCGAAGGAAGTATTGGATATAGTATACAATTAGGCTATCGCTCGAGATAAATACTACTATCCCCGCTAGGACGAGAGTATAAGTGCTTATCTCTAGCGCCTTAGCAGCGTTTTAACTATCATAGCGCTATAAAACTTGGCGAAGAAATAGACCGCTTTAGCTGCTGTTTTATTTAATCCTTGACGACCTATAGTCCCCCTCTAGCTACCGTTCGAACGATTTTACTACTTAGTAGGGAGCCTATCGCGAGGTAGAGGAAGTACTTAAGCTATATCTTCGCCGCTTTAGCGTAGTCGAGAAGCCGCCTACCCCTAGTAGTATTACCTCCGCTATAGACTTATCGATAGTAATAAAGCGACTTGAATCCCTTAAAAGGCGCTTTAAAGAGTATAAGCGCTACGAAGTCGCTTAATACTCGTATATCCACTATCGAGAGGGCGTAGAGAAAGGTTCTCTTAAACTAAGGGGCAATGATAGAGCGTTTAATATATATATCGTTATCGTTTTCGTTCGCCGCTAACTAGCGTAGAACGAGCTTATTGCGCGCGCTACAAGGGCGAGGCCTATCCTAAGGGTCCCGTCAACAATATAAATGAAGAGGCTTAGAATAACTATAATATACGCCCTATAGAGGCTCCCGAGGAGTAAGCGAATAATAGTGAAGTATTGAACGAGTAGAGCCTAAGCGCTAGGGGTAGCTATAGCGCGAAGAAGGGTAGTATAAAGGGTAGTCAGAAATATACTTCTTCCGACCTAAAGGTCTGCTTCTTTAGTTATACCGCTTGCTATATACTATAATAAGCTCGTAGGACGGTTCTATATAGAAGAAGACGTATAGTAGTAAGAAGTAATAGCAAGTAGTAGGCCGCAAGAGGTGTAGTGCTTCATTTTTTATTCGTAGCGGTATTATTATAGAGTAGTTGCGTAACTATTATATCTTCACTGCTTGTTGTAGTTCTTAGTATAGCTCGTCCGCGCTATCTAGGGTGAATCTATTTATATAAGCGTTTGCTATATACCTGCTCTACTCTCCTACTATAGCCGTATTTCTTTATAAGTGATGCCTTATTTGCCGCGTAGTATATTCCCTAAATAGTAGTCTATTATCTAAGTATTCTATAGGCTCCTATAAGTTATCTTCTAGCCTATAGCTAGCCTACTAAACTAAATATTACTAGTTAGTAGGCAGGCCTCGATAGTCAAGGATAGCCTCAACCTCCTAGTACTACTCTTCCTCTATAATATCGATATACTCTTAGTACTCCTACCTGCTATTCGGATCTATTAAATAGCTCTAATAGGGAAATCGGCAAAGTGTTATAGATTTTGTATCTTATAGGTAAATCCAACTTTATACTATCTTTCTATCTCCTACTATATTAATAATCTTAAATAGCCTAATATACTTATCTATAAGTTTATAGCTTAGGCGCTTCTAGTTTAGGTATTTGTAGATAGCTAGACCTACTAGCTAGGCTCGAAAGCTATCTTTATATAATACCTATTATACTACTTTTCGTATATCTTATTTGTTCGGCGTAGGAGGTTAGAGACCTAAGACCTTTTAGTAAGAAGCTCCTTAACCCTCTTATTAATAGTAGGAACGCTACTATTATACTCGTCGACTAGATCCGAAGGCCCCCTCGGCTAGAATATAAATAGCAAATACGCTAGGGTTATATATATAGTGGTATAGTAAGAGGTATTATAGATATGTTCCGCGATAGTCAAATGCTATACCTAATCTATTGGTTATAATTATAGTAGATATATAAATAGTGTTTAAGGACTTAGTTAAGGCGCTTAGTTTAACTATTAGTCTATAGGTGCTATATAGTGCTTAGGCGCCTTTTATACTAAGGAGTTCTATAATCGCCTTCTAGAAGTTACTAGTAAAAAGAGACCTTTAGTTAGAGATAATAGTAGTTAGGAGGCCGAAAAGTCGGAAAACATAATCGAAAAAGAGTTCTACGAATATACTAGTAATAAGTATCGTACTTATAGTAATATAGATAGCGTATTTAGTAAACTTGTTAACGATTATAAGGATAGCGTTATAGGCCTTATTAGTCTATAGATTAATAGAGCTTAGTAGCCTAGTAATAAAGTTAATAGTAATATCCCTCTAAAGGCCGCTTAGAATTAGCAATAGTGCGAGTTTACTATAAGGGTAGTAATTCTACGCTTTCGTTCGGCTATAAACAATATACTTGCGGATATAGACCTCGATATTAGCCATTAGGGTTAGCTAATTATAGTTGCGTCGCAACTTCTACTAAGTTTTTCTAATACCGTAATAGCCCGCCGTCTTTATATTATAGTAGCTCTCGAGCAGCTCCTATTATACTACTACTAGAGCGAAAATTCGCCTATTAAAGGTTAGTATCCTATCTTCTCTCTATACCTAGCTTAAACCTATTACTCTCTATACTTCTAAGTATATACTTATCCTCCGACTATACCTAGCAGACCCTCTCCTATAGCAATGGTAGGGACCCCCTACTCGCTGTCCTAGAATATAGATACCTCCTATATATAGCCCCTATAAGAGGCCTATACTAATTAGGTATACCCTCTTTATTGGATATAACTTCTAGGGATCTATAGGGATCAAGCGCCTTACTCCTAGTATGCCCGGCAGCCCCCTAGCACTAGTATATATATAGTATAACACGAGCTATACTAATCGCTTTATAGGCGCCCTATAGGTGCCTACTCAGCACTTTAGCGCTTCTTATATACCTACTCATTACTAAGGCACTTCTCTTACGCCTATTTATCGTTAATACTTAATAGGCGCTTCAACGCCCCTTTATAGCATCCTAGTACGCCTTTAGCCTAAGTAGTATTATCTATATAAGCCTTTCCCTCTTCTCTTAGGCGCCTCCTAGTATTAGTCTACCTTAGGACCTCATCTATACGCCTATCTAGCGCTAGCACTATACCTATAATTAGCGTTCTATACCCCGAACGTGCTAGGTTATAAGCTAACTCCTTATCTTCTATCTACGCTTTATAGTCCTCTAGAGCGCGAATACTAGGCTCTTCTAGTATAGTAAGTAGGTATAAATATAACGTTAGGGCTACTATAAGAGGAGGGCGCTTAGGTTCCTTCCTATATATCTTTCCCTACTCTAAATGTTCCTCTAGGGTTAATAGCGGTTAATAGGTTCTCTATAATTTTACTACTCTTTTTAGTAGTATAGTCTAGTCTATATAAAAGTCTATTAGTAGTATTTTAGATCCTAGGCGATACTTTACTATAAAGTTAAACTTAGTAAGCTCCTAGCTTAGCGTAGCTGCTTTGCTATTAGCCACTTCTTATAGAGGCCTTTAAGGTTAAGATAGTTAGTTAATACAAAGATAGGAGTCTAGGTATAGAGGAGGTAGTGACGCTAGACGTATAGCGTATTAATAAGCGCTAATAGCTCTCTCTTACTATTATTATAGCGTATTTCTTTTTATAAATCTTATAGGAGCGAAAAGCTACTAGGTGCTATTTTCTATTATATAGCTATATAAGCACTATACACTATAGCCTACTAGGAAGTATCTACCTCGAGACGAATAGGTAGATTTAGATCGAAATAGCAAAGAATAGGTCCTTCTTAGAACCTATATTTAAGCTCTTTAAATGCCTTCTAGGCGTTGTCGGTCAACTTAAAAGGGCGGGTCTTATTGCTTATAGTAAATATATTAGGGGCGCTATAATCTTAGAATAGTTGTAAATAAACTATTAGTAGAATCCTATAAAGCTAATGAAAACCTAAATATTATAGACGCTGCTAGGGAGTAGCTACTATATAATTGCATCGACCTGCTTAGGCTCTATACTAATCCTTCTAGGAGTGATGATATATCTTAAAAAGGAGACCTTATTGATATAGAACTAGCATTTCTTAATGTTAGCGTAAAGGTTAGCCTTCTAGAGCCGTTTAAGGACAAGATAATTATACTGCTTATACTCTACTTTATTATTACTAAAGATCAAGATATTATCTAGATATATAATATAGAAGACGTTAACTAGCCCTACTAGCGCCTAGTTAATATAGGTTTAGAAGGTTATAGGCGCGTTGGCTAGGCCTATTAGTATAACAACAAATTTATAATAGCCGTACCGCATTTAGAAAGTAGTCTTCTACTTATCGCCTTTATAGATCCTAATCTAGTAATATATATATCCTTTAAGTCTAGCTTAGTATAGATCCTAGTAATAGAAAGGCGGTCGATATCTCTCTAATTAATAGTAGAGGGGCGCGGTTCTTAATCGTAATCTTGTTTAGCGCTTGGTAGTCGACTACTAGGCATAACTCGCTCTACTTCTTTAGTATAAATAGAATAGGAGCACCTATAGGGCTACTCGAGGGCTAAATATCTACCTTATCGAGGGCTGCTATAAGCTTGTCCTATATATCTATAATTCTATAGCGCTAAGAGGGTAGATCGGTCCCTATAGCGGCTTATACTCCTTATATAAGGTCAATATAGTGTTTATATATAGTATAGTATAGTAAAGGGGGTTGATCTATAGTCTTGAAGAGGTCCTTATAAGTAGTATAGGCAGCTAGGAGGTTATTTTCAATAGGGTCTATAACCACTTTGGGGTCGCTAATAGCGTAGCTATTATAACTATCGTAAAACTAAAGGCAAAACTAATTATACTTAGGCTTAACTTATAAGCTATAATAGCGCAGCTAAGGTAGGTATATCTAAGTTTTCTAATAGAAGTCGGAAATCGGGTTAGCTATTTCGAGCTATAGTTGACCAAGGATAATAGTAAAAGGTTTAATATCGGCAATAACAAAGCGTAGGAGGTATATATATTAGTAGCCTAAGGCATTAGTTATTTGAATATATAAGGGGTATACTCTATATATCAAGATAGGGGTATTGCTAATAGTAGTTACGCTAGGGTATTCGGGGAGCTTTTCCAACTAGGAGTACTCCTCTAAAAAGCTGCGGCTAATCAAATTAAGGTCTATACTAGTATCTAGCATCGCCTATACCTTCTTCTAGCAATAGTCTAGGTAGACGTATACAATAGTCTTGACCTAATATAAGAATAGGCCCCCAAGTTCCTAAGCTATATCTATACCTATACTCCTATTATAACTAAGAGGTATAGCATTAGCTGAGGTAGTAGGGTTACTAGTGGGCCGAGAAAAGGTAGATAGAGGATTAGGGCACTTAAATACCTAGTATCTAGCTTAATAGTAGCGGCGGTAGGTCAGCTTTAGGTAGGTAGTAGAGTAATAGCTAGGCTTGCTATAGGTTATAGCGTATACAACTAGATACTAAGTTAAAGTATAACGCTAGTATAGCTTGGACATTATTAGTAGGAGATATAATAGGGCAATTCCGCTAGATATAGCTAAACTAATTATACTTATAGTATTGAGGTATAGCATTGCCCTTATTCTTCGAAGACGAGTATAGGACCTAAGCAGGAGCTAGGGCATTAGTAGAATAGTTGCTAGCAGACTATATAGGAGTAGTATAGCTAGTAGACGGGTTCTAGAATAGGGGTTAGTAAGCCGAAGTGCCGGCTACTTGCTAACTATCTTCAATTCGGCGTATAGCGTTTACTAGCTATAGGAGTATTTAGGCAAGCTACTCTAGTAGCTAAGAGCGAGATAGATCTTGGATCGGAACTTAGGGACTAGCTAAACTATTCGTTAAGGATCCTTAAAGCGGTAAAGGAGGTTAGCAAAGAGGGTAGTATAGCGGTCTATAAATTCGACTACTATTTTGGTTTCTCTTTAGGAAAGGCGATTAAGCGCCGAAGCTATATTTAGTACGCGGGTTTCTAGGTCAGCCAACTAGTCCTGGAGGAAGCCTACGAATTCTTCCTAGGAGAGAGAGGCCGAGTCAAACTAGGGGTTAATCTCTTGTTTGGCAATATACTTAACCTAGGCGTTTTTCGGAGGACCCTTAAGGCAACTAACTATATAAGCTATACGGTCGCTGCTTATATAAAGGTCTCCTAGAAGCTAGAAATTAGACTTATAGTTATAGAGGAAGTTATAGAGGTCGGTGCTACTACCCCCCGAATAAGACGGGTACTTAAGAGTTGGGGTACGCTAGAGCAATGAAGCTACTAATAGGGATAGTAGGAACTATAAGTATAGTAGGTACTATACTAGTAGCTCCTATAAGTATAGCATTAGGGGTCGGAGTATAGTTGGCGGTAGTAGGCGGCTTAATATTAGGGGTCGCATTTGCTAGAGCAGGATTGAATTTAGTATCCTAGCATTAAAGTTGCGCTAGCTTAGCTCGTTTCTAGCGTATAACGCTTTCCTAGCGGGTAAGAGCAAGCTATTCGTCTAGATGATACTCCTCTTTAGTAAGCTCTTTCTCGTAGTCTAAGGGCAAGGAGTCTACGGGCGTAATTTAGGTACTACTTATATAGTAACTACGCTCTTATTAGACTATATTAGTAGGAGGCTAAGAATCGAGAGTAGCTAAGAAGGTATTAGAAGATTAGGAGCTATAAGGGAGCTATTCTAATGTAGCGCGAGAATGTAAAATAGGTATTATCGCTTATCCCTAATGGTTTAGCGCCCTTATAGGGTAGAGAGTTCAATGTATTAGGGCTAGGCCTAGAATATCGTAGCTGAAGTAAAGGGGTATAAGCAAGGTAGTAGCTATCACTAAGCACTATAGATATAGAGGTAGGGGTTAGGAAGGAATTATATTGAACTCTGCCTCCCTCTCTCCTTCGGTTGCCCTATACCCCTCTTATAGCCTATCGACTAGCCTTGCCCTCCTATATCCTACGGCTCTAAAATAGCTATACAATACTATTCAGACGCTACGTATACGCCTATAATAGATGTGAAACCTAATAATATATCACCCCCTATACGCTACGTGGATGGGGCATACTAGCTACCCGGCGCCGATCCGTCCCTACTTCCTCGGCAGGTGGGCCCCGGAACCCCGGACCCCCTTTCTATATCCTGACAGCTGCCTAGCGATATTCTTAAGGACGTTGCCAACTTCGTTAAGGCTATTAATAAGTTGGTATACCCGAAAGATAGCGAGAATGTAAGCGTCCGTATAGCATATAAGTGGCATATACTAATTAGATTAGCGGGATCTTCTTGCTAGCGAGGCCTCGCGTCTTAGCTAATAAGTCCAGCGCGCTATAAATAGCCGCCCGTAGCCCCCGGCTACTCGCTCGTCGCTCTTCCTTAAGGAGTAGGCTGCCGTCCGCTACCGCAAGGTAGAGGTGAAGTCCGAGCTGTAGCGCTTTAGCACCTCTTCTACACTATACTACCCCCTAAGCTAGCTCCTATAGTCTCTACTATTGCTAGCTCTATAGAGGAGCGGATGACCGCTTTCGAGGCTAATCAGGCGGAGATGATCTATCTCTTATAGGCGGTTTCCTCTACTATAGTAAGTTGCCTAGTTACGCTATAGACGTTGTATAGCCGCTACTAAAATAATATTGTAGCTCGACGTTCTAGAGGAGTGCCGTACCTGGTCTGCTCCTATATATATACGCCGCTAGACGCATTATAGCTACTACTAACCCTTATAGGTCGAAGATAAGGCTAGAGAGGAGGAGGATAAGGTTAAGGAGGATAGGGCTAAGGATAAGGACGAGGATAATAAGGGTAATAAGAGATGAGTAGGATGACGAGGATAAGGAGACCACCGCTATCGAGTAGCCTTCTAAGTCTTAGCGAGTCTATACCTATAGTATATATACGATGAGTATATTATATATACGTACCTCTCCTTTTTTATTATAAGCGTTCCTCATATACCTAAATCATTGGCCTATCGTCGATGTAAATCCGGGTTCCTAAGTATTATCGTCTTCGGTATACCCCTTCTATTTAATAAGGTAATGCCTATTATTTAGTAGCCCTATATAGTCCAAGATTGCCTCGACCTTATAATGCTACTCCTCTAGTTTAACTTCAACGCGTTTATATAGCGCCTACGCCTCCTAGGGGCTTCCTTTAAAGGGTTCGAGGAGGGAGATAGGGAAAGTATTATAGATATAGTATTATAGAGGGAGGTTAAGTCGATAGGCTATCTTCCTATCGCCTACTACTTCGAGGATCTAGAAGGGACTAAGATACTTATCTATAAGCTTTTTACTTAGGCGCTTCTACTATAGATATTTGGTGGAGAGCAAAACCCAATCCTTAGGTTTAATACTATCGGTGTCCTCTTTTTATCGTACTACTTCGTATAGGTCTCGTTAGCTCTAACGAGGAGGTCCTAGGCTACCTTTCGGCATTTCTCTATCGTAGTAATACATTTGTTAGCTACTAGGGCGATGCTCGGCTATAGTAGAAGAGCCTTATCGGGTCCTCGGGGTAGAAGCTATAAAGGAGGTAGGCTAGTATTATCTATATAGTAGTATAGTACGAGGTATTATAGGTATACTTGGCAAGGATCAGATAATACGCCTAGTCGCTTAGTTATAACTATAGAAGGCTTAGAGGTATTGCTCGAGGATCTAGTTCTAGCATTCGGTTTAGCTATCCGTCTAAGGTAGAACGTGGTGCTTAGTCGCCGTTTAACTGCTAGGAGGTTATATAGGGCGTCCTAAAAGTTTCTAGTAAAGAGACTGCCTCTATTAGAGTGATTAATGCTAGTAGACTAAAGGGGCGGAAGACGTATTAGAAGAAGAGCTTAGCGAATATACTCGCTAAGAGCTTTATAGAAGTTGCAATATAAAGAGCGTATTTAGTAAGCTTGTTAATAAAAACGAGGACTATATTATAAGGCCTATTACTTCGGGGGTCAATAGAAGAGGGCAAACCTATAATGAAGTCAATAGTAATGTCTTGCTAGGGGCTATTAGGTACTAGTAGCGGTGCGAGCTCGTTATAGTTGATAATTATGAGCCTTCGTTCGTTAATAGACGACGTAGTATTTGACGTACTACTCTATATCCTCTTAAGGGTATCCTAGTAGTAATTGCGGCCTATAAGGGTTTATATCTTTCGGATGCCCCTATAACTAATAGTTAGGGCGTCGTATAGGTAGCTAAGCAGCTCCTACCAAAGGTTCTTTAGGACGTAAATTTGCGTACTATAGTATCGAAGGAGACTATCCTTTCCTATAAACTACTTATAGTCGCCTTAGCTATACTACGTCTTCTAGGCTTCGTTACGAATAAAAGGGTTATCTGCCTATACCTCTTGCAATAGGTCTTCTAATAGTAGGTCATCACGCTTCGCCTTAGTTCCCTATATTCTACTTCTAATGTTAATAGCACCTATAAGGAGGATGTAGTGATCAGGCGTATATCTATTTATATAGAGGGATACCTAGGCGGGGGACGTCCTCTTTATAAGCCTATAGGTTTAAACTACCTTCTAGTCGCGTCAAAGATCGAATCCCCCTAGCATATTCGCTTAGTCAATGCTTCTTCGATATACTAGGAGGTAGGGTCTCGCCCTTGCTTATCTCCCCTTCCTATCTCCCTACTTACCTCGTCTTCTTAACTAAGGGGTAGTTCTATATAGGGGCTTATCTTATATTGAAGTTTAGTAGCATCTTTAGTGGCTTTTAGCCGTAACTCTCTTGTCTAGAGGATAGGCGGCTTAGTTCCTTGACGGATTAGGGCAACGACCCCTAGTCGAGTAGTATCCTTAGAGGAAAAATCCTTGCCCTAGGCTATTCGTTCTACTAGGAGTATAAAAAGCGGGTTCTCTATATTAGTAGTACTAGTAGGGTCCTAATAGTCAGGCCTATAAGAGAGGCCGTCAGCTAGATTTTAAGAGCTAGGGCGATACTTCACTATAAAATTAAAGGAAGCAAGCTCGTTGCTCTAATTAGCTGCTATATAGAGGGGCGCTTCTTAGTACGAAGGGATTCAAGATTAAAGTAGTTAGTTAGGTAGGATAGGGTAACTAGGAGTAGAGCAGATATTGTCGCTAAGTTTGGAAGGCATCGATAAATGCGAGTACCCCCTTTACTAGTATAGTAGCATATTTCCTTAGGAGTAAGCTTGCGAGAACGAAAGCAACTAGGCGCTAGTAGCCGTCGGCCAACTACGAGAGTACTACCCTAATAGCTCTCTTAGAAGCGTCGGTTTTCTATATAGATAGGCAAGCTAGGGTCGAAATGCCGAAGGATTAGGGCCTCTTAAAGTATCTATAGAGAGCTAATCAAAGATATTGCAGGCGCTTTTAGTAGGTAGAACGGGCGAGTCTAATCCCTATAAAGAAGATCTATAAGGGGTATACAGACTTTAGAGTAATTCTAGATAAAACCACTAGTAGAACCCTATAAACCCAAGGAAGACTTGAATATCCTTGACACTACCTAGGAGTAGCTAGGTCATTATTATAGCGACCCTATTAAGCTCTATCGCAATACCGCCTAGGGAGACTAGATATCCTAAGAAGGAAACTTAGATAGTATAGAATTAGCACTTCTAGAGGTTTATATAAAGGTCGGCCTCTTATAATCTCTCGAGGACTTGGAGTATATATTACGTATATTGAGCTTCGTCGTCGCTAAAGATAAGGATATCGTCAAGGTAGATAATATAGATTATATCGACTAGACCCCCTATTACGTAGTTAATATAGGTTTAGAAGGTAGCTAGAGCGTTAGCGAGGCCTATTAGTATAATAAGAAACTCGTAGTAGCTATAACAAATACGAAAGGCCGTCTTCTACTTATCGCCCTCGTAGACTTGTATCCTATAGTATATATCCTTAAGGTCGAGCTTAGTATAAATCTTTGTAGATAAGAGGCGGTCGAGGATCTCCCTAATAAGTAGTAGAGGGGCGTAGTTCTTAAGTATAATTAATTAAGGGCTTAGTAGTCGACAATAAGGCGTAGTTCCCCTTACTTCTTAGGTACGAAGAGGATAGGGGCCCTAGTAGGGCTAGTAGAGGGTCGAATCTATCCTTTCTAAAGGGCCTCTATAAGCTAAGCGTAAAGGGTTTCTAGCTTAATAGTACTTAGGGATAGATCGGTCCCTAAGGCGGCCGAGTAGTAGGGTCGAGGTCAATATAATGCTTGAGAGCTATATAGCGAGATAAAAGGGGTCGGTCCGAGGAGGTGAAGAGGTCCTTATAAGCTTCGTAGATAGGAGGAAGGCTAGTATCGACGGGTTTAGGGGTAATAGTAGTTTAGTCCTAGGAGGGTACTATAGCAGTAACTAGGAAACTAGATAAGCCCTAGTATTGCTTAGGCTTAACTAGTAAGCTACTACGCGCTAGTTAGGCGGGTAGGCCTAGACTTTAAGGCGAAAGTCAATAAGGGGGTTAAATATCTTAAGCTATAGTTCGCTAAGGAGGATAGTAAAAGGCGCGATATCGGTAACTACAAAGCGTAGGAGGGAGTACGCTTATAGCTAAAGGAATTAGTAATCCAAATATAGAGGGGATATACTCTATATATCGAGATAGGGATGTTGCTAATAGCGGCAAGACTAGGATATTTAGTGAATTCCTCTAGCTATAACTACTCCTTAAAGAAGCTGCGGCTAATAAGATTATAGTCTGCTACCAAGTCTAGTATAGCGGGTGCCTAGGTCTATTTGCTAGCTAAATAGATATAGGTAAGGGTCTCGACGTAGCGAGGAGGTGACCCCCTAAGTTCCTACTCCTTAATACCGTCCCCGCTTCTATTATGCCTAAGTATAGTAGCATTAGGGAGGTCGGTTCAGAGCATTTAAATTGCGGTATATCTAGTATATTAGTAAAGATGGTAGACAGCCTTAGGGTAGGAAGAAGAGTAGTGACGGGTTCGTTATAGATGAAGCATTTTAGACGTTCTTAGGAGTAGAGTCGATAGGGGGTAGGACGAGGGTCTAGATAGGGGTTAGGCCGAGGGTCGGGATAGTAGGATATAGGGTAGTCCCGCTAAAGGTAGCCCTCCTAGGCACTTGAAGTATTAGGCCTAGGTAGGGAGAGAGGGAGGAGTAGGCGTCTCGTAGTCGCTAGAAGGATATAGGTAGTCGAAAAGGGGGGAGCGTTATCGAGCTATAGGGGGTAGTAGTTCAGGCGATGTAGTAGCGAGAGGTCCTAGTAGTAAGTTGGCTATCTTCGATACGGCGGGCTATACTTATAAGTTGTTAGTATATCGTAGGGAGAGTAGCTTAATAGCTAATAGCAAGAAATCTCGGGGCGGAACTTAGGTATAAGGCTAATAACACGCTAGGCGTTATTAAGCTTATATAGCAAGTTAGCTACAACGCTAGTATACCGATCGATAAATTTGGAGACCGTCTCGTTATCGCGTTAAGCAAGGCGCTTGAGCTAGGAGGCAGCATTAAGGGTGCGGGTCTTAGAGTTAGAAAGCTAGTTCTCGAGGAAATTAACGAATTCTTCCTAGGTGACCGAAGTAAGGCTGAAATTAGGATCAGCCTCCTACTTAGCGATATATTTGACCTAGGCGGTCTTTAGCGGCCTAGAGAGGTAGCTTATAGCATAAGCTATATAGTCGCTAGCTATATATAGGTCGCTAAGAAGCTAGAAATTCGCCTTATAGTCGTAAAGGAAATTGCGAAGCGAGGTAGCATCCTTGCTAGAGTAGGTTAGGTACTTTAGATTCGAGGTATACTAAAGCAAGGGGTTAGCGAAGGTATTTAAAGGGCTCTAGATAGGAGTACTAGTGAGGGTAGTCGCCTAGTTAGGAGTAGCAGGAGGTATAGTAGGACTATAAAGGGTTTGACGTTGGAGCTGCTCTAGTTTAGCGCGCTTCTAGCGTATAAGGGCCTTATAGCGGGCAATAGCAATCTCCTTATCGAGATAGCGTTCTTCTTCGAGGAGGGCTTGCTCGTAGGCGGAGAGAAGGGGGTTAAGAGGCATAGGAGGAGAGCTATTCTAGCGCGTATCCTAAGCCTAGCGGGTCATTATAGCCGAGGACTGAACTAAGGCGTCAAGGAGGTCGGTAATGTTGGTTAAAGAGAGTTGCGAGGCTAGTACGCGCTACTTAGACGCTGCTCGAGAGCGAAGGACAGGTGCTATACTCGTCCCCAATAGTCTAATACCCTTAAAGGGGAGAGAGTTCAATGTATTAGGGAGCTAGCCTAGGCTCTAGTAGGTTAACGTTAGAGTAAAGGGGTACGAGCTAAGTACACGATAGTTGTATATAGGTAGGTAGCTAAATGAAGGTAGGGGTGCTAATAGGATTGCATTGAACTCTGCCTTCTTCCAAACCCTCCCCGACTCTCCCTTCCTTATTATCCTTCTTATTGGTATAATATTCCTCCATCTTACTATCGCTTCCTCCAATACCTTTGCGCCCCAAAAGCCTCTAAGTTGCATACGAGGTGCATGGCTACTACCTATTAGTTGCTGAGGTAGGTGGCTTCAGATAGTCTGCTGCAGCCTCGCCCTCCGCGCGCCTCCGGTGGCAACAGGTCGGCCGGGGAGGTTCGGGGACAGTCTGTCACTGCCGACCGGATCCTGACAGCTACTCGGCTCCTTTAGGCTCGAGGTCGCGGCCTTTATAGCGTAATGGTTAGGAATCTAGGATTCACTAGTAGTCCTCTTATAGGGTTGCTACCCTTAGGCTGCTCTTCGCTCAACTAGGCTTATAGGCTAGTATCTTACGGAACCTCGATACTTCGCTACCTCGGTGATAGCGTAATTGTAGTCTAGCTACCTCGTTAGTAGCTCGAATCGACCCAATGATATTCCGTCGCCTCGTTGACGACGTAAATACTCCGATACTTCTTAGCGTTTTAACGACAAAAGAAGGAAGTTTCATAATAACGGTCCTAGGAGTATATTGCAACTAGCTAGTAACGACTCTACAAGTACATTGAACTTAGGAGAAGAAAAAGGAAAAAAAAGGAAAATAGCTATTCTGGCGGTGAGCGCTCCCTATAACTAGAGGGAGGCTATAGGTCATGTCGTCGCCTGAGTGCCTAGCGCCATTATTAGGGGCAACGAGCCTAGGGGTTCGAGGGCGCCGGGTCGGGGTGCCGGGCCCGGCTCCTTGGCCGAGGGCCGCCGAGGCCCCACATCGGGCTCAGCCCGTTACACGCGACACACTGATATAAACGACTTAACGTTACTAATAATGTACCTTAACAGTTTTCGCGGTGCAACTTTGTTAGTGGCCCACTCACTGATATGGACCACTCACTGATAATACGTTAATAGGTAGGTCAAACCCTAGTCTATTAGAAATCAAGCCCTAGTAGAGGAGTACAATAATGCAAGCATATCCAAAAGCCGAGAAAGATGATAGATTAATGTCAAAAATATTCAATCCCTTTTCATGGATGACCGCCAACGGCGAGACTCGAACTCGCAACATTCAGATTAAAAGTCTGACGCGCTAACCCAATTGCGCCACGCCGGCCTTGTGTGAATATGAAGCATTTTACATTTTCCTAAAAGCTCCCCTGATTGATGTCAAATGGAGACAACAACTCTCGCTGATTAGGCCACACCACCTGCTCGTCAAACAAGCCAGTCACTCCAGCTATCAGCAAACCACTGCGGGCCAGGAGGAGGCGACGCTCGCTACTCCGGCAGCCAAAAGGGCCACCAGCACCAGCAACACGCCGCCGACTACCCACGGCAAGAGTACCAAGGATGATAATATGGCGCGCCCCACGGCCAAACCTCAAGAAATCTTTGGCGGTAAGAGAAAGATGGAGCGAAAATCAAAGCTTTGGGGTCATAGTTAACGCAGCTTATTCTTCAGTTTGGTCCTTTTTTTTAGCCTAATCGGGCGCAGAATGAGGGGAGGACAGCGAACGGACCAAGGTTTGACACCGAGTTTCTCGATGAGATTTCGCTGCTGCATCAAAATTCTTCATTTCAACGAGCAGAATCAATTACAGGATTCTCGGACGCGGGTCATTTGAACAACACGGAGAAGGTCGTCTCAAGGCTAGTTTAAAGGTCTTCGGTTTGGGAACCCACTATCTCTACTGCTTAGGTGCCACCATCCAGCGGGATATCTTTTCGTTCATATCCCAATTTACGAATTCGCTGCCATTTGCACTTTGCAATTCTTGCAAAAAGTTTCGAATCTCTCGCCAAATCCTAACATCTTGTCGAATAAGTGCACCATCGCTTCTGCAGTCCTGCACCTTCGTTTCTCTTCATCCACAATAGGCATGAGCCGTCCGCTAAGTTTGGCAAGAATCCCTTTTTTTAACTTCTTTTTACCAGTTGCGGTGTCATTTGAGACTGTTTTCTTTCAGGTTTGCATTTGCGACCGCGTATCTCATTATTTCCACTTTGCGAGGTATGTCGCAGGTTTGTTTAACTTCCACCAGAGAAACATACCAGGCTGACTATGTCTTTTCCTCAGGTCTCGGATCAATCACCATCGGTCACAATGTCCCATTCGCTCAGGATCAGGTGGCGGCAAGATACCAGGACTCTCAAGCCCGATACAAGCGATGAACTTGAGCTTGAGGGACGAGAACGGGAGAAGACATGATAACATGCTCTGTTGGGTCATGGTAGATCTTGTACCAGAGCCGTATGGGATCCTGACAGCTGCCCTGGCATCTACTCATTTCGCTGGATTGGACGCTTCGCCTCAGCACGAGGCAGCCAAGCGATCTATAGGCTCGACAACTCTCATGCATGATGCAGGCGCCGCCGCGATACGTCGCAAGAGATCAAGGAAGACAGTTCCCAACGGAAAGGGAGGCAAAGAGGAGGAGGCAGATGTTCGCCTCCTGATGTGTCCTGAATACGGATGGACTGATCTCTTTCAATACTCGCTACCCTCGCTGATCACGTGGCAAGCCTTCCGTTATGTACCTGGGCAATTCATTCATTTCAGATTAGAATGCTGTCCGCAACCCTTACATCGTCAAGCATTCGGCATCTGATATCCCTACACCCCTTTGAAGCCATGGCACGCGACCGGTATCGAGAAGCTCATGCTCTCACCCAAGGCCCGTTCAAGGGCGCCTTTCTTGCTGACGCCGTTGGGCTTGGAGAGTCTCTTACTGCGCTCGTCACGGCACTCAGAATTCGAGCAACTCAGTGTATGCGGGTTTTTACCATGATCGTCTGCCGCAAGTCATGCGTTACCCAGTGATACGATGAGATCCAGCAGCACTTCAAGGAGGCTAGTACTATTCGAGCCAAGACATATCTGTTATCAGAATCACTGACAACATGGCAGGAATCCGACCAAGAGTGTGCTGGCTAAGGGCGATCGACTACAACGTGACAAGACTTTAGGACGACTGGGAAGTGGTAATATGCACGCAGCAGTTTGTACATCAGCGCTACAGCGATGTCGTTGAGTTCGACCAGGGGATGGCCCTATTACATGCAGGGCAGCTGGACGACACTGAGGCCAGCATAAGATAAGACTCGACGCATTCCATTCACACCACTACCCCTCAAACAGTTTGAGCAACGTGAGCCCATCTCCGTTCTCATCGTCGACGAGTCGCAAGACGCCAAAAACTCTGAGTCACTGCTTGGACATGCCCTACGTTCCTTGAAGTATCATACCGCATTCCTGCTCTCCGGGACCCCGATCCACAACCGGTGGGATGATCTCTATGGGCAGGCCAGCATACTCCCGGCTGTCCGTTCGGCGATAAAGACCATTTCCGAACCGTGTTTACATCATTCACGTCAACAGACGAGAGACATAACCCTCCCCTCCACACGAACCCTCAAGGCCACCACATGCGCTTGTTGCAGCGGTTCCTTAGTGCCGTCCTGCTCGCGAGGCCGAAGTCCGTTGTGAATCTACCGCCCGTCACAGTGGAGGAGGTTGAGGTAGACTTCGCGGGAAGCAGGGCTGAGATCATCATAATATAGTCCGCTGTCAATATGGGGCGAGCTGCTCTGGCCAAGAGCAAGAAAAGAAGTAGAAGCAGCGGAGGCTTCTGCGGCGCGCGTTTGCGCTGCTCTCAGATGCCTAAGCTTACTCGGCCAACCAGCTATTGGCTACGCTCCGGCATCAGCTCGGAGTCATCCCAAATCATACGAGCGTTTATCAGCTGGTGAGGCTCCCAGACTCTGTTCGAGCAATGGGCGACTCTTCAGTCTCTCCCGGACAGTATAACGCTCTCCGAGCTGGATGACAACCAGATTGCAAATTTTGCCAGCTTCTACTGTGACAGATGAGAAACAGCCATCCAGCCGACAATGGATCCAGGCAAGAGAGTGGCCTGGAGTCGGATGACGCAGAGTTATCCAACGTGGACGACTCAGCAGTCGGATTGAGGAAGACGAATCCACTGACAATGAGGAACTCAAGCAGCCTGATCTCGACGCCCTCGACTGGATCAACTACGAGGAAAAGGGTTTCCGGTACCACGACGAGGACATAGATGAGACGTACAATCCCGACCTCGATGAGCCGGATTGGCAACACAGGCGTGAGGAGGGGACTCAGACAGCGACAGCATAATGCGACGACCGAGACAAGGGCCGGGCCGATAAGAATTTCACACGGCGGTGGTTGGAAGCGTTAGCCAACCAGCCGACGAAAATATTCTCCCTTCGCGTTACCACGGTTACCGAATTGGGCGAAGAGAATCCGGGCTAATTTCCCTGGCGAGAATATCCTCGTTGCCTCGACTTCGCTCGTGTTTCTTGACATACTTCGTCTCAAGCCCTAGGACGCATGGTCAGGAACGCTCAGCTGAGGGGCATCAGCATGGTCGAGCTCAACGGCACAATGAAGGTGATGGAAAGGGCTAAGCTACTGAGACAGTTCATGTTGCGTGGTGGCACGTGACCGACCACATAGCGGTTTCATCCACCACCTTCTGCCCTGGGCTTCTTTTCCTCCTCCAACAACAATAATATCATCAACTTGACGACAAGGCTGTTGTTCCTGAAACAGTTCAACTCTCGGCCCCCAACTCCGAATATCCCTTTGATGAGCGCAGAGGCAGGGGAGACGGGCTTGAACGTTTCTGGCGCGTCTCACCTTATTCTAACGGGGCCTTTCTGGTCACCGGGCAAAGAGTCACAAGTCATCGGTTGTGCACATCGCATGCTCCAAGAGAGAGAGGTGAGGGGATATAAGGTCTGAGCCCCAGATTCTCCTATCGACGTTATGGTTAGGAGGTTGCAGAAGGAGAAGAGATCGGTTCATGATGAGACGATGCTCTTATTGGTCGAGGATGATATGGCACCGGTCATCCTGCCAACTATGCCGACAAGAGCGGAGCTCGTAACTTCTGGAAGCGAGGAAGGGGAGTCGGATCAAGTTGCATGATGCAAAACCTCATGAACCGGGTTATGGGAGGGGTTGCTGCGATAGACTAGAAGCGCAGATCATTGTAACATCGCATGGTGTCTAGGCAGACACATGGCTGGGGAGGATTCGCTCCGTCGATTTCAACGTTGACGTTGACTTAAACTTACTGCCATGCACCTGGTAAAAGTCGGTCAATGGTAAATTAGATTTAGTGGCGGTAATGGGATTTGCATTGGGTGAGATGCCACAGGAGGGGCATCATTGGCAGACGGCATGGTATCAGGTTAAAGTCGATTCGGATGTGCGCAATTACTGGCAACACCACTCTGTGTGCTGAGTCTCCTACCCAAAACCAGATACTCAGGCCTCTACGAGGTCTTTGTACATCTTCTCCGCGTGTTTAATGATGTCCTATTGGAATATCGGCCGTGGCAAAATTCTGTCCTTTAGAGGCCTCTCCTGTTCCATAGTTGTCATCATATCCTCTAACCAACGTAAGCCCCCAGACATAAGCCCTCCATGATAGGAGTCGGCGCCATGTTGATTTGCAGCTGTCTGATCTCTCAAGAGTTTTTGGAACTTTTGGATTTCGTCGACAGCTATGCCCGGATTGTTGCAGTGTTTCTCTGTCGCCCCGCTTGTGGGCCGTAGAGCGGAGGCATTGCTGCTCAAGTCTAATATAGTCAGTACAGCTACAACTGCTGAAGCGGGTGAACGTTGCCAACTTACCACGAGCGGCATCGTCGATGCTGTTTCAGTTGGCAACTGGACGCAAATTGTCTGATTCGCTAATGACATCAGTATATGTGCAAGTACAATTAAAGAGGCCGGTTCTAGCATCATCCAAACCGTGTATCACGGTTTACATACCTCTCCCAGTGGTCAGCTCTTGGTTCTTTTAGTCGTCGGACAAGGATGATGAGGTGTGGTGTTGGATTAAAGTTGGCTCGCCAAGAGCTTGGCAGCGGAAAGATGGGGTGGCCGTCCCAGTTGGACTGATTGAAGCCCTCGACTATTTAGGAAGGTGGGCCTAATGTGCCCCTTCCCACTCTGGAGACCTCCCGCCCACTGCCACTGTATTGCGCCAAACACGATTACGCACCAGAACCTGTTCAAGTACAACAGCCACTGCCCCTCCACACCATCGATCCAAACCTCCATGAGTCGAAGTGGGAAGCCACAGCCACTAGCTACGCGGCTACATGCGCTGGGAATTAGTCCCGATTCCCGAGGAAGCGTCGATGTTTGTGCAGCAGGCTGGTATCGCCAAGCTGCTCGCGCTGCTGGCCGACGAGGACGACGAGGCGGGGGCGTTCGCCGGGGTGGACAGGGCGCAGAGGCTGCGGTGGCTGAGGAGGTTGCAGAGGGAGGATGTAGGGCAGGGAATTACCCGCGGGTACCCATATAGGTTTGGACCCAAATCTGACCCATCCCAAATGGGTGGGTACCTATTTGCATAGGTATCTCTGGGAATTACCCATATAGGTAATTCTAAATGGGTAAGAAGTGGGTTCCTCCTATAGGTAATGGGTTGGATATAGGTAATCCCATAGGTAATAGGTTATATATAGGTAATAGGTTATATATAGGTAATGGGTTGGATACGGACAATATCTAAGTGTAATCGCCTATATAATCACCTAACGTTATAGCTATATTTCTACCCAACAACTATAGATGTATTATGCTAAATATATAATCTTCCTCAAAGTATGATGTTGAATCTATACTACCTAATAATAAACTAGTTTTTTCTCTAACATGTGACATTACTATCTCCTAATATATATTTGTAAATAGTTATTCCAGAAACTCTCCGCCCCCTTTATATACTAAATCTTAGTGCCT
The DNA here is from genome assembly GCA_031001845.1 of Achaetomiella virescens. Classification (NCBI taxonomy): domain Eukaryota; kingdom Fungi; phylum Ascomycota; class Sordariomycetes; order Sordariales; family Chaetomiaceae; genus Achaetomiella; species Achaetomiella virescens. The sequence goes on from JARNGD010000002.1 coordinate 27,489, forward strand.
TAGCCTCGTCGCTACTCGCGCTTTCTCTATCCGCCAACCCCTCCGGTTGTATATATACTGCCCTACTTCTTCGCCCGCTTCCGTAGTAGCTATATTAGTAAACTCTATTGTTGGCTTACAATAGGTGAGCTAAGCTCAACATCTAACTTGGTGGAAGGTGCCTAGGGAGTTTCTAAGCATAAAATAGGCGTCTCCCTAATATAACGAGACTACGAGAAGCTTATATATAAGTTAGTCTAGCTAAGAAGAATAAACTCCTCGTCCTAAAGCTCCTCGTCGCTAATATACTATAGACTAAGAGCCTCATTTAAAGTAGTTTATCTTATCCTCTAGTAACTGAATATCGTCTACCGCCGTTATCTTGAGGTTGGGAGACAACCTCCTAACCTTATTAGTATAGATAAGAAGATAGGCCCGAATAGTATTAGCACCTATTAATGCCTGCTATTTATCTATTAAAGTAGCTGCTTAGCTCTAGACATGTTCAATTATAGTCGAAGTAGGTCGTATACTAAGAAAATCCCAAGCGAGATATATAAGGTAGGAGTAGCGAGGGCCGTTTTAGCGCTACTAATCGAGGATACCTACACTAGGACGCGAGGCTATAATCGCCTTAGTAATCGCCCTAGGGAGAGAGATATTAAACTTACTCTTAAAAAGAAAGTTATCGATCTTACGCTCTATCTCCTATTTAGTTAGGTCCTTAGCCTCCTAATCCCTATTCCCTTTCCTTTTCGGGCTCGAGCTTGCTAATATCTCTATTAGGTTATAGCTCCTATCTATTTTATATCTATACGACACCTTCTAAACTAGGTTAGCTACTAGGCAGTACTACTTATAGAGAGTAATGAGGTGATCTCGTGCTTTTTATATAGAGTCCTCTTAGATCCCTAGATCCTAATAGCGTCCTAGTATCGAAACTGCTTATCCTCGCTACTATAAGTAGGAGGAGTAAGTAGGGCTATAGCTAAGAAGAGAGGGATCATCTTATATATCTTGCTAATATACTTATCTAACTTCGTCTAGGTAGCGTTATCGCTATAATAAACTTAGTAATCTAGCTACTATCTAATGGCCCTAACCGAGCCCTCTTTACTTCAAGAAGGGCCTTAACCCGCTTAAAGTCTCAAGTATAGTACGAGTCCTAGGATAGTATACCTAATAGAATAACATTATAAGTACTATATACTATAGTCAGGTGAGCAATAGTCTATATATATCGATAATATAACTAGTATGCTTCTACCCTTCTAGAGAGATCTTTAATTGCTTAAAAAATACGTACTAGTTTAGTAGCAATTTCTTTGCCTATATATTTACAAAATGGTTGATCGAGGTATAGAGCTTAATAGTACGACTGATCATTGCTATTATAGAACTCTAACGGTCTTAACATCGCGGATAGTACTAAGAAGGAGCCGTTATTCTTCTTCCTCTATCTTAGCTTGATAGTTATAGAAGAAGTCTCTATATTTAGGACTCGAGTTGATATAGGTAGTAATAGTATAGATCTAGAAGTTTTATATTAGCTTTTAGGTAATTATATTAGCGATTACTATACTATACTTACCTTAAGAAGAATGGTTTTTTAAATTGTCTGCTAAGCTATAGTCCCTACCGCTTATAATTTTTATTATATAAGCGAGAAGGTATACCTTGCCTTTAGCAGCTAGTACTTTAAGCTCCTTGAAGAATGCTTGCTCGATAAGCTAGAGAGTATAAGCAAGGCACCTAACCTAGTAAGTATTAGGGATTCGAGTTGCTATCTCCTAGTAGGAGATATAGCCCTAAATAGCTGCTACCTTAAAGGTACGTGCATTGTCTATAGTATAGTAGAGTACTTAAGTACTAAGGTTATTCCTAAGTAAGGTCTTAGCAGTTATCCTACTAAGAGCCTCCTTAGAACTATCTTCATTATATAGCTTATAATTAATAAGGACTCGCTAGACTCGCTAGTCTATATCGATAAATACTACAAGGATACCCCAGACTACGAAAGGGCCCCCTATAAGCTCTATCTATTATATATAACTAATACCTTTATATACTTAGGAATATATATAAGCCCCTTTATAATAGATTCGTTAGCAAGCTTGATAAGCCTATAACGAAGAGTTTAAGGGTGAGGGAGGGGGTTATAGAGAGGGTCGTATATAATAAGCTAGTCCCTAACAAACTCATTAGTTATAATGTTTATTCCTCGTCGTATAATAATGATAAAAAGGATCAACTACTTTTAGCATTCCTTAGGCGTCTATCAGCTCGCTTGCTACTATATAATATTAGTATTTAAAGGCGATTATATAGGTAGTTACACTTACGTTTAACGTCTAGGCTCCTTAGATAAGTCCTGATACCTAAAATACTTAGCCCCTCCTCTAACCTTATAATAACCTTTTAAGTCTAAGTATTTGGCTATTACCGAAGTTCCTTTAGCTCTTGAATATAGATAGCTTAGTTTCTTCGAGCATCCTCTTATACTATAGCATTAGCCGCCTATTTACTATTTTAGCGCCTTTACTCGAAAAGTTCCTATTATCCTGACTCTTATCTACTATAAATTTCTTCTTTACTTCCTTCTTCCTATAGTTTATATCTATCTACTAATAATAGATACGCTAGAACTATATTTGATCGTAGAACTAGTGAATAAAGGGTTGGTAATATCCTAGATCGAATGGTTACTAGCTAGCTTAGTAGATCTTCCTAGCTCTCTAAGTCGCTTATTTCTAAACTATCGACTTCTAGTATTGCCCAATTATCCCGATTTCGTCTTAGCGTAGATATAAGATAGGCGTTATCGCTTATATAATTACCTAGAATATCTATACTCTAAGGTAGTAGTAGGGTCTAACCGAAATTCTCTATCTATAAGTCGCTATCGTCCTCGTCGACCTACTTGTTAACCTAATCCTACTAGGTCTATTATTATTCTTCTACCTAGATAGTATTCCTTAGAATCTAGTATCTAAGTTGAACTTAGAGAAATTATCGCTATATAAGTCTTTATAGTCCTAGAGCCCTCGGCAGATATAGTAGAAAGACTAATAAGATATAAAGGCAAGGGGTAATAGGGAGGAGAAGCTAAAGAGGGGAGGGGAATTGACTTTATTAACTAGTTCCTAGGATACCTTAGTCTATATTAAACGATAAAGTAGAGACCTTTCTCCTAACTCTCCTAATAGGAGAACGAAAATACTAACCTCTAGCTAGTATTTACCCCCTCGAACGTCTTGGTATAGCAAACAAGAATTATATCGAATATAGCAAATACCAATATAACTAATAAAGCTTATAGTTATTAGATTAGACGAGAGACTTAAGTAGATAGTATAAGAAGATGATAAGGGTAGATTAGGGTATATTTAGTCCCTAATCTTAGTAGTTCTACTTAATAAGAGTTAGCGACTTAGGAGAGCTAACCAACCTCCTTATTAACTCTATAAGAAAATCCCTCTAAGCGGGTTAGATTATAGGGTAGGGTAGGAAATTCCTAGACCTAGGCGGACGAGGTTGAGGAGTTGGATTATAAGGTTATTTAGGAGAGTAGGGGGCATTAGAGAATGAGTCCTGTCTACTAAGTCTAGAGATAGTAAAAAAGGTAGTAAAGAAGATCTATCTAGATCCTCGATCTACTATTAGGATAAGGATTGCTAAAGTATAGAGAGTAGCTATAGAGGAGAAGGCAAGAGTAAGAAAAAGAGTTTAGATTGATCTACCTCTAAATATTTAGAAATAGGTTCTCAAATCTAGCAAGAAACGGCAATAGTAGAGAGGTATATTTGGGCGATTATATAGGCGATTATATAGGCGATTATATTTGCTAACTTGAAAAGGAACTCTCGCTCTTTAGGAGATCCAACGTCTCTAAAAAGAAACTAGCCTCATTATTGCGAAACAGCCTTTTATTAGGCTTATTTATAAGATTATATAAGATATAGTTAGACAACTAGGTCTAAAGTTTTAGAGTGCTACCTATAAAGTACTTCAGGAAGTAGTAGAGGCTTATATTATAAGTCTTTTTATAGGTATATAATTATATATTACGGTTAGATACTTTTACTAATGATATATAGCAAGCAACCTCTATACTATCTATATTAGAAGAGTTACTATCGCTCTAAAGGATATATAGCTTATTGCAAGCATCCTATATATTATAGCAAGTAAGATAGAATTATAGAGGTGAATTTAGAATAGGAGGTATCAAATATATTGCTAGCTACCTAACTACTTAATCCACCATCCCTAACTCGTTATCTACCTGCCTACTCTCAGGCAAGTAAATATACTGCTAATCGCTAGGTAGATACTTAGCTAAAGTCTTAGCCATTACTAGGCTAAGCGCCCTCTAAAGCTACTACTAAGAGAACCTACTTTATATAAATAGCTCCTTTAGTACTAAGCTAATACCTTAGATATCCTCCTAATCCGAAGCTGACCTAGGGAGAGTTATCCAAGCATTAACATTAATAGGATTAGAAGTCCTTATCCTAAAGCCGATAATCTCCTAGATTTTTAAGAGGAGTAGAAGTCGGTAAGGGAATTGCTTATAATAGGTAAGATGTCGCTGAACCCGACTATACCTAGTAATCCGAATAGCACGATAGGTCTGGAGGAACCTCTTTGCTCGACGAATACTATAAAGCAGTTAGCAGGCGATTATATAGGCGGTTATATTAGATATACCTTACGATCTTGTAGAGAATATTTTAAGAGGCTAACCTACTTGAATAAGGCAATAGAAGAGACTTTGCTCCTTAGGCAAAAATAAGGAGTAGGAGGGGGGGTATATAGATAGTAGGTAGTAGGAAATACTAGCTAAGGTGAAGGCGTTTACTATCGTCCTCTATCTATCTAGGAATATACTACTTATAGTACTAGATAGTATTCTTTGCTATATATAAGACCCGTAGGACCTTATTAAATACGAGATACCTCGGGTATCTATTATCATTAGTAAGAGAACCTACGACTATTGAAGGGTGACTTATACGGGTGTTAGAGAGATAATAGCGAAATAAGGGTCGGCTTCAAAGTAGAGTATATAACTCTTATTCAGGTCGATAGCATAGACGAATCGGTTAAGCTAGGAGCGATGATATTTCTAGTAGTAAGACTTGATAAACAAGGAGTCGATATATACCTACTATATAGACTTCTAAGTATAGAAGGAAGCTCGAGCAACGCCCTAGATATATATTAATAGCTATAATCTCATATAATCACCCGCTATATATATCTTAAAGCTAGTAGCTTGAATTGTCGATTAGAAGGAGTAGCGCTCCTTCTTAAAGGCTTTTAGAAGCATTTTTCGTCCTTCCTTCCTAACGTCAATAAACTAGTTAAAGGTCTATAGATCAGGCAATATACCAAGATACTGCTTAAGCACCTATAGATATATTAGGAAATATAAAATGAAATTAGAAATAGGCATCTACTTAGAGTCGAGATCTTACGCTTCTAAATATAGGTTAGGAGCTTTACTATAAGCTATATAGCAATAGTAATAAGCTTGTCAATCACCCTTGAGGCTATATCTTTAGATACTGCTATTTTAAGGCAAGTAAGCTACTCCTCTATATCCTTATCTTTAGTCGTAATATTAATATCCTCCTAGGTCTTATTATCCTTAAAGCTAGTAGCCTGCTTAGGGTCTTGCTAACTTCAATCCTAAGGCGAGTAGTAAGATCGACCTAATAATCGCCGTTACTACGACTAGATAAAGGATTAATATTAAGGCAATTAGTAGGGCGATTATAATAGACGTACTACTTGGCTTTAACCTCCTTATATATATACTCTAAAAAGAAGCTTCTGCTCAGCTAGTATAGTATTCTGGAAGTTAGTAGTACGCTTGAGGGTCGTATACTTATAGTAGACTATAATGTTAAGGTAGTTGTAGGTAGCCTAAACCTTCCGCTTATCTTCGTTGAACTTGCTTATATATTTACGATGCTTGATAGTATTAGGGTTGTCGCTAGGAGTATCTTCAGCCTTACGCTTCCCCTATAGAGGGGCTATTTTACTAGATTTGAGGATTGACGGCGATTACTAGGGGATTATAGTATAGCAGGGTATATAAAGTATAATTCGAGTATAGGTATAGAGGTTGAAAATAGGTAGTTAGGATTTAGTAGAAAAATTCTTAAAGCGCGCCTATAGCAACTAGAAGATATGCCCTATAAAGAAACAAATCTAGAAGACACGACCTATAAAAATCTCTACTAACCCTATTACGCTAAGCCTAATTAGGTTATAACCCTACTATCTCCCTTCTAAATATAATCCAATTCCTATATTTCGCAACCTTCAATCTCTATAACCCCGCTTTACTAGCCGCGACCCTTGTTTTCGTCCTACAAGGGTTGGTATACAATAATCGCCGCTATAATCGCTAGAAATAGTTGCTAATTTATATTTTAGATTCGCATCGGAAAAATACTATAAAGTCGTTGTCGGGGTATAGTCCCTAAAGTAGTAAGTAATTCTTTTAGATAATCAGGGATAACTAAGCTATTATTTTATAGACCTTGCCTCGGGAATTACCTACTCTAGACCCTTTAGCGAGTTGAATAGTAATTATAAGAGTAATCGCCTCTTAGATTCTTACTAACTCTTATCTAGTATAAATCGAGATGGATTCGTATAGCAATAGCAATTTCGTACTACTAAGTTGGATATCCTATAGCCCTATATACTAGGTGAGGGAACTCTCACCTTACGATAGTATATAAGGCTAAATTAACTGACGATAATTGGTTTTATATCGGGCAGATAGAGTTATATAGTCGCGATCCCCTAGCAATAACGATGGTAATTGCCTATATAATTACCTATTCTTCGTCTTACTAATAGTTTAAGGGGGGATAAGGAAGAAAGACTAGGAATCACCTATATCGCCTATTACTCAACCTCCCCCGCCGCCTACTACTTAACCTCTCCCGCTACCGCTACTTAAGCTTCTATAACTACTGTTTAACGTCCTACGCCGCCTGCTCTCCAATCCCCTCTACGCTCTATAGAGGAAGCGTAGGAGGGGATTAAAGATCTTAGGAGCTCTAATATATATAGAGATTCGAGCTCGGAGAATAGTAGCCCGGGAAACGTCCTACTACTAGCTGTAAAGGGCCTTATACTAGCGGCAAACGGCCTTGCAAGGGGATATTCTAAGGCGTCTAGAGTAATCGCTAAGGTAATTGCTAGTAGCATTTCTCAACTCGCTTTAGCTATACCGACCCCAACTATCCTAATAATATTACGGCCTTATATAAGTGACTACGTAAAAGCATTACCTTGGAAATTGATAGGAGAAGGAGACGAAGACGATAGGTTTAGCTAGCTACTAATCTAGGAGCAATGCCAATGCTATTAGTAGATAGGCAGCACTAGGTAGTAAGTTATATTATTATAAATTGTTATTGCTCTTTACTATTCTATATTATAGCGAGGGCCTTTAGGGAAATCCGGCGGTTCTAGGGGGGTATCGACCTCCTTATCCCGTTTACGCCCTTTGCCTAGCTTCTTAAGGAGATTACGCGAGATTACTTAGTAAATGTCGGTTTTAGAGGGCAGCTATATATGCCTTGTAGGAGGCTGCCGAGTCTATATTAGCCGATCTCTTCACTAGTAAGCTTTCTCTCTAATCGCCTTTGTAATCGCCCTAACTAGTTTCTAGCAACCAACTTGGCGGCGATTTATACTAAGAGGGTAACCATCTAGCAGAAGGATATATAGCTGGTGCAGGCAATCTGCAGGACTATATAGCTATATATTAGTACGCTAGTGTGACGGAGAGCGCACCCAGGGCGCACCCAAGGCGCACCAAAGGCGCACCCAGGGTTGGGGTTGTAAGTACGCTTCCGTACTAGGAATAGCTTCCTAGCAGGGGTTCCCCCTTTTCCTATACATCGCGGGGCCTATATTCCTACCTTTCCCTCTCTCCTCCTTAGCTTTCGATTAGCAGAATTAAGTAGTATTAGTAGCGCCTTCGAGCCTCGCCTATATATTGCTCGTCTCTTATAATCGAAAGCTCAAACCTACTACCTAGGAAGGCTTAAGAATATCCTACCGAAGAACGACCTATAGCTGCATTACGCGCCCCGAACGAAGAAGAACCGTCTAGCAGCCAAAGGCGCCGACCAAACCGAAGAACGACCTATAGCTACGTTACGCGCCCCGAACGAAGAAGAACTGTCTAGCAGCTAAAGGCGCCGACCAAACTAAGGAACTAGTAGCTACGTTATACGCCCTGACTAAATGAAGTGCCTAGCTATACTATATATTAGCAACGAACCTGAAGAATCGAAGAAGAATAGCCTAGCTATATAACGCGCTCTAAAGAACTAAAACGGCTACTTAAAGCGCCTGAAGAAGCGAAGAATCGAAGAACCGACTATAGCTATACTACGCGCCTGGAGACTAACGAATGAAGCTGCAATAATAAACCTAAACGACCTATAGGACACTCCTACTACCAAGATACCTACCTCTATAGGCATTAAAGAAGTTGCTAAGCGCTCTACTTACGTAAAAGGAAAGTAGAAGACGAAGAATAACCTCGCTACTAAGCTGGCTACTAGAGAGGCTGAGCTAGCTTAGCGAGACGTTTAGATTACCGAGCTATACCAACTGCTTGCTAACGCCTATAATAGCGCCTATTAGGATAAAGAACCTGAAGATACGAGCAAACGAGAAAGATAGATACGCGGCTAGACTGAAGATATTAAGCACCTTATATTAGTAGGCGCCAGCTAGAAGAGCGATAGGCTCCTAGACCCTCCTATCTTTTACAACGAGGCCGAAAAGGATACGATGAAGTTTGAAGTATAGCACTAAGCTATCTCGAAGAAGCTAGAAGTCAACGCCAATCGCTTTGCCAATGATATAGCTAAGTAAGTATATATTGAGAGCCGCATTAGCGGTAGGGTAGCCGACGTATTAGCACCCTATTTGCGGGATACTTATCCCGACCTAGTTTCCTCTTCGCGTAAGCTCCTAGACTACTTATAGCGCGAATACTCGAACCCGAACTAAGTCGAAGAAGCCCTTAATACGTTTAACTGGCTTAAGCTAGCGACCTCTACCAACTTCGCCTCCTTTAAGAATGACTTCGTTAGGCTAGCTAGCGAACTAGGTCGTAATAAGTCCAAGTAGAAGGCTGAATTCTATAGCCGGCTTACCCCTATACTATAGACTATAGTAGTACTTCTATATATAGACCCTATAGTTGATTTCAACTAGTTCGCTGCATGTATTTGAACATCGCCTTAGTCAATAAGCATGCTATAGGCTAGACGACGGAGCTACGCTAGGAACCTATATACGGCATATATATAGAGGTAGTAATCGTTATAGTAATCGCCTAAACCCTAGGCCTGCTAAGCTGAATACCAACGACGTCTAGCGGCTATACGACAAAGGCCGTTGCTTTATCTGCTAGGAAAAGGGGTATCTATCGAGGGACTGCCCTAAGAGAGCGTAAAGCTAGCCTATACTACCGATCCCAACACGAATCCTATATTACGTATCTATATATCCTAGTAGGCATCCGACTTAGCACCTTCACCCCCTGATTTAGTAATAGCGAGCTAGAATAAGTACGCTATATAAAGAACTTAGCGATTTAGAAAACTAAATACCCTAGGTAAAATTGACTCCCTCCTAGGGATGAAATCGACTATAGTATAGAAGAATCGGACTTCCTCGCGAGGTATCTTAGTAGCGAGCCTTTTCTTACCTCCTACGTCTTATTATTTAATAGAAGTTCGTTAACTACCTATAATACTCTAGTCGATATAGGAGCGAATAGTTACCTCTTTATTAATAGGAAGTTTGGCGAGCAACTAGTTAAACGACTAGGTTATAAGAGTTCTCTAACTTTGAACCTCACCCTATTAGGGGCTTTGATAGTTCTATCTCCTAGACTATTAATCTCGCTTAAGAAGTATACTTAATATCTAGAATCGAACGATTAAGAACGAATAGCTGACTATCGTCGACTCGTTATATAAAGTTATTATTAGTTAGAAGTAGCTCGACCTCTACAATATATTGGCCGATTATAGACGCCGAAGACTATTATTCCTACCCTAATAGGAACCTAACCCTAATTAGAAAGGAAGGATAAATGTATAGTTGGACCGGTCACCTACGAAGTTACTAGACCCGAAGGATATCGAGGATATCCAACGCCGGGAAAGACTAATAGAAGAAGAGACCGCCGCCGGATAGGCTAAGCCGTAGTCAAGAAGCGAATCGCTGAACTAGAGGTATAGGCGAATATAGAACCTAGGACTTAGGAAGCACTAAAGAAAGTAACGATCTTGCTTTAGCTAGCTAAACCCCCGAAGTCTCGACTAGCCGCGCTGCAAGACAAGGTTATTGCTAAGATAGAATGGAACCTTTAGGATCTTCCTCCTCCGACTAGGTAACCCGAGGAAGTAGAACCCCCGAAACTAGCAACGTTAGTTGATCTATCGAAGTAGGGCGTTAATGCTTAGGGGCCCTATATCCTATATCGCGATGCTATTAGCTAGTATAAGTCCCGACCCCCTAATATCGTATAATTAGTACTACTACCTTCTAGCAAATCAGCTGAAAAAAGGGGTAATATATAGCCGCAACGGGCATTACTATACTCTACGAAATCGATAGGATCCTAGAGCTGAAAACGACCCTAGAGGGCGAGGATAAGCAACTACGTTGATAGGTACTCGAATAGGTGCCGCTTATTACTACGACTTCCTCGATATATTTAGTAAGGCCGAATCCGATATACTACTACTATTCCGACCGAATATAGACTATAAGATAGAACTCCTACTAGAATCGAACCTAGGAGACCTTAGCTATACTAGCTTATAGAGGCTCTCCGCCTAAGAGCTAGAAGCGGCCTAGAAATATATTCACCAAGAACCTATAGAAGGGCTTCATCGAGCCGAGCAATATACTATAGGCGGCCCCAATCCTATTCGCCGTTAAGAGCGATAGAAGCCTCTATTTCTATATCGACTACTATAAGCTAAATGCGATGACTAAGAAAGATTAGTATCTACTACCTCTAATTGACGAGACCCTAGCCCGAATTGCCTAAGCGAAGATCTTTATAAAGATTAATATCTAGCAAGCCTTTTACTGGATTCGAATTAGCCCTAAATGCGAAGACTTAATGACCTTTCGAATATAGTATAGCGCGTATAAGTTTAAAGTAATGCCCTTCAGCTTGACTAACGGACCTACAACCTTCTAGCGGTTTATTAATAGTATGCTAATAGGCTACCTCGACGACTTCTATAGCGCCTATATCGACGATATCCTAATCTTCTCGGCTATATAAGAGGAGTACGAGATCTATATTCACCGCGTTTTAGAACGCCTATACGAGGCTAGGTTATAGGCCAACTTAAAGAAGTACGAGTTCTATATTATAGAGACCAAATTCCTTAGGTTTATTGTTAGGACTAAGGGCATTGCTCCTAACCCCTAGAAGCTAGAAGCGGTCCGCAATTAGGAGGTCCTAACTACTATTAAGCAGGTATAATCCTTCCTTAGCTTCTATAAACTTCTATCGCCGTTTCGTCTACGAGTATAGGCGTATCGCCTATCCCCTAACCAACTTGACTAAGAAGAACGCCTTATTTGTTTAGATATAAGATTGCTAATGCGTATTCGAGGAGCTAAAGAAGCGCCTCCTCGCTAGGCTAGTACTAGCCTACTTTTAGTATAGCTAGCTAACCCGCGTTAAAACTAATACTTTATAAGGCATAGTTATAGGAGTGCTCTCCTAGAAGCAGGACGACGGCTAGTAGCACCCTATAGCCTATTTCTCTAAGACGATGCAAGGTGCCGAGCTCAACTACTATATCTACGACAAGGAGCTCTTAGCTATAGTACGGCCTTATAGTATTAGAGGGCCGAATTGATTGGTCTATAGAGCGAAGAGCCTTTTCTGATTGTCTCCAACTATAAAGCGTTGAAATACTTTAGTATAAAGAGGCTATTGAATATCCGATAGGCAGGATAGGCCGAGTTGCTCTTAGTACAACTTCTATATTACGTATTAGCTAGGAAGCAAGAACGCTACCGCCGACGCCCTCTCCTAGAAGATAGAAGACGTACCTATATAGAAGGCTAAACGCGAAGCGTATTATAATATAGATCTTCGCCCTAGTACAAACCGAGAGCTATATAGAATAGGACTAGACAATTACAACGATTATAGCCCTTAATAAGGGCATTGCCCTACGCTAGGCTCTAGTTTCTAGCTAGTTGACGAGCTCTTAGAGGCCAACTATATAGTACCCGAGTTAGACGAATAGCGCGACTAGGCGTATATAGGCTATTCCGAGTTCGCCCTCCTAGGCGACTAGATACTCCTATATAGCGTAGACTAGTTATACCTATGCTAGGCACTTAAGGACCCGGGTCATCTAGGAGGCATATAGCTAAGTTACGGCACCCGGCTAGAGTAAGACTAAGAAGCTAGTAGCCGCCTAGTACTAGTAGCCGAGGATAAGCGGATATTAGGATCTTCGTCGATAATTATATACTATACCGATCATCGAAGCACCTACGCGATAAGACCCTAGGGCTATTATAGCTAATCCCGCTACTATAATAGGCCTAGCAATGCTTGGTTATAGATTTCAACGAACTACCGCTAGACTGCTATAGTTATAATAACGTATTAGTTATAATCGATCGACTAATAAAGGCATTATAGACCGTTCTATATAAGAGAAGCGCTACTACCTACAACGTAGCGAAGATATACTACGAGGGCCTATATCGAGTATATAGCTTACCTAAGGAGATCATTAGCGACCGGGGACCGTAATTCTAAGCCGAATTTACCGACGAGCTATCCTAGATCCTTGGAATTAAATGGAAGCTAGCAACGGCAGGGCACTCCTAGACTATTAGGCAAGTCGAGAACCTTAACTAGTATATCAACTAGCGGCTAAGGCCGTTCGTCAGCCACTTTCAAGATAACTAGTCTCGCGCGATCCTAGCCCTCGACGCTCTAGATAGGCCTTCTATAATAGTACTAGATTATAGCCGTATAAGGTCTTATTCGGCTTCCTAATACCAATGCCGTTTGACTAGGAATCCCGAATGTAGGATTTCGACGACCCTTAGGAGCAACTGAACCGCGAAATCGGCGTAAGAGGCGGCCCGCCAGATCTAAGGCTATATCGACTATACCTAATAGATAATCACGAAGGCCTAGGAGGAATAGGCGGCATAAGTAAATCGATACCGCCGCAGCTAGATTTCGACGTCGGCAACTATATAGTTATTGTCAAGCAGTCCCCTAAACTAACTAGCCGCCTAAGTAACAAGCTTTCCTTCCCCGTTACGTAGCAATACTATAGGATCCTCAAGAAGACTACTACCGGGGCCTACCAGCTCGAGCTCCTAGAATCCTAGCGCGATCGACCGAATTTATAGCCGACCGGCTATAGCGGTACCCGAACAACCTATTGCCGGGGCAAGCTGCCGAGAATCTGCCTAGTAAAGATATAGCTAGCCAAGAGGAATAGGAAGTCGAAAGGATCCTCGCTAGCCGGACCTATTACGGCAAGCTATAGTACTAAGCCTAGTAGCGCGGCTAGGACCCGGACCCGACTTAGTATCTAGCGTCAGACTTCTGGAACGCGCCGGCGGCCCTAAAGCGATTCTATAATGACTACCTAGACCAGGCTAGGCCCCCGATCCGGCTCAACGAGTAGTTGCTAGCTATAGCCGAGGACCGGTACGCGAAACCTCACCCGGATAACGACAGGCTAGTAGCCGAGGGCCGGCGCCTATAGCGCTCGCAATAGAAGAAATGAGGCCCCGAAACAACAATCTTGTAGTCGGCTTAACAATATAGCACGGGGTATTGCTTTCGACCTCTCTAGCTAGTAAAGCTCGAGGCGAGCTTTTTTAGAGAGGGGGGGTTGTGACGGAGAGCACACCTAGGGCGCACCTAAGGCGCACCAAAGGCGCACCTAGGGTTGGGGTTGTAAGTGCGCTTCCGTACTAGGAATAGCTTCCTGGCAGGGGTTCCCCCTTTTCCTACGCATCGCGGGGCCTATATTCCTACCTTTCCCTCTCTCCTCCTCAGCTTTCGATTAGCAGAATTGAGTAGTATTAGCAGCGCCTTCGAGCCTCGCCATATATTGCTCGTCTCTCACAGCTAGTCAACTCCTAGGGAATTAGAGCGAAGTCGGACTATAGGGCGTAGGCTATTGAGGATCGGAGAGCATGTATTGTTAATGTAACTATAGCTATTATATTATTTTCGAGGAAACGACGCTGCATTTTCTCTTTTCTAGAGATTGGGTTTTAGTTTAGGTACCTATATAGGTTTGAACCTAATTACCCAAAACCTATATAGGTCAAACCCAATTACCTAGAACCTATATAGGTAATTCCCACTCTAACCCACAATAGTGGGTTTCGGGTTGGGTAATACCCATTTGACAAATGGGTTACCCATGGGTACCCGTGGGTGGGTAATTCCCTGCCCTAGAGGATGCCGCCCAACGGGCCGGGCGCCGTGTCCGCCAGACCGCCGACGGGGCCGAGGTTGACCGTCATGTTGGCAAAAGGGCTGCGATCGCATCAACCGAAGCGAGGCTGGCTGCATGGAGACCTCTAGCGCTTCGTGGAGAACAAGCAACCCCACAGTCAAATTCGACGGGAGCGACTACATGCAACCCTGTTCTGCAAATGTGAGGAGATCTGTGAGTACCCACTGGTCCTACCGTACATCATGCACGGGTGGAACAAGATTTAAGGCAATCCTCGCTAACCCGTCAACTATTTGCCCGAGAATGACAGCGACCTGCTTCTATATGAGCTTCGAGAAATGCCGGAAACCGAACAGATAGTGGCAGAGCTTGAAGGCGCTGAATTCCGACGACGACGATGATGCCGCCTCTGACGTGGGTTATAACTACATCGATCCTGAGGCACTGGAAGCAATCATTTAGTCAGAAGACAATGGAGAGTCGACCTGGAAAGGGGACAGTCAGAAGAGTGGCGAGATCTCAGATGATACAAGTTTACAATGATGATGAAATGGAGATCCACCCCGCTGAACTCGCAGATCTGGACATGAAACGGTGTATAGAGGATTCTGACATGGATAGCGGCGAAGATGAGGGGTCTGAGGAAGAGTAAATTCGCACGGTTGTATGGTGGATGATGCAGGACGGGGATATTCTCGAGTGGAAAATGGTCTTGATTTTAGCAAGGTTTCCCACACAGCAAGAGATCGGGTTCATGGGAACCATCTACACTACACTGCCAATATTACTCCAGCGGTTTCAACTTGTGTAAAGAATGGGATCCTTTCCTGGACATTCCCCACAATTGCCGGAGCACGCGCAGTCACTTTGAGCACATTTCGAAATTTTCACAGTTTTTCCCTTTGCTCGCACCGACTTCCGGATTTCAACTTCCCACTGCTAGCCCGCCATCCACTCCAAACTTCCCATCCCTTACAAGACTTTAACGACGGGTCCTTTCCGCACGATTCAAATTTTTGTTTCCTTCCAGTCTGTTTCCGCTCCCAACTCGCAACCTACGACTTCCAGCCCTCCGCTTGCATCGGCACTTCGCCGCACCGCGTTCCTCTCCTCCCGCCAGCGACAGGTATGGCACACGTCGGACCGTCACAGCAGACTGTACCCCAGTCAGCCAGTTCCAGGAAACTTGCGAACAAGCAACTGGAGAGCTGTCATCGTGACAAGCGAATGGCACTATGTGGACGAGAGGAACTCTCTCCCGAAAGAGGTCAAGGATTCGGAAACGAAGGTTCATCTAGCGCCAGGGGAAAAGGGATTTCGATTTCGACGAGAAATATGCCTAGTGATCCTCAGTTCCTAGAGCATCGAGTGCAGTTTACGCGATATGACATCACGTTCGATGGTAAGACGAGTTTACTTTTGGCGTTTCAAGTAATGAATGCTAATGAATGCTGCAGTTGTCGTCCCGGAAACCCACCTCCAAGTCGGGGCACCGTACCGCTCCCTGGAAGAGAAGCTCCTCGACTTCTACACGCTGCACAAACCCGAGTTGGATAATGTGCTCCTCCAGTGGAGTAGACAGGGATCAGATATCGACAGATATGTGAAGGCCCTCTGGCTTGGTATCCGAGCCCAGCGCGACAAACTGGTGGCCTTGGGGTTGCCTCGCAATGCGGCAAGTGGTATGTTTGGGCAGGAGCATTTGTGGCTTCGGTGGACAAGATTTGTCGGCGTAAGTATACGCTTTTCTAGATCTTGAGAAACGGTACTAACAATAGCAGTGCTTCTCCCGAAATTCAAGCAGACGATGAACTCGCCGAACCTGACCGTTGCTAGCCTTGTCGCTGGCTGCGATAAATTGAAGCCAGAATCCAGCCCCCCATGGCCAGACAACGGTCATGCCGTGATCTACGTCAGGGTTTACACCCATCTCGACCCCAGTCATACAGACGAAAACGATGCGGCTCTCTACGTTGGCTACACACATCAATCTCAGAGGCGACATTTGAATCATACAACCAAGTCCAAGAAACCCCGACAACCAAACCCCGATAGGCCGACCCATTACGATGTTGCCCAGATGGCTCGCCAGTGCCATGTCTTGATTGCTCTACATCAAGACCGCGACGAGAAGCTGGCTGCTGGCGGGACACCCGAGATGAAATGCATGGCGAACAGACAATGATGTTGATGCTGAAGTCGTTCTGTCCATGGATGCAGACGGACTCGTCGAAACGCGCAGATCTCAGTCTGATGCGTTCCCGGCTGCTACATGACATCGAAAGGAAGACCCGTCAGGACACGGGCTTTCAGCCTGGCTGGAGGATCCGTGGTACCAACATACTCAGCCCTCTCTTTGAGTTCCGTTTCCATGACCGTGCCCCAAGGAGGCCGCTACGATGCAGACTGTCTCTACTATCCCACCTCATCCTTCACTGTCAGGTATGACGTGGCACGGGCGGTCTTTTCTTGGCACAGACAAGGCCACCGTGTTGGCAAGGATGTCGGCGTGGTTGCGGTGCTCCGGAATTCCGCGTCGGTCATCCTGATCAAAACTTAAGTCGGCTTTTCATCCACGTCCCAGGCAATCTCACATCTCAGATCCGTAAATCGGTTGAGGATACTCCTTCAGACCGGCCTTTCATGGCTACCATGGTACTGGAGTTAATGGGGCGAGGAGAACACCACTATCCTTACTTCGGGCTTCCAACAGCGGGCCGTACAAGGACTTTGGGGCGGCAAATGCGCTTGGGATCCGGATCGAATGGAAGGATATTTCATCATCCAAGTGGTTCACTGCTTACCTACGGATCAGCATCAAACGATCTGGAACAGTAGCAGACGCCTTGATGGAAGGCGACTCTACTCCGCTCGAAAGTCTCTATCAGGAGGCTACAGCGCTTATTCAGATGATCCGTGGGGAGGAGTACCCCGACGCTCCAGATGGATTCTGGAGATTCCTCAGCTTCCGAGGTAGCCGGCCGGCGATACAACGATTCGAAGTCGATCATCTGCAGCAGACCGTTCGCTGGATCGTCCCGATCCCAACTGCCTCCACTAATCCGCCAACAAGATCAAGGTTTGAGGACAACAGCCAATGGCTTCTCAATAACCATGAAAGGCTCTCTCCATTCATGGTTGTTGGTGAGCAGCCAAGCCAAAAAGATAAGGTCTGGTATGTTGACAGAACAAGCACCATATCTGCAAACAACACAGCTGGTCCCGCTGGTCCCCCCTGTGATACATGCACCATCATCGCTACTTGCAGGGCAGACCGCGGCAAATCGTCCTTAAAGCAGCCATGCGAGTACGACTCAGTCACCAAGACATGCCCCTCATGCCAGGCCATGAATCGAACTTGCACATTCACACCCTTCACAAAAGTTTTAGGAGGGTGGGTTGGCGACGATACTGTTGACCCGAATGACTACAAAACAGGAAGCTGCATTCTTTTGCCCCGGTTCAGCAAAGGGCCAATGCGAGAGCTTGTCCCTCACCTCGGTACCTCAAGCACCGGAGGTGCACGAGATACCTGAACCGTTCGGTTGGCGGTCTTAGTACGCTCCGTTTGAATCGGGGGAGTGGGAGGAAGACGTGGGGAAGTCGAACGAGGATGCGGATTGGGAAGAAGATGAACAAGCTCGTAAGAGCTGAGATTCGTTCTCAGCAGTGACTACGCTCAAGCAGTTTTCTCTTCGTTGACTAATTGGCCTGGGTATCTGCTTCGGTCATCATCATGGACTTTAGTTCATCGTTCGCTCCACTTACCGGAGAATAGGTAGCCAAATTCATTGAGCTTCTTAATGATAAAGCCCAGATCGATCAAGAATCTACGCTTCAATATCGACTAGCCCAGTATCCGTTTTGCACTTGGTAATTCTGATGACTAGCCCCTTATCCTGGAGATATGAAGTTGGCACTGGTCAGCATTAATTGTGCAAGCAGCTCAGCTTCGTTGGGTGGAGGAGTTCAGGTCATTTATAGCAATATACAAGTGTCAAGAGTCACTAGTTCCTGATGAACATGGTCCGAACATGGACGGTCGATGAAGGTGCCACGATTACTCCGATGGAGAGTCCAGTTGTTATCATTCCATATGCATGAACTATTCCTCCGGAACTACCATGTCTTGCTGATCTGGAGTAGTCTGTAGCCTTCGTTAGTACCCGAAGTCTAGGAAACTAAGTTCTCTCGCGCATTATGTAAAGTCTACAACAACGATCCTGTAGATTGTCGAGAGTAGTCTGGAGCCGGCGTTAGTACTAAAAGTCCAAGAATTAAAATACCACGTGAATGTGCCACGCCTTTGAGGCCTTGACATGGCCACATTAAGTGTGAAGCGAAGCTCTGGAGGAGTGACAATAGCGGCAACAGCGGCAATAGTAGCCACAGGTAGTAGAGGCGGCATTGGGTGTGGATCCCCACAGTCTTACACTTTCCACTAGCGCTGTTGAAGCTATCGAGGCTGTTGAAGATGACAATTTTCAGAGTTCTTTTGCCCAGGCGGCCAATCCGGTACACTGCCATGGTTGCTCGTCGTGCCTGCCCTTCATGATGGAAGCATCCACGCTAGCACCTGCCGTCTGTAATGGATCTACCCGCGCTTGCGCCTGCCGTTCGTGATGAGACGGGTGCCTACCTGACGGCACCCGTTCCTGCAGCTGGTGCGTGAAGCCCTCGATCCTGCTTCTCCCTGCCGTCAAGCATACCAACATGGCTGTGCAAGAGCTGCCGTACACTCGCAGATCCCTGGCGCGAGGCCATCGACCCGCACCCAGTCATACCTATTCAAAGACAACTTCGAGTGGCCCACCAATCCACCGCTCCAGCCGCTGAGGCTGCCCACACCGACGCCTTCCCCCCCGCTTCCTCCTCCTATCCTCGAAAAAGCGAACGCGACTGGTAAGTCACCGTATTACACTTGCCTCGTCTCTCCTCTTATCTTAGTTGTACCTCTGATCTAAGTGCCACTGGTCAATTTATTGTTGCTCAGTTTGCTGTTTGTCATTGTGTTGTCTTCAATTTGACATATGTTGTCTTTAATTTGACATATGTTGTCTTATTATGTTCGTTACTACTTCTGTAGCGTCCATATTGTTTAAGGTCTTGAGGGGTTCCTCAACTTCAAGTTGGGATTCGGAAGACTCAGGGGCATGCTCACGATATTACACAATTGATTTCTGACCCCGACATAGATGGCAAGTATAAAGAGACCCTGCGTACGGCAGGCGCCAGGTCTCTTCGGGCTTCCCAAGCCCAACTCTACGCACTGGGATTGCCTGCAGAGAGCAGCTTTAATCTCGACGAGTATATCGACTGGGACGCCTTCGAGCTCCCATACATTTGCCGTTTGCGTGTATGCCACAAGTACGGCAATGTCTTCAGCTCCAAGGACGCGTTCAGAATCCATCTCCAAACACATAAGAAAAACAGCCATCTGGTAAGAAAATCTTCTCAGACTTAGTGCTTGGCTAACAAGGTACTACACTGTATAGGCGGCCATCGAAGCCTACAATAATGGTCAGCCGCGGAAGAGGAAGAGGGGTGATGAGTGCTTTGGAAAGGACAAACGTGTGAAAAGAATGGGGAATCAAGAGGCCAAATAGGTGCTAAGATGAGTGTTAGAGAAATTTAGGCGGTGTCCTTAGAGGGGTTTACTATTTAGAGACCGCAAAGCTACTTGTTTACATTATGCAGTACTTCACCTCCAGTCCCTAGCGTTTCCTGCGGTACGACAAATACAAGTAGTAATAACGCGTGGTTGATTCAGGGTTGCGACTTGCTCAACCATAGCTAATTAAATATCACGGGGGAGCGCTTAGACGAAAATTACGGGCCAGGTCAGTAGTCTATAGCCACCCTCAGTAAGTGCTTGAACAGGAAGCAAAGATCAATGTTGATATCCCTGTGAACTAATTACCCCGCACCTACTATATTGACTTGGTGCAAGACAACTCCGGAGACCACACCACGCTCGGACTCATGCATGACTGAGAAAGAAAGGGGAGCCGGTCAACACCCAGTGCTTAGTCAGGGCCACAGCGACGACCCCAACAGGTCTCTATAGCCTCGGGGGCAGAAATGCCCCTCTGGATGGAAGAAGACATAACACCTCACAAGACCCAATAGCTCTAGAGGGAAAGAAAGAACTTGATTGCTTGGCCCGAAGAGCTGGCAGCCCACGACGCAGGGAGTGAAAGACAAATAAAATTGGCGTGCAGGACGCAGGGCGAGAAAAGAATCCACCTGTCCGTGTGGGCAACGAAGGACGAAGCTTCCACTCCCGTTCAGTATAATTATGGCCATTGTTGCAAGTACGGGGTCCAAGGTCTAAGAGCTGGCAGGCTCCGTCTGCAGCTGTTTCTCGGGTTTGCACTCCGCGCCCAGGATCCAACTATGCGACCTCTGAATCAGGGGCCTCACAATCCTGGATTAAGCCACCATTCGTTAATTAGACTTTTCCTTTGAATCAACGCACTTTCCGCATGGCCTTCCCAGAGCTAAAAGTACACCGCAAGGACCATGAAACAATACAACGATCCAAACGCATTCATCCTCACAGCTTCTATAAAGCAAGGCACTAGACTACAGCACTAACGTTATACGTTTTGTGTGCAACGTATATGTTGATTAAGCGGCCTACGCCATGCATCTGCCATGCGAATCGCATGGAATTAATTTACTGGTCCGCCTTGCATGAAGTATAATAGGTCAGCATCTCTGAGCAGGTCTTCCATCACCCTATCCAGCTCGCGGCCCGAACTCATGAACATTCGTGCACCTTGGATCTCTTCTGAGGTGTGAATGCCGGGGTCACTTTTACCTCTTCGCCAAAGTCAGACTTTTAATCTGAATGTTGCGAGTTCGAGTCTCGCCGTTGGCGTTTTCCCTTAAAAAGGATTAATAATCATTTTTGACAATCATACTCGCTTCCCGCCATTTACATCTGCTTGCACGGGATATAACCTCGTCGTCTATTATTGTACTCCTTACTAGGACTCGTTCTCTTAAATAGATGTCCGAACCAACTATATAATGAGGTCCGATGGGGCATGCAGGAGCTACGGACAGCCAATCAGTGAAGGAGCCAAGAAGGACATAGTCGCAAGGTAGCCCCAGGATAGCTGACTACCCAGAGCGATCAGGATAGCTTGGGATAGCTGGCTGGCGAGCACGGGCGAGCCAGCCAGAGGAAGCTGGGCCGAGGGTGCACTAAGGCTTAGGGTTTCACTAGGGTTAGGGTTAGACAGTCTCGTGGGCTGAATGCGGGGTATATACATGTACTGGGCCTGGATTCCAAGGTTCAAGAGATTCAGAGTTCATGTTGCACCTCTCTGCCCCCTACCTTGTTGCTCCCCTATTGCTCTTACGCTCCCTTCCATCCCTTCACTCCTACCATGACGCTCTACGTGTGACGAACGGTCGGTCTCTACGTCTAAGAGGGACTCCTGAATGTGTTTCCGGGGTCGGGATGACTGTTCGGTAGAGCCAAAAGGTCTACAACAAGGTGCACAATCAATGCAACTGTCTCAATAGTACCAGTGTGTAAAGACTGTGGTTGCTTACTGAGGAAGCTACTGTGGTGCCCATAGGCCTAGAGATCGTAAACTATATACACGCTTCCTCCCAGGTACCTCGTACGTGGATCGATGGAGCTTTCTAGAGCTCCGCGACTTCTCTGGAGCGCTGTGAGCCTTGCGAGCTCTTATCGCTACTGGAGCTCTATAGCTCCTGAATGCTCCAATCCTGATTGGTCCTGACCCATGCTTTGATGATTGGCTATAACTGCGCTGCACCCCTCTGTCTCAAGGGGCCGCCGCATGTGGGTGGTTCGTGACAATGACTTTACGAGTATACCAATATGAAGAAGAAAGAGGAACCAAGAGAAAAAAAAAATTGCTTCATGTCGCTGCCTCTTTAAGAACCTGCTGCTAGCGCCTGACGTTGATGAAGACGCTGGTTTCCCTGCCAACGTTCCATAGTCTCGAGGGTTGAGGTGGGTTGAGGGTTGCCAAGGCCACTTACAGCGCTCACTCATCCCATTACAACGGTTAAGAGCTGATCCTTAAGGAGAGAGGAGAGATGCTCCTCTATATATCCCTCTATACTCTGCCAGGTATCGCTATTAACATTCGTGCGCCATAGGTGTGAATACCGGGCTAACTTTTAACTCTCCGCCAAGTCGGACTTTTACACAAAAGGAATCTGAATGTTGCGAGTTCCAGTCTTGCCGTTGGCGAAATACTAATTATTTTTTTAAACTATGTACTTTTCTTCTCATGTTTTGCATCTACTTACGCGGGATACCTTGTAGTCTCATCCTCTATCGTTGCAGTCATAGGGTCTAGTATTCAGGGGCTTGGTGCTAGGAACACCTTCGTTTGCATGGTGGTACGCGGGGACTAGGATCGAGAGGCTTCTGCTCATCGTTACTATGAATTTCATCAATTCGCTGCACTCTATGAGTTTGCAGAGCAAAGGAAGGTACTCAGTAGCCAGATATATCCATGCATCCACCCATCAATCCCAAGTCATCAAAACTCCTTCCCACCTAACATCCCATGATATATGTATGTCTGTCTGTCCGCTCCCACGTTCCCATACTGTAGCCAACTTTGCGAGACCCAAGCAACCGTATTTCCCGTACCATACCCTGTACTTCTGTTGTTCCCGTACCGTGCTGCTGTGTATACTGTCATTAAGTAACCCCATTCCGCTGATCCATGCATCAAAAACAAAAGCAAAGAAAATAGTAGAAGCAAACGATGAGAAAAAGAAAAGCAAACCCCGCTAAGTGCCATGCCGTGTCATGTCTCTCCCACTCCTCATGGTTTAGACATCAGATAGGTCATCATCCCCATTCCGCCACTCCCTTCCCACGGCGTCTCACCACCACCCATGCCTCCCAACCACTCTCCCAGGGCTTGCACGTCTCCACTCCTGCTTCTCCTAAAACAACACCCAACCTCTTCGCCATGTCCTCAGATAGGTCCCCCCTAATCCCAACTACGGCGCGCTGTCACCATCCGGTGCTTGCACCGTGATCCCCAGCTCGCGCACACATCACCGCCTTGATTTCCCTCCGGTGCGGATCGTCCGTCTCGCACAGCGCAATCTCGCGTACCAAATCCCAGGGGAAGTACCCCAGTACTTGTCGAGCAACAACTTGGCCGTCTGAAGTAAGCTCACCGCGTTCTCGGGCAGGCGGGCTTCTCCCATACGCGGCGCAGCAGCACAACCGCGGGGTCGTGGGGGTAGGCGGCGCCTCCGGCGGGGTCAGCGCCCTTGTCAAGGAGGAGTTTGAGGATGGCTGGGTTGGGGTTTTGAGAGGCGCGGTGAACATAGCTGGATTTGGATTTGGGCGAGATCTCGGGGAGGGCGTAGCGCGAGAGCATGTCCTCGAGGATCTCGGCACGGTCATCGCGAATGGCGAGGTCGAAGGCGGTAAGGAAGCGGCGCTTGGCGAAGCGCCAGTCGTCCTCGTCCTCGTCGAAGACTTCCTGGAGAAGGGCGTCGGGAGGGAGGAGGAAGGGGTCGGCGACTTCCTTCATGAGAGCGGCTGCGACGGCGACGAAGTTCTCGCATACGGCGATGGAGAGGGGTGTTCGTAATTCGCGGTCGAAGACGTCCACGTCCGCACCGCGGTCCAGCAGAGCTTTGACGACTTCCAGGTCGCCCACTGGCATGCGAGGTGCAAGTAGGTCTGGTCGCCGTGGAAGCGCTGCTCGCTGACGGCGACGCCGCGCTCGAGAACCGCCAAGGTGAGCTCCCTGTTCTGTTGCATGATGGTCTTGAGAAGCAACATCTCGTTACTGTAGACCGGCCTGCCAAAGTCCATCACGCAGTTGAACGTCTCGATCTGGTTCCAGGGATCGCTCTGCTCGATGATGCGGCAGAGGTAGTCCTTGATGTCGGCATCTGTCACCTCGTACACCCGCTCGGCGAAGTTGAGCAGGAGCTTGAGTGCCTTGTGGTTGCCAGAGGAGGCGCAACTCCGCAGCGCGTCCTTCAACTTGGCCTGCGTCAAGTTCTTCTCGTCGGCTACGTTGAGCATGGCCTCGAGCACGTCGTCCTCTGCCCATCTCAGGTTCTTGATCGCCGTGTCGAGAGGGCTGCAGTTGGGCTCCTCCTCCAGGTCCATGCGGGCACCGCGACGCAGTAGGATCTCGGCGATTTCCGGCACTTCTCCGCGGTGGTCCCCCCCTGATCGTGACGGCATAACAAAGCGGTGTCCGTCCGTTTCGGTCTTGTGCGTTGATCTCGGCGCCACACTGGACAAGCGCGGTCACGGCCCGGGGTTCAGCCATCTCGCAGGCAAACATCAACGCCGTCGCGCTGCGGTAGCCGCGCTTATCGAGCGGGGCATTAATGTTGGCGCCTGCGTCGGCTAAGGCTTTGATCAGCGTCACCCGGTTGCCCTCGAACTCGTCGTGCTTAACGGGGGCGTCGTCCATGTCGAAGAACTCGTTACGCGGCAGCATGCAGTAGAAGAGCGGCGTGGAGTCGCGGAAGCCGGGAATATGCCGATGCGGCTCCGGGTTGGCGCCGATGTTCACCAGCCGGTGGGCCACGGCGAAGTTGCCGCGGTAGCACGCATTCAATAGGGGCGTGTGGCCGCTGTCGTTATGCGCTTCCAGGTCGGCGCCCAAGGCGAGGAGCTTCGCAATGGTATCCCCGGATGTCGGCCGAGTCCCGGGGGCTCCAGATCTCCGACACGTAATGCAGTGCCGTGTTATCCCAGGCGTCGCGCTGGTTGACGTCGAGGTTGAGGTCGTTGAGGGCGAGCAGCTTGATGACGGGTATCAG
Organism: Achaetomiella virescens; assembly: GCA_031001845.1. Classification (NCBI taxonomy): domain Eukaryota; kingdom Fungi; phylum Ascomycota; class Sordariomycetes; order Sordariales; family Chaetomiaceae; genus Achaetomiella; species Achaetomiella virescens. Next base: position 52,814 of record JARNGD010000002.1, read on the forward strand.
GCCGTGGGCTGCGGCCGAATGAAGGGCCGTGTGGTTGAGTCCTTCGTTCTCGTCCAGATCGAGTGAGGCGCCGCGGTGGATGAGCAGCTCGGCAACTGCCCGTTCTTGATGGCACATGGCGGTGTGCAGAGCGCGCCATCTGGGGTAGTCGCGGAGGCGGCGCCCGGGTTGTCTCCCGGACTTGAGCGACTGGCATTCGCAGATCCTATGTGAGGGTGCGTCGATGTCGGCGCCGTTGTCGAGCAGCCAGTCGACGATGTCACGATGACCATGCTTCGCGGCGAGGTGGAGCGGGGTCCCGAGGACCTGCAGGTTCGGATCGGGCGGTTCCTCGAACAGCTCGACGCCGGCGTCGTCGACGTTGCCATCCGCATCTGTGTTGTCGCTGTCATCGGTGGGATCGCTCTCGCCAGCCTTCTTCGGCGGCGGTCCCGTGGCATTCAAGTCGGCGCCTGCGGCAAGGGCGAGTTTCAGCGTGCCCAGCTGGCCGTTCTCAGCGCCCAGAAGAGGGATGACGAATGTCCGAACTTGACATTGTCGCGATAGATTACCGGGTTGATGACAGAGTGGAACCAACGGTTGGCGCGACTGAGGGCGAGTCGATCGTCGAGGGTGAGCAGCTCGTCGATGAGGAGGACGATCTCGGGGGCAGCCGCAGGATAGGCACCGACAATGCCTTCCTGGCCTTGCTCTTGACTGCCTTGCCATCCGGCGTTTTTGACTTGGACTTGGCCGCCGGCTTCTTAGGAGCGCCCGTTTTCCGTTGCGAAGCCATCCGGGTCGAGAGGGGGGTGGGGAGACGATGTCATGTGTGGGTGAGGGAAAGGGTTGAGCTGAGGCCGGGATGCTAACTAAAGGTGTTCTGGAGCTTAAGTTCAGAGGGAGGCACAGCGCGGGAAGCCGCGGGGCGTTTTTGTGGAGCGGTCGTGGTGGAGTGCGGCCGTCCAATCCCTGCCAACTATCAGGGCGCAATGCCGCTCAGCCTCGCCCGCACCCCAGGAGACCTCCCAAGGAGCAGAGGACGGACGGCGATTTTGAGCGGGGAAGGGGAAAGTGAAATTTCTAGTGGAAGAATGGAAAAGACTCCAATGGGGGTGAAAAGGAAGTCCAAAAAGACGAGACGTAAATTGGCTGATTTTCTCCTCCTCCGTCTAGACGAGCTGTGCCTAACACATTGAATATTCCCCGTGGTGTTCATTTGACTGTCCCATCTCTTGTTCGCTTTCCGCCATTGCTTGTGACTTTTCGCCAATTTCAGGTCCGCAGGTTCTTTGACCTGAGAGTCACCTTCGACAAGCCGTCATGCTACTGGCCGCCCTATCCGCCCACCTTGCCGCCTTTATGCACAAGATCGCAAGGCCACCTTCAGGCCGCCTTCAGGCCGCTCCCCAATGGCCCCACGCCCCTTAGGCACGCCTGAGGCCTCTAGGCCTCGCCATTGACCAGGCAAGGCAACCCTGGAGGTAAAATTCGGGCATTTGAGCTTCATGCTGCATTAACATCAACTATTTCGCCCATCTTGTGCTCCATTGCCGACCCCTGACTCAATCTGGCAAGGGCCAACTCCTAGGTTGGTTCTGGCGGCCGCCGTCTCCTGACAGCCATGCATTGCAGATCTGTTGCCTGCCAATGCCCAGAGGATCAATGCGTTCACCTCAGCTCCGGATCATGGAATAATAGTAATTCCCCAGCATGACTGAGATGCGGCTGGACATATCTACTCAACTCCAGTATCTTTCAATTATCTCTCAACATCCACAGCGCATCCACTTCCCGCAAACTAGACTGACCAGGCCCACCCTGACGTCAGGCGCCAAGCCTTTACTTCCATTCTTTCCAGTGTCTCCGTCCACATGCTCACTCTTACTCTGCACCAAGAACGCACGTTTCACCCTTCCAGATACCCCTCTCGCTCATTGACGTTCGCACGCAGAAAGGAAAGCCCGCCGTCCCAGGTACCCAGTATGGCGAGGTCAGGTGCTGAAAGTCCCTCCACTCCTGCTCGCTCAACGTCGATGATGGCGACACCCTACCAAACTCCGAGGCGGAGGCGGCCGCGGAGGAGGAGCTATACCGCGGCTGGATGTGGTTCAGAAACAGGCCGTACAGCCCCGTGTAGCTGTCCAGGGCGCTGAAATACCAGAAATTGCCGCTCTTCCCCCCGGCGGGCATCCTCTGGGCCGTGGTATTGCTCCAGGGGACGAGCTTTTGTTCCTCCTCCTCGAGGAATATCCACAAACCCCCAATGTCTCTCACGATAGGCGACGATGTCGTCATCCGTAATCATATCAATAGCCGTCCCCGTCAGCCAGAACGGCGGGTGGAACACCTCGGGGGCAGCGCGCACACCCACTCGAGGTCGATGGGGCATGCTATGTGCCAGTCTTCGTCGACAAAGATGTTGCTCTGGTGGATGTCTGTCAGCATCAGCGGGAATGGGCCGTGGCGCAGCTTCTGGTCCGTAAAGTGTCGTGTGAGCGCGCGCATAATGGCAGAGATGGAGAGCTGAACCTCGCCGTCGGTGTGATTGAGGATGGAATTGGGCCTGTGGCGGATACGGTTATCAGTGGCAGGCGAGGAGGCCTAGACGTAGGTGTCTGTGGCGGTGTAGGTCAGGTTTCTGAGGATGTTGGTTGAGATGCCCTCGTGCTCGAGCTGGTGAAGCTGGAGTGATAGCGGCCGGTTCGTCAGTGAAAACACCGTGCGATGTCCATTGTTAGCGAGCCGGTTCGAGAGAATCGGCATTGGGCGAGCGAGAGCATGATTCGCAACAAATCGCGAAAGAGCGTCCTCCGTTTTGCGGTGGTCGTCGCAGGACTCCTTCCACGACGAAGAGAGCATCCGCCCGTGTCCACCGTGTCCACGTAGTCCACCAAAACGTAGCCGGAACCGAGCTCAGGGCGGTGCTGGTGAACAACGAAATTGCTAGCGGCAGGACGACCCAAGAGTCAGGCCCTTAACCGTCGTGCGTACCAACGACCCGCCAGAGCAGAGGTGCTTGTTGGAGTACGGTGAACTAAGTGAAGCGCCGCGGGAGTCAGCCAAGTCAGCAGGGCATGTCTCAGCAAGGCATGCGTCCCAGGTTCGGCACTGCTTCAGACTCGCACTTGGTCCGTCGGGGAAAGCAAAGCCCCAAAGACGAGGAATCGGGGCGGATGGGCATCGAGATTCGATCCACGCATAGTGGCCGCCTCGCACCGGAGGTTTTCCTTCAGTGTTCCCTGGAAATGTCGATTCGCGGATCTTATAGGGTAGAGGGAGCCTGATCATGACTTGTCTTGCGCCTTCGACATAGAGGGGGATGCACATGTTAAGCTGCCATGGAGCCACTTGTCCACACAGCGAATCTTGACCGAGGTTTTGGGCACACGAATGATGCGAGGCGGTTGCTTTGATGTCGTAGGTATGGGTGTGCAAGTGGCAGAAAAAGTCGAGCCGCTTCTCAGGGGAGGAAAGCTTGACCAGGACGCTGTCCTCTTGGTCTAAGGCCTCTGAAAGAGCTATTCTGTTGGTCAGCAGTGGAGTGAAGCGTGCGTTGACATAGTCCAGCTGAATGATGAGAGTGCTAAAACACGCCACTGCCAAATTCTTGAGGTGGTACAGAATCGTGGCGGCTAGGGGTTACGCGTCAGAGGTATCCGTATAGCAACCAAACTAGACAGCCCGACCGAAGGTGAAAACCGTGGTCGGAAACTGCTGGTACCGCCGAAATAGAATGCTACACGGTCGTAACAACGGTTAGGATCATAAAGCAAGGGCCAATTTGGAGGCCCCAATAGCTTTCAACAACACCAGCACAGGGACACAAAGCAGTTGTAGCAACGCGGGGGAGTAGAGGACAGCAATGATGACCGGGCACTTTATTATACCACGCCCAACTCCTCATCATTTAATGATCGTCTGTTGGGTGTTCCTCAGCCGTGCGTCTCATAGATGCCCACCCATGCTATGTTATCTCTACCACTTCGCCTCCTTGCTGTCAAGGAAGGCCTTGAGAATGGCGACGATCTTGTCCAGGGCAGCCAGGTACTCGCGCAGCTCCTCCTTGACCTTCTCCTCGTCCTCACCGAGCTTGGCGTAGAAGTCCTTGCGGTAAGGGCAGGCGCTCATGGCGGCACTGAAGACGGGCTTGACGAGGAAGCTGTGGTGTGGTTTGAGGTGACGCCGTAGGCGTTGCGGAAGGACTCAGACAGCTCGTCGGAGCTGCTGCCCAGGTTCTGGCTCAGGGCGACGCAGGTGAACTCAAGGCCTCTGCATGCGCGCGATACAGGTTAGCCGGTGGTCCTCACGGCCAGTATCCGGGAGATGCCTCACCTCACGAGCCACAACAGCCCCTCGGTGGCAGTGTGGGACTTTGTCTTGAGCTCGTTGCGCACGAGGTCCTGCAGGTTCTGGGACTCGAGGGGGCAGCCAGCTGCCGTTTCCTAATTTTCTGTGCGGGGGAGGGAAAGTTAGCCGATGTGGCCGACGCATAACATGTTGCACCACGCGGCCGGGCGACGACGCACCTCGACATTGCCCATCATATCCTTCTTGACTGGCGAGAAGGCGACGGAGCCGAGCAGATCTGGGCGGGCATTGTGTCAGAGCAACAGGCTGCTTCCCTAGCAAGGAGGAGCTTCCGTACCGAAGAAAGTGGTCAGGGACTCGGCGGCATCGAGGAACTCGGTGGTCGAGATGGCGTTGCCATTCTCGGCGTCGACGGGGACCTTGGTGAAGGACGCCTTGAAGGTGTCGAGGTAAGTGCCTCCTGCGGGAATCTGCGCGGTCGCCATGGTGTATGATGAGGGAGAAAGAGGGCCTGATCGTCGAGGAGCGAAGTTGGGATGAGGTTGTCGGGCGTCAGTTCAGGGGCGGTCAGGGTGTTGGAGACCCCAACCCGCCCAAGGTTGCCCCGCTAACTATCAGGAGGCTACCCCGCCCCCGCCAACTCAGTGACCAGCGTCACGTGGAACACTCATTGGTGGAGCGGAAGCGAAAATGGCCAAAAGAGCCATCAATTGATCGTCATGTAATCGCTTTTTCAACTTTGATCCCTTTTTTCCCCTTCTAACCAGACACGGTCGGGCAACTCTTCGGCGATAACCCTGAGATCAACGTGACAGGGATGTGCCAACATTGGTCAGGGGTGCAGCTGTGGGGCGCGCGGCCTCAGCTCCCAATGGGCACAGGAAATGTCTGCTCCAAGCGCATCTCCTGCTCATATTCTGTCCAGCGGACATCATTGCTCCATTACCACGAATCGAACCACACAGCTCACGCCCAAACAAGAAACGGACAGTGTTCTTACGGAAATAATTGCTCGACGGCCGGTTCAGCCCGATGGTAATGGGATAGCGGCAGCAATGTCTTGGTTATTCCGAGAGTCAACCCGGCGTTGATGAGCACACTCAAAGTGGCACAAGCCCGGCGGTCGCCTTTGTGACGTCATGCCGTCCCGTCATCCTTTGCCATGTCTGCTGCACTCGTTCGCGGCCGTTCTTTAATAAAGAACAACCACTTCCAGTACCGATTATTCCTCGAGCCCAAGGTGAATCCGAAGCCTTACCTTGTCCGTGATTACCTTGATACAACGCCATCAGTGGAGCATCAATGGGCCATCCGCAAGCAACGGAGATACCCTTCCAACCCATCAAGTGTGCCTGCAGTTGGATGATCTTTGCACGGTAGAGAAAGCTATTGGGGATCGTCAAACCACCTGAAATAAGCTCTGCGCATACTGAAGGCTTGCTCGCTCACCGGCGTCATCCGCCCAGTACAGAACATACATCTTCTTCGTCGACTTGGCCCTCGAGTTTCCTGTTCACGATACCCACAAGAGTTGTACCTGTCGTCATATCGTATCACCTCTTACGCACTCACAATGGCGGCCATGGCAGCACCTGACGAAGCTCATAGCGAGAACCATGGGGTGGGGCAGAAGCTCAAGCTCCCGTTCCGCGAGCTCAAGGAGAAACTCCACCACCAACCATAACCACAACCACGACCACAACAACCACCGCTTGAGCGAGATCAAGATTCGCTTAATCCACCAAAAGTAGTATCCCTTTTCGCAGTCCCAGTCCCTGATTGGAACAAAATACTGACTGGACGCCAGACACAAAATCGGCAAGCTTGCCAACTTGGTGTGTTGCCCCTGAATCACACGCAGGTTGTTCAGGCGGGAATCGCTGACGTGTCCACAGTTCAATCCCCAACATCGCCACGATGAAGCCCACGAAAAAGCCTGCGATGAGAAGCGCAGCAAGATTGCCGAGTCCCATCGCTTCCAGTCCTACTTCCCCGAGCGGGACGGGAATATGTTGAAGTGGTATGTCGATGGCAGGGACTACTTCTGGGTGCGCATCATCCAACCCCCTGATAGTGTTCCATTGACTGACATGAAAAATAGGCTGTGTCAGCCGCGCTGGAGAATGCAAAAGAGAGCATCTACATTGCGGACTGGTGGCTATCGCCAGAGCTGTTCCTCCGCCGTCCTCCCTACTATAACCAGGAATGGCGTTTGGACCAGGTGCTCAAGCGTCGGGCAGAGGCCGGCGTCAAGATCTATGTTATCGTCTACCGCGAGGTCGAGGCTGCCCTCACATGCAACTCCGAACACTCTAAGCATGCCCTTCAAGCACTCTGCCCCGAGGGTTGCCCTGGCTTCGGCAACATCAAGGTCATGCGCCACCCCGATCACAACGTCCTGGAAAACGCTGCAGATATGACTTTCTACTGGGCCCACCACGAGAAATTCATCGTTATCGACTATGAGATGGCCTTCATTGGTGGCTTGGACCTGTGCTTCGGCCGCTGGGACAACCACCAGCACGCCCTGTCTGACATGCACCCCGAAGGCGTCCAAAACGAGGTGTGGCCCGGCCAGGACTTCAATAACAACAGGGTCATGGACTTCAAAAACGTCCAGGACTGGAAGCAGAACGAGCTGAATAAAGCCGACTCGGGCCGCATGCCCTGGCACGATGTCGCCATGGGCATCATCGGGCCCTGCGTCTACGACATCGCCGAGCACTTTGTCCTCCGGTGGAATTTTATCAAGCGAGACAAGTACAAGCGGGACAAACGCTTTGAGTGGATCGAGCTGGAGGGCCGTCAGGGTGAGGACGAGGATCTCGTCGGTGTCCAGCGGCCAGCCCACCCCGTCGGTGGGTATGTACTCCACCCATACACCCCCATGGTCAACAAGCACATCGAAAACCGCGGGACCGTCCACGCCCAGATCGTCCGCTCCAGCGCCGACTGGTCAAGCGGCATCCTCACCGACCACTCTATCCAAAACGCCTACACCGAGATTATCCGCAACGCCCAACACTATATCTACATCGAAAACCAATTCTTCATCACCGCCACCGGCGACCACAGCCCCGATCCGCAACACCATCGGCCGCGCCATCGTCGACGCCGTGCTGCGCGCCGCTCGCGAAGGCCGCAAGTTCCGCGTCATCGTGCTCATCCCCGCCGTGCCAGGCTTCGCCGGCGACCTCCGCGAGGACGGCGCCATCGGTACCCGCGCCATCATGGACTACCAGTACAAGTCCATCTGCCGCGGCGAGCACAGCATCTTTGGCCAGCTTCGGAAGGAGGGCGTCGACCCGACCAAGTACATCTTCTTCTTCAACCTGCGCAGCTACGACCGGCTGAACCGCACTGAGGCTGTCAAGAAGCAGGAGGAGCAGTCAGGGGTGAGGTATGCTGACGTTCAGCGCGCGCATGCCGAGGAGGTCATGGGCGAGGGGATCCACGGGACGGTGGATGCCGAGGGCGGACGTGACTCGCACATGGGGAGGAGAGAGGAGCAGGGGAAGCAGCGGCGGACGGAGGCGGGCGAGCTGCAGGATAATTTGGATGAGGAGCACCGGCCGGACCAGGTTGTCAAGGGCATGGATGCCAAGCGGAGGTTTGAGGCGGCGGCGGAGGGGGGCAAGGCCCGCTCTGACCCAGCGGCGACCGTCGCGCACCATGCTATGGCTGATGGTGGGCCGGTGTCGGAGGTACCGTGGAAAGGGGATGCCGAGGATGAGGTCAACCAGTGGATTCAGGAGGAGCTATACATCCACGCCAAGCTGCTCATTGTGGATGACCGGATCGTGGTTTGTGGCTCGAGCAACCTGAATGATCGTAGCCAGCTGGGGTATCATGACAGCGAGCTGAGCATTGTCATGGAAGATACGCGGCGGTTTGAGTGCACGATGGATGGGAAGCCGTTTCAGGCCGGCTGGCATGCGGCTACGCTGAGGAGGTATCTCTGGAGAGAGCATCTTGGCTTGCTGCCGCCGCAGGACCATGATGCTAGCAACGATCCGAACGCCCAACCGCCAGGGGACGACTCGCCGAATGATGTGAAGGATAATGATGAGTCGTGGAAGCTGGTCGAGGACCCGTTGAGTGACGAGCTCTGGGAGATGTGGACGGAGAGAGCATCGCAGAATACGCTGCTGTTTAGGCAGCTGTTCCATGCGGATCCGGATGATCACGGTGAGTTTCCATTTTGCTGCCTTCTGAGTCTGGAGGTGTGAAGCTAATTAAATGGTGATAGTCAAAAACTTTGACGACTACAACGGCTACATGCCGTCGAAAGGCGTCAAGCCGGGCCACATCTTCGACCGCATGATCCCGCCGGAGGAGGTGCGCCAGAAGCTGGACAAGATCAAGGGGCACCTGGTGTGGATGCCGCTGGAATTTCTGAGGATGTGCGCCCATGGCGGAGAAGGGGCTGCAGATAAATTCTTGGACGGAGAGTGTGTACACCTAGGCTAGACGATGAGTGAAGTGAAGGAGGGTCTGTACTAGTATCATTAGGGATTACTGAATTGGCGTTAATAGCGGCGAAGGGTTGCCTGAATTTGATAAGTCTCGATGTCTCTTCACTCCTCACAAATATGCACCATGGTCTGGGTAATAATTATTAAGATCCGAGTTTCCTGGTCATCGTCTTGGCACAAGGGCCGCATCCTCACCGGCCCGCCCCTGCCGGAGATCGTCCGCCCAAATTCCCGATTGGTCTCGCGGTTCAAGAGGCAGTCGCCTCGCAGACTCAGCTCATGCAGGGACGCCAAGCTACGGGATTTCACTCGAAACCGACCACTCAGAGGTGACTATAGGTGAGACAGCATCTGCCCTCTCAATATCCCGCTGAATGTTTGAACTTCGTGTTGGTGGACACCGCGTTCTTGGGGTTAGCGTCGTGAGACTGGGTGGCGGTGTGAAGGGGGATATTCCACTCAAGTCCTTGGCAGGACAGCGAGAAGAAAAGGGAGCGGCATCAGCATGGGTTATTGAGCGTTTATAAATTGTTAATTGTTGAGCACCTTGTTCACGATGCCTTCAGTCTTCTTCCTCCAGGCATCTTCCCTAGCGTCTCTCCTCCGGTCTTCTGCGCTTCTGACCCCCTTCCCCTCAACTCCCCTCTCACCACGTCGCCCAATCTGATCTAGCTCCTGAAAATGCACCTCATCCCCCTCCTCCTCGCCTCCCTCTCCCTCCTCCCCCCGCTGGCTCACGCCCAAGACTCGAAGACTATAACCCCTTGCGGCCGGCGCAACACCCCCGCTACTGCGCCGGCACCAACTACACCCTCTCGCTCACCTCCACCTTCCTCTGCGGCGACTCCCGCCTTGGGCCGACGCGCCTGCCCCTCTTCTCCGACGACCTCCCCATCGCCCCTGTCCTCGCCGCAGCCCTGTTCGGATACGACCGTTTCGGCGGCTTGTGTCCGGGGGAGTTCGTCAAGCGGTGGTTCAACGAGACGACGGGGTGGTGGAATTACCCGCCGCAGAACGGGTTCTCGCTCGGGGGGTTGGGCGCAGGGAATGGGACGGGTGAGAACGCGAATGATGGGGGGCAGAAGAAGGCGATACAGGGGAACGTGACGCTGCCGGTGGACGCGCTGCTGGATCGGTTCGGCAGCGAGTACGGCACGTTTGTGAGCCCCGCGGGCGCGCCATATGCGCAACGTGCGCTGCCGCCGAGCAATCTGGTGGGGAACGAGGCTGGGTGAGTCTTCCCTTGGTTTGGGGGTGAGAAAGGGATGGGCTAATGGTGGGGAGCAGGTTTCCGTACAACTACCACGTGTACAGCGTGGTGAAGCCGTTGGTGGTTCTAGCCGGACCGATATCGCCATGGTTTGGGCAGCCCGGGGCAGGGGTGCAGTATATGCTGTATAAGGATGTGATGACGCTGATTGCGGAGGGCTTCTTGAGGAGGGAGGATGCTTCGGTGTTGCTTCCGTGACGGGTAGTGGGGAGTGGAATAAGGGGGAGGGTAATAATGGGCGTTTGGAGGCCGAGACTTTTGAGACAATGAAAAGATTCGGATGGCAGCAGTTCAAGATCGGAAAAGAAAGACTGTCTGCGGGCATTTTGGCTGATGAATCGAGCTTTGTGCGACAAGCACTTAGCCACGGTAATGTTGTTGCAAAAAAGTCTTTGACCTCCCACACTTACAGACCGCTCCGCCTGCCTTTCATTGCCCGCAATGGCTATTAAGCAGCCATTGCGCCCATCTCCCACTTCTTCCACTTCTTCAACTCAACACAACTCTTCCATAGACAACACATATCACCAATTTCCCCTATTTTTGAGCCCATCACTGTAACAAACGTAGTACTTGGGATTGGTAGCCCCATCAAGATAGCTAAAGTGTAAACCAACTACACTGTTGGTTTCATGGCCTCCTCCCATCTTGCTGTAACTCGGCAGTGCAAGGCCATTTCAGATCTCGGCGAGTGGGACTCTGGGGTTTTTGAACTGTGGCAGCTTGACGAATCCCAATGCTAACAAGAAGCATCATCAAATCACCCAGAATGCTCATAGAGAATCTTCGTCTACCACGCGGTACAGGATACTGGGAACTGCCCGGCTCAACAACCATCCCGAGCCACGAGTCTATCCCTGTCCTCTCGTCCGGGCACTCCCCTACATGACGGGCCACCACGGCTGGGACCAGCCTGTGCAAAACCGGCTAAGCCCGCAAAATTGATACCATCCACACTGTGAGTGAGTCGGTGAAGTTCGTCGATCTCAATAATACACTCACTGGCGAAGAAGGAACGCCACGGAATCCTCGGCAAAATCAAGACGACCAATGCTCTGCATATGCAGCTGAACTTCTTGATGAAGACGCAGTCCAGGGGAAGGCCACGACCGTCACATTGGGGTTGAGGAAGAGCACGTCGTTCTGGGGGACGGCCTCCTTCATTGTAACGTCTCAATGTGCTCGCTAGCCCTGGCATTATAGCTATCTGGCTGAAAGAGTAAGGGTGAGTTGAGTTCTACAGGCGGGACGGCGGCCGGTCTCTAGCGTTCTCCCGATCCCTACGAGCGAGGCGATCCGGATTATTACGACGTGCTCGCCTGCATGCCCGGCTTGATAAGAGGAGCTTCAATGAAGCCATCAACCTGGTTTGCGCCGGGAAAGGCCATCGGAGATTCTGTCGATGGAGGAGCATTTGTATTGGGAATCAATACGAATCCATCCGCGGAAAGAGCTAGCTTGGACGGGAAAAATTGCGCCGTGAAAGACATCTTCATCTCCCACACAGCAACCACGTAGCAAGCAGCTGAGATCCCATGACAACCCAGATACTGATCCCTACTTCAGGAAGAAGAATATCCTGGCTATCGAGAGCCCATATTCACTTTCCATAGCATGTTCGATCCTCTTTAGTAACGTACATTATAAGCGAGTGAAACCCTTTGCACCTTACCCTCAATCCTTCCACAACGGACTATGGCTTTACCTTCAAATGAGGCAAGGATTGTCCTTGCACTTGAAGCTCTTCAAAATTACTATACTCTTAGTCTTCGGGCTGCGGCGAAGGTCTATAACGTCAGCCCTGCAACACTTATGCGACGACGCGACGGCAAGCCTGCACAACGCGACACTACGCCAAAATCGCGCCGGCTCACAGATTCAGCAGAGCGGGCTCTTATTCAATATATCATAGAGCTATCTACACGAGCTTTTCCACCATGATTGCGTGGTGTGGAAGATATGGCCAACCAACTGCTACGCGTATGCGACGCGACTCCTGTCGGCAAGCTCTGGGTATACAACTTTGTTAAACGCCAGCCCACAGCTCTGTACGCGTTATACGCGCCGACATGACCACCAGAGGGCCAAATGCGAGGATCCAAAGGTCATTGGCGAATGGTTTACGCTCGTACGAAACATTAGAGCCAAGTAAGGCATTTTGGAAAACGACATCTACAACTTTGACGAGACCCGATTTGTAATAGGCATCATCTTCGTAGGGATAGTAGTTACGACCTCAGACTGCTTGGGCAAGGTAAAACTGGCCCAGCCTAGAAACCGCGAATGGGCAACGGTGATCTAGGGAGTCAATGCCCTCGGCTGGGCCATCCCTCCCTTCATCATCTTGGCCACGCAGTACCACTAAGTAAGCGCCCCAAAGCCAAAGAAACACGGGTATAGCTTGGAGGGTCACTTGCTATGCAAGAGGCAAAGGAGTTACTAGATCAGAGGACCATAGGCGGGGAGGCAGGGCAAGAAATACAGCCGGATAGTAGTAGTAAAGGGGGGGTTCGTACGAGGGCCCGGTGCTATGGTGTATGCGGCAAGCATGGCCACAATGCGCGCACTTGCAAGGAGGCTGTGGAATTGTCTGATTCATCTATTTCTGATGTAATTATGGTTGGTTCTTAGTGTTAGGTGGTTGAAGTTGGGGATAAGTGTTGTCGTGTTGGTGGGGTGTTTCACTCGCTTATATGTTTCACTCGCTTATAATGTACGTTACCTTATGCTGAGCCTTGAAAGTATTGGACTCGTCCAAGGATTAAGTCGCAACCCCTGCTTGTGGGCCACCCCCCCATTTGGGCCACCCCAAACTGCATTGATGCCCAAGTAACCAACCATTTCAGAATGCCATTTTTCTATCAATTTGAAGGCTCTAGATCTCGTACTTTGTATATGATATCTTCTGCCAAAAATGCCTCGATATACCGAAGAACAGCTTCTCTAGGCGCTTCAGTCTATCTAAAATGGCCGTTCAATCCGCACCGTCGCTAAAGAATGGTCTATACCGAGGGCAACCTTGTTCAACCGCCGTAAAGGTCATCAACCGCGGGAAGTAGCCTTCGAAGACTCCAAAGCTCTCCAGCCCAGGAAGACCGTTTGCGCAATGGATCCTCAACCAAGGCCCTCGGGTTACCTCCTACGCATGCGCAAGTCAAGGAGCTTGCCCAGCGAGTCCTCTATGAACGCGGGGACCTCACAACGCTAGGAAAACGCTGGTTGCAACGCTTCCTAGACAGGCACCCGGTTCTAAAGACTAGAGGGCCCGTTCAATAGAGCACTCGCGCGTCAATGGGGCTACTATCGATGTTATTCGACCGTGGTTTTCACACTTGGCCGTCCCAGCCATCAAGGCTATCAAACCAGCTAACCGTTGGAATATGGATGAAGCCGGCATTATGGAGGGCATGGGAGTCAATGGCTTAGTTGTTGGAAGTGCCGAAAAGAGGGCCATCTTGAAGAAGCAACCCGGTACGCGCGCCTGGACATCCTTCATCGAGTGTGTCTCGGCCGAGGGCAAGTTCCTAAGTCCCCTGGTCATTTTCAAGGGCAAGAGCGTTCAAAGCAGTGGTTTCCACTAAATTTGAAGCCATTCAAGGGCTGGGAGTTTACTGCTACTGAGACCGGGTGGACAAATAACGACGTGGGTGTCGAATGGTTGGAGAAGATCTTCATTCCTCAGACCTAGCCCCAGGATCCGAAGGACTACCGGTTGTTGATGCTCGATGGCCACGGCAGCCATACTAGCGACGATTTTATGTGGCTTTGCTACAGACATCGCATCCAAGTCCTTTACCTTCCACTACTGCTCCTACGTCCTCCAACCATTGGATCTATCTGTTTTTTCGAAGTTAAAAACCGAGTACCGCAAGCACGTTGCAAATCTGGCCTTGTGGAGCGATAGCACTGTCGTAGGCAAGCGGAACTTCCTCGAATACTACATAAGGCACGTTTGGAAGCTCTAAAGGACCAGAACATTTGCAATGGATGGAGGGCAGCTGGGTTGTGGCCCGTAAGTGTATCGAAGCCCTAATGAGCCGGTTGATGGTCAGGAACAGCCACAACTTAGCTGCAGTGCCCGCAAAGGCTGGTTTAAACAATGCCCTGGATACCTCTGGCCCTCCTATTACACCGGCGGCTTCAACCTTCAAAGAACCCGGGCCCTGGACTACGCCTTCCAAGACCATTGAACTACGCCAGCAATTGGCCCAGTTTGGCACCCAGCCTAGGAAGCCATCCTCGCAACGGCTACTCTTCCGGAAGGTCAACAAGGCCTTTGACAACATGGACCACGGCATGGCTATCCTACGCGTGGAAAACCAGGCTCTGCGGGCACAGTTGGAAGCTATACAACCTAGGAAAAAAAGGAAGGTTGAAATAGACCCAAATACGGTATTCGCCAACATTGGAGCTATCCGCAGAGCGCAGAAAGAGGCCGGGGCGGTCGAGGCTGACCCAGTTGATACTTCTGAAGATGGGGAATCCAGTGATGCCGGTAGTTGTATTGTGGTAGCTTCAAAGTGTGGGAATATTGGCAATTGAAGTATGTGGTTGATGTCCAGGGATGACATTTTTGGGGTGGCCCAAATGGGGGGGTGGCCCACAAGCAGGGGTTGCGACTTAGTAACTGCTGCGAAAGTCCAGGTACTAGTAAGGGCTTGCTTACTTCATCAAAAACTGGAGGGAGTTGCACTGCTCGGAAGGATGTAAAATCAGTGACAAACCTAACTTAGGTGACTACTATTAGTGGACGATCTCCAGCTGTGGTGTGCCATGGGGCATTGACTGACGGCAGACTACGAGTCGGTGCTTCCAAGCTTTCCGAAATCAGCCCCAACGCCGTCACCCCTTTTTCCGTCGAACGAACGCTGTGATTCAACTGATTGTCAGCACGCGAGTGGACGAGTTGCACATCCGAGTGTTAGTAGCCGCGAGGCACGGACAGGTCGGAGTCGTCCGGCTTAGTATAAGCACTATTAGTACGTACTCGGTGGCATAAAATCCGATGATAACGCTCCCCGGGCGGCTTTGATAACCTGAGCGGCGTTCCACCTCTTCGACTCTGGCTCGATGGGAAACCGGCGCGATCTCCCGTGGTTGGTGCAGAACTAATAATAGGCAAGACGAACATTGAGCGCATCGGCCGTGTGTAAGAGCATGGCGGTAACCGGCATAATTCTGCTGGAAGTGCTGCGAAGCAATCCCCTCCGGAAGATATGTCGGCCGAGTGAGCCACCTGAATGGTAACAGGTGGCGGATCCTCCGGGTCTTTGTCAACGACATGATGATCTTCGGGAATTAGATGCGGATTCTCGTCCAAGAAGTGAGTTATAGGCCGCAGCGGCGGCCTACTGTTATCGCCCGGGTCCACCCACGGGAAGTAATACGAATCGTGGCCGTCGTGCACCT
This sequence comes from Achaetomiella virescens, assembly GCA_031001845.1. Lineage (NCBI taxonomy): Eukaryota > Fungi > Ascomycota > Sordariomycetes > Sordariales > Chaetomiaceae > Achaetomiella > Achaetomiella virescens. The sequence goes on from JARNGD010000002.1 coordinate 68,258, forward strand.
CAATCACACCAGCGTAGTCGTGTCTTCAGCTTATGGTGCTGAGCGTCGGCGGAATGGGGAATGACCTGCAGACATTGAGCAGCCTGGGAGCGGGACTGGCGCGGGATGTAACGCGCCCTCGAGCAGGCTCCAGCAGGCTGCATGGAAAGCATAGCCAGCGGTGCCGCTGATGAATGGCTCGCTCATCATCCCATCCTCTGACGGGCGCGAGATTGGAACCTCATACACGCCGTCAGTCCGGCGCAGGTTTATGGTCCTGTCGGGAGCAGTGGCGTAACCTTTTCGGGGTACTCAGGGGGTCTGGGCACATAACTAGAGCTTTCTCACGGCTTAAAGCCCTCTATCATCGTTGATTCAGCTCTTTGCCAGCAGAGCACATTTTTGTCATTAAGGCAACTACCGCCTAGGCATTCATTAAACTGGCAGGCGAGCCAAAACCTCTGTCCCTCTCCAAACTCTCAGTCTCTGTCAGAACCAACGGGCAATTTGGGCCATATTGCGGCTGAGAAATTGGCCCCACCCACATGCAGTCAAACCCAGCGCTCTCATCAAATCAAATATAGTCAAATCAAATCAAATCGAATACCCGTCAAATCAAGTCAAATACGGCCCAGTTCAAACAAATAGGCCACCTTATTTGATTTGACGATATTTGAGTATTTGCCAAGGCTTGGCCCATCACCCCCCTGAGACCCTCCCAGAGCCACATCAGCCACCTAGCTTAGCCACCCTGTTTGACGATGTGGAGGCTCATCTTGGCCGCTGATTCGGTAGGGTTGACCGCCCTCTCCGCACACAATATCGAGCAGTAACCGGCCCGTGAACCTGCGCCTTGGTGTTGAGTTGGAGCCACGGCTGATACCTTCAAGATGGCTAACAAAGCTGCTCCTTCAGAGACGACGGCAGCCATTGCTGGCCAGCCCACTGCATTCAACGCCCCCCGCCGATCACGTACCCTCGCAAAGCAGATCCAGTTGATAGCTTCAATGCAAGGAGGGGCGGCCGGTCGGAACAACTACTAGCCGGAGACCCACCTGTAGGCTTGGCAATACAGCCAAATCAAATCAAATATCGTCAGATTCAAATCAAATCTGAGCATTTTGAATCAAATCAAGTCAAATAGAGGCCGTATTTGACTTGATTTGATTTGATGAGAGCGCTGGTCAAACCCGCTAGGGAGATCACACTCTTCCACCTTAGACAACAAGTCAACCTACACCCTCAATTGAAGCCATCGCCAGTGCCTATTTTGAAGCCATCAAGCCCATGGTTCCAACAGTCTCTCCCCCTTAAGGCCCTAGACTGCGGATCCTCCATAACAAGACAATACAACCTGACAGATGACAACATGCGAACATTGAATCAAGATAATAGCAGTACATGCACGTATTCAAAAGCACCCTCTCACTTGCACGCCCCCGACAACCCTTTGCTTCTTGGGTAGATCCCAACCCAAGAATACCCTCTCTACATACTCAGGATCACACCTCGTCCGCTCTCCTCCTGACTCCCTTCTATCATCAGTCCTTAGAGGTCCAACCCTGCCCTCTCAACGTCGACACAGAAGTCTAATCCCTTCTGGGCTTATTCGCGTTCTTGCTCGCCGCCCCCTCGTGCTTCATGCCCTCGCACCCGGTCAGCTTGCCCGCGATCTCCTCGGCGCGGCCGTACCCGCTCTTGGCCGGGTCGCGGTGCTCGACGGCCGCCTGCAAGTTGGCGCGCGCGTGCGCCTTGTCCTGCTCGCCCGAGTTGCGCCAGGCTTGGGAGCCCGTGATGGAACCGATGGTGCTCTACGGCAAAGAGACCGGTTAGTCGTCTGTTTTGACAATGGGGAAACAATAATTAATGGGAAGTCGGGCGGAGGAAACACAAACTTCCGCTGCGCCTTTGATCCACTCCGCGTGCGACGCCCAGAGACTCGGGGTTTGCTGCGGGGGTTGGCCTTGGGGGTTGGCATTGGGGTTCTGGGAGTTGGACATGTTGGATAGAATCGGGTTTGATCTTCTTGATATTCTAGTTGATTTCGATACCACGGAGGAGTTTTGAATAGATCTGAAAGAAGCCAAGATACAATCACTGAGGAGGGAAGTGGTGGTGATGCCGTGTAAGTCTGACGTCGACCCGTGACTCACTCACGACCTTGACAGGACTTATACGTCTGGTCAGGGGTTCTCTTTAGGTTGATATCATGAACACCGACTTTCGTGGCTTAACTACTCTCTAAAATGTTCTACGATTCTGTCTCATCATCTTGTACCAGTAATCCAACAAAAGGTGAGTGCCCTTGGGCTCATGTCAGTCTCAGACGCGACGAATGCGGCCGGAGTACTAGTTGATTTGATGGATAAACTGGGAGATATTTCACCTTGGTGGGATACTTTATGACCTTGATGCGCATAACTGGACGAACAGAGAACCCCGTTTGCTTCGGTTCGACTTCGAGCCTCAGTAGTTTCCTTCCCTACCTCATGACCAAGTTCCTATCCTACTCCATCCGCCCCGTCCTCAGTGCTTCCGGCCCAACATCTTCTCCACGCTCAGCACCGCCGCGCTCACCCCGCCAAAGCCATTTTCCATTGAATGTATCACCGCCCAGTACCATCAACCGATCCCCCTTCTTTTCAAACACGTGCAACGCCCTGCTATACGCATCCGGCTGCCCCGTCTCTCTCACCTCCCATGCGCCGGGATCGCCGCCCTTCGTGTTCACATACACCGCGCTGCGATCGGCGTCCGACACCACGATCGTGCCGTACTTGCCGCCCGACGGCGACCAAACCACATACGGGGACGCGTTGGGCGCGACCTTCTTTCCGTCAATCTCCACGAGGATCGGGATGTGCTCGCGGCGTCGAACCTGCGCGGGTCCGAGGCGAGCCGGTAGTGCACGGGGTAGTTGGCGCCGTAGGAGGATGAGTTTCCGACGGGCAACTCGTAGACGAGGATGTACTTTTTCAGCGGCGGGATGTACGCCACCACGGTCATGCCCGGCCGCGCGATGTATTCGGCATAGGCCACGTCGTTGACGACCGGACCCCAGGTGACGAGGTCGGAAGAACGCTGGTGGGCGAGCTTTTGGCCGTGAAGAGGATCGCGTTGGTCGGAGTAGTAGACTATAAGTTCGTGGTTGTAGGTGCTGGGGTAGGGGTCAATGACTACTTGGAGGGTGCCGAGGAGGGTTGGAGGGGGAACTGACAGTAGGAACGGCTCCCACACTGGTGTGGCTCCATTGGTGGTGTTCGGCGCGCCGCCCGCAGCAACATGGCTGACGAACTTCCATGTTCTTGCTCCATCCGTGCTGGCGTACAGATCGATGCGGGTCCCAGTGCCGCTCCAGCTATTCCCCGAAGCCAAGATAGTCCCGGGCTTGAACTTGCCCAGCGGCTCGCGCAGCTCCAGCAGGGCCGGCTGCGCGCTCATGCCCCAGCCGTTGACCTGGTCAGTGATGTTGGAGATCCACTTCCAGCTGACGCCGCCGTCCTTGCTCTCGAACACTGGGAAGGCGGGTTTAGCGCCGCCAGAGAAGGAGTTGCCTCCCACGCTGGCTGTCACGAGCAGCGTGCCATCGTGAAGTTCCGCCACGCGCGGGTAGATTGCGCGCGAGCCTTTTGGGGGTGCATAGATTGTGCGATGGTGAAGGTGCTGAACGGGGGCGGATTGGCTGGGCATGCTGGTGAGGCCGTGACGGCCTTGATAGCCAGGCAGAGGAGGGCGGTGAGTCCTGCGCGCATAGTGCGTTGGAGGAGGTGCGGTGCGAGGTCTGAAGAATAGACAGTACTCAGGCCCACGGGACTTCCGTAGGCCTACGTCTTATGCAATTCGATAGCTCTCGTTTTTGTGATGTTCTTGTCCGTCCTGCACCGTGGTCTACATGGTCTACATGGTCTACATGGTCTACATGGTCTACGGACCGCGGACCGCAGGACCGATCGGGCTACCCAGGTTACCGGAAAAAACCACCGCATCTCCAGGAATCAAGGATCTGTACTATTTAAATCGTGCATGAATGTAAATTCACAGGCGGTGAAAGCGCTCAAATCGGCGCCTGGCGCGAAATCATGAGCTCTATCCGAGAGCGACTTACACGACGATGTCGACTTGCCGACCTCAAGAGCCGACGTGACATCCCGGATCGTCGTGCATCTTGCCTCGTGGTTGGGGATAACCGGGTAAAACGAACAAGGTAGTATTTTCCCTTGTCAGCCTTGTTCGCCATCACAGAAAGGGATTAGCTACCAGGCTCGGCCTGACACTGACTCTGAAGTGTGTTCACAGTCTGCATTTTCTCCGCAGAGCTGGGTACAATGGTCAGGAGTTGTCGGATCGGCAGAGTTGTACCGCATTCGAACAGCGCCGGACTGCAGGTGGGAATCCCGATTCGAGGTCGGCGCTTTTAGGCTTATTCGGGTCCCGAGACTGTGAGACCGCTAGAGGGCGAGGTGTGAGAGCGAGCTGGCTGGAAGTTGACTAATAGCAGTCAACCGAGCTTCCCGGCCACGTAACCACCAGGTCGGTCAGGCAAAACGGTCTTTCCTCGGATGCCAATGTGGGAGCACGAAGAGCTTGTTGGCTGAGACATGGTTCAGAAGGCTGGAGGTACAACATCTTATCTTCCCACGGAACCCCTCCAAATGGCTGAGACTTGAAGGGGAAGAGTATCGGACGCGGGCTCGTTCTTCGCAATGTTCTCAGTAATCATAATGAGGTTGAATCTTCTTTTTGCTGGCATCGCTCGCGTTAGGAGCACCCTGCGGACCGCCATTCAGGAATCGGTTCGAGAGACGAGAGATAGCGACACTGTGTGATCAGTTTGGCTACTGGTCCGGTAACGGCTACGAAGTCAATAACAATAACTGGGGAAAAAGCTCGCAACTTCGGGATCACAATGCACTTATGTCGATAGTAGCTCTAGCAGCGGCGTCTCATGGCACACAACCTGGACATGGGAAGGCTCGTCGGGCAAGGTGAAGAGCTAGCCTACTCGGGAAGACAGATTCAGAAGGGCCACACAATCGCCTCCATCAGCAGCATGCAGACATCGGTGTCGTGGAGCTACGAGGGCAACGACATCCGGGCCAACGTCGCGTATGACATCTTTACGGCTGAGGATCCAAACCATTCCACCAGTAGCGGTGATTACGAAGTCATGATCTGGTGAGTTTGAAGGAAACTGCGCTCTCTGAATACAGTATTTCCGGCGTGGCGGGGCTGACTTGCTCCTTCAATCACACAGGCTGGCCAATCTGGGCAATGTCTCCCCTATCGGCTCGTCGACGGGTACAGTCTCCGTTGCTGGAGGCAGTTGGAACCTTCACGTGGGAAATAACGGCGCCATGAAGGTGTACACCTTCGTGGCCACGAGCACCATGAGCAGTTTCAGCACCAATGTCAAGGAGTTCTTCGACTACTTGAAAAGTAACGAGGGCTTCCCGGCAGACACGCAGAATCTGATCGGTAAGATAAGCCCCGAAACCAACATAGAGCCATCAAGTCTTGTTGCAGCTGCTGATAGGCAGTTTCAGTTTTTTGAATTCGGCACCGAAGCCTTCACAGGCAGCGACGCCACCATGACCGTCTCACAATTTTCGGCGAACGTTGGCTATTGAGTCAACTTGATCTGACTGTCACGATTTACAGCATCAACTGCCGTATGATTTAGGAAACGCAAGACCACGGGTAATGACTTGATGTACATAGTTGACGATCTTCATGAGCTTATGTTCATGAGGGTGCTTGACGATGCAGGGGCACGCTCATTACGACACCTGGACTCCCCTGAACAGACTTGGGTTGGACGAATAGTTACTCAGTGCAGTACCTACTCTTCTAGTCGGAATGATTATGAATCATGGCTGGAAATTCAGATTCCAGTCTTGAGGGCAGCTTCTGGGACATCAGGGGACGCATGGAAGGATGGCTCTGACGATCGGAATCAAGCGGTGAGCTCAGTTCCTAAGGTATCTCAAGCTCTGGATCGCATATACGGAGAAAGCGGGGTAGTTTTCTGAGGAAGGCAGTGAAACACGCCCCAAGCGACAGCTCAACTCCCAACCACTTACTTTCATCGTTCTCATCTGCATCTTCGCCATAGCAGCACTCGTTTTTTATCTTGATCCACAATACTCGCGTGGTCTTCACTCGTCATCCTAACATTTATTTCACATAAGATAAGAATCTTGTCAGGACAGTCCATGACTTCCTAGTGCAGAACAGTCCGCCGAGAAGGTGGACTTGGAGTCCAGGCAGCTCTCCATCGCAGACCTCGACGGAGAGCATCGCCAGCAGTTCGAACGCGCCATCTCGAGGGTTCTCTCCACCGAACTTGCCGAGGTCACGTATGCCCAGATTATCGACGGGCTACCGATCGGCGACGTCGCTTATGATTCTCGCCCCAGCCTTATAAAGGGCATCCCATTGACCACGCACGAAGAGCTCTGCCCAGGCATGTTGGGACAAGGCGCGGGAGTTTCGTGATGGATTTCAACCCAGATCCTGACATTCGATTCCGAGGCGAGCAGAAAATCTTGCGTGAGAATCCGCGGCTGATTGCTAACACATCGACAATAACAGCTGCTCCATGGGTACCGTGCTTGCGCGCCGGGGTCTAGAGGATTTAAAACCCGCCTAATCGAGATGGTTGCCGTTGCGGTTCATCAAATTGCAGCAATCCCCTTCGAGCTCGATACGAGCGTGCACAAACATGACGGCATCACCGACTGGGCGCCGCCCAAGTCCGATTCCGGTACTGAAAGTGGTACCCGGAGGGACCGCTTCACACCCTCTTCCGCCACGGCTGGTACATAGATTACGACCAGTATCCCAGACGCGTCGCCGACATGGTGGGCTACTGGGCCGAGGCACGCATCCTGGGCGGCGTCGCTCTTTGATAGGCGCAACCCCGAGGCCGAACCTGGCGCTGACCCCAATGCCGTCTGCTTCCACTCGGACCGACAAGATGTCACGTACCGGATCTATCAACTTCTGCCAGAGCAGCGAACAACTCTCCTCAACTTTCTCATCGCCGATGAACCCCTTCAGCGAGCCCGCTTCCAATCCTGGGGGACCAGAACAACCGCATTCGCGTGGACCCGGAGGAGCCGATCCAAACAACTGGCATATACCGTAACATTTGGGAAACGCAAAGATCTGTCGCCGGATGACGGCGATGCGAGGCTGAGGGACGTGTGGAACCGGATGGAGTATCCCACCATGGATGACTATCACGCCTCCCGAGACCGAGCATTCGACCGGAAATGGGGAGTCGTTAGTGGGGAGAATATATGAGACTGAGACTTGAGTGTTACGGCTAGAAGGCCACATAACCTTTACGTACTAAGGCAAATACAAACTTGCTTTTCCTCGACCTTTTTTTGGTCAGGAACTCTCGAGACCTATTCCATCCGCAACTGGGCCCTTGAACCCGGACCCAGGAGACAGGAACCGGGGCGGATCATTGACCAAGTCCCGGGTATATGCGTAGGTACCAAGTTGCCGCGCCCCATTCGTGTGTATTCCGTGCGCGAGGAGCAGAGATATGAATGCCTTCCCGATTTGGGAACATGAAGATCAACATCGTCGTCCAAAGCGACGGACACGTCAAGCTGATACCTAGTAGTAATATATATCAGTAGCCCGCACCTCTGAATTCGGGAGGCCGATAGAACTCTCAAAATCGCATGAAAATCGGCAGTTACAATCGGCAGTTGCGAAGCGGAAGGGTGGCTTCGGGGTCAAGTTACGCTCTGCAGTGTTGGGCCACAACAAAAAACTGACCGAGGATGATCAGCCTAGACGAAGACCTGTGAGCTGCGAAAAGGGGTTCATGCGAGGACTAGACGAAGGCCAAGATGGATCAACGAAGTGTAGTAAACAAGAACAAGACATGCAATCGTTCGAAAAAGCGAGTATATATCCTCCCTCCGCATCTCCCTCTCCCCCCAGAATCCTACGCCTCAGACCACCCTCCCTCTCAACCAAGTCCACAACCAACACTTAGGCCCAAACTCAACTTCACAACGCCCTCCCCCCTCACCCTTTCATTTCCCCCTACTCCTCCCTTTCCTCCTCCTCCTAGGCACTCTCCCCCCTCCCACCCTCGCCGCTCCAAGCCCCTCCTCCGGCTGCGGAAAGACCCCCTCCCTCACCCCTGGCACGACCCTTACCACCATAGTCAACTCCAAAACCCGCCGCTGCATGCTCCGCCTCCCGTCCAACTACAACCCATCCACACCGTACAAGCTGATCTTCGGCCTGCACTGGCGCGATGGGGACTTGCTCGCCGTCGACGGCGGCACGGCGCCCTACTACGGCCTCCGGGCACTCTCCAACAGGAACAACGGCAACGGCTCCGAGGCAATTTTTGTCGCGCCCGACGGGCTTAACCACGGCTGGGGAACAACGGCGGGGAGGATGTGGCGTTTGTGGACGAGCTGGTGAAGACGGTGAAGGCGGGGCTGTGCGTGGATGAGAAGAGGGTATTCTCGGTCGGGTTCAGCTACGGCGGGGCGACGTCGTACACCCTTGCGTGCGCGCGGCCGGGGGTGTTTAGGGGGATCGCGGTGTTGTCGGGGGCGCAGTTGAGTGGCTGTTCGGGGAGCGGGGGACCGGTGGTGAGTTGTGGGCCCTCCCTCCGTGCTTGTTTCTAGGGAGAAGATGTGGTTGGAGAGATAGAAAGGGCTAATATATCTTGTACTTTGACAGGCGTACTATGGCCAGCATGGTGTCCGCGACGGAGTGCTGCCTATTTCCATGGGCAGGCAGCTGCGGGATCGGTTTGTGAATGTCAATGGGTGCACGCCAGGGCAGAATGCGCCTGAGCCGCCGAGGGGCAGCAAGCGGCATATCAAGACGGAGTACTCGGGCTGCAAGAGGGGGTATCCGGTGGTGTTTGCGGCCTTTGATGAGGATCATGTTGCGCTGCCGAAGGACGAGGGTGGTGATGGCGGACCTAACAGCTGGACTCCTGGAGAGGTGTGGAACTTCTTTTCGCAGTTTGACTGAGAGAGAGGCATTCCATATTCTGTGGGCCAGCTGGCAGCTGATGCCCGGCAGGAGGAACGGACCTTTTCGAGATTGACACAAATAATTGCCCTCGTATGCCGAGGAAACTTCGCTGCGGTTCATTTGATGGCCATCCAGTCCCTATGCGCGCCACGTGCTAACCAAAGACGGTTGTAATTCATTGACAGGTACACTTTTATGTAAGGCGGGGGAATATTCCAACAAGCTGCAGAGAAGCAAAATGTCCTTCTTATTGTTTCTGATATCCAGCGTGTAAGAGCCCAAGATCGCATGTTCTCATGATGCTTTTCTCAATTAGAGAACTGCGGTCAACTTGGGCGGGACGTAGTGCGGTGGCAGTAGGAATATTTCATTGGTCACTTGCTGCATGCTTTGTTGAAGCGAGTCCAAAGAAAACCATGGGGCAGCGAAGGGTCTGTCCACAAAGCCCCAAACATCAGCAGCAGCAGCCAGCTGGTTCTAGCTTTATTCTTGCCTCGTCAACGGTCAACGGAGATCGACTACGAAGTTTTCGGCCCCCTTGTTCGTATTCCGGAAGATATGCTCGTGCGACTTGTGTCGAACAATGCCAACCGAGTTTTTCGATCGTCGAGCTCTGGCGGCAAAGTTGCTTTGTCGCGTCTTTGGATCCTACAACGTTGTCCACATTGTTGAAATGGAAGGACGCAAACTTGTGATCCGTGTTCCTGCCACGGGATGGGGTTCCGGTATGACCGCCACGGCTGCACAGGCACTGGAATCTCAGGTTGCGACGATGCGCCTCATCAGGCGGAGCACAACGGTCCCGGTACCGGAGATACACCCCTTTGACACCACCAGCAACGACGAAATCAACGCCCCGTACGTTTGCACGAGTTTTCTTCCAGAAAGAAATGTATCGAGCGTTTGGTTCGATGATTCCAGCGCGCTGCCGAGAGAAGACCTGCGACTCAGAATCCTGACAAGCCTTGCCAAGATAATGGCCGAGTTCTGTCATCTGAAATTCGACAAGCTTGGTTCGATGATAGAAGATGAAGCCGGAACTCCTCGCATTGGCCTGTCTTTGATTGGCTAGAGAACGAGGACGGTAGCTTGTGAATCGAGGCGTCTGGCCCGTACAGCACAGTTGGTGCAGCCATCTAGTGTGGGAGACAAGGCCGTTTGGAAGCGGGCCCAGGCAAAAGTCATGACGAGCATGATCGATTCGTCTTATGCCCCCCAGACTTCGATTCCAAAACGTCCTCGTGGATACTGAAGGCAACATCACAGGCATCAATGATTGGGATTTGGCTCACACAATGCCCTGACGTATAAGATATTCTCGCTGCCCAGGATGGATCACACGGGATTGGGACCCCCTGATGTACGGCTGGCCCAAGCTGGCAAATTCTGCAGATTCCGAGGATTCCCCAGAGGCATTGAACCGATATCGAGCGTACAACAACAGCGAGCTCGGCAAGGCGCTTGACTAGCAAGGGGACTGGAAGTTCACCCAGAAGTCCCATAACGTACATTATCAGCGAGTGGCCCATATCAGTGAGTGGCCCACTCTAACGAATTTGGGCGATTGCAGCGCGAAAATTGTTAAAAAATTGTTAGGCGGCCTTTCCAATCCCTACCATCGTTTTGCGTACAGCTCCACCAAAATTTGCTAGAGTGGGCCACTCACTGATATGGGCCACTCGCTGATAATGTACGTTATTGCTGAAGCAGTGTGGATTGCTGCACTGAATCCTATCAATAGAATGGAGATCTGTCGCAAATTCGTCCAGGTCAGCATTGGCGTTTGCGTCAACGAGCTCGATGTTCTCTGAGAGGTTGGTGAGAGCAAATATGACGAACAGGATGGGGAGTCTTGGAGGCCAGCCTGGAAAGCTGTTAAACGGTGATTTGTTGGGACCCAAGTCTTTCACGGAAACCAACCAAACTCCTACCCGCGCTTCGTTCTTGGCAAATGTGGAAGTGGGGGTGGTGGGGAAGTGAGTGGAGGGGGGCGGGGAAACCACTTTGAGATCGTGACCCCTGAGGGTTGAATGCCCCGCCAAAACCACGTCGACGCCAGCAGGGATTAACGACCCCAGATTTTAAGGGTTTGCTCGTCGGAAGGAGACTTGCCGGGTCGCTATGACAAGGGCCAGTTCATGGCTGGCTTCAGCTTTGATGAAGTTGAAATGCGCATAAGAGACGACGCGGATCGCAGAGTTGCGGTGAAGAGCGACATCTTGGGCTGAGCGGTGACAGTGGGCGGCACACCACCACTTCGGCGGACGACCTTGAAGGACACCGCCCACCTGCCGGATGCACCACGTTTGCGTGTAGGGAGTCAGCATCCAGCGCCAGGGACGGAGTGGTGAGAGGGTGCTTCGGGCCTAGCGCCATGCTTCCGAGAATTCCAGACTTCCAGTTGGTGGTGGACCTGGCGGCGGCGAGGCTCGGCGTTCACCACGATCCACACATGACTTGTTTCAAGGCAACAGTCCAATTGGTCTCGACGAGGAAAGTCGCCTCGATGATGTCGATGGTGGGTTCGAAGAACGACCGATTGTCGGCCCAATTTTAGTAGTCCGGACCTGCATTCCCATGTTGGTGGCGAAGCAAGGCCCTCTGCGGCCCAAGCGGCATATGCTAGCAAATAATCTCAAGGCTGATGATTCTCTTGTCTCACGTTGCACAACCGCACCTGATGGTGCTTGCCAAGTGCTGAATACTCTGTAGAGGGACATGTGTTCTGTCTCCTGTCCGCGGTTTGACAGGGAGAGGGATGGCAAACACGGAACTTACTTCACTGCTCGATTCAGGGCAGGGCCACAGGCACCAGCTGCGATCGCCAGCCCCCACCCGATGGTATTGTCCGTCACGGACAACAAAATCTGTACCAAATGCAGCGCTTGCTGCCCAAAGCACGAGGATCCATCAATGTGTGCATCGGACGCTGCTCGAGGGACCTCGGCGCAGTTCCGCTGATGTCTTCTCCACCAGGACGAATCGCTGGATGATAAGTAAGACTTGCCACCATGAGTGAAGCCAGGGATCGCGCCCATCGTCCGTCTGTACCGGAAAGGGACACGTGCTTTGTTCGAGTAGTCACCTGGAGCCGTGACAAACTCGGCTGGAGATGGTGATGGTAGCCAGAATCGGCTTTTTGGGCCGTCACAATTTTCGTGCATTGCCCGCTTCTTCACCGCCCTGACAACAGCCAGATCGAGAATAGCGCCCTCGCTGATGAAGCGATAAGCAGGGATCTTGAAGATGAGCAAGCGCTATCTGAGTCGGGAGCTGTTGGTCGTAGGCCAATCGCGGCCACGTAAATGGTGGACAAAGAGGGCGAAAAGGATAAAGCGACCCCAGAGGGCGAAAGGATGTCGGATGAAACGCATTGCCCCGGGCAAGTGCTGAGGCGAATGGGTGTTCCAAGTAGAAGGCAAGAAAAAAAGTTTTCGGCGCCGCCGCCTGCCCCTCCATTGGGGATGTGGGTCCACAGCCCTCCCTGCACTATTTTTTCGGGCCCAAAGGCCTGTGCACAGGGCGCGAACTCTTTTTTAAATATCCCCCACCACTCCCTCGCAGATTCTCCCTCCTGCCGTTTCATCAGGTCTCCCTCCTCCTCTCTTTTCTTTTGACTGTTCGTTCCTCGAGAACGCTCTCCACTCAGTCTTTTCCCAGAGCCACGATAGAGTAGACATTTCGACCCTCCATCGAAATTCTACGGGCTCTTCGAGTCGCAACCCAACGCTCGCAACACTAGGATACCCGATAGACGCGCGCACCGTTTGCGAATTTCCGGATAGACGGCGGGATTAGATTCCTTGTTCTCGGATTTACCTTCGGTCTTCCTTTTCGACTCTACATCGTTTTTCGATAAACCAAAAAAATCAGCAATCATGCCTTCTCAGGTCGCCGCCGAGAACGCCAAGAGCGTCAAGGTCCTCGACGAGCTTATGCAGAAGCTCACCATCTCCAAGGAGGCCGATGCCATCAAGGAGTCCGCTGGCGCCATCGCTTCTTTCATCAACGGCCGCATTGAGGATCTCGACACCCCCACCAAGTAAGACCCTGCCCGCTCGCTGCCCAAACCCCACCCTGAACCCTCTGCGCGCACTGCTCTCAGCGTTGGCCCGCCGTCTGAGAGCGACGATGGTGCTTTGTGCGCTGTCGAAGGCGACCACGCACTTTGATGCTGCCGCTGTCCCGAAACAGCAAGCGGCTTGGGTTTGGCGGGGGTCGTCTTCTCGCCGAATCAGATGGCGGTTTTTGCTGCAGGCACCACGTTTGGCGTGGCGTGGAAAATTTTTTGGGCATTTTCGCGCATCCCACCAAAAATTTGGAGAATTGAGGGGCTGACATGTGACGCCAAACAGGACCGTCGAGGCTCTCAAGAAGCAGCTTGCCAACAAGAAGGATGCCACCGTCCGCGAGAAGGCGCTTCTGACCATCCAGGCCATTGCCCAGCACTCCGAGGTCTCCGCCAATGTCGAGCCCTACCTCGTTGCGCTGCTTCCCAGCGTCCTCGCCGGCGCTGGTGACAAGATCACCGCCGTCAAGAATGCCGCCATTGCCGCTGCTCTGGCCATCGCCGAGGCGGTGAACCCCAACGCCGTCAAGGCCACCCTGCCTGCCCTCATCGACTCCCTGAGGAATGCTCAGAAGTGGCCTGAGAAGATGACGGTGCTCGACTTCATCGACACCATCATCCGCACCGCCCCCACGCAGACTGCTCTCCGGGTCCCCGACCTCATTCCTGTGGTCTCGGAGGCCATGTGGGACACCAAGAAGGAGGTCAAGGACCGCGCCTACAAGACCATGGAGAAGGTCTGCCAGCTCATCGTCAACCGCGATATCGAGCGCTTCATCCCCGAGCTCATCAAGTGTATCGCCAAGCCTGAGAACGTCCCCGAGACCGTTCACCTGCTCGGCGCCACCACTTTCGTCACTGAGGTCCAGGAGCCCACTCTTGCCCTCATGGTTCCTCTTCTTGACCGTGGTCTCGCTGAGCGCGACACCGCCATCAAGCGCAAGTCCGCTGTCATCGTTGACAACATGTGCAAGCTCGTCGACGACCCGAACATCGTCGCTCCTTTCTTGCCCAAGATGATGCCCGGTCTCCAGAAGAACTACGACAACCTCGCTGACCCCGAGGCCCGTGAGAAGACCAAGCAGGCTCTGGACACCCTCATCCGTGTCGGCAACGTCGTTGATGGCAAGATTCCCGAGGTCCGCAACCACGGCGATATTGCCACTATCATGGGTCACCTCAAGGAGGTCCTCGGCAGCAAGCACGCCGCTGCCTTCGAGAAGTTCGCCCCCGTCCTCGAGTACGCCGCTGCCATCGCTGGCCAGCTCGTCGACGAGAAGGCCACCGACTCTGCCTCGTGGGCCGAGAGCGTCAAGCCCTACATCTCCGTCGTCGTCGGCGACGAGGAGGCCCAGGGTGTTGTCGATGCCCTCCGCAAGCGCGCCTCCCCTGGTGCCACCGATGAGGACGAGGTTGAGCCTGATGAGGAGGAGGGTGAGGACCTGTGCAACTGCACGTTCTCTCTCGCCTACGGTGCCAAGATTCTGCTCAACCAGACCAGCCTCCGCCTCAGCGCGGCCAGCGCTACGGTCTGTGCGGTCCCAACGGTTCGGGCAAGTCTACTCTGATGCGCGCCATCAACAACGAGCAGGTCGAGGGTTTCCCCAAGCAGAGCGAGGTCAAGACCGTCTTTGTCGAGCACGACCTGGACTCTGCCGACACTGAGATGACCACCATCGACTGGACCATGAAGAAGCTCGGCGAGGCTGGTGTCGAGACCACTAAGGAGGACGTCATCAAGCGCCTCAACGAGTTCGGCTTCACTCAGCCCATGATTGAGGGTCAGATCACCGCCCTGTCCGGTGGTTGGAAGATGAAGCTGGCCCTGTGCCGTGCCGTCTTCGAGGCTCCCGATATCCTTCTCCTCGACGAGCCCACCAACCATCTCGATGTCAAGAACGTGAAGTGGCTCGAGGAATACCTCATCAACTCTCCCTGCACTTCCATCATCGTCTCGCACGACAGCGGCTTCCTTGACAACGTCTGCCAGCACATCATCCACTACGAGCGCTTCAAGCTCAAGCGCTACCGTGGCAACCTCAAGGAGTTCGTCCGCCGCGTGCCCGCTGCCAAGTCGTACTACGAGCTCGGCGCCTCGGAGATGGAGTTCACCTTCCCCGAGCCCGGTTTCCTCGAGGGTGTCAAGACCAAGGCCAAGGCCATTCTGCGTGCCAACAAGATGAGCTTCCAGTACCCCGGCACCGCCAAGCCCCAGATCACGGATATTACCTTCCAGTGCTCGCTAGGCTCCCGTATTGCCGTCATCGGCCCCAACGGTGCTGGCAAGTCTACGCTCATCAACGTGCTCACGGGTGAGCTTATCCCGACTGCTGGTGAGATCTACCAGCACGAGAACATCCGTATCGCCTACATCAAGCAGCACGCCTTCGCCCACATCGATAACCACCTCGATAAGACCCCGTCCGAGTACATCCAGTGGCGTTTCCAGACTGGCGAGGATCGCGAGACCATGGATCGCGCCAACAAGATCATCACCGAGGCCGATGAGGAGGCCATGAACAAGATCTTCAAGGTCGATGGCACTCAGCGCCGCGTCATTGGCATCCACGGCCGCCGCAAGTTCAAGAACAGCTACGAGTACGAGTGCTCGTTCGCCCTCGGCGAGAACGTTGGCATGAAGAACGAGCGCTGGGTGCCCATGATGACTGCCGACAACGCCTGGCTGCCCCGTAACGAGCTGCTCGCCTCTCACCAGAAGATGGTCGCTGAGGTCGATATGAAGGAGGCCCTCGCCTCCGGCCAGTTCCGCCCTCTGGTCCGCAAGGAGATTGAGGCTCACTGCGCCAACTTCGGCCTCGATGCCGAGCTGGTTTCTCACTCGCGCATGCGCGGTCTCTCTGGTGGTCAGCGTGTCAAGGTTGTCCTCGCCGCCTGCTCGTGGCAGCGTCCTCACTTGATCGTTCTTGATGAGCCTACCAACTACCTCGACCGTGACTCTCTTGGTGCCCTGTCCAAGGCGCTCAAGAAGTTTGAGGGTGGTGTCATCATCATCACTCACAGCGCCGAGTTCACCAAGGACCTCACTGAGGAAGTCTGGGCCGTCATGGACGGCAAGATGACTCCCTCTGGCCACAACTGGGTCCAGGGCCAGGGCTCTGGTCCTCGTCTCAAGCAGGACGAGGGTGAGGAGGAGGAGAAGTTCGACGCCATGGGCAACAAGATTGAGTCGACCAAGAAGAAGGCCAAGCTTACCAGCTCTGAGGCGCGCAAGAAGAAGAAGGAGCGTATGGCCCGCCGGAAGCGCGGTGAGGAGGTATGTCGATCCCTTGACTCTGCCACAAGCACATCACAGTTGCTAACTCAATCAATAGGTCTTCAGCGACGAGGACGACTAAGCATCTCGCTCTCTGATCGTCTTTCTCATGGCTTCAGCGTCACATCGGGTATACAAAAGTTGCTTTTCTCTCTTTCTGGGTTCGGGTTGCATGGTCTGGCCTTGATGGGTTTAATGTCTTTCACGTTTCGTCAGGATGATCCTAATGCCTCTTATGCCCCCGCCATGTATCTACGGCTGGCTGTGGAGCGGGCCGGTCTGCTCAGGACTGGAGACCCTGGGAGGGCTGGTCTGCATGCTCCATGGGCTGGACAGGAGGGAAGATACCAAAACGGATGGGCGGGAGTTCTCTCATGGATAGAGGACAATATAGATCATGATGATATTACTGTTCTTAATGTGTTCGGTGACTTTGGGATGTTTTCGGTTCTACCCAAGCCTCGTAAATCGGATGTCTCCCAGTTTGGGCAGTTTTGCTAAACAAGTCAGTTGGTTACAACATGTGTCAATCCTCGGTTTCGTCTGTGGGGAAATGTTCTGAACGATTATCACATGACTCTGACAAGCAGAGCGTTTATCAATTCTGCTTAAAGGAAAGGATCTCTACGCCCAGCTATGTAAATCCATCAGTCTCCATGCCTACTCTCCGTGTGGTATCATGTCCCGTTGTGTTTTGTCCCCGTACACCTTCCCAGCCTGTCCCATCCGAAACGCCGTTGCAAAAGTAAGCCTAAAAGTAAACGGATGCGTCGTCTGCCTCTCCATCTCGCCCCTGGTCTTCTCTTACTGTCATCATTATCCCGCCCTCCGGTCACCCGTCGCCCTGTTCCTCAAACGTCCTGCTGTTTCTGCTTCTTGCCAGCGTGACCTGCGTCAGACGGATCAGAGGTCGGAGCGGAGGGTAGCTCGCTGGCAACGGCCTCGGCCTCGGCGTCAAGCCTGGTCTTTGTCTCCCATGCCGTATCTTCAGAGTCGCTGGTGCTCTCGTGGTCAAGAACGGGCGGGAAGTAAAGCCTGTTTTCGACAACCCTTCGTCAGCCATCTTCTTCCCGAGCCAACAATCCCTCGTTGGGGGGTGGGGGGAAGGGGACTCACGGAATGAACTCCTGATACGCCTCCACATCCTTCATCTCGAACGTGACAATCACCACCCTCTCCACCTTCCCCCCATCCTCCCCCTCTAGAAACTTCCTCACCGCACTCAACACCGCCGGCGCCGCGTCCCGGCTCGGATACCCATACACTCCCGTGCTAATCGCACTGAACGCGATACTCTTGCACCCATGCTCCACCGCTAGCTCCAGGCTCCGCGTATAGCATCCCGTCAACAACCTCTCGCTCCGCTCGTGCTGCAGCGGGTCGTATACTGGCCCGACCGCGTGGATGACCTTGCGGCACGGGAGATTGTACCCGTCCGTGATCTTGGCGGATCCCGTCGCGCAGCCGCCCAACGTGCGGCACTCCTCGAATAGGCCGGGCCCGGCGGCCCGGTGGATCGCGCCGTCGACGCCGCCCCCGCCGAATAGCGAGCGGTTGGCCGCGTTGACGATTGCGTCGACAGCCAGGTGCGTGATGTCGCCGCGGTGGAGAGAGATGCGGTCGTTGAGGGACTTGGAGGGAGGTGGGAGGACGGTGCCCGTGTTGGGGCCCAGGAGCGTCCGTGGGAGGGGGGTGCCGGCCGGGGCCGGGGAGAGCTTGCGGACCTTGTAGAGGAGGGAGAGCGTGGGGATGTCGGAGGGAGTGAGGAGGGTCATTTTCGTGGTGGTAAGTTTGGTGGCTTTGGAAACGAAGTTTCGAAAGAACATGCGATTTGGGTTGGTTGAGTCGGCGTGGTTAGTATCGTCAGGGTTGTTGTGGTTGCAGGGTCGGTTTGAGGAATTGGTGTTGGGAAACGGTAGGTGTCAGTCTGTAGCGACTTCCAATGTTCGGGAGCTGGGGTAAAGTGGAAAGTGCAAATTGGTTGCAGTCGGAAGCAAAGGGAAGAACGAAGATTGGCCCAGGGAGTGCGACGGTTGCGCAAAAGCTGCTCGCGACCTGTGGTGGCAGTCGGAGGCTGGGCGCTTCCCGGCCAGAACTGGGCTTTGTCTTGCGGTGGGAGGGGTACCAAGGTGAGTAAGTTATACCCGTAGTTCTCGATAAGCAGTGGACCAGTCAGTGGATTGTCACTGAAGAACCTTTTCATGACCTAAGTTACAATTCTCAAGGTCGGTCGGGAAATCATGAACGCATGGAAACTTGTTACACTGCGCCTGGAAAAAAAGGACCGGATGGAATCTGATCGAGGACAGGAATGGGGTAAGATGGGGTCTGGACCGCTCCCCTGCAGAGAACCAACAGGCAAAGCAGTGTAACTGTGAAGCTCCTTTGCCCCGCCACCGACTTATCTTATCTTATCGCTATCTGAGGCGACGAGGGACGAACCCTTGTCGCATGGTCCGTTGACCGCTTGGCCCCTCGTTTGTGCCCCCTCCAATAATTTTGCCAAACCCAATAGCAAGGCCAACAGCTTGACTCACCGGGACCGCGACGCCGATAGTACACAGCCTCAGCATTCAACCTACGTTTTAACGGTAAAGGGAAGAACAGCTCAACTCTGTGTTCTCAGTTCCGCGACGACCACACAACTGACGCAATCGCCTCTACTTGACCGAGAACACGAATCGGAACCACCGTTCACAATCAAGCCAACCGATCCCAAGCAAGCATGGCGGACGCCGTTGCCGATGCTGCTGCCAAGCTGCAGATCGCTGATGCCCCGGCCGACAATGGCGCAAAGCTCCAGCTCGACGAGGAGACCGGCGAGTGGGTGTCCAAGGGAGCTGAAGAAGCGCCTGGCCAAGCGCGCAAAGAAGGCGCTCAAGGAGAAGAACAAGGACGCCGCCAAGGACACGCCCGCGGCTCTCAAGGCCGCCCAAGATGGTACTGCTCCCAAAAAGCCAAAGGAGAAGACGGATGAGGCGCCCATCGACCCAGATGCCATGTTCAAGCAGGGCTTCCTTAACGATGTCTACAACGAGCGCCCCGTTAAGCCCGTGTTTACACGTTTCCCTCCTGAGCCAAACGGCTTCCTCCATATTGGCCACGCCAAGGCCATTGCTGTCAACTTCGGTTTTGCCAGGTATCACGGTGGCAAGTGGTATGTAGAACATCCACAGCAGCACAGCATGAGACTGGATCTAATCTCGCAGCTATCTGAGATTCGACGACACTAATCCCGAGGCCGAGGAGGAGATCTACTTCACAGCCATTGAGGAGATGGTGCGCTGGCTTGGATTTGAACCCTACAAGATCACCTACTCGAGCGACAACTTTGACAGGCTATACGAGCTGGCCGAGAAGCTTATCGGGCTCGAGAAGGCCTACGTCTGCCATTGCAGTGGTACGTCAGCAGCTGGACAACATGTTTCCATCAATTATCTGACGAGACCCAGATGACGAGATCAAGCTGCAGCGCGGCGGTGAGAAGGGTACCAGTCCCCGTTTCCGCTGCAAGCACGCCGAGCAGTCTGTCGAGGAGAACCTGCAGAAATTCCGTGACATGCGCGATGGGAAATACAGGCCGAGAGAGGCTTTCTTGCGCATGAAGCAGGATGTGAGTAGCCCGATTTTCTCGCGTTTGGGCCCAGCGCTGACGTAGCAA
Organism: Achaetomiella virescens; assembly: GCA_031001845.1. Classification (NCBI taxonomy): domain Eukaryota; kingdom Fungi; phylum Ascomycota; class Sordariomycetes; order Sordariales; family Chaetomiaceae; genus Achaetomiella; species Achaetomiella virescens. The sequence goes on from JARNGD010000002.1 coordinate 88,265, forward strand.
GATCACCGATGGAAACCCCCAGATGTGGGATCTTGCGGCGTACCGTGTGCTGGATAAGCCCCATCACAGGACCGGCGACAAGTGGAAGATCTACCCGTCATATGACTTCACTCGTAAGTTGTCGCTGAGTCATTACCACCTGGCGGCCGCTAACCGTCGAAGACTGCCTGTGCGATAGCTTCGAGGGCATCACCCACTCGCTCTGCACAACCGAGTTCTTCCTCAGCAGGACGTCTTACGAGTGGTTGAACAAGCAGCTCGTCGAGTTCCAACCCATGCAGAGGGAGTACGGCCGTCTCAGCATCACGGGCAGCGTGCTCTCCAAGCGCAAGCTTAAGGAGCTCGTGGGCAAGAAGATCGTCCGCGGATGGGATGACCCCCGTCTCTACACGCTCATTGCCGTCCGCCGCAGAGGCGTCCCGCCCGGCGCAATCCTCGAGTTCGTCAACGAACTCGGCGTCACCACCACCAACAGCATCATCCAGATCTCGCGCTTCGAGCAGACCATCCGGCGTTACCTAGAGCGGACCGTCCCGCGGCTCATGCTTGTCCTCGACCCTATCCCCGTCGTCATCGAAGACGCGGACGAGTTTGACGGCACCGAGATCTCGGTCCCCTTCTCCCCGAAGAACCCGGCCATGGGCGAGCACAGGATCAAGTTCACCAGGACCGTCTACATCGACCGCTCCGACTTCCGCGAGGTCGACTCCAAGGACTACTTCCGCCTCGCGCCCGGCAAGACGGTCGGCCTGCTGCAGGGCCCCTTCCCCATCAAGGCCACTTCGTTCAGCAAGGACGAGGTCACAGGCAAGGTCACTGAGATCAGGGCCGTCTTTGACCGCGAGACCAAGAAGCCAAAGACGTTCATCCAGTGGGTGGCTGCAGGTGAAGGGGCGGGCAGCAGGAAGTGTGAGGTGCGCGTGTACAACCCGCTGTTTAAGTCGGATAACCCGGCTGCGGCCGAGGGCGGGTATCTGAATGATATCAACCCTGACAGCGAGGTCGTATATCCGAATGCGGTGATTGAGTCTGGCTTTGAGGAGGTGAAGGCCAGGGCGCCGTGGCCCGAGGCGGCTGGTGAGGATAAGGCGCACAAGGGCGGGCCGGAGTCGGTTAGGTTTCAGGGTATGCGGGTAGCGTATTTCGTAAGTTGGCCCCTGAGGGTGTGTGTGGTGTGGGATGTGTGATTGTGATGCTAACACGATGTGATAGGCGCTTGACTCGGATAGCACGGATGACAAGATTGTCCTGAACCGCATAGTCTCACTGAAGGAGGATAAGGAGAAGAGCTGATTTTGGGAACGCAGGCAGTGGAAAGAGCTGGGTGCGTTGAAGCGGTCCAAGCTAGCCTTAGCAGGCGATTCTGTGTTCAAAAGATAGAAGGTAATTGAACCGAGTGTTGTCGACTACGCTAACAATGGTCCGTCCCTTGTCGTCTGCCGATGTCATGCATGGTGACTCAAGAGTTCCAACGGCCTGACTACGTACGCCCTTTTGTAGCTCGGCTTCGGCCCCAAACCCTCAGAAGAGAGCTTATGGTTGGTAAGTTAAGGTGGAAAGGGGAAAAAGGGGATTCGCGAACAGGTAGCAGATGTTATACCGAGGGTTAGGGTTATGTGTGCAATGTCCACTGGGTTGAACAGCAAAAAGTAGAGGGAATAGAGCATCCTATAAGTTATTGTCAGATGGTTGATGTGGTCTGTGGTTGACGTGTGCCAGGAGCGGTGTCTGCTTTCTGCGCAAACAGGGTAGAGGCTGGGCCAAAAGTGAATCCTCTCCCAAAAACACTGAAGGCCATTGCACATGTAACGTTCTGTGTCGGCATGCTCAACCGACCCTGCTCCCCGGCCCCGAAAAATTAGGCGGCGTTTCCGCTGAAGCTGAGTATCAACTCACTAACCGGCCCCCTCCCCCCAACAACCCCGCCGGCCGCCCGGCCGCCCTGCTGAAGATGGCGAGAAGGTTACCGAGCAACCGATCTCTATCGAGATGATGGACTGTGCTAGCTACGGGACATCGATATAGGGATTACTTTTGGCACTAGCCTCCATAGCTTGGTGGGGTTACTACGCACCTGCTTTCCTTCAGAAATCCACTCGCTCGCGATCTCCTACCTGGCAACTGGTGACTTGAAAACTCGAATCAATCAGAAGATTGTGTCCACAGAGGCGGCGATGATACCAACAAGTCTGGACAGAAAGATCCTACTCCGTACTGTTTTCTCCCTTCTTTTACTCTCCTTGTGATTCGTCACTTGAGGTCGCTGGCTGAGTCAAAAACAGTGCTTCTTTCTCAAATGGTCCAGACCACCTTGGCATCTCCTCAGCTGAAGTGATGGCAACCGGTGACAGTGGGTCAGTGCGAATAGCTTCAAGCCACTGGACCGGCCACTGGACGATGTTGGCTTGGCTGCAGAATGCGGCGTATTTGTCGCGCTAGCCAACCCTTTCTGTACGAGGCGCCTGTCAAGTAAGCCTTGTGAGACGCCGGCTGGCTGAAACCCCTGACTGAAGGGATGAGGGCTGGGTGAACCCAAGACTCTCGAGATTGCGATGGTTCCTTCGCCGCTGTACAGTACAGCCTGAGCACTTCCATCGCCAACTAACTAACGTCTTATGCTATAATGCAAATGTTGACCCTTTGAATTTCACGATGATTGAGTCGAGTATTACCGGCCGAGCACGCTGGCAGCGAGCGGCGCTCTGGTTCTGCTGCCTGCCCTCTCGCTGGCCTCGTTTCTGGTCAACTTGAGCTTCACCATCTGGGCGTCCAATCGATCAGGGGCCAGGATTCGGAATGGCGTCGGCGTGTTCTCGGAGGATTTATCCTGCGCGAAGTCCAAGGACATCAACACAGGCATCCACGTCGTGATCAACGTCCTCAGCACGATACTGCTCGCCGGCAGCCACTATTGCATGCAGTGCTTGTCAGCGCCGACGCGGGAGCAGATCGACCAGGCGCATCGCGAGTCGAGATAGGTTGAGGTGGGCGTGCAGAGTGTCCGGAATTTGTTTGGGGCGGTCTCGACAGGGAATCGTCTGCTTTGGGTGTTGCTCTCCGGTCTCGTCACTGCCGTTGCATTTGTTGTCAGTACAAAGAGTATTTTGAAGGCGGTTGACAGAAGTAGAGAGACTGATGGGAGCCAGCTACAACTCGGCCATCTTCACCTCCATCTCTAGCAACGAGTACAGCGGCACCGTCGTCAGTACACCCTTCTTGACGACCCAGAACCGCTCAGCGGTCCCTTCCTACCTGCGTTCAAAGTACCTCGACGCCATGATTGACGGTCGGGGATGCGGTAGCGTCGTTTATGACCGTGCCGGATGAGCACACGACGGATATGTGTCTTGCGTCCAAGGAGACGATTACTAGCAGCATGGGGCTGCGGCAGAGGGAGCCGAAGTTGGTCCGGCCGTCTGAGTTCCGGCAGCGAAGGAAGTTTGCGGCCGCGAGTGGCTGTCGGTGGGCTCTTTCCTTTTTATTGTAAGTCCATTTCTCCCGAACGGATATGTTGGCCAGAACAACGCCGCTGACCCGCCGCTAGATACGTGGTTTGTATAGCAGGGTGTCTTATTCTCTTCTTTTGGGGCCGCAGCGAGATCCCAGGTGCTAACGACCCGTCAACGCTGCTGTCGCTTGGGTTGGGTGCACTCAGCAGCAAGACGCTCATCCAGAGCCGCGTCATGGGCTCGAGCTGGGGCTACCTGCTCGCCAACGTCATCATGGCCAACAGTCCGCAGATTGCCATGTCCCTGACCTATTTCACCTACAACAGCCTCTTCACGTCCATCTCGCTGGCCACTGAGTGGGACAGCTTCGCGCGGAACCGCAAGGGGCTTAGGGTGTCGGCTCGTCCGGCAGGGGCCCAACGCTCAACGCACTTCCTCCAACTGCCATACGGTACTCGATCCCGCTGCTTGTGGTCTCGGGCGTCTTGCACTGGCTGATCTCACAGAGCATCTTCCTCGTGTTTGTTAAGGTCGACTTTGTCGAGGTCTATGCTGGGGCGGGCACGTCGACAGGCTACAACGTGTGCACCCCGACTTCTAGGGTCCCGGGGACGCATTCCTTCACAAACCTGCGGGTGGTCACCGGCCGGGTTTTAGCGGTCATTGTTGTTGCGATGTTTATGGTCTGCTTTGTGTTTGTCTTGGGTTGTCGGCGGTTGGGCTCTTGGATTATGCCCGTGGCAGGGAGCTGCAGCGCGGCTGTCTCGGCCGCTTGCCATCCCGTGCCGTACGACCAACTGGCGTGCTTTCAGCCGCTGCAGTGGGGGGTCGCGAGTGTCGACGATGATGGGATCCGTCACTGCTCGTTTTCCAGTGGCGAGGTGGAGGAGCCGAAGACGGGGCAAAAGTACAGCTAATGTAGTGTTACCAAGCAAGAAGAGGATGGGCTTTGCCTACCTGACGTTAGACCTGACAGTAACCTTACTAGCGTTCAAAATGGCTCTGTGGCTCTTCTCTACAAAACACGACTAATGCTTCCCCCATGCTCGTATTCCATTAATAGTTTATTGCTAGCCCGTTAGCATTAGGTCGGTTTTTTGCCAGCCTGATGTACCCGGGTAGACATTCGTCACGTATTGCCAGAGGGCATCAGAAGGCAAAATACCACCTGCTCCTGCGAGGTACTAGTAATAATTACTGACTCCGGGCCATCCGGAAACTCAGTCTCTCTTCTCCAAGTTGGCATCCAGTTGTAGTCTAAGGTAATTGGCTCTATAACAAGGTTTATAGATGTGCAGAATAGTCGGGTCATTTACATGGAGCAACATTTCAGGTATTTAAAGCAATAGTAGGCCCAGCAACGACCGCCATACCCGGCCTATATAGCATTCAGTCATTGGATTCATGTAGGACCCATCGGAAATATGCTAGTGTGTTTATACATTTAAGCCCCATAATTAAGCGCCATCTCCAATCCATGTCATTCGTCTAATCATCACTTGATTCTTTGAGTCGTCACATCGTAACACCAGGTTGAAATCATCAGTCACTCCAAGCCAACACCCTCCACCGCCACCCCTGCAGCATCCTCACATCCTCCTCGGTAAGCTCCTCGCGTCCCTCCTCGACCTTAGACGCAAGTCGCTTCAGCCGCTTCGAGACGGTCCTCGCCACACGGAGTGAGACCTCGTTCTGGAAGACATACAGCACGGCAAACATAAAGAATGCAAGTGTTCCCAGGCCAGGCCGATGTGTTGACGCTAGGATCCGTGAGACAAGGCTCCTGCTCTTCTTGAAAGCGTACTCGGTCCTGTTGACGGACTCGTCCTCGTCCTTGGGGCGGCGGAAGAGCTTCTTGACGAGGGGGATGAAGGAGGCGCTGTCAGTGTCAGTAGGGCAGCTCAACTCGCTTCTTGTCTCACATCTATCTCACACAAGATGCCCGCGTCGCGACAGTCTACTCATCAAGCACATCTCACCCATCACACATATCCCACTGCTCACCGCACGTCTTACCACGCCACTCAACTCACCCACAGGTCACCGCACTCACTCAACCTTCTGTTAATCACCACCTTATCACCACACATCCCTAACACCGAAAAGGAAAAAAGGAAAGAGAAAAAGGAAGAACAAAAAAGGGCACTTACATAGCACCCCCCACAGCAAACCGTCTCCACCTCTGCCCCTCCGCCTTCCCCACCAACCCTTCCACATCCTCCCTCAGCCGTCTCAACCCGTCCAACACAATCTCGCCCTGCACCCTCAGCCTCTGCTCCACGTCTACCGCGGCCTGGTTCATCCCGGGCGGTTTCCCACTCCCATTGACCACCCCGGAACCGGGACCACCAACGCCGTTGACCATCCACCTTTGGCGCGCCAGAGCAATATACTCCTTCAGCGCAGCCGCCGTGTTTGAGCGGGCGTCGCTGAGGCTCGCCGTTTTGTTGATGGCAGGCTTGAGGGCGGCAGCTGTTGCGGCAGGCGGTGGCGGCGGGTAAGATGCCACTGCCCCTGGATTCGGGGCAGGGGCATTGTTGGCAGCTGGTGTTGGGTAGTGATGGGTTGAGGAAGAGAAAGGGGATATTGGGGATAGTCTGGCATGGGGATTGGAGGGGCGTGGGTCATGTGGGGAGGGGCGCCGGGCGGAGGGTTGTAGGAGGGTGGGTACGGTGCCGGTGGTGGCTGTTGAGGAGGTGGTTTGGAGAGGTAATTGGGACGGAGCTGAGGCCGGTGCTGGGTACGATGAGACGGGAGGCTCTGCTGAAGCGCGGGGTTGAGAGTGTCCAGTGTTACGACCTTCGTCGTTGCCGCCGCGGTCGTTTAAACGCGCTCGGTAGGGGAGGGATTGTGAGGAGACCCCTGAAGGGGGGGGGGTAGGTCAAGTCTTCGGAGCCGGAGGTGGTGGGGGAGGGACATAGGAGGAGGAGGAGGAGTTGGCTGGTGGGCGAGGTCGAGGGTCCATGATGGTGATGAAGGATGACAGGTGGGATTGTTCAGGACGAGGGATGCGGGGTAATCAAACCAAAGAAAGAGCCAAGAGGAAGTTCTGAGCATCGGGCTTGAGATGAAAATGGCCGACTTGGCAGAAATACGCCAAAGAAAAGGACAGTGTAAGTTGTCAGTAGAAAATAAAACTCAATGAATTTCTGTGAGGTTGCACGTCGATGGTCTGATGGAGCGGTGGGTGAATTCGGGCTGCAGCTGGGCCAAGGCGGCATGTGGTAGCAGATTTGTGGGCCCAAAAGCTTGGCCCGAGTGTCCCACTGCTGGTGTCGGCCTTCAACATCTCGAAAACATCGCAGATCAGATTCGGGGATATCTGGGGCAAACCGGCAGGTCGGGCACACTCTTTACTGATTTCCATTGTCCGGTGGACACACGTTGCAGGGCCGAGCCGATGCTTCCCATTCACGAAACTGTTTGTGCTTCATGGAGGACGCCTGCAAGTTCATCTCGCGGGCTTTTTCGCCCACTTCGGAGACTCTAGCGTGCCCAGGTCGTGATGCATCAATCATCTTCGCGTCTGCGACGTCCATGCACCATAGAAGCCAGAGGGCATGAGAGAAGGATGCATTTTCCACATTGACTGGTTAGCAGCAGATGCTTATGCGGTGGTTTTTGCGGTCAATTGAAGATGCCAGTGCTCAGTGGTCTTGATGAAAATGGCATGTCCATCTCACCGAGTTCCTTGCGAGTTGTGGGAATGGATGAAAGGACGTGGCCTGTGTGCCTTTGCAGTGCGACAGTCAGGTGACCAGCACTTCGTGGTCAACTTCCTGCAATCTGGTTGAGGCATCTTTTCTTTCTGCCACATATCACGTGTTTCTCCCTCTGATATGATGTTCTCACGAAGGTCTCTTCCAGGCCCTATCGGGTGCCAGGGATAGCTGAGGCGGGAGCTACTGCCAACGTGAGGCCGTGTTTTGCACACCTGAGCAGAACCCCAGTTGCCGTCGCGGCCTTAGGTTGTTAACTATACCCCTGTCATTCACGTCTTCCTTGGTGCTTTGTCAGCTTTTTGAGTCACTCTTGCTTGCCCAATCGCACTGGGTGACTCTTTTATTGTAGCAATCAACCGGCACCAAACCGACTCAGCCTCCTCTAGAGGCAGCCATTGCAAACAGGCTGCCTTGCTTGGCATTGCTGCTTTACAATTTCGACACTTTCACGTATAAGTAGATCTGATCTCCCTCTGCGTCCCTTCCTCTCTCTCTCCCTCTCCATCTCCATCCTAAGCCCGTCCCCAGCCTGTTCTGCCTTACCTTTACCCACACATCAGACCATCCCATCCCAGGACACCGCTGCAACGGCAATGGACGCCCCTCATAAGCAAGAGTTTCACATCCGGAACCTGCCCACCCGCTCCGTCACCCTGTTCCCGACGCGGGCGCAGGTTGTCCGTGATCTCAAGGATGTCATCCTAAAGGTAGGTAAATTGCCAAATCCACCACGTCCTAGAAGTAAATGCTAACAGTGTCCCAGCCCGGCGCCAACGAAATCACCGTCGTCGGCGTAACCCCAACTGCTGACGAGCATTCGATCAAAGTCGAGGGCACCGGCACGGCCATCATCACTGACATCACGGTCGAGCTGCTGCCCAACCGGGAAATTTTCCAGGAGATCTACCCGGATTCCGACTCTGACGAGGACGAAGACGAGTCCTCTTCGGACGATGATGACGACGACAAGGTCAACAGCGCCCTTGAAGAGGTGCGCGACAAGTTGGTCGCGTTAGACGACCAGCAGAAGCGTGCCAAGGAGACCATCGCCAGCGCCGAGAGCCGCCTGAGGATCCTCGACGCCTACGGCAAGTCGCTAGATAAAAAGCGGGGTGTCGACATCGAAGCCAGCATGGAGACCTACCGCAATGAGCGCAAGAAGGTCTTCAAGGACCACATGGACGGCATGGCCCGTGACCGTGAGCTGACCAAGCAAATCACCAAGCTCCAGCGCGAGGAGGCTCGTCTCATCAAGCTTCAAGCGAAAGAGGAGGGAAAAAAGAGAAGGAGAAGGCGAAGGCCAGGAGAGTGAAAGAGAAACTGCGGGAGAAGGAGCGCCGCCGCAACGAGGAGAAGAAGCGGGAGAAGGCGCGCGTCCGCAGGGAGCGCGAGCAGTTTTGGCCCAAGACCTGCTACACCGTCCGCATCAGCCTCGACGCCAGTAGTACGAACTTCACCCCGAGCTCGTCGCGCCGCAACTCTATCGCAAGCGCCGCTGACGTGCAGGTTGTTGCCGAAAAGGAGCACAAGGAGGACGGGGATGCTCTCACCACGACCTGCGACCTGACGCTCTCGTACGTCACTTCGGCCGCCTTCTGGGCCCCGAGCTACGACCTGGCGCTGTCGTCCACCACCAACACCGCCATGCTCTGCTTCGACGCGCGTCTCACCAACATGACGTCGGAGACGTGGGCCAACAGCAAAGTCACTCTCAGTACCTCGCAGGCCAACTTCTCCGGACTGCAGGACTCCATTCCGACCCTGGTCCCGTGGCGGCTCAAGATTGTCGGCAAGGGCGGGCCCTGGGACGGGCTTGACATCGTGCACAGCCGCGAGGAACGGGCCGAGAAGGAGATGTTCAAAGCCGCCGCCGCCCAGCAGAAGGCCCGCGCGAATCTGTTCGGGGCGAACCAGGCGCTGCCGACCATGGCCACACTCGTCGCCGCCCAACAGCGGGCCCAGCAGCAGACCCAGCAGCAGTCCCTCATGGCTCTCCAGACTCAGTACGCCGAAAGTAGGCCGTTCCGCGTTCAGCAGGCAGCCTCCAGCGGGTTTGGCGCTCCCGTCCAAGCCATGGCTCCTCAAGTTGCCTCCTTCGGCTTTGGTAACGCGGCTGTAAGCAACACCGCACCTCCGCTCTTTGGCGCGCCGAACGTGGCGCCCCTGCCCCTGCGCCAGCAGCCGCCCCGAAGGTTGCCAAGGGAGGGGCAGAATACCGCGCCAGCGCCTTGGAACCACAGTCGTACAACCCCGACGCGGATGCCCCCATCACCGAATTCGACGCGCAAACCATGCTCGAGCCCACCCCAGAAGTCACCTTCCAGGACTCCTCCTTCGAGGAAACCGGCCTGACCGCCACCTACGACCTACCTCACCTCAAGACGCTCAAACCCTCCTCCACCGCCTCCAAGCAGCGCGTCGCGCGTGTCTCCTTCTCCAACATCACCTTCGCCCGCACCGTCGTGGCCAAGTACAAGCCGGCGGCCTACCTGCGCGCGCGCATCTGCAACACCAGCAAGCTCACCCTCCTCAAAGGCCCCACGGGCCTCACCCTCGACGGCACCTTCCTCGGCCGCTCCACGCTCCCACGCTGCAGCGCCGGCGACTCGTTCAGCATCCCCTTGGGCGTCGACCCGGCCATCCGCGTGGCATACCCCAAGCCTGAGGTCACGCGCAGCACGACGGGCGTGTTCAGCAAGGGGGATAACTCTTCGTACACGCGGAGTATTACGCTGGTTAACACGCGCGCGAGCGCCGGCAAGCCGGTGGCGATCACCGTGCTGGATCAGGTGCCTGTATCAGAGGACGAGAGGCTGCGGGTGGACGTGCTGCATCCGGCTGGATTACACAGTGGCAAGGCGATGGCGACTGGCGTTCCTGGGAAGGAAGGGAAGGAGGAGATGGATTGGGGCAAGGCCAGTGCCGTGCTGAAGAAGGCCGGCGAGGTTGAGTGGCAGGTGCTGTTGAACGCCGGCAAGAGTGTGAAGTTGGTGCTACAGTATGAGGTTGCGTTTCCGACCGGTGAGAGGTTAGTCAAGTTTATTAAGAAGGGGGTTTCAAGAAGACGTGGGGAAATGCTTGGGATATCGGATTACTCGGGATAAGAGAGCGCTCGGATTCTAGGATATGTCATGAAGAATATTTTGAGGTCTAGGGACTGTCGCGGAGTGACGACTCTCGGGAGCATGCCGACTTGGCTGAGACAAAGGCAGGGCTTGCGGGGACAGCCATTTTCTTTTTTGCCCTCCGGGGCGGGCTGATCACCCCTGAATGAAGCAGGGCCAACGAGATCTCCCATTTTCTCTGTCGGTAGTGATAGGTACCTTTTATGGGGTAACAAGTAGCGCTTTAGATCCCAATGGATGGTGTTCATTCTCCGTCTTTTTCTTGCCTGGTGTGACGTCACAGCTCGAGATAGGGATACCCCCCCATCCCTGCAGCCAATGTGACCGCGATTGAGCTGACTGCACAGTACACACCCTCTCATCACACACTCAACCTTCTGTTTTCAGGTCAAGACTCACGTCCTAAAGTCTATACGGCAAGGACGAGATGGGGCGAGATATCAGCCCACCCCCAGTGAAGCGGAGGAAACTTGCGACACTATCTGCCGAGCCGAGGCCACCAGCCGCACCCTCTCAACCTACCGAGACCTTTACAACTCTGTCGAACTACATGAAAACGCCAAGATCATTTCGATTATTTTCATGGAACATCAACGGCGTTGCGCCCTACCTGCCTTCCCAAACCACGACCATCACATCCTTCTTCAAGCCCTCCGACGCCTCCCAGCAACCCCCCCGCCCGAAACCAAACAGTCTCCGAACTTTCCCTCGCGGCACAACTTCCCAGAAGCCCTCTTCCTCCAGGAACTCAAAATCCAGAACGGCAACACCAAAGCCTTGGCCACCTTGCTCACATCGCTCAACGCCCCTCTCAATGAAAACGACACGCTCTCCGACAGCCGCACCTACACGCTCGACACAGTCTTGCCACGCGACAAGTTCAACGCCAAGGGCTTCCAGGGAAAGTTGTACGGCGTGGGCACCATCCTCAGGGCCGACTTTGCCCGCGAACACGTCGCGCGCGTGCGGGAGGCGGCGTGGGACCTCGAGGGGCGGGTGAGCGTAGTCGAGCTGCACCACGCGAGCGAGTCGAGCCCAAACCGCCACAAACCGCTGGCGCTTGTCAACGTCTACGCGTGAACGGCACGTCCGCGCCCTACCGCTCCCCGCCACCGGCCTGGTCGTAGGCACGAGGCACGACCACAAGCTGGCGTTCCACAGCCGCCTCAGGGACGAGTGTCTGGCGCTGGAAGGGAGCGGGTTCTGCGTGGTGGTGGCGGGGGACGTGAATGTTGCGCGCGGCCTGTGGGATGGATATCCGAATCTGAGGACATGGCCGCGGCAGCATTGCGTGAATAGGGCGGATTTTAATAGGAAGTTTTTTGGGGAGGCGGACTGTGGACGGGCTAATGCCTACGTTGGCATTTCTGGTTCAACTGGGGATAGGGGAAGGGATGCGGACGGGAATGATGAGGAGAAGGAGGTGATTGGAAGGAAAGAAAAAATGGGACAGAAGAAGACGGGGGAGGACAGGGAAACAGGGAACAGGAGGAGAAGAGGAGGAGGGAAAGAAAGCGGGAGAAGGAGAAGTGTCTCGATGCCGTGGACGTGTTTCGGGCGATGCATGGTGACGAAAGGAGATATACGTACTACCCGCGGACGCGTGAGTGGGGGAGTAGCTGTGACAGGGTGGATATGGTGTTTGTGTCGAGGGGACTGTGGGAAAGCGGGAGGGTGAGGCGGACGGGGATACTGGATACGCCGCAGGAGAGGGGCTTGAGCGATCATGTGCCGCTGTGGGTTGAGTTGAGCTTTGATAGTGGGCTTGGATGGCAGGAGAGGGTGAGGTGAGCGATGATAACGTGTGTGGTCACTCGTGTCGACACATGCAGAGATCACACGGAAAGCGAGTCGATCCCACCATACGCGGACTCTGGAGGGCATGGGGCCAGGCCTAACTTTTCACGGACCTGTTATGTGGGACAGTATACGCACACACATCGGCTACGCACCTCTCGGGAGCAGCCAGTCCGTATGTCCCATGCAAATCGACCTCGAGCCTCACGCGCATGCGCAGTAACCTCGACTGTCACGCCTCGGCAGAGGACCTCGATGTCGTGGATGTCTCCCTCGATGGATTTCTGTAGAAACGCCCCTCTTCGAAACTGGGCCGTTCTTCGGAGCCAGCAGCCCGTTCATCCATCTCAATGCCTTAAATCCCCTCGATCCAACCGACACGTCGTTCGAGACCACCGCCCAGATTACTTCCATCATCCTCTTCAACCTTAGCGACTACACCTCCACCCACCTGATACACCATATCCCTTTCTCCGACGCATAGTTGTCGACGCTGTTGATGACTTCTTCAACAACAACAACCGTCACATCAGCGTGAGCCCTGCACGTCAAGCATCCATCCGAGCAACAAGTCGCGAAGGGGTCTGCAGTGTTCTCAAGAGGTCACAGTGCTAAATCTACCATGGCACCAGCCCATGTCGCCGCGGCTCCAGAATCTAGGCAAAATCCCGCTGGAGACCCTAGCATCTGCTTTATTGACCCTACTAGTAGTTCAAGTCAGTGGTTGCCTTGCGCGCATTACCTTATGACGCCTGTTCCAATCTTGCTCGAACCGCCAGTGATGAATGACATGACCATGTCATCCAATCCTTCATACAGTGCTGCTACACTAACGCTGTGAGTAGACTGTTGGCCCAGAGAACGATCAGAAGATTGAGTTCCAGCATGTTTGCATCCAGTTATCTAACGTATATTATAAGCGAGTCGCGCATATAAGCGAGCCGCGCACTCTCCACTACCCTCCAACATATATACCTAAATGCAACACAACAACACTAGGAACCAACTACAATTACATCAGGAATAGCTGGATCAGATGATTCTGCGGCCTCCTGGCAAGTGCGCGCATTATAGCCAGGCTTGCCATATACACTACAGCTCCGAATCCTCATACGAGACCCCCCTGCACCAACCACTATCCTGCTGCGTTTCTTGTGCTCCATCCCCACCTACGGCCTTCTGGCCTAGTAAACTCTGTATATCTTGCACCGTAAGTGATCCTCCAAGCTGTACGCGTGTTTTTTTAGCCCTCCGCGCTTGCTTAGTGCCTCATTGGCCTTGCGGAACGAAGAGACCTCTGCCTGAAGGAGAGCCACCTGGTGCATTACCGCTATTGTACCCTTGGCAAGCTGGTCTACAGCAGCTAACATCGAGGTTAGGGAGCTGTTTTGGCGGTTGGCAATGCGAGTCTTGATGAGCGTTGACTACGCTTCGGTTTCTCGAGAGTTGTGTGGTATCCGGAAGACCCAGTGTTATATAGTGCCAGGCCGTAAACCACTCGACAATGGTCCTTGGGTCCCCACACTTAGCCCTCTGGTAGTCGTATCGACGGGCATAACGCATATGGAGCTCTGGCTGGCGTTTGACGAAGTTGTGGGCCTAGAGCTTGCCGATAGGTGGCGCGTCGCGTGCGCGCAGCAGTTGGTTGGCCATATCTTCTACACCACGTAGTCTTGGTGGAAAAGATCGCGCAGATAGCTCAAAGATATATCTAACAATAGCCTTCTCTTCGGAATCAGTGAGCCCGCGCGAGTTGGGTGTAGTGTCGCGTCGTGCAGGTCGGCTAGCGCGTCGGTTACGGAGGGTTGAAGCTGGGACATTATAGAGCTTGGCTACGGCTCTGAGGCTTAACTTTTTGTCGTTTCGGAGAGCTTCAAGGGCTCTGACTACCCTCGCTTCCTTTGAAGTAGGAGGCATATTGGGTGTAGAAAAATTTGATGTTAAGTGTAAAGGGAGCGCATCGTAGTGGAGAATGCGCGACCCGCTTATAATGTACGTTAGACTTTTATTCTGGGAGAAACAGTATTGATGGTTTGCACACTTGAAACTCGACACTAAGATTACAGACTCGTTAGGGCAAGCCCTTTCACATTAAAAAACCCTGGGTATCCCTAGCATGTTGGGCGCAGCGTATCATGAAGACTGGGGTTCTTACGACTACCTACTGTACTTGATCGGTGCTATTGGTTTTTAATTCAGTGATTGGTGTCGATCACGTTGTCCAACCGAAGACTTCGAAACCGCACCTGAAGCCGCCAGAACACAGTCTCCTGGAGCCGTCAAGGCAGGTTTCAAAGACTTGAACTTAACGAAGCAGCTTCATAATCGGAGAAAAGGGAGTTAAGTACAGTACCACCCTCTCGAACTACTGTAACAACCGGTTGTTAACGGATACTATATGCACGCCCTGTGGGCCTGGTCTGGAGATCGCTAATTGCCACGTGCTCTTAGGCGGCAGGGACAAAGCCCATGCAGGATCCCACCTTCCAAACTCGGGGGCTACGAGCGGGTGGATGGATGCCATCGCCTGCAGTAGCGAGATCCTTTGACGGTTGAGTGCCCCCTGGGTCATCGTCGTAGTTCCGTGTCGTCGGGTCAGTTTAGTACTACCGCCTTACGTCATGACAATTTGCGGTTATGAGGGTGGAAGCCGTCCGTGTATGGACCTGAAAGACACCTACCAGCCCGCGCAACTCTCTGTTTTAGGATTGGTGCGATCGAGGCGCAAGTTACTGGCCTTACTTAAAGGGCTTTGTCGATGTAAGATCCTGCGACTGTCACGTCACGGCTCAATCATGCTAGAAGGTCCTGGACTTGATAATTAGTCACTGTTTGTGAAATATGTCGCGGATAAATGGGACAAGGTATGAGTGAGGAGACCATTGGGAGGGAGGCATGTGAGGAGATACAAGTAGTTACTCAATCAGAACTCCCTTTTTCATGAGCCGGTCTCTTTCCTTCCCTACCTTAGCATACGCGACAATGTCGCGCGACCAGGAGCTTCATCACAAAAAGACACTTCTGGGCTTGCCTGGCGGATTCAGTGTGTTGAGCAGCACGATCTGATGTGCTCTCGTAAGTCGTAAAACTATTTATCTGTATCTTTTCAAGGCATTTTGCCTTTCTCATCTTTACGAATGGTCCTTCTGATCTTAGCCCTGTCTAGAAAAGAATTCGCCACTCTGATCTACAGTCTAGCAAAGTCATGCTCCATTTCGTAGCCGTCCGGCGGCTTTAGCATCATAGGGATGTGACCGGGTCGCGTTTCAAGCTCATCCAGCAGTTTCGCCGCCAAGCTGTTGACGCCCTGAGCCTCCTTAGGCGTAACAAAGCTGCTCCACCGCGCACTCTCTCTCCTGCCTTGTCTTCAGAGTGTCTGTTGTCTTGGTGTGTGTGGTGAGGAACGCAGCAGAGCGTGCAAGTGGACTCGGGAGGAAGGGGTGGGCCTGGTTGAATTATGTTTTGTTAGTTATACCGGGCATAAGCCTGGTGCTTGGGTATCTGTGTGAGATGATCTACCGTAAAGCAGCCGAGCTGCGGCACAGCCTTTGCTAAACACACCATGTCGGATGCGGCTTCGTAGGCGCGCTGCCCGTACGCAATGGCCATCAGCTGGTGATCTACCTCCTTCCACGCGATCCCCTTCGCCGTGTCGCTGAGGTGGATGACGATGTCGTGGGCAAGTATGCGCGTAAAGGTCAGTATCGGATCCCTGTCGAAGGGAACGGTCGACGTCGGAATGGAAATCCGCTGTGGCTCACGCTCGCGCTGCAGCCGCTCCTCCACGGCGGCTGCCAGCCACTCGTGCCGGATCCAGAACTCGCGTGCCTCCTTGGGAGAAGCACACTGCCAGAGTGCGCCATTCGTCGGTGCGACATGCTGCGTCCGTGGAGCGTGGCGAGCACCACACACTCGGCGAAAGGGGAAAGCGCCGTGTGGTCTCTGTCAGCTATGGCCTCGGGGAGGAAGCCCGTGCGGATGGGCTGGCTGTTTTGAAAATTGGACTCGGGGGCAGGCAGGCGCGTGCGGATCTAGCCCGAGAAGGGAAAAGAATTCCGTCAGACTGGGAATGCTCTCCTTTGATTCGGTTTCCCACCGGCTACTTCACAAGTGCAAACTGCCCCGGCTCCTTTTGTTACTTTCTTCCACCAGCAAGCGGGGTCGGACTCACTATTTCCTCATGTAACGTCAGCGGCCGCTCGCTGGCACATGCTGAGAAATCTGTCCAGCGTAAATGCCAGCCAAAAGGTCCGCCTCTTTTCCTCCGTCTCCGCGAAGCTGTCGCCCAGACCGGCGGGAGACGGTGTGTGACCGCTACTGTTGCCGACGGTGCTGATCGGCGACAGATCAGCGGCGTCAACGTCGTACAGACGAGACAGCTGCACGAGGCGGAAGACGTCGGCGGCAGTGAGCAGAGCCCGCTGCTCTTGCATGCATAAGACTCGTAGTGGGCCACCAGCAGCCACGCTTGGATGTGTTCAAGTGGGATTGGCATGCTGCCATCCCCGGACCTCAAGGCGCTACGATCGGTGATCCAGGGCAGCCCTCGAACCTGTTCGCCGCCAGCGCGTCCAGAGCCTCGAGCTTCCTCCGTGTCTCGGCATACAGCACGTCGCCAAGGCTGCGGTACTGCGCCGAGACGGCCGATGCGACGGTGCGCATCGCCAAGCGGAGACATGCTTGCGCTGGCGATGGGTTTTCTTGGCTTGCCCACGACAGGTAGCGCCGTTTGTAGGTGATTGGTGTGACGGGGTGGATCCGGTCGAAGTAGAGCTGATCCCTGCGGCGATCTTGTCAGAACACAAAAGCTTATTTTTTTTACTTCAATACGTCGGCCCGCGATGTTTGTTTTGCGGCGGGGTTGGGAAGGAAAGGGGGAGGGGGAGGAAAGAAGAAGCCCACACACAGGTCAGCCCAGGCAAGATCGGAGAGTTCTAAGTCGGCGAACGTGGTCGGTGGGCTTGGAGTGGGCTCACTGAGCTGCTCGCTGGCCTGCACGGGAGCAATCATGCCGGGCCATCCTAGGCTGCCGTCGTTGAGCCAGTCGGCGCAGAGGACCAAACTCATGTCCACCGAGCCCATACTGTCGTCCACATCGTCGAATCCGGCTGCTCGCACCGAGGGCGGTGTGATGGACCCGGGATCTTCGTACTGAAAGACATCTACCGGTTGGAGACCTTCGCAAGAGCCGGTTTGGTCCTGTAGTTGCCGCTCCAGCATGGCTGTGAGTCGTTGCGCCGGGATTAATCAACATCAAGGACCTCCCGGATGATTTTGAGGCTTTGAGGGTATCATGGTGCTCACCAACGCGGGATCGCAAGGCCTTGAGCTGCCCCTTCTTGGGCCTCTCTGCGGCCGCTTCTCAACAACGACACAGTCGGTTCCGTTCACGGTGCAGGCCCCGCACCGGGGCCGCACACGATCGCAGCGGGCCTTTCGCCTTCGGCACTCCTCACAAGCGAGTCCCGGCTGTTGGCGGAGCCCTCGGTCCATCTTCAAAACTGCAACGGCACTCTGAATCGGGAGAGGATCTGTTGGCTGGATTTGCCGGAGCCATTGGATGCTCCGCTGCACTCGACGGCCTCGCAGCCCTTTAAGGCAGGTCGTCGTAGCAGGCGGCAGATGGGCATCCTTTGAGTTTCAAAAATAAGCAGCGAGTTCGTAGCTTGGGATGGAGTAGGGGTTGGAGCTGAGGGGTTGACGCGCGCAAGCCTCGTCGATTGCGAATTCAGCTCGCGAAGGGAACTCAGGTAAGGTACCATCTTGAAGAGATGATAAGCACGGCGTAATATCCTACCAGACTCCGAGGACTACAACTAGGATGGAAGAGATGGAACGCGACCGGGGGGTTGCCTCGGAGATGTGGGTTGCACTGGAAGGCATCGGAAGGTGGGGCAATACCGTAGCAGTCAACCATAGCAAGCAAGTCACTAAAAAAACGGACCATTGCGACCAACGAGGTCGAAGTTCACCAAACCTTGGGTGCCGTTCCGGAACTCGGTCCGCCGTTGCCCTCGCTTGCGCCAGCGCTGCACGGGTAGACCGGGGCAGTTCGACTTACAGATTCCCTGCACTGCCTGCAGAGTGCAGTTGGCTATCGGATTGTGATTACGACGGAAGGGTGGTAACTGCCTGGCAAATTCTGGCTCCGAAACATTGCAGCATGGAAATTCCATTATTCCCTGAGCTTTTCCAGGGTCTTCGGATCTGAAGTCTCCGTCCTGGAGAAAAAGGGCAGAGCCCGGCCTCTAAGAGGCCATCAGACTAAGCCTCATCCGCCAAGTTCCAATCGACCCAATTCCGGACTCCATTGACCCCAAGCTCACCAATGTCTCCGTCAAACACAGCCGCCTGGCTCACGGCGAAAGGTGCCAAACCTCTCGAAGTGAAGCCCGCGCCCTACACGGCCCCGGCCCCGGCGAAGTTGTGATTCACAATGGCGCCGTCGCCATCAACCCGGTCGACTGGATGAAGCAGCTGATGGGCGACATCATGCTGGGCCACATCAAGTACCCCTTTGTGCCGGGCTGCGATGTGGCCGGCCAGGTGGTCGAGGTGGGCCCGGGGGTTGACCGCCTCCGCGTCGGCGACCGCGTGCTGGCCAATGCCGTGGGCGGCGCGCCGGCCGCCAACCGCGCTGCCGAGGGCGCCTTCCAACTCTACACCGTTGCACGCCAGCACCTTGTCTCGCCCATTCCGGACTCGATATCATACGAACAGGCCTGCGCCATCCCTCTCGGTCTCGTCACTGCCGCGTACGGCCTCTTCCATCAGGACTTCCTCGGCCTCGATCTCCCCTCCGTACCCGCTCGGGACAACCCCATCGGTCGCGCCGTCATTGTCACCGGCGGCTCCTCAAGCGTCGGCTGCAATGCGGTGCAGTTGGCCGCGGCTGCGGGCTATGACGTTTACACGACATGCTCCGCCAAGAACTTTGACTATGCGAAACGGCTCGGCGCCAAGCATGTCTTCGACTACCACAACACGGGATGGACTGCCGAGATGGTGAGGCGCTCCGAGGGAAGCCGGTGATGGGGGCGTACGCGATCGGTGATGGTTCCGTCGAGGGATGCGCTGAGGTGCTCCGGCGGCTGGCCAAACAACGGAACAACGGCGGAGAGGTCAACAAGTTCGTTGCCTTCGCCGGGTTCCCGACCCCCGCCGAGCGGCGGCTGAAGTCGACCTTCGGGTCAGCGGCGCTGGTGGTGTCCATAGTGGGGTGGATGATTGGAACGGCTATCCGTTCGCAGATCGCTGGCGTCAAGGCCAAGTTTATCGACCAGAAGGACTTGTGTCAGGTCTCCGAGAACAATGTGATCGTCAAGGTCTACCGGACTTTCTTCCGCAGGCTCTCGAGGCCAAGCAGTTCGTACCTGCTCCCGAGCCGCTGGTCGTCGGGAAGGGTTTGGACAAGACTCAGGAGGCGTTTGAAACCCACGCCAAGGGCGTCTCGGCTCAGAAGGAAGTCGTGGCTTTGTAGTGGAGGCTTGGCACTCTTTTGCGTATTGCTTTTGGAGTTCTTTTTCTTTCTTTTTTTTTCTTTTCTAAATGCTCCTACACGAATGTGTGATCGTTGGGACGGACGTCCACAACGTCGGGAAATCTCCGACGGAGATATGACTTGGAACGTTTGGACATCTCCGAACTGTTGGATGATTGCACGTTTACATTCGATACAGATGGTATTCCTTTGTGTTGCAAGTATCAGTATATTATTTGGCCCTTATTTGGCCGACCGGTGATCCCCATATTCTCCTAAACAGATTAGGCTGGGGCGACGCGGCTTTCCCAGCCTCTGTTTGCCCATCGCCTCAAGCTCCACGTTGGGCTGCTACGATGGATCCAGCCCGCGTTCACCAAGTGGTACCAGGTCGGCTAACGCCGACCTGCAGCACAGCGGGAGTCGGACGGTTGTGAGGCCGCCTCCGGGGTTCAAAAACTCCGGGTGGGCCGCCACCGATATTGCTGACGGCGTACCGCCGGATACTGTGAGAGGTATACTCTGGTACATGAGGAAGGATTCAAGCAAAGCAACCTTGCTTCACAGGCACGTTATATAGCTATTTCTATGGCTGGCAAAACCGATGTAACTGCCCAGTGCCTGCTGCAGTACAAATCTTGGTTCTCTCATTTTGAATCATTTTATTTTTGGAATGGCGACTACTTCGACTCACCCTTCTTCTTCGAACGGCTTCACCAATGGAACAAAGACAAAAGGAGGCGCAGACGCCTCTCAAGCCACCTTCGAAGTCGCCGTCGTCGGCGGGGTATCATCGGTGTGATGACGGCCCTGGGCCTGCTCCACCGCGGCATGCGTGTGTCCGTGTACGAACGGGCCGACGACTACCCGGAAGTGGGCGTGGGCATGGCCTTCACGGGCGTGGCGAGGGAGTGCATGCAGCAGCTCGACCCGCGAGTGCTCGACGCCCTCAAGCGCGTCGGCGAAGAGAACCGCCACGCGATGAACCGGTACTGGGACGGCTTCAACCCGGCTACCAAGGAGACCGCGCAGTCTGCCGACGATGCCCTGCTCTTCCAGATGTCGGCGCGCGAGCTGGCATACTGGGGCTGTCTGCGCTCCCGGTTTCTTCTCGAGATGGCTGCCGAGCTGCCTGAGGGAGTAGTCAAGTTTGGGAAGCAGCTGGTGAGCGCCGTCGACGACGAGCGCAGCGAGAAAGTGGTTCTGCGCTTCGCCGACGGCAGCGAGGCCGAGGCAGACGCTGGTTCGCACCCGACATGATTGTTTTCTGTTTGGTTTTGCCTTCCCCGTCTGCCCCTGAGTCTGACATATTGAAATAACAGTCGTTGGCTGCGACGGCATCCACTCGCAAACACGGAAGGGGTGGTGGGTAAGGACAACCCGGCGGCGTCTCCGGGATTTGCCCATCAGGTCGCCTACCGCGCCATCGTGCCCATCGCTGAAGCCGTCGCTGCTCTCGGTGAGGACAAGGCGAACAACCAATGCGCGCACTTTGGCCCGAATGCGCTGATAATAATCATACCCCGTAAGGCCAAAAGAAACTGACCCCTTTGGGCAATGATGGGTGAATGTTAGCGGGCCCCCCTCTGACAACAAACGTTTTGATGAATTTAGGTAGCCAACTGGACGCTCTCCAACATCGCCGTCTTCCTGCACCACCCCAAACCCTGGCCCGACCCGAACAAGCTGACGGCGCCCGGGGTGCGCGAGAGGTAGCATCAGCACTCCGCGACTGGAGCCCCGCGATCCGCGACCTCGTCTCCCGATTCCCAGAGAAGCTCGCCAAGTGGGCCATCTTCGACACGGCCGACAATCCTGCCCCGACGTACGCCCTCGGGCGCGTCTGCGTCGCCGGCGACGCCGCGCACGCCAGCCCGTTCCACGGCGCGGGTGCCTGCATGGGCGTTGAGGACGCCACGGTGCTGGCCGTCACGCTGGGCGCGGCGTTGGCCGAGGTGCGCACCGGCAATATCACTAACAAGCCTGCGGCGATCCGCGCGGCGTTGCGCAGCTTCAGCGATGTGTGCATCGAGCGGTCGCAATGGCTGGTGCGGAGCTCGCGCGAGACCGGCGAGATTTCCGAGTGGCGATACCCTGGGACGGGGAGTGACGCGGAGAAATGCAGGGCTGAGTTTGAGGCAAGGTCGAGGAAGATTTGGGATTTTGATGTGGGACAGTTGGTGGAGAGGGCCGAGAGTGAGTTTGAGCGGCAGCTCAAGTTTGCTAAGGCGCATAGACAGTGAGATGGCATGTTCAGCTTGTGCGTAGGGAGTAACTAAGTTGCTAGTAATCATACATCATATGGAAAGCTTTGCATTAGCCCTGAGAATGATTAGCCAAGTCACAATCGACTCTAAGGCACCCAGCTCTCTAACTCCCGCAGGCCCGTGGCAGTCTTCTCAACGGAGACCATTGCTGGTAATACATTGTGCAGCACCAGCTCTCAGGACTCTCCTGTGTAAAGCCATCGCGTCCACACCTCCTGTGAGATGGTAGCATGCCCGTAAGCCAAGTTATATCCAACTGCAACGTAGCAGCAGGGGGCTTGGCGAATGCTTATTTTGACGTGCGGGAGAACCGCCCGAGGAGGTTCAGCGACGTCGTATCAGAGGTGCATTAGCGAGAAGCTGGGTCATGGTTGAAAGGCGGGGTGGCTGCGCATGGAACGAGTCCTGCCACGTTGGAGGTTGAAACTTAAAGAAAGTCCGCTGCAGGCCGCTTGTTGACTTTTCGGGTAAATTGCCCAGTTCTCACGGCAAGAGGAGTAATGTTTTTCAGGGGTACCGCGATAGAGAGATACTCCGAAGGCCTCCGGGTGGGTAGCTTGGTCAGCCGTGGCGCGGTGGTTTCGGATAATGGGAATAGCGTTGTCTGTGATGTACCAGGTTTACTGCGGGCTGGTTGGCAAAGCTGAACGTTAATACTCGTAGGGAGAACATCAGAGATGATGACTTGATGCTGCAAAGCATTTTCGTTTGCAACGTCTTTCTCAAGTACTCCGCCTCACGATTCGGTACCGGACTGTGAGACGAGATTAGTAGTGATGGCAAGCAACGGTGATGTGCTGGTTGCTACCAGCCCGGAACAGCCCAAGCTCGATGGGCGGCAGACGGACGGAGGGCTTGAGGATGACGAGGCCTACCCAGACGCCCTAGGCCAGTTCCCCTACCTCGATGGATACACGCAGGCCTGCATCGGCTTCGAGGTGCCCACCGAGACCTCCCGCCCGCCATCGAGACTACCGTCAGGGATGCCATGGCCAAGCTGACGACCCTAATCCCCTGGCTGGGTCACCAGGTGGCCCCCGTGCCCGGTCGCAATGGCGGACCTGCAACCCTGACAACCGTCCCTTGGCCGGCGGACTCAGACCACTTGGAGGTTCAGGTCAAGGTCAAACGGTGCGATGACTTCATCGCCTCCATGCCAGATCTGCTCCCGCCGACGCGCCCATCCGCATGCTGGCGGGCGAAGTCCTCGGCCCCTGGCCCGCTCTACCCCACCCACAGGCCTGACCGGTCCCGTGCCCGTCACCGCTGTGCAGATCAACTTTGTCCAGGGCGGAGTGCTCCTCACGCTACTCGTGCACCACATCATCATCGACGGCACGGCTTCGTCCAAATCGCCCGCATGCTCGCCAACCTCATAGATGGCGGTGAGATAGCCCCAGAGGACATTGCCCAGGCCAACCGCGATCGCGCTCGCGTGGTGCCCCTTATCCCGCGGGGCGAGCCGCTCAAGGACTTCAGCCACCTCCGCCGGCCTCCCGGTTGGGCGCCCCGCTGCCCGCATCGCCGCCGACGTGGTGCTACTTCAAGCTGCCAGTGGCGTCGCTGGCAGCGCTGACGAGATCGGCGTCGGACTCGCCCATCAAGCTCTCGCAAGATGACATCATCTGCGCCTTCTACTGGCAGCGCATCAGCGCGTCCCGTCTCGCGCGCGGCATGGCCCCGGACACGCTGACCAAGTTCGGCCGGGCCGTCGACGGGCGCGGGGCGCTGGGCGTGCCCTTCACCTACCTGGGCCACATGGTGTACCACGCGGCGGTGTACCAGCCGCTGGAGCAGGTGGTCAGCCAACCGCTATCGGCGGTGGCGCAGACGCTGCGGCGCGAGCTCACAGCAGCCAACACGGCGTGGGCGGTGCGCAGCTTCGCGACCTTCATGACGCGCGAGCCCGACAAGTCGGCACTACTGTACGGCGGGCGCCACAATCCCAACACGGACCTCGGCGCGTCGTCGGCCATCGTGGCGGCTGCCGACGCCAAGGAGACGGCTTCGGCGGTGCCGAGCTACTGGGGCCCGCTGCTGGGTCGCACCAAGTTCATCCGGCGGCCGCGTGTGATGCCCGTTCCGGGCGCGCTGATCATCCACCCGGTCGAAAAGGGTGCGGTACCATTGCTGGTCGGTCTGCCCCCAGCAGGATCTGGAAGCGCTGAAGCAGGATCGTGTGTGGCGCCAGTATGCGAGATACGTCGGTTAACGCTAACCTTTTTCTTTTTTGGATTTGGCGGGCAACCTGGTCAAGGGCCCAAGCGAAGGGCGATGTTGAGCTTGACCGAAGTAAAAATACTTTGTCCCTGTGAAATACATATATATAAATATTATAAATATACATATATTTATAATATGCGCCATCGAGGCCCATATTCGTGGTGGGAGAATGAAGTCTGAGAGAAACCTGCTTGTCCGTGGTGGTTTTGTGGAAGGAAAAGAAATTGTGCTGTCGGTGGCTGGCTGCAAGCTGTTGCTGGGCGTAGCGGGGCGGGACGGCCAGCAACAGTCCCGCAACAGTCCCGCAAATACAAAAACCCGCACTAGGCAGAGCTCGGGTTCCTTCCCAGGACATATCCAACATCATCAATACAAGTCAACATCATCCTGAGTTCGGGCTCCTGGTCACGTTTTCAATCAACAGAATGGATCCTACCATTACAATCTATCTAATATCTGGTCTACCTATCCCATCCTTATCGTCCGACGCCACACGCAGGAAACAGTACCCGAATCAGTGGCCGATTGAGGCACGCTGCTGCAGCTGAAAAGAATGTACTCCCTACGCCGGTATCTCAGCTGGTACATGACCGCTCTTGCTCACGACCTCGCTTGCCAAGCCCGCCAGCGAGGGGCTCTGCATGATGCCGAAGATGGACACATCCGCCGCAGCCTGGTGCGCGAGCATGTTGCGCAGCTCGACGGCGACAAGCGAGTCAACGCCGTACTGCGACGGATGCTTGGACTCATCAATATCGTCGACCGGATCATGAAGATGTCAGCCAGCTTCTGCGCGATCGCCCGTCCCACCACCTTCTCGGCCTCGCCGCGCGTCGTCGCTTCGGCTAGTTTGCCAGCCAGCGAATCTCCAGTATTTTTGCCTCCCCTTTGCTGGCTTTGGGCCTGGCCTTGTCCCGACTGATGCCACCGGAGGGCCTGGAACCGCGCGTCACGGCCGAGCTGCGACACCCCGTCACTGTCCCAGTGACGTCCCGGTCCGTTGTTGAGCCCAACCACGATTTGAGGGTGGAAGGGGTCAAGGATGGCACTCTCAATTACGGCCAGAACCTTCTCCTCTGCGAGGAGCATATGGCCGACCTTCTCCATGCGGCCTGCCACGCCGGCTGTCTCGGCGACGTATCCGACGCCCTTGACGGCGCCCAAGTCGACGGATACGGCTGGGAGGCCATGTGCAACGCGCCAGCGGGCGAGGGCGTCCTCGTAAGCACCTCCGGCGGAGTAGTTGGACTGCGAGGCGTACCCCACGATGCCTGCCACTGAGGACAGGATGACGAAGAAGTCGAGGGACGACGGGTCTTGGAAGCGCGTGTGAAGGTTCCATGTCGCATTGACCTTGGGGAGGATTGCGGCGCGGTAGTCGTCGATTGTCATTTGTTCGAGGATGGAATCCTAGAGGGAAGAGCTAAGTACTACTGCATGAGGCAGTCTGACAGAGGGGAAAGGACGTGACACAAACCTGGAGGAACATGGCGGCTTGGACAACTCCTCTGACCGGTGGGAAGCCTTCCTTCTCGCACAAGTTGAGTGCTTCCGTCAAATTTTCGGCTTTGGCGACGTCGCAGCTGATGCCCTTGGCCCGGCACCCAGCCTCCTGCAACTGCTTCACGAGGGCGCCCGCCGCCTCGCTCGTGCCGGCGCTGCGTGACATGAGAATCAGGTTCTTGGCACCATGCGAGGCCATCCAGTTGGCGACGGACCGTCCGATACCGCCCGCGCCGCCCACGAGCAGGTAAGAAGCGTGCGCCGAGAGCCTCGCCGCTCGTACTCGGGGTAGCACGGGGACAGTCTCCATAGGCCTGGTAGAGAGCACGACCTTGCCCATGTGCTTGCCGGCCTGGAGGAGTCTGAATGCCTTGGAGACTTCGGCGATCGGGTACGCGGTCACCGGATAGACTGGCTTGATGACCCCGGCGGAGGCGAGCCGCGCGATCTCGGTCATCACGCGGTGAGCTTCGCCGCTCTCAGCCGAGATACGGTCAGTAGATCAAACGAGGAGAACGAGGTCTGGCGGGTGAAGGGCCGCATCTCCAGCCAGCTGTTCTGCTCGAGGTCACGCTTGCCAATCTCAACGAAGTGGCCGAACGGCGCCAGGATGTCGAAGCTCGCCTGCAGCAGCGGGCCCGCCAACGAGTTCAACACCACGTCGACGCCCCTGCCTCCCGTGGCGGCGAACACACCAGCTGCGAAGGATGTATCTCGGCTGCTGAAGATGCGGTCGGCAGGTATACCGTAGCGGCTCATGATCAGTTCCTTCTTCTCCGGTGTACCAACGGTGACGAAAATTTCCGCGCCCAAGTGTTTCGCCAACATGACAGCCGCCTGCCCGACACCTCCGGCCGCGGCGTGGATCAGGATCGATTGGCCCTTCTGCAGCCGCGCTGTATCAACGATGCACATATAAGCCGTGCTGAAGATGACAGGGAGCGATGCCGCCTCCTCGAAGCTATCGCACAGCTCGGGCGGCATGTGCATGACGCAATTCCATCCCACCTTCACACGACTAGCAAAGGACGGCCCACCCAGCAGGCAGAAGACCTTGTCGCCGACCGAGTAGCCGTGCGCGGCGGCGTTGTTTCCGACGCGGGCGACGACGCCGGCGCACTCGAGGCCCATGACGCGCTCGTTCAGTTGGCCCATGGCGACCATGACGTCGCGGAAGTTGACGCCGTAGGCGCGTGGCTCAACCTCGACCAGGTCGGCTTCAGAGACTGTGGTGGAAGATTCTGCGGTGTCCGCGTCGCCGAACGCCAACGTGTCCAGCAGGCCCGGGACACCCACGTGCAGGGTGAGAACCCTGTCGGACTGGTGAAGAGGCTCGGCGGATGTGGAGGCGGAAGACTCGTCAGCCGGGCGGTGGCCATATTTCTGTTGCGAGGCGCGTCCCTATAGCATCTGGGCACGAGGATGCTTCCTCCCCGCTCGGCGAACTCGAACTCGCCTGGCGGAGGATCGGTCGTCCCGATGTTGGAAGCAGCGGAGCTGGCGCGGAGGACTTGGGCGATTGCCACCACAGCATTCTCCGACCACAGCGCGTCCGCGGCGGGGTCGAGGTCAAGAGCCACGATTTGTCGACCGACGTATTCGTTCCGGAGGGAACGCAGCAGCCCGGGAGCCAGGCCCAGATGCGGGTTCTCGCATTCGACCGCGCCGCCGCGGGTCACCCAGATGAACCCCTTGCAGCTGGTGGCCAGCAATTTGATCGCTTGGAGGGCGGCGTCATCGAGGTCGTAGAGGATCGGCTGTTCCACCTCACCGATGAAGATGCACGTCTTGCCGCTGTAAGGCGTGGCGCCACCGGCAGCCTCTTCAAGGACTTGCACGGCAGGCAGGGAAGACCCAACTTCGTTGGCGATGTGAAGCTGCAGCGACTCTAACCAGCTGGCGGGAGGTGGAGCCTTGGAGCTGGTGACAATGACGACCTCCTCTGAGGAAGCAGGAGTAGTACTAGTGCCGTTCAGAAGTCTAACGGGCGCTACAGTCGATAGGATGGTGCTTAACGAGTACATATCCTCGCTCTCGCAGTCGCGAATCTCCAGGTCCACCCCAGTGAAACCGGTTGCCTTCAGCACCTGACCCCAGAAGGGCGTGCTAAGGGAAGGGCTGGACTGCCTCTCGGGCTCTTCGCTGAGCCACCAGCCTGGCAGAAGACCAAAAATAAGCTGCAAGTCGAGCTGGTCCTGCGTCGTCTCGCCGAGAATGAGCGTGCCACCGGGCTTGAGGAGCTTGCGCACGTTGGCCATGGTGTTGTGAATAGACTTGGTGGCGTGGAGCACCTCGCAGGCGATAATGATGTCGTAGCTGCCCGGGACGACGCCCTCCTGCCCGGCAGGGTCTTGCTCGATGTCCAGCTTGCTGAACGTCAGAAGGTCGGACCATGGCGTGAATTCCTCCCTCGCGGCCTCGAAGAAGCCGGAGGACACATCCGTGAAGTGATACGACTCAGCCAGCGGGCCGCCTTCTTCGGCCGTACCCAGCGCCTTGAGACAGTATCTCGTCGCGCCTCCCGTGCCACCTCCGATCTCGAGGATGCGCGCACGAGTGTTCTTGTGCACCACCTTTCTCAGGAGCTTGGCGATATCGCCGAAACACTTCTCCGACTTGAGCGCCTTGCCGTAGAACCTGTACAGGAGCTTATCTCTCTGCATCATCAGCTCGAGCGGGGAGGCCTCGTGCCGGAGAATGGCGGCCAGCTGCGGGCCCAGGTGGCAGACCATCTCGCCATTCACGCTCGCCGCGGCGCACTCGTCAATGTGGCGCTGCCGGTCCTCAGCCGAGTCGAGCGCCCACGTGGCGCTGTCGGGTCCCAAGCCGCCTGCTGCCGCGAGAGCGACCTGGTCTTCCATCCAGGTATAGAACTTGGCATGGTGGCTCTCGAGACCGTCGATATCTGAGGGGGTCAAAGACGCGAGGGTATCGAGGATGAAGTAGATGCACACCCGCCGGAGCTCCATGATGAGGATATTCTCGATGGGATCGTCCTTGTGTCCCAGCTCTTTTTCCAGTGCTCTGACGGAAGCCGGAGTCTGGAGTGTCATGTCCGGTGCCCACTCCATCTTGCTGCACACCTCACGCTCCCAAGGCTTGGCCTGTTGGCCGTGGGCGCTTCGGCCCAGGGACTGGTAGAGGAGACCCTGGATCTCGAGGACAGGGGCCGAACCCAGGTCGTCGGCAACCGTGATATTGGCCTGGAAGCTCTGGCCGTCGGCGCGAGTGAGGAAGTAATCCGTCTTGAACTTGTGCCCAGCCTCGCGACTAATATCGACGATACCCATAGCATGCGATGGCCCTGGGGATCTTGGCGCTGCTCTCGTGGGCTCCGGCGCCTGGGAGAGCCGCATATGCGCCATGGACGACGACGTCCAGCGTTGTGGGGTGCACGACGTGCGTTGGGGGTAGTTGCTTGGCTGCGGAAGTATCCGGCACCGCGAAGGTGCTCAATGCTCTTGGTTCTGTGCCTGACTGCACGATGCTGTCGATCGTCCTGAAGATGGGACCGTGAGACACGCCAACGGCGCGCAAGCTCTCGTAGAGATCGTCTGGGTCGAGCCGCCGCGTATAACCGGATAGCGGCTTGATCGCAGAGCTGCTGTCGCTCTTGCGCTCTGCGGCGGCCTCATCTCTCTCGTCAAACTCGACACGGATGATGCCAGTTGCATGCTGCGTCCACCTGTTGTCTGCTCCAACAGAGGACACGTCGAACTGCTTCCATCCACGTCTTCCGATGGCTTTGCCACTCACGGGACGCAGTGTAGTCTGAATCTCAACGCCCTCCACATCGTCAGGCACAACAAGTGCCTGCAGTATGTCGACATCCCGCAAGTGGTATCCCGAGATGCTCTTGGGACCGGTGCTAGCCCCTTGCTGGGCCTCGGTCTCGTTGATCTGCTTCATGGCCTCGATGGCAAGACAGACATAACCGGCGCCGGGATACAGAATATTGGACTGCACGACGTGATCTCTGACCCACGCACTCTCGGTGGTGCGGAGGATATGCCTCCACGAGGGGCTCTCTGGATTTGTCCCAGGTACCAACTGACCCAGGAGGTCGTGGGGCGGCTCACTCCTCTCGCGGATGGCCTTGTTGAAGCGAGGTTCGCGCCAGTGCTTGATCTGATGGTTCCAGGGGTAGGAAGGTAAATCGGTCAGCACCTTGACCTGGCGGATCTGCCCCAGGGGAAGTTGACAGCCTCGAGATCCACGGAGAGACCTTCCCGCATCAGACTTGCCGCAAGCTCCTGCATACTGTCCCGGGCGTCAACATTCCGGACGAGGCAGCCGTAGTATGGTAGCTGAATTCCCTTGAACTCGGCAAGGTCCAGAATCTGCCGGATGGGTCCGCCAAGAGCAGTGTGAGGGCCAATCTCGACGATGAGATCGACACTCGAGCCTGACGGATCGCAGTCCCCGAGCACCATGTCGGTGAAGGCATCCACGAACTGCACAGGCTGCACCAGGCTGTCGACCCAGTGTGCCGGATCCCGGAGCGCGTCGGGGCTGAAGACGCGGCCTCCGAGAAGGGGAGAAGAGAAGCTGACGGAATCCAGCATGTCTTCGGCGCTCTCAGTCCCCGAAAATACTTGGCTCAAGGCCTTGCTGTACGGACCAGCAATGGGGCTCATGTGGTGAGAGTGGAATCCGGTTTCCACCCTCAGGCGACGGGCAAACACCCCGTCATCCTTCGCCAAGGCCTCGATCTCGGCCACGGCGTCGATATCACCGGCCACGGTGACGCTCTGCGGGCTGTTGATGCAAGCCGGCACGGCTTTGCCGCCACAGGTTAGCCTCTGCAGGTACCGCTCTGTCTCCTCGAGCCCGAGCCCCACGGCTACCATGCCCCCTTTGACCGGCCCGCGGAGGCTCTTGTCGCCAACTAACACACCGCGGTGATACGCCACCGCCATAGCCTCTCGGTAGCTAAGCGCGCCGACCGCATACGCAGCCGCAATCTCACCGCTGGAGTGGCTCGTCACAGCCGTCGGGTTCACCCCCCAAGAGCGGAGCAGCCGCACAAGCGAGATCTGCAGCGCGACGCTGCACGCCACGCTAATAGCAGCGTCGTTGATCCTCGTGGTCTCGGCATCGCGGCAGAGCTCCTCCATCAGCGACCACCCCGCACCGAGCTCCTTCAGGTACCCATCGGCCTCTTCCAGCGAGGCCTTGAACACCGGGTACGGCACGATCAGCTCGCGGCCCATGGCGTGCGTGCCACTGGGCGCCTTGGCCGGTGAACACCATGCCGATGCGGGGGGCGCCGGCCGTCTTTTTGGGCTTGAATTTGGGGGTTCCCAGTCCCTTGATGACCTCATCGATGCCGCATGTGTATGGGAGAGTGTGGGCCGCTACCCAGGGGAAGAGGGTGCGGCGCTGGGCGAGGGTGTAGGCCAGGCTCTGGAGGTAGGTGTCGGGTCTGCGGGTGGGGTTTTCTCGAGGTGCTCTTTCAGGTTGGAAACCATCCGTTGACAGGTCTGTTCGTCCCGAGCGCTGAAGACGAACACCTTGGCTTTGTATTTGGGCCGCTCGTAGCCCTTGATACCGTCGAGGTTGCCGGCGGTGATCCCGTTGGTCGAGCTATGTGATGTGGATCCGACGGAACACCGTTAGCGGTGCCGTTGACAGTCGCGCCGTTGGTCGAGGCATGTACTACTTCGTTGGTCGTTGTTCCGTTTGTGGACGCATGCGCTCCGTTGGCTGTCGTCCCCTTGACAGCGGCAGCATAGCCCCGAACCCAGGGCTCTGCCTGCTCCAGAATAACGTGGGCGTTGCTCCCACCATACCCAAAGCTGTTGATGGAGGCACGCCGGATGTCGCCTGCCTTCGACGATGGCCAGGGCTCCAGACCCTGCGCCACACGCAGACGCCAGTCATCCAAAGCCAGCTTCGGGTTGGCCTTCTCAAAGTTAATGGACGGCGGGATCACGCCCTTCCCAGCGCCATGGCGACCTTGATGACGCTTGCCA
Organism: Achaetomiella virescens; assembly: GCA_031001845.1. Taxonomy (NCBI): domain Eukaryota; kingdom Fungi; phylum Ascomycota; class Sordariomycetes; order Sordariales; family Chaetomiaceae; genus Achaetomiella; species Achaetomiella virescens. The sequence goes on from JARNGD010000002.1 coordinate 119,806, forward strand.
GCCCGCTCGTGGGCTCGGTATGTCCGATATTCGTCTTGACGGACCCAATGCGCAGCGGATCATCGGCCGGCCTGCCCTCGCGAAATACCGTGGCAATGGCTCGCGCCTCGATCGGGTCACCCTCGGGGTGCCCGTGCCGTGCGCCTCAAAGTACTGCGTGCCGCGCGGGTCCAGACCCGCCTTGCGGTAGCAGTCGCGGATGAGGGCTACCTGGGCTGCTTCACTGGGTGAGGTGATGGTCTCGGTCTTGCCGTCCTGGTTGAGGTGTGTCTCGCGGATGACGGCGCGGATTGGGTCCCCGGCTACGATGGCATCGCTCAGCCGCTTGACCACGATGGTGGCTACGCCGTCACCGCGGCCGTAGCCGTTGGCGCGAGAGTCGAACGTGAAGGATTTGCCATCGGGAGAGAGGAAGCTGGTAAGTATCATTAGGCACTGCTCTCGCGTATGCTTGGAAGTGGGAAAAGGCGGCAAGAAGTGATATTTAGGTAAGTACATACCCCAAAGAGCTCATGGTCTTGAACATGTCCGGGTTGAGCATCAAGTTGGAGCCGCCGACGATAGACATGTCGACCTCGCCTGCCCTCAGGCTTTGGACGGCCTGGTGCAGAGCGACCAGAGTCGTGGAGCAACCCGTGTCGATGGACATGCTTGGGCCGCGGAGATCGAAGAAGTGCGAGATACGGTTGGACGCCATGGCTGAGCCCGTGCCCGTGGGCAGAAATCGTGGAAGGTTGTCCACGTCCCCGCAATGCTATCATGGTAGTCGTGAATGAAAAGGCCCGCGAAGACCGACGTGTTTGAGCCCGCGACCTGAGTCAGGGGGATGCCAGCTGGAGGAAATGTGAGTAACGTGGTCGTCAATTCTGAAAGAGGAATGGTACTGCTGACCGTTTTCCAAGGCCTCATAGACTGACTCGAGTTGCAGTCGGATTTGTGGATCTAGCGTCTGTAATAAAAGGATCTCACGTTAGAGAGCGTTTTGTGCTTTCAGGCTCCCATCTCATCTTACCGATGCAAGCTCTGCGGAGTAATTGAAGAATGCTGCGTCAAACAAGCCAATATCCTCCCTGATGAAATGCCCTCCACGAACGTTAGTCTACAGAAACGGAGGATGGGTGCCCCTCCAGTCAGCAATTAATCGCTTTTTGCTTCAAGGGGCATGGAAACTAACCGTGCTAAGCTTCTCTGGATTGGGTGGTAGGCCCCTTGTGCATTGAACCTGTCTGAGGGGATCTCGGTCCAGGCACTTCTGCCGTTGGCCAGCAGCCTCCACAGGTTCTCGGGGTTGGTCGCGTCCCCGGCGAACTTGCAGCTCAGGCCGATGATGGCGATGGTTCGTTAGCTGCTGAATCCTTGCAAGTCCTAGTACCTCCCATGGTTTTTCTGGGCTGAGGTCAGAAGGCTCGGGCTACTCGATGTGGTGTTGTCTCGAGGAGAAGAGATTGAGTGGCGCCGTGATAAGAGTGTTAATCATACACAAAGATTGCAGACGCGAGGATGCCAGCGAGGATGCCAGCGAAGAGCGAAAGGCACGTGGTTGCAGACCGAATCTTCCCTGCAGCGGATGAATAACACGGTTATTACGCAGTGAGGAGAGCATAGTATATTTGGGCTAAGGCTCAAACTCATGGAACCGAACGTGGAAGTCTGCAAAGCTTGACCATCTCCGGCGATATTTGGGTAAGGTGAGGTAAGGTACCTCAGCGGTTTGTCACGTCTTCGCACCTTGAGATCGGATTGTTTTGCTCCGCTGACACTCAAGTCAGAAGCATAATCCCACTACCGCTACCAAGTTGTCAGAAGAGAAAAAAACCCGAGCGCTCAATGCTCGATTCTCCTCCTAGTATCCGCGAACTTACTTTGTCCCTGCGGAATTCTATGTGAAGCCATTAGACTACACAGTAATGCAACCTGATGGACTTGGCATCGGTTCATGCGTTGCGTCCCGGACATTTATGATGTCTTGGGTGCGGCCGGTGTGGGGCTGCCGGGTGGGAAAAAGTCCGGTCAGATGCCCAGGGCTTGCGTTGTGTTTAGGTGGCCAGGGGTCTCTACGGTGACGTGCATTGGGTTACACAGCTTATGCTTCTGCTTTCGCTAGTTATCGATAATGTGTCATACAGCGCAGCAAGGCGCTGTAGTTGCTTGCTTTCTTCCCTGCTTCTTCTCATTTTCATTATTTATTTTATTTATTTATTTTTTTTTTTTTTGGTCTCCATACTACTAGTAGTACACGTTGTCACGTCGACCAGCTCAGTGGTGCCATTCAGCATTCCGTCAACTCACCAAAGCGGATAGCTCGCAATCTCTGGCGCAGAAGAGACAACTTACCAACAACCCATTTCTTTTTTCTTTTCTATTTCTTTCCTTTTTCCCATCTTAAGAAAAATGGCAGCAAATATCACGAAGCCAGAGAGTACGGACCGACGCTTCATCTCCCCCGGATCCTGTGCCTCCACGGGGGCGGGACCAACGCACGCATCTTCCGAGCCCAATGCCGGTCACTGAGGGCGCGGCTCTCAGCGCACTTCCGACTTGTCTTTGCCGACGCACCTTTCTTTTCCGGAGCTGGACCGGATGTCGAGTCCGTGTATGCAGAGTGGGGGCCGTTCCGGAGCTGGATGCGTCCGCAACCCGGTACGGGACTGAGAGAGTGGGGCCAAGGTGCGGTGCTGGATTTTGAGACTGTTGATGAGGTCCTTGTTGCGGCAATGCACGAGGATGACCGGCTGGGTGCTAGCGGGAGATGGGTCGGGCTGTTGGGGTTCAGTCAGGGGGCGAGATTGGCGGGTTGTCTGCTGCTAAGGCAGCAGCAGCTGGAGGAGGAGGAGGAAGCTAGGAATCCTTGGCTGCAAACTAGTAGTTTGCAACCCGAGTGGGAGCGGCCGTTATCAACACTTCGGTTCAACTTCGCTGTGCTCATGGCCGGGCGAGGGCCACTGGCAACTGACGCAGAAAATCCCGTCCTGCTGCGCCTACCTACGGTGCACGTCCACGGCACCCTGGACGCGGGGCTCGTCATGCACAGGCAACTGTTACACTGCTGCTGCGCCGAGGGCAGCGCAAAACTTGTGGAGTGGTGCGGCGATCACCGGGTCCCGATCAAGAGTAAGGATGTAGCTCCCGTGGTGGAGGCCATGCTCGATGTTGCGAGAGAGTCAGGGGGCATCGTCACGAAATAATGAACATCTATGAAATGGGTATTCTACATCTACTGGTGACTATATTAGGTTTCCTTTGCTTTATTGGCGTTTTGCCCAGGGTACTAGTGGAGTACTTAGAGGGCACTAAATTGTGAGGTCTGTCGAGTTGGGAGGCGTTGAATAGACAGGACATGGTCTGCATTTTGCCGAAGCAAGATATTTTGGGCATGCGGAAAAAGCAGCAAAAAAGACTTTATAGCGGACTTTTATTTGTGCCGAACAAAATGCAGGGTCATCAGATGTAAGCGAACAGCAGGGGGTCTTGCAGCTCTGATTGTTCCGCGAGTAATACTCCGATGCAAAAGAACCCATATCATCGTGTATGCATTCTTGCGGTACCTTTTTATGTTCACAGCACTGTAGTCCCCACCCCTCCAAAGCCTCTGAGGAAGGTAACAATACTGTCAACACCAGAGACTCTCACTCGCACGAACCCCGGTTACAGTACCCAGCACTCGGCTGCTCATCGTCCCAGTTCACAGGCATGTCGGGCGCTACGATGAAGGGACTCGTCCTCCACGGCCCCGGTGACCTACGGCTTGAGGAGATCCCCAAGCCGACCGCGTTCCCGGTTCGGTAGTTGTCCGGGTGATCGCAGCCCCCCTTTGGGACTACGTGGTGTGTAATCCCACTACTATCACCACCCACTGACACTCATCGACCTTCCACATGTGATTCCACATGTGATTCCACATGTGATTCATGAGGCACATGTGCCGAAACCGTCATCTCTGACCGGGCGTTTTGTGTATGTAGGCAGACGTCGTCGGCGGCTCGTTGAACTTTCCCCAGCATATCCTCTCGTCTTTGGAACATGCTGCGTAGGGCGGATCGAGGAGGTCGGTCCCGACGTCGGGTCCCTGGAACCGGGCAAGCTCGTTTTCTGCGACCATATTGTCTATTTACGGGATGCGCCCGAGTGTCGCTTTGTGCTGGGTGCGTTAACGTCTTCCTGATCCTGAAGCAAGGCTGACCTGAGCCTCTTCCAGGCTACCACGGCGGTCACTTGGCCAAAGAGCGGAAACTCTCATCAGGCCATTGGAAGGACGGGTGCTTCGCCGAGTACGCACGTTTCCCCGTGGAGAACGTGCATGTCGTCGACGAGGAGCGTCTTGCGCGGCAGGGCATTGCCCCGCCGCAGCTCGGCGAGATCTCCAGTGTCATGTCGGCCGTCGGCGCCGCTAACTCGATCGGTATCCGACCTGGTGAGACGGTGATTGTCATGCCCGCGACCGGATTTTTTCAGCTCCAGTGCCGTGGTTGCCGCTCTAGGCCTTGGTGCTGAGGTCGTGGCGGTCAGCCGTAGTCGGGAGACGCTTGAAGCTATGATTGAGGCCTTTGGGAGGATGGCAAGCGCATCTCACCTGTCGTCATTACCGGCGATGTCGAGAAGGACGCCGCAGCGCTGCGCGCAGTCACGCTCGGTGGCGAGGGCGCCGACGCTTACATTGACTTCTCCTCTCCGGCTGCGGCTGAGGGGACACACGTCCAGGCTGGGCTGCTGGCTCTAAAACGTCACGGCCGGTGGGTTATTTTCATTTATTCTGGACACTTTGTTTCTTTTGAAACATACGTCGCTGACCACATCTGTCTCGGTCATGTCCACAGCTGCTGTTTCGCGGGCGTCGTTCAAGGGAACCTGCAGCTGCCCTACACGGCCATCAGGCTCAACTGCCTGACCATCCAGGCTCGTTTGCCCAGAACCGGGCCGACGTCGAGACTACCATCCGCCTCATTGAGAGTGGCAGGCTCAAACTGAGAAAGGAAATTGCGGGGGAATTTGGCTTGCCAGACTATGCTGAGGCCATCAAATTGGCCAAGGAGAACCGTGGCTGGGAGAATATGGTGTTGATGACGCCGTGATGCGGTGTCTTGGCTTTTCTCCAACCGTACCCTGGTCAGAGAACCCATCTTTGGTGCCAGCTACTTCCCCAGTCTCTGTCCAATGTGTTACGTCAAGAGCATTGTGGCTGCTTCATCCATCCGTTCATCGAGGCTTCATGACAAGAATTTCGAGTGCAATGAGGAGGATATGCTCTCCACACGGCCAGCATTACGGGTAGGATGCGGCCTCGGAAGGATGCTTGATAGCACTTTCGGATGTAGGTACAGGTCATGATACTACTAGTACTTAGCAGTCAGGGGCAATCCCAGGTCATGACATGTCATTAATCTCTAATTACCCGAGGCACTATTGCGAAGTTCCATTCACTTATCCCTCTTCAACTGATAAACGCCTCTATTCGAATGCAGAATCTTCTCCCTTAGCGCCGTCGGCACCAGCCAAGACAGCACGCTAGCTCTTCCAGCCTCTCCGCCACGCCAGATCTGACCGCATCTCCCAGCAAGCGTATCCCTCACAATATTACGTGCCGTGGCATCCACCGGCTCGTTGAACGGCGCCTGCAGCTCGCCGTTGGCCTGCTTCCGGATGACGTCCTCGATTGGCTTGTAACGCGAGTCATCCGGCAGCGACAAGTCCTCCCTCTTGTTGTAGAGCTCAGTGCCAATGGCGCCGACCATGGCAGTCACAACGCGGATTCCCAGCGGTGCCAGCTCGATTTTCAGTGTCTCGGAGATGAAAGTGGCGGCCGCCTTGGAGCTGTTGTAGAGGCCTTGCCACGCCAGCGGCACCGCGCCGGCAATAGAGGATATGTTTAGAACAACACCCTCTCCGGCCTCTAGGAGAAGAGGCGTGAAGGCCTGTGTGACGGCGAGGATCCCCCACACGTTTGACGTCGTAAGCGCCTTGCCCTCGGCCACCGAGGCGTGCACGAGCGGGCCGAAGGCAACACTGCCGGCATTGTTGACCAGCACATTAAGCCTGCTGCCGGTCTTGTTCCGGACTTGTGCTGCGCACGACGCGATGGACTCGGCTGAGGTCACGTCGAGTGGGAGCACCTCGATGCCGTCCTCTTCTGCACGCGCCCCCACCTTGGCAGGATTGCGGGCGGTCGCGAAGACGTGGAAGCCCTGCTCCCGAAATGCTTTTGCAAGGGCGAAGCCGAGACTCCGGAGCTGCAGCCCGTGATGAGGACCGTCTTGCCGAGGCCCATTGTCGTGCTAGTGGAAGAGTCTTTCTGATGAAGGTGTCGTCTCAAAGGGGTATGAAACAAGAGCAGTATCGCGTGAATCAAGCATGGATGAAGCAGTAGGAAACAGAGAAAGTAGTCCGTAGCATTTGTTTGACACGCTCTCAATTCTCGCATACGTCTCTGTGATCCTCCTTGTCTCCCTCATTTTACCATCCCAGACACCGACCGGACTGTGATGACCCGCTCGTCAACAATTCCTGTCAGAACATGCCTCCTTCGCATGAAGACACCAGGCACACCGGCAGACGAACGGGACTGAATGGGCTGAGTGGGGGAGCGCGTCGTGGAGAATCAAAACTCCGCGGGCTAATTAAATAAACAACATCAGGGGGAAGTCATTCACTGGTCCGCGCCCTCCTCTTTCACGCATTTCAGTTCTAACGTTATTCTTATTTTTATTCAACTTTCTTTTTTTTTAGCTTCCCCAGTCACCCTTCCAGACCATTTTCCATTATCCGCCACTCCCCAGTAAGCAGATAATCGTTCTCCATCCATACTTTTATATCTCCGTACTTGGACCTTACTTCATGTAAGCCAAGCCGGAGTTTCTCTCCTTGATGCCGGCAACCCCTGGTGGAGGTTTCATCCAGGAGTCTAGCGCCGCTGCAGGACATCCGATTCCCGCTACTACACCAGGACGTCCTGGCATCCAGAGGCCAGAGAAGCGTGTAAGACTTAGACTAGGCGGGTAAACTCTGCGGAACCGATGCGACACAGGTTGGTCCGCGGCAAGAATCTCCGACTACCTTACGTCTGGGATTTCTCTGATGGAGAGGTAGCACTGTAAGTGATGGCGGAGACCTCGCTTGCTTACCTGATGCATGTATCACTAGTTGCCAACTGAGCTTAATGTAGCTGGGTGTTGATCCAGTCAAACTGAGTGTCGTTCTCTTGTTGATCTGAGATCCAATCATATTGTTTTTCACAGTGAGAGACCTCAACGTCAAAGACACCAAGTACATGCTCACTTTGAAACCTCCCTCTTGGTTGTTACGACACTGCAGACGATCTTCAACTTCTTGATCTTTCCGTTCGAGACTGTGGTGACTTCCCAAGTCCAAAGGAAGGAAGAAGCAACCATGACACACACAGAACGCAGCGGCCACCAGGGGGCGACGGTCCTGGTCTTCGGCCCACAGGCTCTCGGCTTCAACCAGCAGTCGTTGAGCAAGCTCCGGAGAGCCCCTCGCGCGGGGCCGTCCAACAACAAAATTGGATTACCGACACGGTTGCTGAGCTGCCTAGTTACTGGACAGCCTTGACCGACAAGCTGCCCGAGATCGCCGACGCGGTCCCAGGAGAAAAGCTGCTGGCAGATTTGCAATCATGGCTGAGGCAAGCGGACCGGGATGACGGCGGTGCCGACGATGAGGAGGACCTATATGCACAGGGTGACAACCTACCAAACATCGTGCTCACACCGCTGGTGGTGCTGGCACAACTTACCGAGTACATGCACTACCTCGAGCTCAACCAACACAACAATGGTAGCGAGAATGGGGCCGATCCGCAAGCAAACCTCCTGGGCCGGGAAGTCGGTGGCAAGCCCAGCAAGGTGGAAACCCTGGGCTTCTGCACGGGGCTACTGAGCGCCTTCGCCGTTGCCAGTGCCCACAATCAAGCCGAGCTTCAAAAGTACGGAGCCGCGGCCGTGCGGCTGGCCATGCTGATCGGCGCCCTGGTTGATGCCCACGAAGCACAGAACCAACGGCTCGGCCGCGGCGAGTCCAGGTCCTACGCGACGGCGTGGCGCAACTCGCAGCAAGCCGAGGAACTGACCCGTATCATCGACGGTCTTTTCCCCGAGGCGTACATCGCAGTGCGGTACGACGAGACGCGGGCGACTGTGACGACGTCGGAGCAAACCGCCCCAGCTCTCCTGCAGCAGCTCCGCGCAGCTGGCGTCACGGCGGCCGAGGTAGGACTTCGTGGTCACTTCCACAGCCCCAGCGGCACGCTCCATGCAGCCGCAGATGCCCTTGTTCAGCTGTGTCAGAGCATGCCCGGCCTCCAGTTTCCAGATGCCTCACAGCTAGCTATGCCCACTTACACCAACGATGCACGTGACGGGAGGCCCGTTAACGGCAACAACGGTAGCGTCCATGAGCTCGCTCTCCGAGCCATGCTAGTGCAGCAGTGCGACTGGCATGGCACCTTCGCAGCGGTGCAGGCTGCCCGGCTCGGCCACGACGGTTTGGCTATCTCGTTCGGCCCGGATCGGTGCGTGCCCCCGACTTTGATGCGGCGACTGGGGTCTCGCGTCGTCCACGTCTCGGACCTGGACGAAGACACACCGCACCGGCTCTCTAATGTCTTGGATCCCGAGGCACATGAATCGTCGTCGTCATCATCGCATCACAGTCGCCCCTCCAAGCACAACAACAAGTTCGCCGGCACCGATGAGGACGCCATCGCCGTGGTCGGCATGTCCATCAAGGTGGCCGGGGCCGACGACGTGGATGAGTTCTCACGCATGCTCCGCACGGGCGAGTCGCAGCACGAGGAGATCGGACCGGACCGGCTCATGTTTGACACGCTCTGGCGCGAGGGCGACAAGGACCCTAAGCGCAAGTGGTACGGCAACTTCATCCGCGACGTCGACGCCTTCGACCACAAGTTCTTCAAGCGTAGCCCGCGCGAATCGGCGACCATGGACCCACAGCAGCGCCTCTTCCTGCAGGCCGCCTACCAGGCCGTTGAGCAGTCGGGCTATTTCTCTGAGCCTGTCAGCTCCTCCGCTGCAGACGGCGGCCGCAACAAGCGCCACGTTGGCGTGTACCTGGGCGCGTGCGCGGGCGACTATGAGCACCACGCAGCCTGCCACACAGCCAACGCCTTCACGGCGACGGGTAACCTCAAGAGCTTCATCCCAGGCAAAGTGTCGCACTACTTCGGCTGGACGGGCCCGTCCATGACCTTCGACACGGCGTGCTCGGCCTCGGCCGTGGCCATCCACACCGCCTGCCGCAACATCCTCTCCGGCGAGTGCACCGCTGCGCTTGCCGGCGGCGTGGCTACTATGACCAACTTCCTGTGGTTCCAGAACCTGGCGGGCGCCTCCTTCCTGAGCCCCACAGGTCAGTGCAAGGCCTTCGACGACGCGGCCGACGGCTACTGCCGCGCCGAAGGCATCGCCTGCGTCTTCCTCAAGCGCCTGTCCGACGCTGTGGCCGACGGCAACCCCATCTTCGGCTGCATCGCCAGCACCGCCGTGTATCAGAACCAGAACTGCACGCCGCTGTTTGTGCCCAACTCTCCCTCGCTCTCGCAGCTGTTCAGCGACGTGGTTGCCAATGCCGGCATGGAGCCGCGCGACATCTCGCTGGTCGAGGCCCACGGCACCGGCACCCCCGTCGGCGACCCGGCCGAGTACGAGAGCATCAAGCTGGCGCTCGGTGGGTCACGTCGCGACACAGTGCTGCCCATCGGCTCCGTCAAGGGTCACATTGGCCACGCCGAGGGCGCGTCGGGCGTCATCTCGCTCATCAAGGTCATCGTCATGATGCAGGAAAACTACATCCCCAAGCAGGCCAGCTTTTCGCGCATGAGCCGCCACATCACCGTGTCGCCCACCGATATGATGGAGGTCGTGACCTCGCTCCGTCCGTGGACCAGTGCCGGTGCCGCGCCTAAGGCGGCCCTCATCAACAACTACGGCGCGTCCGGGTCCAACGCCTCCATGGTCGTGGTCCAGTCTCCTTACACGGCACCAATCACTGCTAGTCGTAGCATCGACGGCGGCAGCAACGTGCCGTATCCCTTCTGGATCACAGGCCAAGACGCGAGAAGCATCACCGAGTACTGCACCAAGCTCGCGACCTTCCTCAAGAGGCGGCAGGAGATGGGCAACGTTCCAGCGCTGGCCGATATGTCGTTCAACATGAACCGGCAGTCGAACCGAGGCTTGGCGAAGGGCTTGATGTTCGCCTGCCGCTCCATGGCCGAGCTCAACGAGCAACTCTCTAAAATCACAGCCACCCCGGCCGCAGCCGTCGACGCCGACATCGCACCCGTGAAGCCGGAGAGACCTGTAATCCTCTGCTTCGGCGGTCAGGTGTCCACCTTCGTGGGGCTGGACCGCAGGCTCTACGACACCGTCGCCCTCCTGCGCCACCACCTGGACCGGTGCGATGCCGTAATGGGCTCGCTGGGCTGGAGAGCCTCTACCCGGACATCTTCTCCACCGCGCCCGTCGCCGACACGGTCAAGCTCCAGACCATGCTGTTTGCTATGCAGTACGCCTGCGCGCGGTCCTGGCTCGACAGCGGGCTCGCTGGCAAGGTCGTCGCTGCAGTCGGACACAGCTTCGGCGAGATCACGGCTCTGTGCGTGACGGGCGCGCTGGGCCTCAAGGACACGATCAAGCTCGTGGCCGCAAGGGCACGCCTGATCCGGGACGAGTGGGGCTCCGACTCGGGCGCGATGATGGCTGTCGAGGCGGATGAGACCGTGGTGCGCCAGCTCTTGGAGGATGCCAACCAGCTCCGCGCCAGTGGCCCCGACGGCCCCGGCTCTGCCACCATCGCTTGCTTCAACGGACCGCGGAGCTTCACCCTAGCCGGGTCGACCGAGGCCATCAACGCCGTGGCCGAGAGGATCCCAAGTTTCGGGTCAGCCATCCGCAGCAAGAGGCTCAATGTGACCAACGCCTTTCACTCGACCCTGGTGGATGCTCTCGGTGACCGTCTGGACGAGGTGGCGCAGCAGCTGCGCCTAGGCTTCCGCGAGCCGATTATCCCGCTCGAGCATGCCGTTGAGAACCGCACCACTGCCGGGTTGACCTCTTCCTTCGTGCGTGAGCACATGCGCAACCCCGTCTACTTCAACCACGCCGTGCAGCGCCTAGCGCGGGACCACCCATCGGCAGTGTGGCTCGAGGCCGGGTCGGCATCCACCATCACAATCATGGCCGGCAGGGCACTCGCAGCAGCAGCAGCACCAGGTGGTGGTACCTCATTGCACCACTTTCAGGCCCTCAGCCTCACGAACAGCGACAAGGGCCTCGACGGCCTGGCCGACGCAACATTGTCCCTCTGGAAGCAAGGCATGAGAGTGTCCTTCTGGGCCCATCACGCGCTGCAGGCGCCGGAGTACACCCCCCTCCTCCTCCCGCCATACCAGTTTGAGAAAGCCCGCCACTGGATGGAGCTTAAGTCCCCGCGTAAGGCCGTCGCTGACGCCGCAGCTGCACTGGCAGCCAGCCAACCGCAGTCCCTCGCGGACAATCAACAGTCCGTACCAGACGAGCGCACCCTTGGGCTCTGGTCATTCGTCGGCTACGAAGACGACAAGACCAAGAAGAACCCGCGCTTCCGCATCAACACGAGATCCGACAAGTACAAGAGCTTCATCTCGGGCCACATAATCGCGCAGACGGCGCCCATCTGCCCGGCCACGCTCGAAGTTGACATGGCCATCGAGGCGCTCTTCAGCCTGCACCCGACCTGGGCCGCAGCAGGCCGCCAGCCCATCGTGCGAGACATGGCAAATCACTCCCCACTCTGCGTGGACCCGACCCGCGCCGTGTGGCTCGAGTTCGAGGCGCTTGACAATGACGGCGAGGAGGCCGTGCTCTGGGGTTGGAAGATCGTCAGCACCCCGTTAGCGGGCAGTGGTGGTAAATCGCCAGAGCTCCACGTGCAAGCCCGGCTTGACGTCCGCTCGTGCGACGACCTGGCCTACCAGGCCGAGTTCGCCCGCTTCGAGCGTCTCGTCAGCCACGCGCAATGCGTCAGGCTTCTGGACCGCGCCGGGGATGACGAGGAGGAAAACGAAGGAGTCGACATCCTGCAGGGCCGCAACGTGTACCGGGCCTTTTCCGAGATTGTCGACTATGGCGAGCTCTACCGCGGCCTGCGCCGCGTCGTGGGCAGGCCTGGTGAGTGCGCTGGTCGTGTGCACAAGAAGCATCATGGAGAGACGTGGCTGGATGCGCCCCTGAGCGACTCGTTCAGCCAAGTGGGCGGGCTCTGGGCCAACTGCATGACAGACCGCGCGCCTGGGGACATGTACATTGCCACGGGGTGCGAGATGTCGATGCGGTCACCGCGCCTCGCTAGACAGGACAAGGGTGAGTGGCCCGATGTCTGGCACGTGCTGGCGCGGCTGCACAAGCAGACTGATAAGCTCTACGTGGCGGATGTGTTCGTGTTCAACGGCGTCAGTGGCCAGCTGACCGAGGTGATGCTGGGTATCCAGTATGCCAGGGTCGCCAAAGCATCCATGAGCAAGATGTTGACGAGGCTCACGAACGATGACTCGGTTTTGAGAGTCAGCAAGACCGCTGCTCCTAGCACTCACATCACCACCAAGACGGAGGCTGAGACTGCGGTGCCGCCTGCTGCTTCGCCCCCTCTCCCAAGCGCTTCAAACGCCTCTGAGAGCATCGCCCATAATAAAACAACTGAGAAGAAAGTCAAGCCATCCCGACCCGACATCACCGACGACGTCCGGAACCTCGTCGCCCACGTTTCCGGAGTCGAGGCCCACGAGATCACGCTCGACTGTGAAATGGCCGACCTCGGCATCGACTCGCTGATGGGCATGGAGGTGGCCCGTGAGGTCGAGAGCGTCTTCAAGTGCCACCTCGACCAGACCGAGCTGATGGAGGCCACGTCGCTGCGCAAGTTCATCGTGTGCATCTCCAACGCGTTGTACGGACCTGGCGGCGGCGTCGACGATAATAATACCCCGGGGGAGGCCACTCCAGACAGCGCGTCCAGCGACGACGAGAGCGACAACTCTCTCGACTCTTCGGCGGCTAGCAATGGCCCCTGGTCCGACCCCAGCAGTCTGGAATCGTCCACCGTCTTGCAAAACAACAAAGCCAACAGCACCAGCAGTTGCCCCAGCCGCCGCCGCTGCAGACCCTCCCGTGCAGACAAGCAACTTGTGCCTTGACCGTTTCGACGTGCTCGAGTTTTCGCGGAGGTCAAGATGAACTGCGACAAGGACATCCGGCGCTTCAATCTCGACAACATTGACCGCGCCATCATTGCGGCCTCCAACCGGCTCAGCACCGCGCTCGTGGTAGAGCAGTTCGAGCTGCTGGGCTGCTACCTCCGTACTGCAGCACCGGGTCAAGTGCTGGCGCGGGTGCCGTTCCAGCCTCAGCACAAGCGGCTGATGGAGTTCGTGTACGCCTTCCTGGAGCGCGACGCCCGGCTGATCGACATCGACCGCGCGACGGGGCAAGTGACGCGCACAGCCATCCCGGCGCCGCGCAAGACGAGCGAGGTCATCCTTCAGGAGCTGCTGCAGGCATATCCTGAGTTCCGCGTGGCCAACCGGTGACAGGATACGCCGGCAAGCATCTGGCCGACGTGCTCAGCGGCAAGTCGGACGGAATTCGCGTTATCTTCGGCTCGGTGCAAGGTCGCGAGCTCGTGCAGGCACTGTACTGCGACCACACCTTCAACCGCATGAACTACGGCCAGATGCGTGACGTGATCGAGCACCTGGCTGCGCGCCTACCACGCGACCAGGGTCCGCTCAAAATCCTCGAGATGGGGGCAGGCACAGGCGGCACCACGTACGTGCTGGCACCCTTCCTCCGCCTCCCTGGATCTTGCCTGTCGAGTACACCTTCACGGACCTGTCACCGTCCATGGTAGCCAATGCGCGCCGCAAGTTTGGCAAGGAGTACCCCTTCATGCGCTTCGCTGTGCACGATATCGAGAAGGCGCCAGCAGCGGACTTGTGCGGCCAGCACATCGTCCTTGCCAGCAATGCCATCCATGCCACTCACAACCTGGCGGTCTCGACCGCGAACGTGCGCGCAGCTCTGCGGCCCGATGGCTTCCTGATGATGCTCGAGATGACCGAGTCGGCGCCCTTCATCGACCTTATCTTCGGCCTGCTCGAGGGTGGTGGCTCTTTGACGACGGCCGCAAGCACGCCATTGTCCCAGCAGAGCACTGGAGCGTGACCTGCACACCGCCGGGTTTGGGCATGTTGACTGGACCGACGGCAGCCTGCCAGAGAACGTGTTCCAAAAGGTCATGATCGCCATGGCTTCAGGGCCGAAGCAGGCTCGCCTGCCAAAACCAGGCCAGGAGCCTCCAGCGGAATATAACAGCCACCAGCCCGGTGAAGCCGCGCGGCAGGCGGAAGCCGACAAATATATCGCTCAGCACACCGCCGGGTTCACCGCCCCTCACGCCTCCTACCTCCGACTCAACAGTCGAACTCCTCCGCGACGGCAAAGATGCCGTTGTCCTCGTCACAGGCGCAACCGGCAGCCTCGGCTCGCACCTCGCAGCAGCCCTCGCCTCCAACCCAGCCGTCAAGTCCGTCGTGTGCCTCAATCGCCGCTCCAGTAGCGCCGCGGGCCGACAACGCCAGGAAACCGCCTTCTCGTCGCGCGGCATTGCCCTTTCTCCCTCAGCAAGCGCCAAGTTGCGCGTAATCGAGACCGACGCATCGCGACCCCATCTCGGCCTGTCCCCCAAGGAGCATGCCTCCCTCGTCCAGAGCGTAACACACATTGTACACAACGCCTGGCCCATGAGCGGCACGCGGCCGCTGAAGGCATTCGACGCGCAGTTCGCCACGCTACGCAACCTGCTCGACCTCGCGCGCGACATCGCCTCCTACCAGTGCTTTGACGCCCAAAACACCAACTTCCGCGTCGGCTTCCAGCTCGTCTCATCCATCGGCGTCGTCGGCCACGCCGGCACGGCGCGCGTGCCTGAAGACCGCGTGCAACTGCCTGCTGTCTTACCCATCGGCTATTGCGAGGCCAAGTGGGTGTGCGAGCGCATGGTGGACGAGACGCTGCACCGGTTCCCTGGGAAGTTTCTTCCGGCCGATGGTGGTGCGGCCGGGGCAGATTGCTGGGTCGCGCGAGAGTGGCTTCTGGAACCCCGTCGAGCACTTTGCCTTCTTGATCAAGTCGGCGCAGGCGCTGCGGGCGTGGCCTGACTTTGACGGGCGTGCTGCAGTGGGTGCCCGTCAACGACGTTGCGGCGGCCATGGTGGACTTGTTGCGCGTCGGTGATCTCGGAAACAGCACCACGCCCATCCCCGAGGCGTATCCGGTCTACCACATCGACAACCCCGTCGGCCAACCGTGGAAGGAGATGTCGCCTGTGCTAGCACGCGAGCTGGGCGTGCCCGCTGAGCGCATCCTGCCGTTCCGGGAGTGGGTCACCCTCGTGCGCCGGTCGCCTCTGCCCGCTGAGACGGACAATCCGGCTGCGCGCCTGATTGACTTCCTGGACCAGAACTTTGAGCGCATGTCATGCGGCGGCTTGATTTTGGATACGACCAAGGCGAGGGAGCATTCGCAGACCATGGCTGCGCTGGGACCTGTGAGTGCCGACGTGGCGAGGCGCTACGTAGCGGCCTGGAAGGAGATGGGTTGGTTGCATGCTTGATGAGTTCAGAGGCAGGTAAATTCACACACAGTTGAGTGTCGGGAAAGAAGCCGTGGTGAACTTCTTCTCTTTGTATTTCTTTCTTTCTTTCTTTTCTTCTCTTCGTGTCTTCAATATGCCGTAACTGTACAGACGTATCATTCTCCCAGTGACCCGGCAAACAGAGGTATCGGCTCGACTGACATGCGCTGCAGAGGTGATCATGATAGAAGAGTAACAAAGTAGCTAGACGGAAGATACAGTTGGTTTGAATGATTGGATGGTCAAAAACCAAGGACCGCAAGGGTCAATTAATGATCATCGAGGTGCCTGGCCCAAAGCGGCTGTATGACAGCTGGCAGGAGGAAATGGTGGTCTGTGCATCCCAGCCGTGACCCCTGGTGTTCTGGATGACGAGCACGTGCCATTTCACCCAGACCCATGCAGTGCAAAGCTCTTTTCGTACGCGACCACATTGAGATGCGTCGCGTTTTGACTTTGCTTCGCATTTCACACGAGCGAGGAATTGGGGAAAGTCCATTGCCGCAACAATTTTCCCACACCTGTGCTTTGCAGTGCGCATTATCAACAACCACGGACCAAACTCGTCACGTGGAAGCACCTGAACGGAATCAACTTTCCTTGCCGGATTGTTTGCGCCTCTAATTGCAATTACGCGCTGCCGACAACCCCGCGGCATCGTCCCGGCCTCTCCCTCGAAGCGACCTGTCGAACTCGGCGCTGCAAGCCAACCGACATGAGATAACGACCACACAGCATCATCGCTTGGAGTCCGACTTTACAATGGCGGTACGATCCGAATCGCAACAGGCGATCCTATCGTCCTATGCGCCCAGATTGCGCACATACAACAATGCCCTCCTCCAGCCTGTCTCCCCGGGCGCCGCTCCTTCGAACCCGCTTGCCCGCACAACCAGCGCGGCACTACCATCATAAACTATGCTGAGGACGGCTACGACGACTACGATGACGATGAGGAAGACAGCCGCCGCCGGCCTACCGGATTACGCAGCCTGCGCCGCGACGACAGCGTCGCCAAGGTCGACCCCAGCGAGAAGGTCGGCAAGGACACATCAGAGCCTGTCGAGATGCAGGGCATCTATCGCGACTGGATGGGGAAGATGCGCCCTAACAGGTCGGACGCCCAGAACTTTGTCCAGGCGTGTCTGCCACTTACCCTCATTCCGATCCGGATCGATCTCGACATCCCCGCCTTTACCCCAGCACCGCCCTGCCAGCGCTTGGCCCAGTCGACCTAAGCCACCCATTCTACAAGCCTCAAGAGCCCACAGTACCATACCGTCTGCGCGACACCTTCTTGTGGAATCTACATGAGAGCTTGATCACCACCGACATGTTTGCAACACAGCTGGTCCAGGACCTTGACATCCCGAACCGAGCGTCGGCCATCGCAGAAATCAGCAAACAAATACGGACTCAACTGGAAGAGTATGCCGGCGTTGCCTTGCACCCTCTTTTCCATACACACACCAGCCGAGCCAACGCGCCCGAACCTGCCAAGGACGCAGCCACCCCTGCCCCTACCACCTTGCCATCCCTCAGCAGAGCCGACACCCCCGTGGGCGGCAGCAACGTCCCCTCCACACCCTCCAAACAGCCCGCCGGGCCCGCCACGCCCGCCGTGGTCCAGACCTCCCAAGGCGAGGTCACCGCTGCCGCATCCCTATCCCCCTGGACACAGACGACTTCAGCCCAGACGACACCTACCGCTGTATCATCAACCTCAACATCAACCTCTCCTCGCAAGTCTACACCGACAAGTTCGAGTGGTCTTTGCTCCACCCCCCGGGCACCGCCGAGCAGTTCGCCAAGCAAACCTGCGCCGACTTGGGCCTGCACGGCGAGTGGATCCCCGCCATGACGCACGCCATCTACGAGGCCGTGCTCAAGCTCAAGAAGGAAGCCTGCGAAGCAGGCGGCTTAGTCGCCGGCTGGGCTGTTTCGAGCGGCGGGAGTGTCACGGGCGGGGCCGAGTTCCCCAACGACGCGGCGGTTACGGCCGGTGGGGAGGGCGCCGGCTGGCGCTATGACCCGGAGCACCTGGCGGATGAGTGGGAGCCGAAGCTCGAGACGCTGAGCAAGGAGGAGATTGAGAAGCGGGAGGGTGATCGGGAGAGGCAGATTCGGAGATTGAGGAGGGAGACGGCGCGATTTAGTAGTAATACCGGCATGGCGGGGGGCGTGCCGATTGGGTTTGCGTTCAGTGGGCTGATTGAGCAGGAGGAGGAGAGGATGGGCAGGGGCGAGAGGAGTAAGAAGAAGAAGAGGTTTCGGAGCTTGTCGCCACTGGGCAGGTCGGGCACGCCGGGGGGCAGGGGCACGCCGGCTGCGGCTGGCGGAGGGGGCGAAGGTTATGGTGGTGGTGGCACCCTGACCGAGGCTGAGCGCACGACTTGGCGTTGCTCACATTGTAAGGTGTGGGGCACAAGCGTGTGGGCGGTGCGGGATGGGCCGTTTGGGCCGAGGGTAAGCTTTGCAACCTCTCCTCCTTCTGCCTGTTTTGACGTGGTTACTGACAAGGTTTTGCGTAGTCTCTCTGTAACAACTGCGGCTTCATGTACGAGCGCGACCGCAAGCTGCCCCGCTGGACCAAGATGCTGCATGCCAACGACGCCCGCCCGTTCTAGAGGAACGGCAACGGCAGCAATGAGAATGGCAACAGTAAGCGGCAGCTGGCTGATGGGAGTTCTCGCACTCCTCGTAAGCGGAGGATGACGAGCGATTTCTTTGCCAGGGGGGGTTAGGAGTCCTATGACGGTGGGCTGAAAACGGGGTGGGTTGTTATTAAGTATTAAGGGGAGACTGGCGTTGGGGAGAACATGAAGGGCTTGCCTCGCTGGTTAGAAACCGGTGTATCTAAGCATCTAGTCGTGTGTACGGACATGTGTATCTGGATTGATATCAGATTTTCTATTTTGGGGGTTGGGGAAGACGGTGCTGTTTTATTTTCTTTGATCTACAGTGCTAGTCCTGTGTTGAAATCAGGCGTAGGTTGGGCAGATCCATCGCCATCTTGTATTCTAGAGAGCATCATTACTTGCCCTGTTCTCAATTGTTGCTTACCCACACCTGTTTCCTCCTCTTCCTGCAGTTAAAGGACTTCGATCCGGTGGGCATGCTGCCCCTGCCGGCAGCGGTCGCAACTGATCTAGTTTTCAGTGCGGAGCGAGCTGGATCTCACTTGTACCCCCGAACGGAGACAGGCAGTGATGAAGCTCGAGTATGATGCGGGACAGCGGTAACGTCATATAGAAATGCAGAGGAAAATGCGACTTTGGGAGTTATCTTTTTTGCCATTCCCGAAGGTAATCCTGCTGGCATGTTGAAGATAAAGGAACCATTCTCGGGTAATCAATTCGAAATTCATTCTCCTACATTACTATAATGCCATCACCCTACCAAACCGCCGTGCGTTGGCTAGTCTCGGCAGGAAGTATCCCATATTAAAACCATCTTCTCAAGTCCTTGCCATTATCATCATCGGGCGCTTCTTCCCAATTGATCCTATTCCCTGAACTCTTCCCATTCATTCAGCCTTGTGAGCAACTCCAAGTTTTGCTTCAAGTTGAACAGATCTTTCACCTAGGTATTCTCCCATGCCACTTGACAATTACTCAACGAGCAGAGATACTCTTCCCATTGTCTCTTCGCCCTCTTTACTGCCGGATTTTTCTGATTCTGTGTTTTCTGCTGGTCGACTGATTCAAGAACGAGACGCCACACAGGTACCTCCCCCATTTCATCACGTCTAACAGGTACTCTGTCAGTCCTCTAAGCTTTGTTGACTTGTTGTACTTAATGGAGGGTGGCCGACAAGCTTGTTGGATGTTGATTACTCATTTCGCCTGCAAGAGCCCTGATAGATCGCAAAGGAATGGAGGCAGATAATACGACTGCGACTCGAGCGCACTAGGACTATTTAAACCAGGAAAATGAATCTATTCATCAGTAACAGTGAACTAACTTGCAGGACGGCTCTAGATCATTCCAAAGGCCTGCTGTCAATATGGACATGAGAGTTCCTCATGACAGTACCTTGAAGCCCCGGAATGTAAGAAGCTTGAATTCCATCCCGAAGATAACGAAAGTTTCACACCCTCGTGAAGCTTCATTTTTTTTTTTTTTTTTTTTTTTTACAGACGTGTTCCTTTTCAGAATAGATCGAATCAACCCACCTCAGGATCTGTGTTGGGACCTCCCTTTCTTCATAACCATCAACCAAACCGTACTCTTCCCTCTCGACCAGTCTCGGCCTCCCAATTCGTCAGGACTCCTCTAGATCTCTGAGACAGCATCAACGACAATGACGCCATCCCACAGGCAACACCGCTTCCAATACAACAGTCTCTCCCGAATTGAGTTAGGCGCGCCTCAAGAAGGCAGCCTGGTGGTAAAACGTGCAGCGTGCAACCCTACGTGCATGATGGAGGCGAGATAGGGAAAGCCTTAGCCCGGAACGACGTTCCTCCATGCTATTCGACCGAGGCGACCCGATCGAGCATCTCGGTCATGCCAGATCCGGATCCGGGATCCTCGAGGCAAGTCCGAGATGGAAAGAGGGGCGAGCTTCGAGCGCATGGGTTCCTTGGAGGACTAGAGATTTTCCCAAAGTGGGTGTGGATATGACTAAGGCTCTCAGAGGGGGACATGCTGGAGCTTACCGACTCCCGGTTTCGTCAGGCCTTCCAGAAGAGGTGACGGGACATCGTCGCCTCCCGTTTTCGGTGTCTTGACAGTCTTGGTGAACTTGTTGGACCGATTTTGTGAGGGTTCCGAGAATAGTAGCGCCATTCCAACGCCGTCCATGCATGACAGGCCAATGCAAAATCCTTACTTTCCGACTGGCTAGTGTCAGCATCTTGCTCCGTTGTTGATTTGCAGACCGAGATGGACTGGAGGCCGGATGTCTGGTTATGCCTTGATTTCTGCGCAATATATATTACATATCTCGGTCCTTTTCCTGACCCTGCTTTGTGATCGAGGGAAGAGAAAAAACCGGTACAGGTGTGATCGGGACCACAGCGCCGCAGAAGGCCGTCGGGCCCACGTGAAGGCTTGGGACGTCATCGGCCGCCCGTCCCGTAGCGCCTCAGGCACTTACGGATGGAAAGGTCCTCGCGGGCTGGCGATCCGGAGCTGGATCCACCTGACCCACCATCACTGGCTGGCCAAGCTTGGGGATGGAGTCGGGCGGCCGAGTATGGCCTTTGCGGCGGTGATGGATCTTTGGATTTCTGATAGGATGGTTGTCCTGGTGTTTCAAGTGAGCCCTGGCGCTTCAAGTGGATCAGCGCTCAGGCGTCGGCGGGAAAAGGGCACCACGTACTCGCGTTGAGGCTTGATTGCTCCCAGGCTGGCGTCTGGATAAACAAAATAAGGGGCAGCAGAGCAGCGGGTCTGTTTCAAAACGCCAAAAGGCGGATGTTTCGGCTTGAGCGGTCGGGGAGTGGAACCGAGGGGGTGGAAGTCCAAGAGCATCCACTGGTCAATTGACCGTCGGGCCTCGACCGCCGCACCGGTCGGCGAGGCTTTTCCGAGACGGTCTATCACGATTGTTGGGTTTGGTTTCCACCAGCAACCCCATTCCAGGGTTCACCAGGCATTTCTGCTTTTCTTCTGTTGTGGATCATTTCTGAGGCCTTGAGATGGCGAACAGATCCTGGGCTTCCTGAACCCATGAACATTTTTATGGAAACCGTTACGAATCCATCCCGGCTTGGCTTGGAGAAGGCGATTTTCCGCGCGATGTGTGGTGGACACAGAAAGGATGGAAGCTGCCGTGAAGCTTTGGGTTCTGTCCGCTTGCAGCGGCAGACCCACTTTAGGCTGATATGGGCCGCCCTAATCCCAATCTGGCGAACCGGAATTTGGTCTTGCGACTGGCCCCAAGTGCCTACCCACTCCTGCTCCTGCTCATTCAGCGCCCGCTTTCCGCTTGCACAAACCTGGCACAAGCTCACCGACCATGATGTCCTCAATATCGGCAGATTGGGAAAAGTTCATGTCCCCGGTTTTGCGTCCCAGTCGCTTGGGAAGTAGATGGCAATCCCGCGTGAGGCTCAGGTCGAGAATGTGCAATCCTGAAATTTTCCAACAATGCGCGACGACGTCAATGCTGAGTGATCAGTCGGCAGACATGGGCTTGCTCGGTTGTGCGACCCTGATCTCCCGATCTGCCTCTTCTCCACGTTTTCCGCCCTGATGGTGTTCTGTGCGCGACGCAAGGATTGCGTTCCCGGTCAGCCACCGAGGTCAACCGGGAACCCGGGCACGCGGGCCACCTGGGGATCAAAATGCGGGGGCACCAGGCCCGTTTCAGGTTGTTTGTGGGGAAGCCTGGAACCTGGGTTGGTGTGCAGCTCCCCCGTAAACCTGCGTTTGAGATGCGGGTTGTGCCTATGGTGATGACGGCGCGTGGCGGTCATGTCGAGGAGGCGGGATGGAGAACGACGGGCGGCATTTCGGAGCGCATCTGCGCAGGCTGTCGACGGCGTGTGTCTGGACCCGCAAGTCCCAACGGTCACCAGGCCATTGTGTTCCTCCGAAATGCGAGCTGGACACCCCAAGTCGCACTCGGCGGATGGCCTCCGTGAACCCCCTGACGCCCCTCTCTGCCGCACCGACTCCCCTCCAATAAGCGGCAGTTGCCCCTGTCGACCCTCCGGCAACCTTAATCTTTTCCGTGGCTCAGTTCCACGTTCTCCAGAACGCCCTCCGTCTGTGCCCAGCGTGGCCTCCGCCACGAGAACGACGATGTGACCTCGCTGCCCGGAGGCTCCTGGCGCTATCGACGGTTTGGGCGTCTCGCCGACACGACACGACACGACGCGGGTCCCCATCGAGCCTCCACCGCACCACCCCACGCCGGCGCCTCACCAAGCACAAGCGACATGACTCTCTCGGTGCTTGCCCTGCGCTGTCCCGAAAGAGCCAGCCATCGCTGCCGCCGCCCCCTTTTCGAGCTGGTCCTGCGGTCCTCTCTCCACCGAGATGGCGCTATCCCTGATCCGCCATGGGACGATGGACGAGCCGGCACAGTCGTGGTTGAGCGTCGACGGGCCGTGAGCCGTCTCCACGACGCGCCGTCCTTCGCCCTTGGTGGCGAAGGCCAGGTTGGGCGCGGGCTGAACGGTGTTCCCGGCGAGCCGTGGTGACGGGGCTGGCCCATGGAGCAGGAGCACGAAGTTGATGATGGGGCGAAGGAGGGAGCGGGAGGAAGGGGGCAACAATCGAGTATATAACTCGACTTTCCCGACGCTTGAAAAGCCGTTTTGATTTCACCATCCCCATCATCAATCACACAACTGTCTATTCACAGACAAGTCACTCCTTCTTCAGCAGATCCTTCTTCTTTTTCTTCAGCAGGATGTACGCCAAGTTTGCGACCCTCGCCGCCCTCGTGGCTTCTGCGGCTGCCCAGCAGGCCTGCACTCTCACTACCGAGACTCACCCCTCCCTTACCTGGGCCAAGTGCACGTCTGGCGGCAGCTGCTCCAACGTTGCTGGCTCCATCACGGTCGATGCCAACTGGCGCTGGACTCACTCGGTCTCGAGTGCCACCAACTGCTACACGGGCAACAAGTGGGATACTTCCATCTGCAACGATGGTCCTTCTTGCGCTTCCCAGTGCTGCGTTGACGGTGCCGACTACTCGTCGACCTACGGCATCACCACCAGCGGCAATGCCCTGAACCTCAAGTTCGTCACCAAGGGCCCCTACTCGACCAACATCGGCTCGCGTACCTACCTCATGGAGAACGATACCAAGTACCAGACCTTCAAGCTCCTCGGCAACGAGTTCACCTTCGATGTCGACGTCTCCAACCTCGGCTGCGGCCTCAACGGTGCCCTCTACTTCGTCTCCATGGACGCCGATGGTGGTCTCTCCAAGTACTCCGGCAACAAGGCTGGTGCCAAGTACGGTACCGGCTACTGCGATGCTCAGTGCCCCCGCGACCTCAAGTTCATCAACGGCGTCGCCAACATTGAGGGCTGGGTCAGCTCCACCAACGATGCCAACGCCGGCACTGGCAACTATGGCAGCTGCTGCTCTGAGATGGATATCTGGGAGGCCAACAACATGGCTACTGCCTTCACTCCTCACCCTTGCACGACCATCGGCCAGAGCCGCTGCCAGGGCAATTCCTGCGGTGGCACCTACAGCACCGACCGCTACGCTGGCGTTTGCGACCCTGATGGCTGCGACTTCAACTCGTACCGCATGGGCAACAAGACCTTCTACGGCAAGGGCATGACCGTCGACACCACCAAGAAGGTCACCGTCGTCACCCAGTTCCTGACCGACGCCTCGGGCAACCTGTCCGAGATCAAGCGCTTCTACGCCCAGGACGGCAAGATCATCCCCAACTCCGAGTCCACCATCACCGGCGTGACTGGCAACTCCATCACCCAGAGCTTCTGCGACGCCCAGAAGGCGGCCTTCGGTGACACCGGCGACTTCAACCGCAAGGGCGGTCTCGCCCAGATGGGCAAGGCCCTCGCCGGCGACATGGTCCTCGTCATGTCCGTCTGGGATGACCATGCCGCCAACATGCTCTGGCTCGACTCGACTTACCCGGTCGACAAGGCCGGCGTTCCGGGCGCCGACCGCGGTGCCTGCCCGACCACCTCGGGTGTTCCCTCCGATCTTGAGTCCCAGGTCCCCAACAGCAACGTCGTCTTCTCCAACATCCGCTTCGGCCCCATCGGCTCCACCGTCGCCGGCCTTCCCGGTGGCAACCCGCCCGTCAGCTCGTCCGTCCCCTCGTCGACCGCTAAGCCCACTTCGACCACCAGCGTCAAGACCTCCACCTCCACCTCCTCGGCTGCTGCCACCACCAGCGCCTCTACTGGCGGCCCCAAGGCTGGTCACTGTAAGCAATCCCTGTTTCCTTAGCCACTGGAGAAAACTGCACAACCCACACCACACTTGACCCACGCAACCCGTCCCCAACACCAAACCCCCCCCCCCAATCACCCTCCTCCAAACCACCACCTCAACACCACAAAAACAGCATCGCTAACAGCATTAATAGGGAGTCAGTGTGGGGGTAATGGCGAGTAGTCCCTTCCTTTTTCGTTTCTGGCGGTCCTGGGAGTCGTGGAATTCCCGGGGAACCCTCCGCCCCCCCAAAACACCAAACAAACTCCCTTTCCAGAACCACCAGGCTAACTGTTTATAGGTTACACTGGCCCGACTGAGTGCGAGGCTCCGTGGAAGTGCGTCAAGCAGAACGACTGGGTATGTGACGAGCCCCCGGAATCGCTCATCCTTCAAGACAACTTTCACCAGAACAACATTACTGACACCTTCTACAGTACTCCCAGTGCCTCTAAATTCACCCAGCGGGTGATCTAGAGCGGACCAGCAACGCGACTCCGGAAGCGCAGAAGGAGCGTAATGTGTTAGATGTGGGAGCTGCATCCGACCAACTTTTGCTGCACTGTACATAGTTTTGTAGTTGCATGATGATGATGGGGCGCAGCGCTTTTCTTTTCTTCACTTCAGAGTATATATATTGATGCATTGATTGTCCTTCAGCTTGTTTCTCCTGGAGCCCAAGTTCCTGCGGTATTCTCAGATGACCCTAACCCTTGCCTAGTTCCTGCCCCTGAACCCCTGAAGTCTTGGCCCAGCAAGCTTATGAGTGCTCAGACGTTACCTGCATCTCACATGCTCCAAAACCCAAGCTCGAGAGTAATATCAGGAAAATGGCCTATGTTTCCAAATTAGAGATGAAGGGATTTAGGTTTTCGTTCGTAGCGTTGTTCCTCGCACTCTTCAAGCAGCGAGCCGTGTTTTCCCAATGGAACCTTGCCAGATATTACATTAACTTGTCAGATTTTCGAAGATCTCACTTCTTTCTGTCACTATTCTCTTGCAAGAGGTATGAGAAGGCTGAGGTCTTCAAGAAAATATGATCTTTTAGCATGAGAGATTGACATCGCCTGGGAAGATCAGCTCATTGATAGCCTGGCTCCAAATTTACTCTAAATATACATGACAGGCACACACACCATCGTGGAAGGGAAAATAAAATATTGCCCCTGAGCTAACGCAAACGGCTGGTCATTCTTTAGCCAAGTCTTCAATGATTCTTGAGACCTTGACCATTTCCAAAGCGGAGATCCAGGCAGACTTTGTTTGATGCGCGAGGCAACCGCACCTTCCTGCCCCGTCCGCTGTCTGGAAACAATCTCAGCCTGGAGGGAAGGAACGTCGCGACGCAACACATTTTGGGTGTTATCTCTGCGTCTTCCCCATCGTTCCTGCCGTTGATGAGCAAAAGATGTTCAAAAATTTTTCCTTGACTCAGGATTCTGGCTGGGGTCCTGCAGATAGCTTTCCGTCGATGGCGCGTGGGTTGGTTGATGTCCTTCTCTCGATGTTGTTCTTAGAAAACCGTTGACGCCTGCATCTGTGTTCCTGGTTGACGACGAGCATCGCCCAGCTGGGAAACTGGAGCTGTCGTGGGCTGAGGACGCTGAACACTCAACGACCCAACCTGTCTGTCGCGTTTGTCTGTTGCGGAGGATACGAAGCTGTCGACTTCCTTGATCAATCAGTGATATGGTTTGACGCTATGGCTCACCAAAGTAAGAGCCATGAATCCCTCTTCTTTTCTCCTCATCTCTGACATGAGCAGCTCTCTGAAGAGCCGCAGCTCCTCAAAGAGCTGCGGCTGTTGCGGCCAGCCATTCCATCGCTACTCAGTACAACCTCGACAACTGCGATGCGCTCCACACCCCGCTAGCGAAGCGTCGTCGTGACAATGGACGACCATCGGAGAGCAAGAGACAATGTCTAGAGGATACAAACACCACAGCACCATTACACCTCCTGACGCGACGACGACGATGATAATGACCTCCCTCCTCAAAAGCCCTATCGAAAGAGGAAGACAATGCGACAGTCTCGAGCCCCGGTACTGAGTCCAGAGAGAATGCCGACCTCCCGATGCCGGTCCCATCCCCTGGCGAAGACGACGATGTCCCGCGCGACCCTTCCCGCAATGTCAGGGCCGCACGAAACCATCGAACTCTGGTATTCGGACCTGAAACAGACGATGACGAGCAAGAGGAAGGCAAAACGCGTTCACTGTTGCGTGTTGACAACGGCAAGCCCTCTTCGATATTACACGCCAACGACAATCACCCCCCTTCGCTGTCGCGCGTCGACTCAGATGACGACTTCCTCCCGTCTTCTGACGACGAGGACGATCTGTTTGACGACAACGATCTCTTGACGGCAGTCTTAGGGGATAAATGATGCCCTCTCCGACCCAACATCTGGCGATGAAGACGCACTTTTTTTACCCTCGGCAGACAACAAGGCCGCTAGCACCGTCCCCAAGCACAAGGTTACCCACAATCAGCGTGCGGTCATTGAAGAGGATGAACTATCAGGGTTGGCCCGCAGCCAATCAAAGAACACCCACACGTCTTGACGGCGCCAATCTCGATAGCCAAGAAGGTGGTCCACCAGAAGGTCAGATTCAATCTGGTCTGGACGGATTCGAAGCTGCCGGGCAACGAAAGTATTGCGGAACGGATACTCCAGTTGGAACTGGATACTGCCAATCGATTCATCCCCTACTCCGTGGACCGTGTACAGATGGTGTGCGATTACACTGGGTTAGATCTCTCCTGGTCACCGCACACCGCGGAGTGCAAGTGTAGAGGCCATCTACCCCTTTGTCATCAACAACGGGCAGTGTCTTTACCACGTCCAACCCAACGTCTGCAATATCGCGGCTGCATTGAACTTCCTCAAACGTCGGCAACCAATCCTTACCCTTCCGCTCGTGGCTCACTATCTTCGAACGCACCAGGAACCCGATTTTCAACGACGGAAAGCGGCATGGACATGGACATTCACTGCGTTGTTCAATGTTGCCATCACGAACAAAGCCTTCCACTGCACTATCCCGCATGCATCTCAGATCGCGCAGTGGGCCCAATGGGACCGTGAAAAGCAGAAGACAGTGCTCGAGCACTTAAGAACAGGGGTTTTCGGTCCAGTGGTTCGGGATGCTCTTGCCGAATGGGATGCTACGGGATCTCGTGGGAACGGTTGCAGCAATGCAATGCTGGCCACTCAAAGGCTTTCGCGTGGACAACAGTCTACCAGAATCTCATCAAGATTGCAAAGCGGTACGGTCTAACCCGTGATGAGTTTGAGGACTACTGCACGATACCTACATCGTCGAAATGGGGACAACCGCCCCGTCTCTTCTTTCCATTCCACATCCTTTCACACCCCTACGCCAAGAGGATGTCTCTGGATTGGTCGTGGCTTTATTCCACGGCCCACAGCATGCTCCGGGTCTTGAGGACTCAATGCAACAAACACGCACAGGCTGCAGGATACGGCGAAGAAAGATGGATGCGATGCGAGTAATTTACTGGTGGGCACATCACCAGTCCAACAAAATCCAGGCCGTCAAGAGCTCTCGTCCATCACATCGAGAGATGAGATCGCATACCACATCCTCGATAGATGGGGCCTCCCACTTGTTCCGTGGAGAGCAAACATACTCAAGGCGTCGCTTTGCAAAAAACGGGACCACGGAATTGCCATGATATTTGCGATATCTCTCCCGATGATAACCCCGATTCATTCAATCCTGTTGAGCACTTCGACCTCACCCGTTGCACGGTGACCATCGACAGCCAGGCAACCAATATCGCCATATATCAATACCCCGCCTCATCATGGGACAGCATTCGGGCGATGATTGCGGCCGTTCCTCTGAGCCACCCGTACTGGCAAGTGGACCAAGACTTGGGACTTCGACCTTGGGCGGGAAATCGGAAACCCGACGCTACGCCACGACCACCTACCCCAGCATTCAAGATGCCACTTGTTCCTGTCGACCCTTGGCTGGACAGCACGGTTGTCGTTCAGCCTCCTCGATGCGCCGAATGCCCAGAAATGGGCGAGTTCCAGACCGTTGGACTCTTTATTTGGCACTACCGTCAACACCACAGCAGCGATGGTATCTTCTCTCCCACGACCGACGATCATCATGTTCCGTTGCAGGTCGATGTTGATGATCAGTTTTGGGCGATGCGAAAACGAGAGAAACAGGAGTCGCGCAGAGTGAAGAACCCTTGCCCATACGACGGCTGCACAAAGATCATTGTTGGGCAGCCACACAAGCTAAGAATCCACATCGAAACCGTCCACCCAAGAATCTCAGAGTCCCATCAGTGTATGTGGGCAGGATGCAAGAAGATCATCCAAGGAATCCTTACCGGCTTAGGTTCCACATCGATACGGTCCGTCTTGGGGTAAGGGCCACAAGTGCGATTGGGAGGGGTGTAACAAGGACTTTACCCTAAGATCCAACCTCGACGAACACGTCAAGATTGTGCACAAGAGGCTGAAACCATTTCACTGCACTTGGAATGGTTGTCAGCGATCGTTTGGGGCGAAACGCTACCTTGAGCGACATGTCAGAGAGGTCCATGAGAAGGAGAGGCTTCACTGTGATTCACCAGGCTGCACTCGGGAGTTCTCTCAGAAAGCCCGACTCACTGCTCACAAACATGATGTCCATGGGATTGGGGAGGAGTGAATGATCTTGCTTGATCTAGTGCTTCTTTGTTGCTATTTTGGTGGATGTTGACATGTTTGCTTTGAAGATCGAAGTATTTATCGGATCAATGGATGTTGCATGTTTGCTTTCAAGATCGAAGTATTTATCATATCACAGGGCACCAGTTGCTTGATGTTTAATAATATTAGCTTCAACTTGAGACTTGGTAGAATAGTTATAGTTGAGGATGAAAAACACGAAAGATCAGGGGCAATGTGTATGCAGCGGCAAACGACGGCTGAGAATGGTTGCCGCAGACAAGCACCCATTGAGCAGTTTCGTCCCTGCTAACCATTGATTCGGACATTACAAACGAGAGAAAATTGAAATACATGCTCAAACATTGAGAGGGGGCTTGTTCAGACGATGGTCCATATCTAGCGCCCCGGTACACCAGCGTCATCCTCGGAGCTGCTGACATCAGAGGGATGGATGGGAGTGTCAATCAGCTCGTTGTCCGTTCCAGCCTCTACATACCTGTATTGATGTACCATGTCCCGCATACCCGCCTGGCTCCGCAACCGTCGACTTCTGCTGTTGAACTCCTCGACGTTGGCTGAAGGCGCTTGAGTATCACGGGAAGAATTGTCGCGCGTGTTGTTCTCGGCCCAGGGCAGATGACTGCCATTGTCAATCCGCCGAGTGTCGGTCAAGGACTGCTCGGGGACAGGAGTACGGTTGTCGCGCATGTCCGTCCGGTATCGCAGCTGTTGACTATCGCTCGTGGACGGCCGAACGTCCGCGGTGGGTGCTTGCACACGAGGGCTCATGCTCTCGCGCAATCCCGGCTGATGGCTCCGGCGCTGCCCTCCTCTGTCTGGGGTGTGTTCGAGAGCGAGGTTCGAGGTTCTGGTTGAGGTTGCGAGAACTTGCTCGGTTATATGAACTGTCGCTCGCGGCCGTCTCTTGATCATCCTGAACATTAGCAGTTGGCGACGAAAGCCGGTGAGAAGGAAGTTGGCTGGGATTGTGTATTACGCGGGTATAGAGACTCGCCCCAATTTGCTGGGTGTCGTCGCTTCTCACCGCTCTAGTAGTAGTTCTAATTATGCTTGTCGGCGAATTCAAGTGAGGTGATGGGCTCGCGAGCCGGGGTGTGTCAATGGGAGGGCGCCGGCGAGGGGTAGGGCTGCTGTCCATCGACAGTTGGTTGAAGTCGTCAGTGGTCGTCACGCGAACGTTAAGAGTTGTTGACAGACGCTTTGGCTCCTGTAGTTGCCCCCCGGTCATCCATGCATTGAGGATGGCAGATTGCCGATTGACGGTGGTGGTTAGTGTTTTGACTGCCGCCCCCTGTGCTGCAATCGTCTGTTGCGGGTGGGCCACCCTTTGCTGCAATTCGGAAACCGTCTTCTGGAGTTCAGAGACTGTCGCATTTTCAGCCACTTCCTGAGCTTTTCCCTCGTCGTTCCTGACAAGCCGTTTGAGCATTCCGTCAATCTGAGAGCCGTGGATGTTGGTGGTTGCCTCCAATTCAGTAATTCTCCCGTCAAGCGGCTTGGAGTCGGGATCAGACTCGTCCAAAAGCAAGCCTATATTTTCCAGCCTGTCCATCCTTGCTCTCATCCCGAAGACATCCTGCGATGTCAACTTCCTCTTCCTTGCCTCCTCTTTAATTGTCTTGTCCATTTCTATCATAGCCCCGTTTATGTCACTCAGGATCCACGTGAGCTGATTTGTCTGCGCTAGCTCCTGTTGCATAGCGCTTTCAAATCACGCGTTGCATTGAGCCTCAGAGAGTTGATCTGCTCAGCAATCGGCCCTCGACTGTGCTCAACTGTGCTTGTCATCGTCGACTTCTGCACGGGTGCATGTTGTTTGTACGCATCCTGCCCAGGTGGTGCTAAAAAGGGATCAGGTGGTGCCCCTACGACAAAACTCCCACGCGGACTCTGTGACTGTGATGCTATCCGCGGTTGCTGCACTCGGTAAGGCTGTTGGGGCTATCACTATTGACCTCGAGATATCTTGATGGCGGGCGACGGTCTTTGATGCGGTGTTCTTGGCTGTCGTGGTCGAAAAGACGGGGCGTCGAGGCTGATCCAAGTCCTCATACCACTGACCGACGTTCGGTTGGCCCCGCGCCTGTCGGCGAGGAAAACCTTTCGAAGGATCTCTGGAATCGACCGCGCCTCTTTGGGCGTCACTAATGCAGACCAATCTTGGTTCTTCTTAATGATCATGTTTTCCTTCCGCCAATCTTTGTCGTCGATCAAAGCATCGTTCCAAAACGGTGGAGGCGAGCCTCCTTGCGCAAGCCAGAGCAGGTCGGCTTTCGTCAGCTTCGACGCAACTGTTGGTGGAATACCACAGTCATCGTCTGCGAAGTAACGAATGGCCTGGATCTCCTCTGATGTCGGAATTTATGGCATCGGATTGGGCGCATCCTTCTAAGACGCGAGCCCTCTTTTCCATGATGCAACAGCGGTGGTGAACGAGTTGACATCCCTCCAGAGTGGATGACTGCTCTGGTGTGTTGACGCGCTCTTCGTTCTTGCTAGCTGTGGGATGACGGATATCGGATCATCGTAGTCGTTCATAGCCCGGTTGAACTTGTACTGGTACCTGATGTAACGTGCAACCCCTGGGCATCGTTGCTCCAGCCTCACCAGCTCAACTTCCTCTGGAGTGTACTCAATCTCGCGCAAATTGACTTCGACAACCGTCGTCCCTGTGTTCGCTTGTGCGAGTTTATGACGATGGGCGTCACTCAGCGCCGGCGATGTGCTGTGTTCCGGCTCGCTCCGCTTCCTGCCTTGAGATGATGCGCCGGAAATGTTGCAGTTGGTTGGCGTCGGGGAGTGTTGTTTGCCGGTGCTGTTTCTTCTGCTGCCCGCTTCCAGTTGGCAACCGAAATCCCATCGTAGCGGTCGATGGTGGTCTGTTCCCAGTGACTCATGCCGTGGTCAGAACTTGAAGTCCATGAGGGGGCGGTGCTGGTTGCTGTATGCAGGAGTCGCGGAGCGGCCGGGCCCGTGATTGACGGGGCCCTGACTTCCGAAGGTTGGTTGCTCGGGACCGTCTGTGGTCTTGGGACCGGTGAAGCCAGCGAGGGTACCAAAGGAATGGGCGAAAACGGCGCTGCGGGTTGCGGGGTAGAGGTTTGGCTGCTGGAGGTGCACTGTAATTGGCGGCGTCTTCTCCCCCAATCTGCTGCATAGTCCCATGGTGCGCCTCGTGGATTGCATCGACAGGGTCAGGGGGAATACCCAGCCAATTATTGATTGGTGCCTTCCATTGTTGAGGATCGTGAGAAGTGCTTGGAGAGTGCTGTGGGCGCGGAATTGTGGTGGCCGTTGTCGGTGCCTTCGACCGAGATATACTCGATGAAGGATAGAGAAATATCAGCCTTCTTGTCGCTGAATTCTCGTGTATCAATGGCGAATGTTGATGATGGCAGTTGGGTAATACTGCAGTTTTGATGGACAACAAGATGGAAGCGGAGATGCGGAATTGTTCGTGTTGATCCTCAGGAAGAAATTGTTTTGGCTTAAAGAGGGCAAACAAAAAATTTTTTGTTCTGAAGTTTCAGATCCGTGGGTTAGAGTCTGCGCATTGTCAAATTCTCATTGAATCTGGCCTCTTCCCAGACTTTTGAGATAAAATGGAGTATTTTGAGGTATCTCAGAAATCAAGATTCTCCCATATGGTGTGCCACCATTGCATCCTTGTGTAGTTACCCCTGAGCCCCTGAATGTGGCCCGTGCACAGTACCCCTGAATTGCACGCAGCGGAAAACAAGCTGAAGGACAATGATCAATGCATCAATTTATATACTCTGTGTTACGATCTAGGTCTATAGGCATTATAGATAACCACTAAAGCTAATAGCCTTAGGGTGATCTAAGCAGTAAGACTAGGTCTTATGTAGGCTAAAGCGCGCTATACCTATAGCTCTTCACCGGCAGTATTTGTAGAGCTTGCCAGGCTCTTTAGCAGATAATAATAATAGTTGGTAAGCTTCTATATTATAGGTTTGCAAGGTATTATAGAAGCTAAGTGTTGCTTGTAATCTACTATGAGTAGACCTGTAACGGTCCTAGGAGTATATTGCAACTAGCTGGTGACGACTCTATAAGTATACTAAACTTAGGGAAAGAAAAAGGAAAAGAGGGAAAATAGCTATTCTAGTGGTGAGCGCTCCCTATAACTAGAGGGAGGCTATAGGTTATATCGTCGCCTAAATGCCTAGCGCCGTTATTAGGGGTAACGAGCCTAGGGGTTCAGGCGCCGGGCTAGGGCTATAGGCCTAGCTCCTTAGCCGAGGGCCGCCGAGGCCCTACATCGGGCTTAGCCCGTTATATTACCCCCCTCCTCCCTCTTGTAGGTATAAAAGTGCAGCTTCCCTCCTCTAGTTAGGGGATATCTTGCTAATACCGCTTCAAATCTATTAAGGGCCTCTATATCGAGGAAGGCATTTAGGGTTCCTATATAGGCTACGTATCCTATCTACTTGACTAATACCTTTGTCCTACGCCTTATTATCTTCGCTTCGAGGATCTCTTCGATTTGCTACTCTTCTTTACTAGTTTCCTCCAAAATTACTACTAGTAGTTGGGCATCGTCCTATACCTATAATAGAAGCGGGTCATCGCTCGCCCTCTTTAAGAGCGAGATATAGAAAACGTTGTAGATACCTAGAGGTATATCTAGACGCAGGCATAGGAGCTGACAAGCTCTATAATAGTATACTTAGCGTTACGCTAGTCGAGCTTCTTCGAGGGCCTATTAGTACTAACGTTATTCAAGTGAAGCTAGACCTTATCCCCTATATAGAACTGCTTAGCTACTTACTAGTCTTAGTTTATATTCTTCCTATCGCTCTATATAGCAGCTATTAGCTTAGGCGAATATAGCTGCCTCCTTAAGTTATACTATAAAAGCTTGCCTTAGGCGATTAGGGACCTCTCTATAGTCTATAAGCCGCTACCCCTCTAGTTAGGCCAAGGAGGTCTATATCGTAGCTATAGGTTATAAAGAATGGGCTTAGGCTAGTAGATATAGCAACCTAGTTATTAATAGCTAGCATCGCTATAGGTAGCAACCCGGCCTAATTATCCTAGCGATAAGTTATAAAGTAATATAAGTAATGCTCTATAACCTAGTTTATATACTCTATGCTCTATTAGTTTTAGGGTAGTAGGTAGTCGATAGCCATCAAGTAATCTTAAGTAGCTTGTAAATCTATTTCTAGACTAGGCTTATAAACTAGGGGCCTCTATCTAAAACAATTCTAGTAGGAGGCCTATAGTAATAAATAAGGTAGTAAATAGTTGGTCGGCTACTACCTTAACTATAGTAGTGGCTATCGCCTTAAAGATCGTACTCTTCGATAGCTGGTTGATAATAACTATAATTATATCTACCTAGTTAGGGCTAGATAGGGTAGATCTATAATAAAGTCTATCGATATATTCGCTCTAAATCCTTTTAGAGATAGGGCTGTGAGTGACGAGCAATATATAGGCGAGGCTCAAGGGCGCTAGCAAATACTACTCAATTCTGCTAATCGAAAGCTGAGGAGGAGAGAGGGAAAGGTAGGAATAATAGGCCACGCAATGCGTAGGAAAAGGGGGAACCCCCTGCCAGGAAGCTATTCCTAGTGCGGAAGCGCACCTATAACCCTAACCCTAGGTACGCCTTGGGTGCGCCTTAGATGCGCCCTCCATTATAACCCCCCCCTCTAAAAAAGCTTGCCTCGAGCTTTTCCAGCTATAAAGATCGAAATAGCGCTCCAAGCTATATTACTAAGCCGATTATACGATTATCGTTTCGGGGCCTTATTTCTTCCGTTGTAAGCGCTATAGGCGCCGGCCCCCGCCACTAGCCTGTCGTCATCCAGGTAAGGTTCTATAACTAGTCCTCGGCCGTGGCCAGCAACCACTCGTTGAGCCGCATCGGGGGCCTAGCCTCTCCGGGTAGTCCGTAGAATCGCTTTAGGGCCGCTAGCGTATTCTAGAAGTCCGACGCTAGATATTAAGCCGGTCTAGGTCCTAGCTATACTACTAGGCTTAGTACTAAAGCTTGCTATAATAGGTCCGGCAGCTAGGATCCTTTCGACCTCCCATTTCTCTTAGCCCGCTATATCTTTGCTAGGCAGATTCTTAGCAGCTTGCCCTAGCAACGGGTTATTTAGGTACCGCCGTAGCTAGTCGGCTATAAATTCAGTCAATCTACGCTAGGATTCTAGGAGCTTAAGCTAGTAGGCCCTAGTAGTAGTCTTCTCGAGGATCCTATAGTATTATACGTAATAGGGAAGGAAAGCTTATCGCTTAGGCAGCTAGTTAGTTTAGGGGACTATTTTAATAACTATATAGTTACCGACGTCGAAATCTGGCTTGCAGCGGTATTAATTTACTTATACTATCTATTCCTCCTAGGCCTTTATAATCATCTATCGGGCGTAGTTGATATAGCCTTAGATCTAGCAGGCCGCCTCTTACGCGCCGATTTATAGTTTAGTTGCTCCCGAAGGTCGTCGAAATCCTACGTTTAGGAGTCCTAGTCAAACGGCATTGGTATTAGGAAGCCGAATAAGACCTTATATAGCTATAATCTAGTACTAATATAGAAGGCCTATCTAGATAGCGTCGAGGGCTAGGATCGTACGAGACTAGTTATCTTGAAAGTGGCTAACGAACGGCCTTAGCCGCTAGTTAATATACTAATTAAGGTTCTCGACTTACTTATAGTCTAGAAGTGCCCTGCGTTGCTAGCTTCTATTTAATCCGAGATCCGGGATAGCTCGTCAGTAAATTCGGCTTAGAATTATAGTCCCTAGTCGCTAATAATCTCCTTTAGTAAGCTATATACTTAGTATAGCCCCTCGTAGTATATCTTCGCTACATTATAAGTAGTAGCGCTTCTCTTATACGGAACGGTCTATAATGCCTTTATTAGTCGATCGATTATAACCAATGCATTGTTATAACTATAGCAGTCTAGTAGTAGTTCGTTGAAATCTATAACCAAGCATTACTAGGCCTATTACGGTAGTGGGATTGGCTGTAATAGCCCTAGGTCTTATTATAAAATGCTTCGATAATCGGTATAGTATAAGTTATCGACGAAGATCCTAATATCGCCGTTTATCCTTGGCTACTAGTACTAGGCGGCTACTAGCTTCTTGGTCTTGCTCTAGCCGGGGTACGCTAATAACTAGTTGGCTATATACCTCCTAGATAACCTGGGTCCTTAAGTGCCTAGCCGCGGGTATAACTAGTCTACTACTATATAGAATCTAGTCGCCTAGGAGGGCAAATTCGGAATAGCCTATATACGCCTGGTCGCGCTATTCGTCTAACTTAGGTGCTATACGGTTAGCCTCTAAGAGCTCGTTAACTAGCTAGAAACTAGAGCCTAGTGGTAAGGCAACGCCTTGCTAAGGGCTATAATCGTTATAATTGTCTAGTCCTATTCTATATAGCTCTTGGTTTATACTAGGGCGAAGATCTATATCGTACAATATACTTCGTATTTAGCCTTCTATATAGATGCGTCTTCTATCTTCTAGAAGAGGGCGTTGGCGGTAGTATTCTCGCTTCCTAGCCGATATATAATATATAAGTTGTACTACGAGAGTAACTCGGCCTATCCTGCCTATTAGATATTTAATAGCCTCTTTATACCGAAGTATTTCAACGCTTTATAGTCGGAGACAATCAGAAAAGGCTCTTTGCTCTATAGACCAATTAATTGGCCCTCTAATACTATAAAGCCTATACTACGGCTAAGAGCTCCTTATCGTAGATATAATAGTTAAGCTTAGCACCTTGCATCGTCTTAGAGAAATAGGCTATAGAGTGCTACTAGCTATCGTCCTACTTCTAAGAGCACTCCTATAACTACGCCTTACGAAGTATTAGTTTTAATATAGGTTAGCCGGCTATATTAAAAGTAGGCTAGTACTAGCCTAGCAAGGAGGCGCTTCTTTAGCTCCTCAAATACGTATTAGTAATCTTACGTCTAAATAAATAAGGCGTTCTTCTTAATTAAGTTGGTTAGGGGATAGGCGATACGCTTATACTTGTAGATGAAATGGCGATAGAAGTTATAGAAGCTAAGGAAGGATTATACCTACTTAATAGTAGTTAGGACCTCCTAATTGTAGACCGCTTCTAGCTTCTAGGGGTCGGGAGCAATACCCTTAGTCCTAACGATAAACCTAAGGAATTTAGTCTCTATAATATAGAACTTATACTTCTTCAAGTCGGCCTATAACCTAGCCTCGTATAGGCGTTCTAAAACGTAGCGAATATAGATCTCGTACTCCTTTTATATAGCCGAGAAGATTAGGATATTATCGATATAAGCGCTATAGAAGTCGTCGAAGTAGCCTATTAGCGTACTATTAATAAAACCGCTAGAAGGTTGCAGGTCTATTTATTAGGCTAAAGGGCATTACTTTGAACTTGTACGCGCTATACTATATTCGAAAGGTCGTTAAGTCCTTATATTTAGGCTAATTCGAATCTAGTAAAAGGCTTACTAGATATCAATCTTTATAAAGATCTTTGTTTAGGCAATTCGGGCTAGGGTCTTATCAATTAGAGGTAGTAGGTACTAATCTTTCTTAATTATCGCATTTAGCTTATAGTAGTCGATATAGAAATAAAGGCTTCTATCGCCCTTAATAGTAAATAGGATTAGGGCCGCCTATAGTACGTTACTTAGCTCGATAAAGCCCTTCTATAGGTTCTTAGTAATATATTTCTAGGCCGCTTCTAGCTTTTAGGCGGAGAGCCTCTATAAGCTAGTATAGCTAAGGTCTCCTAGGTTCGATTCTAGTAGGAGTTCTATCTTATAGTCTACATTTAGTTGGAATAGTAGTAGTATATCGGATTTGGCCTTACTAAATATATTAAGGAAGTTGTAGTAGCAAGTAGGCATCTATTCGAGTACCTATCGATATAATTATATATCTTTACTCCCTAGGGTCGTTTTTAGCTCTAGGATCCTATTAATTTCGTAGAGTATAATAATGCCCGTTATAGCTATATATTGCCCCTTTTTTTAGCTAATTTGCTAGAAGGCAGTAGCACTAATTACTACGATATTAGGGGGTCGGGACTATACTAGCTAACGGCATTATAACGTAGGATATAGGGCCCCTAAATATTAATGCCCTACTTCAATAGATCAACCGTCGTTGCTAGCTTCTAGGGTTCTACTTCCTCGGGTTACCTAATTGAGGAGGAAGATCCTAAAGATTCCATTCTATTTTAGCGACGCCCTTATCTTATAGCGTAGTAGGTTAAGACTTTAGGGGTTCGGCTAGCCGAAGCAAAATCGTTACTTTCTTTAGTACTTTCTAAGTCCTAGGTTCTACATTCGCCTATATCTCTAGTTTAGCGATTCGCTTCTTGACTATAGCTTAGCCTATACGGCGGCGATAGTCCTCTTCTTCTATTAGTCTTTCCTAGCGTTGGATATCCTCAATGTCCTTTAGGTCTAGTAGCTTTGTAGGTAACTAGTCTAACTATATATTTATCTTTCTTTTCCAATTAGGTTAGGTTCCTATTTAGGTAGGAATAATAGTCTTCGGCGTCTATAATCGCTAATATATTATAGAAGTCGAGCTATTTCCAGCTAATAATGACTTTATATAATAAGTCGACGATAGTCAGCTATTCGTTCTTAATTATTTGATTCTAGACTATTAGGTATACTCTTAAAGCGAGATTAATAGTCTAGGAGATAGAACTATTAAAGCCCCTAATAGAGTAAGGTTCAAAGTTAGAGAACCTCTTATAACCTAGCTATTTAACTAGTTACTTGCTAAACTTCCTATTAATAAAGAGGTAACTATTTGCTCCTATATCGACTAGAGTATTATAGGTAGTTAATAAACTTCCATTGAATAATAAGGTATAGGAGGTAAGAAAAGGCTCGCCGCTAAATACTTCGTAAGGAAGTCTAGACTCTTCTATACTATAGTCGATTTTATCCCTAGGAGGGAGTTAATTTTACCTAGGGTATTTAGTTTTCTAAATCGCTAAGTTCTCGTAGTAGGTACTATTCTAGCTTGCTATTACTAAATCAGAGGGTAAAAGTACTAAGTTGGATACCTACTAGACTATAGATATATAATACGGGATTTATAGTTAGGATCGGCAATATAGGCTAGCTTTGTAGCTCTCTTAGGGCAGTCCCTCGATAGATACCCCTTTTCCTAGTAGACGAAGTAACGGCCTTTATTATATAGCCGTTAGACGTCGTCGGTATTTAGCTTAGCAGGCCTAGGGTTTAGGCAATTACTATAACGATTACCACCTCTATTATATAAACTATATATAGGTTCCTAGTATAGCTCCATCGTCTAGCTTATAGCCTACTTATTAACTAAGGCGATGTTCGAATATAATATAGCAAACTGGTCGAAATCGACCGTAGGGTCTATATATAGAAGTACTACTATAGTCTATAGTATAGGGGTAAGCCGGCTACGGAATTCAGCCTTCTACTTAGACTTATTGCAACCTAGTTCGCTAGCTAGCCTAACGAAGTCATTCTTAAAGGAGGCGAAGTTAGTAGAGGTCGCTAGCTTAAGCTAGTTGAATGCATTAAGGGCTTCTTTGACTTAGTTTAGGTTTGAGTATTCGCGCTATAAGTAGTCTAGCAGCTTACGTAAGGAAGAAACTAGGTTAGGATAAGTCTCTTATAAATAGGGCGCTAGCATATTAGCTACGTTGCTACTAATATAGCTCTTAATATATACTTGCTTAGCTATATCGTTAGCAAAGCGATCTACGTTGACCTCTAGCTTCTTCGAGATAGCTTGGTGCTATACTTCAAACTTCATTATATCCTTTTTAGCCTCGTTATAAAAGATAGGAGGGTCTAGAAGCCTGTCGCTCTTCTAGCCGGCGCCTACTAGTATAGGGTGCTCGATATCTTTAGTCCGGCTATATCTCTATCTTCTCGTTCGCTCATATCTTTAGGTTCTTCGTCCTAATAGGCGCCATTATAGGCGTTAGCAAGCAGTTGGTATAGCTCGGTAATCTAGGCGTCTCGCTAAGCTAGCTCAGCCTCTTAGTAGCTAGCTTAGTAGCGAGGTTATTCTTTCTTCGTCTTCTACTTTCCTTTTATAAAGCAGAGTGCTTAGCAACTTCTTTAATGCCTATAGAGGCGGGTATCTTGGTAGCAGGAGTATCCTATAGGTCGTCTAGGTTCATTATTATAGCTTCGTTTAGTAGTCTCCAGGCGTATAGCGTAGCTATAGTCGATTCTTCGATTCTTCACTTCTTTAGGCGCTTTATAGCTATAGTTCAGGTCCTTCGCCGGCGCGTGATGTAGCTAGGCTATTCTTCTTCGATTCTTCAGGTTCGTTGCTAGTATATAGCGTAGCTAGGCACTTCATTTAGTTAGGGCGCGCAACGTAGCTACTAGTTCCTTGGTTCGGTTAGCGCCTTCGGCTGCTAGACGGTTCTTCTTTATTCGGGCGCGCAACGTAGCTATAGGTCGTTCTTCGTTTGTTGGCGCCTTCGGCTACTAGACGGTTCTTTTAGTAGGATATTCTTGAGCCTTCCTAGGTAGTAGGTTTGAGCTTTCGATTATAAGTGACGAGCAATATATAGGCGAGGCTTAAGGGCGCTAGCAAATACTACTTAATTCTGCTAATCGAAAGCTGAGGAGGAGAGAGGGAAAGGTAGGAATATAGGCTACGCGATATATAGGAAAAGGGGGAACCCCCTACTAGGAAGCTATTCCTAGTATGGAAGCGCACCTATAACCCCAACCCTGGGTGTGCCTTGGGTGCGCCTTAGGTGCGCCCTCCGTCATAGTAGCGGCTTTAATAGCCCTCTATACTTCTCTCTCTAAACGGCGGTCCTTCTATATTATCGTAGTTATATAAGAACCGCTAGACATCCTAGCTAAGGCCTAGCCAAGTAAACTTTCGGCTGATTAATGCCTTTATAAGGTCTTGCCTAAGGTAGCCCGCGAATATCGAATTATAGGTTTCTTAAATAACTTAGGTATATAGAGGTTCGAAGTAAGGTAGCTAAATACGGCCCCTCTAATAGAGTCGATTTTCATTATTACTAAGTACTCTAATATAGAAATAGATAGGCCCTATTAGGAGGGGAACTACCTTATACTATCCTTAACTATCTAGCGAATTAGCTAGTACTAGTTATTGGCCTATAGTGCCTAGTCCTATAACCCCTTTAAAGGCTTCTTCTATAAAGGGTTAACTAGAGGGTCTAATTTATTCGCTATATCGTCTATCTCTCTATCTTAATCGCTTTCTTAGCAAAGGTATATCTCGCTCGAACTATTATAATATCGGCTAGAAGGTCTAAACTAACGTTCGTCGTCGTCTATCTAGGGAGGTATAGTTCTTTCCTTCCTATTACTAATAGGAGAGCCCGGACTTAGGTTTAGTATACTAAGATATAGCTCCTCTAGGCTTTTAATAGTTAGAAGCATCGCCTAGCAAGGCGTTTATCGAACTCATCTTTAGTATATCTTATTCTCTCCTCAGAGGGCGTCTAGAACTATAGCTTCCTTCCTAGGCTAGTATTTTAGCCTGAAGTTATACTAGGTAAGGGTCTCTACCTATCGAACTTATTTCTTACTTAGCTATTGCTTCTTTTAGAAGTTATTTAGGTTTTATAGTCTATCTAGACCTTAAACGAGGGGACGCTCTATAGCTCGGCATCCTACTACTCTAAATACTATATAATAGCTAAAAGCTCTTTATTATAGATTAGGTAGTTATATTTGGCCGGGCTATTCCTCTTTAAGAAGAAAGCAACTAGGTATAGGACTCCCTCGTTATTATACTAGGAGAGGGTATCCCTAATAGCATACCCTAATAAGTCTATTTATTACTATCTTTCGCTCTAGGTCCTATTACGCTAGGACTAGGGCTCTAATTAGGAGGGCCTTTAGCTATTAGAAGGTCTCCTTATATTATAGTAACTAGATAAATAGGATACCCTTCTTCGTTAGGGCTATTAGGGGAATTGCTATATTAGAGAACCTAGGGACGAAATCGCGGTAGTAGTTAGCAAACCTAAGAAGCTATAGACCCCCTTAATAGTTTAGGAGCATTCTTATAACTCTATAGCCTCAATCTTCTTAGGATTAGCCTAAATACCCTTACTAGCTTCGATAATAAACTCTAGATATTTAACGCTCTTAACCTTAAACGTGTATTTATTAATAACTTATAAGCCTATATCGAGGAGCCTTTTATAACTTTCTACTTTCTCCCTATAATTAGAGAGGGAGCTATCTAATATATTAATATATCGTCGATATAAGCCAATAGAACTTATAGGTAGTTTTATAGTATATAGTTAATAACTATTAGAAAGTAGCTAGGCGCCTATTAGGCTAAAGGGGGTGACTAGCTATTCGAATAGCCTATACTATATATAGAATACTATTTTCTAATTGTCTCCTTCCTTGATTCAGATCATAGAAGGTAGTAATTATATCTAGCTTTATAAACCACTTTGCTTTAGATAGGGACCTCAATATCTTAGTAATTAAAAAAGAGGGTACTCCTTCTAGTAATCTCGTTTAA
The DNA here is from genome assembly GCA_031001845.1 of Achaetomiella virescens. Taxonomy (NCBI): domain Eukaryota; kingdom Fungi; phylum Ascomycota; class Sordariomycetes; order Sordariales; family Chaetomiaceae; genus Achaetomiella; species Achaetomiella virescens. The sequence continues at coordinate 162,640 of JARNGD010000002.1, forward strand.
CCTATAATAATCAATATAGAAATAGAGGCCGCCTCCTAGCTTCTTAATAAATAATACTAGCGCTAAAGTAGGAGAGCTGCTCGCATAGATGAAGTTCTTATCTAGGAGCTTTAAAGGTCTTCCGCAAGACGATTAATTCCTTATATAATATATATATAGAGGTCCCTAGGGAGGGGTCTTATCCTAGCCGTTAGTGTCCTTTTCTAAGGGGATTTTATAGTCGATGCCTACTTAATATAGTAGAAGTTAGTTAGCTTATATCTAGTCGAATAGAGGAAGGAAGTTATAGTAGAGCTAGGCAGCTTCTTACGAGGATTGCTTATACTTTTTTAGGGCGAGGGCTTTCTCGATATCTATAAGGCTTGCTATAAAAATTTATACGCTCTCCTTCTAATTAGAGGGTAGTATCGTCTTGCCCTATAAACTAGGGCTCTAAAGATGCTCGCTATATATTATTGTACTAGGAAGTTGACCCCCTTATTATAGCTCTACTCCTTAACTACTAACCCTAAAGAGCCTATATAGACCTTATTCTTATAGGTATAACTTCTACTTATTCGGCCCTTATCTAGGGTCTTCTAAGGACAATATCCTCTACCTAGTCAATAATATAGAGGAATACCCTCTTTTGCTTATAACTATTAATATCTAGAGCAAGGTATATTATATTAGTGATATTGCTCCTCTTTAACGATAGTCTTAAGCTACTCGAGGTTAGGGGGTAATAGGAATATATAGGAGGTATAAGCGAATAAAGGCTTTATTAATCGTAATAGTAGAAGCAACTAGAATCGATCAAGGCCTTAGTATATAAGATACTATTAATCCTAAAGTTAATATAGACTAGTAGCTTATCTATTTTCTCTTAGCCTTCTTCTAAGCCCGCTCCGCCTCTAAATACTCCTAGCAACGACTTCCGCTAGGAGCTATCTTTTAACTCCTCGTCCTTGTTTCTATCTAGTTAGGCATATCTAATTTGAATCTACTAGGTCTTCGACTATAGGGAGCTTAGGAGTTGCCTTTTTAATACGCGCTAAGGTCTAGCGCGCCTTAGTAGAAGAAGGGGGTACTCTATACTCTAGCAGCCTTTCTATCTATATCGTATATATAAGCCCTCTCTATATTGCTGCTAAATCTCTTCTTACTTACTAGCTTAGCTCTCTTACTGCTAGTTCCGTTCTATCTTTAAATAGCCCTATTAATTCTAGTAGGCTCCTACTCTATCGTTAAGTAAGTGGTATAGAGAGGGGGCGTTTTAGCTCTAGGCGAGGTTCTAGCCTAGCTACTCCTCTAGTTAGGAGAAGGGCTTCGTATTTATAGTTGGCTAAATATTATTATATAGTAGGTTTTAGGCGTTTAGTAGCGCTTCTAGTCAAGGTTAGTGCTAAGCTCTTAGAGTATATAGATATAGGCAAGGTAGTTGGTTAGCATTCCTCGCTAGCTTATCTAAGGTCTATTATATCTTAGTTCAAGTACCGCTCTAAGTAGTCGATTTATATATCGTCTAGCTAGGTAGCGCCCCTACTATCTGCTAGCTCCTTTTCGAACTTAGGGAGGAAGGTAGCAAAACTTTCCCTAGCTCCTAGCGAAGGTTTATAAGCTAGGCAAGCTCGCCCTATTTCAAATTAGGGTCCCTATAGTATAAGGTCAGGTAATCGAGGAATGTATTTAGGTTGAATATATAGTCTAGGCTACTACTCTAGCGAACGTAGTCGCTATTGATCTCGCCCCCTTTTCGAGCCGGGAGAAGATATAGGCGAATTGGTCCTTACGATGGCCAATTATAGCTCTATCTACCTTAAGTTTGTTCCTTATCTCTAAAAGCTATATAGGAAATTCTTTCTATATTACGTCGAATCTTATAGGGTTAGAGAGGGTTAGCTTCTCCTTCGTCTAGCTAGGGGAGAGGGTAGTAATATAGTAGCTTAGGGGGCTATCGGCGGCGTTAGGCTCGAGGCGTAGTTCTTAAGGTAGTTTATAGGTTCGCTAGGTTCTCCTAAAGGGCCTAGATTTGAAGTTATGTTGCTTCTCTCTTGTTAGCATATTCGGCCTAGATATACTCGATTTGGCTTATCATCTAAGTCATTATCTATATTAGCTATTGGACCCTATCCTAGGGCTCGACGGATATATCTATAATATAGTAGCTCTCTTTTCCTTCCTACTATTCCGTTAGATAGTATCTTGCTATTCGACATACGGCTTAACTAAGCCTATAGCTAGTATCTTATAGGCGACGTCGTAGCTTACTCAGTCTCGTTACTAAGGTCTTGTGTGAGAGACGAGCAATATATGGGCGAGGCTCGAAGGCGCTGCTAATACTACTCAATTCTGCTAATCGAAAGCTGAGGAGGAGAGAGGGAAAGGTAGGAATACAGGCCCCGCGATGCGTGGGAAAAGGGGGAACCCCCTGCCAGGAAGCTATTCCCAGTGCAGAAGCGCACTTACAACCCCAACCCTGGGTGCGCCTTTGGTGCGCCTTGGGTGCGCCCTGGGTGCGCTCTCCGTCACATCTTGCTCTTTATTTAACTAGACCAAGTTACTAGTATCTTATAGTCGTAGATCCTAGTCGTGCCTAGCTACTCGGCTCCCTTAGGCTCGAGGTTACGGCCCTTATAATATAATAGTTAGGAATCTAGGATTCACTAGTAGTCCTCCTATAGGGTTGCTACCCTTAGGCTACTCTTTGCTCAACTAGGCCTATAGGCTAGTATCTCGCGGAACCTCGATACTTCGCCGCCTTAATAATAATGCAAGTATAGTCTAGCTACCTCGTTAGTGGCCCGATCGACCAATAATGTTCCATCGACTTGTTGGCAACGCGAATGCTCTAATACTTCTCTACGTTTGACGACAAAAGAAGGAAGTTCAGTATAATTAATGGTCCTAGGAGTATATTACAACTAGGTAGTAACGACTCTACGAGTATACTAAACTTAGGGAAAGAAAAAGGAAACGAGGGAAAATAGCTATTTAGTAGTAAGCGCTCCCTATAACTAGAGGGAGGCTATAGGTCATGTCGTCGCCTAAGTGCCTGCGCCGTTGTCAGGGGCAACGAGCCCGGGGGTTTAGGCGCCGGGCCGGGGCCACGGGCCCGGCTCCTTGGCCGAGGGCCGCCGAGGCCCTACATCGGGCTTAGCCCGTTACAAGACCGTACTATCTTCTACTCATATACCCACCGACCAACGCGCAGTAGATTGCACCACCCAGAGTCTATTGGTGGAAAACTCAATACCGCAAAACTCGGGGTCCGGACCCACTAGGCCCCACTTAGTCTAACCTATTATAGTATATATATATAGCTATAGCCTTGGCTTAGCTGTATATATTATATTACTTGACTAGTTTAGGCTTTAGTTTAGCCCAATGCAAGGTCGTTATTAAAGTGGGTCCAGCCCGGTTTTGTAGGTCCTAAAAATGCACGCCGCGAGCCAGTGGCTGTACGCTAGGCTCGAGCAATTGCAAGACTATAGTTTCCAGCCTGCGATATATGTAACGGGCTGAGCCCTAGATGGGCCTCGGCAACCCTCGGCCAACCCTAACCCCTGTACGCGCCCCTGCCCCTGAATGTCAACACCAATATCGTGGGCAGCGACCCCTATCGTGCCTGCCTCTTTCAGGTTGTTGCCTCTTCTGCCTAGGCAGAAAGGCTATATCATTAGATTAGGGATAACCTTCTTCTTCCTCTTTCCCTTTCCCTTCTTCCTCTTCCTCTTCTTTTCTCCTCAAGATTGGATATACTCGTAGAGTCGTCACCAAATAGTTGTAATACACTTATAGGACTATTACATTATATCTAATCTTTGTGACGGAGAGCGCACCTAGGGTGCACCCAAGGCGCACCAAAGGCGCACCTAGGGTTGGGGTTGTAAGTGCGCTTCCGTACTAGGAATAGCTTCCTAGCAGGGGTTCCCCTTTTCCTATACATCGTAGGGCCTATATTCCTACCTTTCCCTCTCTCCTCCTTAGCTTTCGATTAGCAGAATTAAGTAGTATTAGCAGCGCCTTCGAGCCTTGCCTATATATTGCTCGTCTCTTATAATCGAAAGCTCAAACCTACTGCCTAGGAAGGCTTAAGAATATCCCACTAAAGAACGACCTATAGCTATATTGCGCGCCCCGAATAAAAGAAGAACCGTCTAGCAGCCGAAGGCGCCGACCAAACCAAAGAACGACCTATAGCTACGTTGCGCGCCCTAAACGAAGAAGAACTATCTAGCAGCCGAAGGCGCTAACCGAACTAAGGAACTAGTAGCTATATTGCGCGCCTAACTAAATGAAGTGCCTAGCTACGCTACGCGCTAGCAACGAACCTGAAGAATCGAAGAAGAATAGCCTAGCTATATAACGCGCCCTTGAAGAACCGAAACGGCTATTTGAAACGCCTAAAGAAGCGAAGAATCGAAGAACCGACTATAGCTATACTATACGCCTAGAGACCAACGAATGAAGCTATAATAATAAACCTAAACGACCTATAGGATACTCCACTATTAAGATACCCGCCTCTATAGGCGTTAAAGAAGTTGCTAAGCGCTTTGCTTATATAAAAGGAAAGTAGAAGACAAAGAATAACCTCGCTACTAAGCTAGCTACTAGAGAGGCTAAACTAGCTTAGCGAGACGCCTAGATTACTAAGCTATACTAACTACTTGCTAACGCCTATAATGGCGCCTATTAGGATAAAGAACCTAAAGATACGAGTGAACGAGAAAGATAGATATACGGCTAGACTAAAGATATCGAGCACCCTATACTAGTAGGCGCTAGCTAGAAGAGCGATAGGCTCCTAGACCCTCCTATCTTTTATAACGAGGCCGAAAAGGATACGATGAAGTTTAAAGTATAGTACTAAGCTATCTCGAAGAAGCTAGAAGTCAATGCTAATCGCTTTGCTAACGATATAGCTAAGCAAGTATATATTGAGAGCTATATTAGTAGTAGGGTAGCCGACGTATTAGCGCCCTATTTATAGGATACTTATCCCAACCTAGTTTCCTCTTATATAAGCTCCTAGACTACTTATAATATAAATACTCGAACCTGAACTAAGTCGAAGAAGCCCTTAATACGTTCAACTAGCTTAAGCTAGCGACCTCTACTAACTTCGCCTCCTTTAAGAATAACTTCGTTAGGCTAGCTAGCGAACTAGATCGTAATAAGTCTAAGTAGAAGGCTGAATTCTATAGCCAGCTTACCCCTATACTATAGACTATAGTAGTACTTCTATATATAGACCCTATAGTTAATTTCAACTAGTTTGCTATATTATATTTAAATATCGCCTTAGTTAATAAGCATGCTATAGGCTAGACGATGGAGCTATACCGGGAACCTATATATAGCATATATAGTAGAGGTGGTAATCGTTATAGTAATCGCCTAAACCCTAGGCCTACTAAGCTGAACGCTAACGATGTCTAGCAGCTAACGACGAAGGCCGTTACTTTATCTACTAGGAAAAGGGGTATCTATTGAGGGACTACTCTAAGAGAGCTATAAAGCTAGCCTATACTACATCCTAACCGCGAATCCTATTATATATCTATAATCCTAGTAGGTATCCGATTTAGCACCTTCACCCCCTGATTTAATAATAGCGAGCTAGAATAGTACCTACTATAAAGAATTTAGCGATTTGGAAAACTAAATACCCTAAGTAAAATTGACTCCCTCCTAGAGATAAAATCGACTATAGTATAGAAGAATCTAGACTTCCTTACGAAGTATCTTAGCAGCGAGCCTTTTCTTACCTCCTATACCTTATTATTTAATAGAAGTTCGTTAACTACTTATAATACTCTAGTCGATATAGAAGCGAATAGTTACCTCTTTATTAATAGGAAGTTTAGCAAGCAACTAGTTAAACGACTAGGTTATAAGAGATTCTCTAATTTTAAACCTTACCCTATTAGGGGCTTTAATAGTTCTATCTCCTAGACTATTAATCTCGCTTTAAGAATATATTTAATAATCTAGAATTGAACGATTAAGAATAAATAGCTGACTATCGTCGACTCGTTATAAAGTTATTATTAGTCGGAAGTAGCTTAACCTCTATAATATATTAGCCGATTATAGACGCCGAAGACTACTATTCCTACCTAAGTAGGAACCTAACCCTAATTAGAAAGGAAGGATAAATATATAGTTAGACTAGTTACCTACGAAGCTACTAGACCTGAAGGATATCGAGGATATCTAATACTAGGAAAGACTAATAGAAGAAGAAGACTACTACCGCTAGATAGGCCGAGCCGTAGTCAAGAAGCGAATCGCTAAACTAGAGGTATAGGCGAATATAGAACCTAGGACTTAGGAAGCACCGAAGAAAGTAACAATCTTGCTTCGGCTAGCCAAACCCCTAAAGTCTCGACTAGCTACGCTATAAGATAAGGTTATCGCTAAAATAGAATAGAACCTTTAGGATCTTCCTCCTCCGACTAGGTAATCTAAGGAAGTAGAACCCCTAAAGCTAGCAACGTTGGTTGATCTATTAAAGTAGGGCGTTGATACTTAGGAGCCCTATATTCTACGTTACGATGCTATTAGCTAGTATAAGTCCCGACCCCCTAATATTATAGTAATTAGTATTACTACCTTCTAGCAAATTAGCTAAAAAAAGGGGCAATATATAGCCGTAATGGGTATTACTATACTCTACGAAATCGATAGGATCCTAGAGCTAAAAACGACCCTAGAGGGCGAGGATAAGCAACTACGTTAATAGGTACTCGAATAGGTGCCTACTTATTACTATAACTTCCTCGATATATTTAGTAAGGCCAAATCCGATATATTACTACTATTCTAACCAAATATAGACTATAAGATAGAACTCCTACTAGAATCGAACCTAGGAGACCTTGGCTATACTAGCTTATAGAGGCTCTCTGCCTAAGAGCTAGAAGCGGCCTAGAAATATATTACCAAGAATCTATAGAAGGGCTTTATCGAGCCGAGTAATATACTATAGGCGGCCCTGATCCTATTCGCTATTAAGAGCGATAGAAGCCTCTATTTCTATATCGACTACTATAAGCTAAATACAATGACTAAGAAAGATTAGTATACTACCTCTAATTGATGAGACCCTAGCCCGAATTGCCTAAATAAAGATCTTTACGAAGATTGATATCTAGCAAGCCTTTTACTAGATTCGAATTAGCCCTAAATATAAGGACTTAACGACCTTTCGAATGTAGTATAGCGCGTACAAGTTTAAAGTAATGCCCTTTAGCTTAACCAATGGACCTATAACCTTCTAGCGGTTTATTAATAGTATATTAATAGGCTACCTCGACGACTTCTATAGCGCCTATATCGACGATATCCTGATCTTCTCGGCTATATAAGAGGAGTATAAGATCTATATTCGCCGCGTTTTAGAACGCCTATATAAGGCTAGGTTGTAGGCCGACTTGAAGAAGTGTAAGTTCTATATTATAGAGACTAAATTCCTTAGGTTTATTGTTAGGACTAAGGGCATTGCTCCTAACCCCTAGAAGCTAGAAGCGGTCTGCAATTAGGAGGTCCTAACTACTATTAAGTAGGTATAATCCTTCCTTAGCTTCTACAACTTCTATTGCCATTTCGTCTATAGTATAGGCGTATCGCCTATCCCCTAACCAACTTAATTAAGAAGAACGCCTTATTTATTTAGACGTAAGATTGCTAATATATATATTTGAGGAGCTAAAGAAGCGCCTCCTCGCTAGGCTAGTACTAGCCTACTTTTAGTATAGCTAGCCAACCTATATTAAAACTAATACTTTATAAGGCATAGTTATAGGAGTATTCTCCTAGAAGCAGGACAACGGCTAGTAGCACCCTATAGCCTATTTCTCTAAGATAATATAAGGTGCTAAGCTCAACTACTATATCTATAATAAGGAGCTCTTAGCTATAGTATAGGCCTTATAGTATTAGAGGGCTAAATTGATTGGTCTATAGAGCGAAGAGCCTTTTCTGATTGTCTCTAACTATAAAGCGTTGAAATACTTTAGTATAAAGAGGCTATTGAATATCTAATAGATAGGATAAGCCGAGTTACTCTTGTAGTATAACTTCTATATTATATATTAGCTAGGAAGCAAGAACGTTATTGCTAACGCCCTCTCCTAGAAGATAGAAGACATACCTATATAGAAGGCTAAACGCGAAGTATACTATATAATATAGATCTTCGCCCTAGTATAAACCAAGAGCTATATAGAATAAGACTAGACGATTATAACGATTATAGCCTTTAATAAGGGCGTTGCCTACTACTAGGCTCTAGTTTCTAGCTAGTTGACGAGCTCTTAGAGGCTAACTATATAGTACCTAAGTTAGACGAATAGCGCAACTAGGCGTATATAGGCTGTTCCGAGTTCGCCCTCCTAGGCGACTAGATACTCCTATATAGCGGTAGACTAGTTATCCTATAGCTAGGCACTTAAGGACCTAGGTCATCCAGGAGGTATATAGCTAACTAGTTATAGCGTACCATAGCTAGAGTAAGACCAAGAAGCTAGTAGCTATCTAGTACTAGTAGCTAAGGATGAGCGGCGATATTAGGATCTTCGTCGACAACTATATGCTATACCGATTATCGAAGCACCTACGCGATAAGACCCTAGGGCTATTATAGCCAATCCGCTACCGTAACGGGCCTAGCAATGCTTAGTTATAGATTTCAACGAACTGCCGCTAGACATACTATAGTTATAACGCGTTAGTTATAATCGATCGACTAATAAAGGCATTATAGACTATTCATATAAGAGAAGCGCTACTACCTACGATATAGCGAAGATATACACAAGGGCCTATATCGTTATATAGCTTACCTAAGGAGATCATTAGCGACTAGGGACCGCAATTCCGAGCCGAATTTACCAATGAGCTATCCTAGATCCTTAGAATTGAATGGAAGCTAGTAATGGCAGGGTACTCCTAGACTACTAGGCAAGTCGAGAACCTTAACTAGTATATCAACTAGCGGCTAAGGCCGTTCGTCAGCTACTTTCAAGACAACTAGTCTCGCGCGATCCTAGCCCTCGACGCTATCTAGATAGGCCTTCTATATAATAGTACTAGATTATAGCTATATAAGGTCTTATTCGGCTTCCTAATACCGATGCTATTTAACTAGGAATCCCAAATGTAGGATTTCGACAACCCTCGGGAGCAACTGAACCGCAAATCGGCGTAAGAGATAGCCTACTAGATCTAAGGCTATATCGACTATATCCGATAGATGATTACGAAGGCCTAGGAGGAATAGGCGGCGTAAGTAAATCGATACCGCTACGAGCTAGATTTCGATGTCAGCGATTATATAGTTATCGTTAAGCAGTCCCCCGAACTAACTAGCCGCCTAAGCGATAAGCTTTCCTTCCCTATTATATAGCAATACTATAGGATCTCGAGAAGACTACTACTAGGGCCTACTAGCTCAAGCTCCTAGAATCCTAGCGTAGATCGACTAAATTTATAGCCGACTAGCTATAGCGGTACCCAAACAACCCGTTGCTAGGGTAAGCTGCTAAGAATCTGCCTAGTAAAGATATAGCTAGCTAAGAGGAATAGGAAGTCGAAAGGATCCTTGCTAGCTAGACCTATTATAGTAAGCTGTAGTTACTAAGCCTAGTGGCGCGGCTAGGACCTAGACCCGACTTAGTATCCGGCATTAGACTTCTAGAACGTGCCGGCAGCCCTAAAGTAATTCCACGATAACTACCTGGACCAGGCTAGGCCCCCGATCTAGCTCAACGAGTAGTTGCTAGCTACGGCTAAGGACTAGTACGCGAAACCTCACCTGGATAACGACAGGCTAGTAGCCGAGGGCCGGCACCTACGGCGCTCGCAATAGAAGAAATAAGGCCCGAAACGACGATCTTATAGTCGGCTTAACAATATAATACGGGGTACTACTTTCGACCTCTCTAGCTAGTAAAGCTCGAGGCGAGCTTTTTTGGAGGGGGGGGTTGTAACGGAGAGTATACCTAGGGCGTACCCAAGGCGTACTAAAGGCGTACCTAGGGTTAGGATTATAAGTGCGCTTCCGTACTAGGAATAGCTTCCTAGTAGGGGTTCCCCCTTTTCCTATACATCGCGGGGCCTATATTCCTACCTTTCCCTCTCTCCTCTCAGCTTTCGATTAGCAGAATTGAGTAATATTAGCAGCGCCTTCGAGCCTCGCCTATATATTGCTCGTCTCTCACAAGGAGAAAGTATATCTATTTAGTAAATCGATCTACTATTATAAGGATACTATTATACTTCACTCCTATTATTGTATCTTCTAAGACTAGTAGTTTTATAATAAAGTCTATTATAACTAAACTCTATAGTCGTTCTACAACTAGCAAAGGTTATAAAGGCTATAAGGTTTATATCGTAAGGCCTTTACCTTCTTATAAATATAGTATTTGCCAACGACTTCTACTTATAACTTTTAGAAGTTTAGGAAAGTTATAGTGCTATCTGACCTTCGCAATAGTCTTAGCAATACCTAGGTATCCTCCAAGTTCGACTTATAGATTTCTTTAATAAGGAAGTTGTATTATAATATATCAACGTAGGCCTTACCCTTATACTAAAGAGCATTCCCTTATTGGTAGACTCCCTATTTCCTAAGGTCGTAGCAATTCTATTCCTATTCCTTGATCTAGTTTAGGGTATTTAACATCTACTACTATCCCTTATTCTAATATTCTTCTCTAAAGATAGCATAATACTCTAAGATCTATTATAGAGGATATATATCGGGCTCTATCCTCTATTATTAAGATATAGCAACTTTATAGTCGTTAGTCGGTTAGGATTTATACTATAACGAACTATCTAGCTATTATCTAAATAATAGTAGTATTACTTTAATAGTTCTATTAAAGTGATCCGTCCTTCTACTTAAGGCGTCTACTTATATATTCTCTAAGCCTTTCTTATAGCGGATTATAAAGTTGAACTAGAAGAGGAATCCTGCCTAGTAGATATACTATCCGCTTATCAACTCCTTTATTATAGCGAAGTATACTAGGTTCTTATAGTCTATATAGACCTATACTTTATAGGTCGTACTACTAAGATATAGTCTCTATTCTCTAAATGCTTCGATAATAGCGAGTAGCTCTTTATCGTATATTAGGTAGTTCTTCTAAGGTCCTTAGAGCTTCCTAGAGAAGAATATAATAGGATATAGCTTGCTATTCTCATCTCTCTAACTAAGTTATACTCCGATTATAAAGTCTAAAGCGTCTAATTCGACCTCGAACTACTTCTTAGATCTAGTAATATAAGTATAGGATCTATAATAATCGTGTCGCGAATCGTCCTAAAAGCTCGCTTATACTCTTCTTGCTATCTAAAGACTATATCTTTCTTTATAAGCTTATATAGAGGTCTTGCAATATCATTGAAGTTCTTAATAAATATTCTAATAAAGTTGGTAAATCTAATAAATCCTTTTACTTCTATAGCGTTTATTAGCGTAGGCTAGTCCTTAACTACCTTGATTTTCTTAGGTTCGATTCGAATCTCCCCTAGCAAGATCTTAAATCCTAGGAATACTATCTTCCTAATATAGAACTCGCTCTTTTCTTTATTAACCAAGAGCTTATATTTATAGAGTATATCGAGTCCTCTTTAATATATTTCTTATATTCCTCGAGTATTTTAGAGTAGATAAGAATATCATCTAGGTAATAGACTATAAACTTGTTATAACAATTCTAAATTGCGTAATCGATAATAGCTTGGAACGTCGCTAGTATATTCGTCAATCTAAATAGTATAACAGGTATTTATAGTATCTATAAGGTATCTAAAATGCTATTTTCTATTTATTACCCTCCTTAATACGAATATAGGTATATATAGTTGGTAGGTCAAGACGTATAAAGTATTATACTCCTACTACTAATCCTATAAATGCGAAATTAGGGGTAGGGGGCACCGATTCTTTACTATTTACTTATTTAGCTATTAGTAGTCTATATATATCTAGAGCTCCCCGTTCTTCTTAGGAAAAATAGGACTAGGTACTACTAGTAATATCGATAGCCTAATATCCCTATCTTGAGGTTTTTCTCAAGATATCTCCTCAACTTAGTATCCTATTTCTTATTAATATAATATACCTTGAAAAACTTCAACTAGGCTCCTTCCTTGAGCTTGATCTCGTATCCTAAGGTCTAGTCTAGTAGCCCTTTAAGATACTTTACTTCGAATACTAGGTACGCCTTATAGTCGTCTAGGATCTGCCTATTTCTATATTCTTCGTTATACCTTTATAGTATATAAATTTGTTAATGCCTAACTCTACGCTCGCCGCTTTGAGTTCCGTAAGCTAGCTTTCAAATATAAGCTATCCTTGCTTATCGACCAAGATTATAGCTACTTCTTATTTCGCCTATATCTTCTTCTATCGTTTTATATAATGCTCTTGACCCTAGTGACTACCGCTTCTTCCTAAGTCTATAGGATCTATTTTATCCTTAATCGTCTTATATAGTAGATCTATAAATAATACTCTCTTTAGTATTCTACTTCGTTGTAATCCTTCGTCTATACTCCCTATCGAGTTTGTCGGATACTCCCTCTTTTCTTGAGGTCGTAGATAGCTATCTCCCTTCTAATCGATATCTAGGTCGTATTCCCTATACTATAGACGCCTAAGGATTATATCCTTATCCAGCCTTATATCTATAATGTCGAATACTACTTAGGTAGTTTTGCCTTCTACCTCGATATTAAGTAGTTCCGTCTCTCGTTATACCTATTATATTAGAAATAGTCCTTTAATGATATATAACTCCCCTTCCTTGATTCTCTAAGGAATCCTAAGCCTATTGATAAATGTTGGTAAGATAAAGTTGAGTTGTAACCCTCTATCTACTAATACTAGTACCTAGAATCCTTTTTAGTATATTATAACCTAAATTCTCTCGTCGGGTTTATCGTCCTAATTCTAAATTATAGTAACCTCTTATAGGCTTACTAGGAGGTTATAGAAAGCCTTTCATCTATATCGACTCTTCTAGTATCGTATAGCTTCTCTAAGATAATTTAATCTCTATTAGGCCTCTTAGAGGCCCTTAAGCCGTTTCCTAAACGCTCCTAGTAAATTAAGGCGTCCCTATCTATACCTTAGCTTATAGTATTAAGTGCTTAGTTCTCCTAAAGCTATTCCTTATACTTGACTTCCTATTTAGGGTCGATAGTCTCTCTTTTTCTATTTATAGTATAGGCGATTCTATTCCGCCTTCCTTATATCTAGCAGAAGCCTTTAAGATCCTCAATCTTATATTAAGCATGCTAATAGCAGTCCTAGCTTAGGCAGTTGCTATAGTCCTGCTTAATAGTCCTACGTTGCCTATATAGTTCTAGCTATACTCTCTTCGGCACTATATAAAGTATACTAGTACGTCTTCTATAGAAGTTCTAAAGGCTTCCTAATCCTCCTTCGCTATAATCGAATACTAAGGTAATAGCCTCTAGTTGACTATTAGCCCTAGTATATCGAACCGGCTAGTAGTTGTAGTCGTACTTCTCTTTAAAGTAATAACGATATCTGTCTATAATATACTAGAACTATAGAATCCTAACGTGATTTAGGTTCTAAGGATGAATCTAAAGGATATCTCCCTTAATAGTAGGGGCTTCTAATTCGAAACCATCCTATATAACTTCTATTATAGTTTTCCTATTGCTAACGTATATATACTACTAGTATTGCCGCTATATAGGGATTTATCGTCCTTCCCTTTATATAGCTACTTCGGCCTTCCTGAATTCCTACTCTAGATTATAGATATAGGTCTTAGGGATCTAGTTCTTTCTTATAGGTAGCAGTCCGTCCTACTTCCTAGTCTAAAGGTCCTACTACTAAAGGATTTCGTTGTAGAGCTCTTTACAATGCCCCTATATCTCGACTAACTACTCCTTATTGGTATAATACCTAGCTTAAAGGTATTCAACCTTGGCCTTAAGTTATATAAGCTGGTTTTCAACTATATTGTCTAGCTATATATCGCTAATATCGTTATTGGTATACTTAGTATTATAGTCGTCGTTGATTTCCTAATTGTCCTATTGAGCTAGTATTCTAGGATCGCTAATAGTAGTCCTAGCCCTAGTAGCGTAAGCGTACTACTATACCCTAGCGATGACTTCCTCTCTAAAAGCTCGTATCGCTATAATAGTGTCTTCTCCCTTAGAGTCGACTTCTAGTATTGCCGAGTCTATTATTGAAAATATACTCGTGACAACTAACCTCAACTACCTTAATATACTTATCGATAATAGTAGTTTCTTGGCCTAGGATAGGCTTCTAGTCCTTTTTCAGGGATCGGCATTCCCTTTTGAAGTATCCCTTTTTGCTATAGTTAAAGCAAGTAATCTAGGACTTATCTTTCTTCTTGCTTTTACCCTACTTCTAGGTAGCGTCTATATCTATTACGCCTAAGTATATACTATATAATATACTACTATACTAACGCTTCTATCCGACATTCGCCCTAATAATGGCCTATACTATACCGCTTCTACCCCTACGCTACTACTTGCGCTAGTATAGGCGATCGTCGATCCTAATTGCTATAGCAATATACTTATCGAGTAAGTCTAGCCTATCGATTTTATATAGCTCGTCCTTAACCTCTTCCTTAAGGCTATTATAGAATAACTATATAAGGCCCTCCTCACTGATCTTAGCACGAAGCGAGTCCTACTAGAACTAAGTAGCATAATTCGTGGCCGACTTAGTCTATCGAAGTCATACGAGTTGTTCCTATATATAGAGTTTCTCGTCTACATCTCTAAACACCTTATAGAGTTCCTCCTCGAATCTAGTATAGTCGCTAAAGACCTATTAAATGAACTCGTCCTAGTCGTCCTCATCCTAGTTCTTTAGGTAGTCGTTGAGAGTTAGTTCGAACTACTTAAATGCTCTTCCCTCTAAACGTGAGGCAGCGAAGCCGACCTTCGAAGCCTTGTTAGCGAAACGCTTAGGGTAGTACAAGAGGTAGGCTTTCATCAAGATAAGCTATCTAGCAAGTTCGTCCTTACTGCCTCTATACTTAGCTAGAGCCTCGAGTTTAGCCTTGATAGTAGCGCCTACCTAGAGCCGAGCATTCTTAGCCTCGAGCTAAATAATATGCTCTTAGATAGGTCCAAGTATCTGCTAAACTTAGGCTGCCATTAGAGTAGTGACGTTCGGAGTCGAAGGAGTAGGTATATTCGGGGTATTAGGAGCTATAATATATTGATCTTACACCGCAAGGGCAGTCGCCCCGCCCCGTTAGGGCAAGCGGTCCCTCTTACGCTATATTTTACATATAAGGCATCCGCTCTCGTGCTACGTCCCTATAGCTTGGTTGCCGCTCGGGCGCTCCCTATAGTCCTCTATAGTCTAGTAGTCTGGAACTTACCTTTCTAGCTTAGTGACGACGAAGCTGTAGGCGGCTATCCGGCCTTGCTCGCTACTCTAGTACGCAGCTTGCGCTATAAGTTTATAGCTCTAGCCTAGCGCTAGAGCCCGACGTATGTCTTCTTCCTTTTCTTCTTCTTAGCCCTTCCTAAACCTCTAGTTACTCTACCTTCCTTAGGGTCCTCCTCTACCCCTTACGCTCTAGTTCAAGTGTAAGCCTATACTCTACTAGTCTCCTAAGGTCTATAAGCTACGCGACTATCCGCGCTACGCTAGGGTAGCTTCCGAGCGCCTCTATTAGGGCGTATCTATCTCTAAGCTAGGGTCTCCCGTCCTTGAG
Organism: Achaetomiella virescens; assembly: GCA_031001845.1. Classification (NCBI taxonomy): domain Eukaryota; kingdom Fungi; phylum Ascomycota; class Sordariomycetes; order Sordariales; family Chaetomiaceae; genus Achaetomiella; species Achaetomiella virescens. The sequence goes on from JARNGD010000002.1 coordinate 178,395, forward strand.
CTCTTAATCCTAGCACCTAAGCACTAGGTAGGCTACGTCTCCAGGGCTCTCCTATAGTAGTAGAGCGGCGTAGGTACTCTAGGGACCTGTCTTTTAAAGAGGAAGTCTTTTAGGCCGATTGCTCCTATATAGGCTTATATTAGCAGCAAGCTCTTTGCCTTAGTTAGCCCTTTTATATACCTGCAACGGCTATATTATAGGGTCGAGTATATAGAGATCCGCCGCTTCTCTATAGTAATACGGACGTAGCTCGTCTGCCTACTATACTTGCTTCCTATAACGGGCCTTCTATTCCTCGATTATCGGCATATCCGTATCCAACTTTACCTATTCTAGGTAGGGCGTTTATTGGGCGTCTCTACTACTCCGTTGCTACTCGCTATCCTTCGTATATATACCTATAGCTACTCCCTAGCCTAGTCCTATTTCCTAAGTCTAGATACTACTAGTAGGGCCCTAGGGGTCCTCTAGGTTCTACATCGCTATAGCTAGGAAGCTATATTTATATAGACGCTATATATAAGCTGCGCTATCCTAGTCCTTTTAGCCGCTGCTCGGCCTTTGCCACCTATCTACTAAGGTATAGGTCAATAGGGGGTACCTAGGCTTTACTCTCTATATTACGTATTGGGGTTGCCTTATAGGCTCCTATTATAACCCTTAGGTAGCGCGCTTATATTGCTTAGAAGCTACGCGCAATCCCTTATAGGGTCCCTTTAAGCGGAGTAGGTATATACTAGGCTATTGCTCTATAAGATAGGACACTTCTAATTACCTTCGTATATATCTCGCGGGCTCGCGAGACGCTTATCCTATATATCTTTATAGCGAGTCTAGTAAGTATAAGCATCTAAGTTGCTATCTTTATACCTACCTCTCCCCTATAAGCTTTGAAGGATAGCTTATAGTCGAGCTAGACCCTAAGGAATCTAGCCGACTCGATAGGGGCTAGCCCCGGCTGCTCGCCTCCTAGTATATTAACTTCCTCGCTATATAGGCGCTATATCTATATAAAATAGATTAGCTCGCTCTTTATAGGTTCGAATTGTATGCCCCTCTCCTTAGCCTATTCCTTATATATCTAGTAAGCGCCCTCTAGGGTCCGATAGCAAGCTAGTATATTATAGCTAAAGGCTAGTAGGTTGGTGTCGTCTATATACCCAATAGTTACGAGCCCTATATACCTTAAGGGCGCGATATAGGGGAACTATAAAGAGGATAAAGACTAGGGATAGTAGGGACCCTTATAGTATCCCCTATATAAGTATAACCCTCTTAGACCTCTTACCGTCGAAGATCAGCTAAGTAGTCCTACTATTAAAGTAGCTGTATAGGAATAGTATAAGCTTCCTCTCGAAGCCTAGACTATAGAGTATATATATATATATATATATATTCCTACTCCGCTGCGCCTGTAGGCACGCCGGACCATCTACTACTAATTACAAAGGAAAACCGTGCCTGAAAAGGCTGGACTAAAAACCCCTGCCTCCCCTTTTCTAATCTAAATCTTTCGAATCCTTCTACTCTAGTAGAAAGGAAGGCTAGGTGGCTAACTAGGCCAGTGGTCTAGCCTAGTTCTAGCCGAGTGGCTAGCCTATACTCTAGGAGCCTCCCAGAGCCTAGTAGCCACCTAATAACCTTCCTTGCAAGCCCTCTCTCCTTGTTTCCCCCCCTATCGAGGGCCTTGTATAGGTCCCCCCGTAAGCGTATTGCTATAGCCGGCCAATTTTTTGGAATAGGTGGTTGAGGGCACTATACTACTAGATGTTTACTATTTCCCACCCCTGGCCGCATTCGTAGTAGGGGTAGGTATTCCAGGAACCTTAGCCCTAAAGAGGAAGTCCCTAAGGCCTATAACCCCTGTTCGGGCCTAGGTTAGTAGAAGCTCTCGGCCTTAGTAAGGCCTTTATACCTTTCTAGTGCCTTTCGTCGAACTTTGGCCGGCAGTTTCTAGTTAAGTAGTAGGTAGGGCCTGGTTCCGGGCCTATACCGTTGATACCGCCGCGTAGCCCCCTAGGCCCACCTCAGTTTCCAGGCTTTGTTGAGGGCCTCTTCGGAGTGCTTGCCCTGGGCCTTCCAGGCCGAAATTACTTCCGATGCTTCCTCTATAGCTAGGGCCTCTATAGGCCGCCTAGCCGCCCGTAGCTGGCAAAACCGGCTTTGGATCTTCTTGCAGGCCTCTTCGACTAGTAGACCTAGGGGTCTATAGCCTTCTAGAGGGCTTAGGAGGGTTGGCATCTGAAGTCGGTCTTCGAAGTCGGCTAGCCTCTAGTTGAAGTAGAGGTCTAGTGGAGGGACAAAGGTCTCGGTTTCTAGGCTTCGAATAGGCGTAGCCTTATAGGCCCCGGCTACTATATGTAGGCTCCTGCTCTAAGCCTTCTAGAGGTCCCTCGCAATGCCCTGTGGCCGACCCCTAAAGGGGGTGGGTATATAGAAGCTTGAAGCTCTATAGGCCAGGGCACTACGGATATATTTAGTATAGACCTCCGGGCCTTGACTAGCGGGGCCCCAGGTCTTAGCAGCTATTCTAGATAGTGCAAAGTCCTGCGTTTTCAGCTTACGCTCTATAGCCTCCTTATAAGCCCTCCAATTTAGCCTCCAATCTAGCCAGACCCCTAGGAATGGCTAGAGGGCTTTGGCTGTATTGTATCGAAGCCCTCCCCGGCTAGGTAGGCCAGGTTGACTAGGTTTGACCACTGTTTTCGGCCCTTGTTGAAGTGGATCAACTCGCTCTTCTCCCCGGCAAAGACCATCCCCCTAGATTCGGCCACTAGGCAGGTCTTCTAGGCCTCTTCTAGTTGCCGGCAGTTGGCCTGGGGGCCTCGGCCGAAGGCTAGTAGGTTGGTGTCGTCTGCGAAGCCTACTATGGCTACCCCCGGGTGCTTCTCCTTTAACGCCCTATATAGGGAAGCAATATAAAGGATAAAGAGGATCGGGGATAGTGGGGAGCCCTGTAGAACCCCGGCCTTGTTAGTATAGGCTGGTAGCCTGGCCGTCGAAAAAGAGCGTAGTCTCTCTGCCAGTTAGCCAGGCCTTGATCCACCGTACTAGCTATCCTAGGAAGCCGTAGGCTCGGAGGGTATCTAGTAGCCTTATATGTTGACTATATCGAAGGCTCCAGATATATCTAGTTGAAGTAGGGAGGCAGTTGCTCCCTGCCTCCAAGCCTCTTGAACCTGGGCCACTACTAGCCGAATAGCTAGTTCGGTAGACCTGCTCATCCTATTGCCTATCTCTGTCTGGTAGTAGGCCGTTCCGCTCCGCAGCCTCGGCTACCCTCTTGGCTAGTATAGCCTCTAGAACCTTCCCTAGGGTAGGTAATAGGGCTATAGGCCTATAGCCCTTAGGGGTTCTATACGTAGCCGGGGACTTCCCCGGCTTCGTTAGAACCACCGTTCTAGCCTTCTTGAACCTCTAGGGGTACCACTATAATTCTAGGCACCTAGTGTAGAGAACCGCTAGGATCTTGAATAGTGGTTTCCACAGGCCTTGATTAGGCCTGTAGGTATTAGATCTTCCCCGGGGGCCTTCCAAGGTTTGATTTTCGAGAGGGCCTCAGTTATATCCTCGATAGTAACCTTCTTCTGGACCTCGAATAGCTGCCGGTCGAAGGCTTGGGCGAAGGTAGTATCGAGGATATCACTAAGGTTAGCCGGTGGGTTTGGAAAGAATCTAGCTGCTAGAGCCTCGGCCTTCTGGCTATGTTGTAAGATCTGGCTGGCCAGGGCCCCTGAAGAGGGGTAGTTTTGGTAGATCGTTAGGTAGGAAGCTTTTTGTACGAGCCCACCTTTCGAGCTTCCAAAGTAGGCTTGGATCCACTAATGCCTTCTGTAGGGTGGACCTCCAGGCCCTTGCCTGGGCTAGCCGGATGGCTTTTGATCGCTCTCGTAGGCTCCGGTTGAGCCTTTGCCGGAGGTAGATACCTGGGGTTTGCTTGAAGGCCCTCTCGGCCCTCCTAGCCTCTCTAGTGGCCTGTTGGACCTCGTAGGTCCACCAGGGTGCCCGGAATCCCCTGTTCGGCTTTCGAGGAGGGGTACTAGCCTTGGCTATCCTCTGTAGCTCTTCTACTAGCCAGTCAAAGGCCTGGGATAGACCTTGTATTGTAGAGATTCTGGCTAGTAGACCCTGTTATAAGATAAATATCTACTATCGATAAAGGCTTTAATATAATAAGTTCTATTAATGCTAAAGTTAATATAAATAGGGGGCTATCTATCTTCTTCTCTATTCTCTTCTATTCTTATTCTACCTCTAAATACTCTTAATAACGACTTTTACTAGGAGCTAATCTTTTAACTCCTTATCGCTTTCCTCTATCTAGTTAGAGGAGTCCCTATCTATATCTACTAGTTCTTTAATCCTTAGGAGCTTAGGATATAATTTCTTAATATAAGCTTAGGTTGATATACTAGGACGCTATAGAGAAAAGTAGGTACTCTATAATCTAGCAACCCTTCTTTCTATACTATAGATACTACTTCTCTTTACAATATAACTCTATCTCCTTCTCATTAATCTACTTCGCTCGTTTGCCTACTAGTTCCTTATTCTGCTTTTATACTACTTGGCTAACCCTCGTAGGCTTCTAATCTATTATATCTTATATAGGGCCGCCTATATACTTATCGCTTTAATGCTTTGCCGCTTTCTAGTTAGGAGGGAGGTTCCTCGCTTATAGGAACGTTAGGGCTACCTTATCTATCCTCCTCTAGGTAGACCTTCGGGTATTGATATTAGCTCCTAGGAGGTAAAGTTCTTAAACAAATCCTAAGTAGTCTACTAGAAGGTGGAGCATTGTCCTTTATCTCTTCGTTAAGGGTCTTCCTAAGGTAGTTGATCTAAATAGCATATATTATATAGCCCCTCCTATATTAGCAAGCTACCTCTTAAATCGTAGGTAGAACGCCGTAAACGACTCTGTTTTACTCTAGGTTATCTAGTCTAAGTTATTAAGGGTATACTAGGCGATATTAGGATCCTTATATATCATAGTTAGATATTGGAGAAAGGCTATAGAGTTATAAGCGCCCTCTAGGCTACTACTCTTATAGAAAGTAGCTACTATCGACTATAGTAAGTCCCCTAGCTAGGAGTAGATATAAGTGAACTGATTAGCGGCGGAGCCTAACAAGCACCTATCTATATATAATTTTCCTTCCATTTCTAGCCTCTAGTTTCGATACTTCTTCTAGTTCCTATCGAAATATAGAGGATCTAGGAGCATTATCTTCTTCTTTGTCTAGCGAAGAGGCGAGGCTAGTATAATACTTACTATAGGTAGCGGTAGAGGTATTATTACCTATAGAGTAGTCTCGAAGGTTAGAGCGGACTAGGTTTATAGGGAGGCGAGGCCTTCCTAGATAGCTTAGATATATATCTAGTATATCTCGCTCTCTATAGCTTAGCAATTTTCAATCTCGATTAGGCGCTAGCTCTAGGCCGAAAGTAGTTGGAGGATCTAGGTTAGGGTAGTAGCCTCTTAGCCGCCCTCGCTCGTAGGTTATTGTTTGCCGATATCGTGATATTCGTCTATCAAGACTTTCTATTATACCTTGCTTAATAGAGGGCTTTCTATAGTACCTCACCTAATAGAGGGCTTTCCAATATACACTCGCTATATAGGGGACTTTCCGATATACCTCGCCTACTAAGGACTTTCCAATATACCTCGTTGGATAGAGGACTTCCCGATAGTACCTCACCTACTAAGGACTTTCCAATAGTACCTCGCCTGCTAAGGGCTTGAAGTCGTAATAGTATTCCAGTTATACCTAGCTACTCGGCTCCTTAGGCTTAAGGTCTTTGCCCTTATAGTATAATGGTTAGAATATAGGATTCGTGACCCTCCTATACTACTAAAGCTTATAGTCTAGGTATTGCTCTATTGCCTTATTTATAATACGAGCCTCGTAATTCTCGACTATCTAATTATAGAGGATAGGAGTCCCTTCGTCAGCTTAACTAATCCTATAGGCTAGTATCTCGCTATCCGACGTATAGCTTAACTAGCCCTAAAGCTAGTATCTTATAGGCAACGTCGTAGCTTACTTGGTTGTAAACGCCGAGATATTGCTCCTCGCTTAACTAGTCGAATGCCGATGTCTTATAGACCTATTAGTGCCGTATCGCCTGGTTGACGACTCGGACTTGCTTATAATAGTCGCGTCTAGAGTTCCCTATAGACGATAACGCGATTGACCTACTAGTCTAGTAAATACTCTATTCTTACGAAAAGAGGAAGATTAGATGTAATGTAACGGTCTTAGGAGTATATTTCAACTATCTAATGACGACTCTATAAGTATATCCAATCTTAGAGAAAAGAAGAAGGAGAAGAAGAAAGAAGGAAGAAGGGAACGAGGAAGAGGGGGAAGGATATAGCGAAGTGAGTGACGTGGCCTCTACCTGACTAGAGGAAGGCAACAACCCGAAAGAGGAAGGCACGATGAGGGTCGCTGCCAGCGATATTGGTGTTGACGTTTCAGGGGCAGGGGCGCGCACGAGGGTTAGGGGTTGGCCGAGGGTGGCCGAGGCCTGCCCAGGGCTCAGCCCGTACAGGCAGTGGAAGGCACTGTGACCTGTAGGATCAGGCTTAATGGGAGGGCAAGGCCAGGGGCCGGGGGTAGGCCGAGCCTGCATACTTGTTGCGCGTGAGCGACAAGATTTGGCTATTGGTTCCGGGGGCGGAACCTAGGAAGAAGGGGGGTATAAATTCAGGGTATAGACTTAAGGGGCAAAAACCAGGTCAAAAAATCCCCTAGGCAGTAGTGATAGCCAAGCGGCCTATAGCTCTATTGCCTATAGCTCTATTGCCTATAGCTCTATTGCCGAAGAGAGGACGATGGCTTCTGGTTCCGAGGACGGAACCCTAGAAGAAGGGGGGTCCTGTCAGGGCCTAGGGTGTACTAGGGTTAGGGTTGCCTAAGGGTTAGGGTTGTCTAAGGGTTAGGGTTGCCCAAGGGTTAGGGCTGCTAGTTACGTGAGCCAAATGCGGGGTATAATAGTAGGCCCGGATTCCTAGGCTTCGAGAGGATCAGAGTTCAATGTTACACCTTTCCGCCCCTACCTTTGTTGCTTCCTCATTGCTCCTACGCTTCCTGCCATCCCTTCACTCCTACGATAGCCTTCTAAGGACCCTAAGGTAGGGTCCCTGACACTTACCCGCCTAGACGAGAGCCTATAGGCTATAGTTAGAGCTTACTAAAAGTACTATAGATTAGAGAGCTTGCCAGATCCTTCGCTTTTCTTTAGTACCTCTCTACTTCCTATAGGGACCCAATATCGCGTAAGGGCTCTCGATAGACTAGTGACGATAACCTAAGGGGAGAAAGAGCCTTTCGCGTCTTTCTTACCTAAGTTCGAGAAAGAACTCGCGGATATGGATAGAGCTAGGTAGACCTTAGCCGTAAAGATCAACTACCTTAAGAACGCCCTTAATAGTAAGATACAGAGAGCGCTAAAGGGCTAGATCAATATACCGCAAGACTACGGCAAGTAATATATACGCTTTAAGATCTAGGTACTAACCTTGACAAGTTTCTAGACATTCTCTCGTTAAAGAGCCCCTCTAACCTCTAACTAGAAGGGCAGCTATACTAGGCCCCTACTGTGACGGAGGGCGCACCCAAGGCGTACCGAAGGCGGACCCAGGGTTGGGGTTATAGGTGCACTTCCGCACTGGGAATAGCTTCCTGGCAGGGGGTTCCCCTTTTCCCACGCATCGCGTGGCCTGTATTCCTACCTTTCCCTCTCTCCTCCTCAGCTTTCGATTAGCAGAATTGAGTAGTATTTGCAGCGCCCTTGAGCCTCGCCTATATATTGCTCGTCTCTCACACCTACCTAGGGCTAAAATGCCTATACCCTATGCTACCTTGCTAGATATATTAGATGACGACAGGCTAGTGGCTATAGGCCGGCGACTACGGCGCTCGTAATGGAGAAATGAGGCCCCGAAACGATAATCTTGTAGTCGGCTTGGCAATACGGCTAGGAGTGCTGTTTCGACCTTCGTGGCCGGAAAAGCTCGAGGCGAGCTTTTTTAGAGGGGGGGTTTGTGACGGAGAGCGTACCCAGGGCGCACCCAAGGCGCACCCAAGGCGCACCTAGGGGTTGGGGTTATAGGTGCGCTTCCGCACTGGGAATAGCTTCTTGGCAGGGGGTTCCCCCTTTTCCTACGCATCGCGTGGCCTGTATTCCTACCTCTCCTCCTCAGCTTTCGATTAGCAGAATTGAGTAGTATTTGCCAGCGCCTTGAGCCTCGCCTATATATTGCTCGTCTCTCACAGCACTTCTTCTTGCGCAGGCCACCAAATTCTGTTAAAGTGCGTCGCTCGCTTGTCTGCGTCGCTCGCTTGTCTGCGTCGCTCGCTTATCATAACGTTAATGCTAATCCTCGAATTTTAATAGAAATTCGCCCTAGGGTCGTGAATATGATAAATATCTTTAACACCTAACCAAATCGCGGCGTAAATTGTCTCCGATTTACACTAGACTATGCCCTTCCTATATCTGTTTATATATATATATATATATATATTCCTACTCCGCTACGCCTGTAGGCACGCCGGACCATCTACTACTAATTACAAAGGAAAACCGTGCCTGAAAAGGCTGGACAAAAACCTCTGCCTCCCCTTTTCTAATCTAAATCTTCCGAATCCTTCTACTCCGGTGAAAAGGAAGGCTAGGTGGCTAACTAGGCCAGTGGTCTAGCCTAGTTCTAGCCGAGTGGCCAGCCTATACTCTAGGAGCCTCCCAGAGCCTAGTAGCCACCTAATAACCTTCCTTGCAAGCCCTCTCTCCTTGTTTCCCCCCATCGAGGGCCTTATATAGATCCCCCCGTAAGCGTATTGCTATAGCCGGCCAAGTTTTTGGAATAGGTGGTTGAGGCACTATACTACTAGATGTTCCACTGTTTCCCACCCCTAGCCGCATTCGTAGTAGGGGTAGGTATTCTAGGAACCTAGCCCTAAAGAGGAAGTCCCTAAGGCCTATAACCCTATTCGGGCCTAGGTTAGTAGAGAGCTCTGGCCTTAGTAGGCCTTTATACCTTTCTAGTGCCTTTTCGTCGAACTTTGGCCGGCAATCAGCCGGTTAAGTAGTAGGTAGGGCCTAGTTCCGGGCCCTATAACCGTTGATACTACCGCGTAGCCCCCTAGGCCTACCTCAGTTTCCAGGCTTTGTTGAGGGCCTCTTCGGAGTGCTTGCCCTGGGCCCTTCCAGGCCGAAATTACTTCCGATGCTTCCTATAGCTAGGGCCCTATATAGGCCGCCTAGCCGCCCGTAGCTAGCAAAAACCGGCTTTGGATCTTCTTGCAGGCCTCTTCGACTAGTAGACCTGGGGTCTATAGCCTTCTAGAGGGCTTAGGAGGGTTGGCATCTGAAGTCGGTCTTCGAAGTCGGCTAGCCTCTGTTGAAGTAGAGGTCTAGTGGAGGGACAAAGGTCTCGGTTTCTAGGCTTCGAATAGGCGTAGCCTTATAGGCCCCGGCTACTATACGTAGGCTCCTGCTCTAAGCCTTCTAGAGGTCCCTCGCAATGCCCTATAGCCGACCCCCAAAGGGGGTGGGTATATAGAAGCTTGAAGCTCTATAGGCCAGGGCACTACGGATACATTTAGTATAGACCTCCCGGGCCTTGACTAGAGCGGGGCCCTAGGTCTTAGCAGCTATTCTAGATAGTGCAAAGTCCTGCGTTTTCAGCTTACGCTCTATAGCCTCCTTGTAAGCCCTCCAATTTAGCCTCCAATCTAGCCAGACCCCTAGGAATCGGCTAGAGGGCTTTGGCTGTATTGTATCGAAGCCCTCCCCGGCTAGGTAGGCCAGGTTGACTGGTTTGACCACTGTTTTCGGCCCTTATTGAAGTGGATCAACTCGCTCTTCTCCCCGGCAAAGACCATCCCCCTAGATTCGGCCCATTATAGGCAGGTCTTCTAGGCCTCTTCTAGTTGCCGGCAGTTGGCCTGGGGCCTCGGCCGAAGGCTAGTAGGTTGGTGTCGTCTGCGAAGCCTACTATAGCTACCCCCGGGTGCTTCTCCTTTAACGCCCTATATAGGGAAGCAATATAAAGGATAAAGAGGATCGGGGATAGTGGGGAGCCCTGTAGAACCCCGGCCTTGTATAGTATAGGTAGCCTGGCCGTCGAAAAAGAGCGTAGTCTCTCTGCCAGTTAGCCAGGCCTTGATCCACCGTACTAGCCATCCTAGGAAGCCGTAGGCTCGGAGGGTATCTAGTAGCCTTATATGTTGACTATATCGAAGGCTCCAGATATATCTAGTTGAAGTAGGGAGGCAGTTGCTCCCTGCCTCCAAGCCTCTTGAACCTGGGCCACTACTAGCCGAATAGCTAGTTCGGTAGACCTGCTTCCTATTGCCTATCTGCTCGTCTAGTAGTAGGCCGTTCCGCTCCGCAGCCTCGGCTACCCTCTTGGCTAGTATAGCCTCTAGAACCTTCCCTAGGGTAGGTAATAGGGCTATAGGCCTATAGCCCTTAGGGGTTCTATACGTAGCCGGGGACTTCCCCGGCTTCGTTAGAACCACCGTTCTAGCCTTCTTGAACCTCTAGGGGTACCACTATAATTCTAGGCACCTAGTGTAGAGAACCGCTAGGATCTTGAATAGTGGTTTCCCACAGGCCTTGATTAGGCCTGTAGGTATTAGATCTTCCCCGGGGGCCTTCCAAGGTTTGATTTTCGAGAGGGCCTCAGTTATATCCTCGATAGTAACCTTCTTCTGGACCTCGAATAGCTGCCGGTCGAAGGCTTGGGCGAAGGTAGTATCGAGGATATCACTAAGGTTAGCCGGTGGGTTTGGAAAGAATCTAGCTGCTAGAGCCTCGGCCTTCTGCTATAGGTTGTAAGATCTGGCTGGCCAGGGCCCCCTGAAGAGGGGGTAGTTTTGGTAGATCGTTAGGTAGGAAGCTTTTTATACGAGCCCACCTTTCGAGCTTCCAAAGGAGGCTTGGATCCACTATGCCTTCTGTAGGGTGACTCCAGGCCCTTGCCTGGCTAGCCGGATGGCTTTTGATCGCTCTCGTAGGCTCCGGTTGAGCCTTTGCCGGAGGTAGATACCTGGGGTTTGCTTGAAGGCCCTCTCGGCCCTCCTAGCCTCTCTAGTAGCCTGTTGGACCTCGTAGGTCCACCAGGGTGCCCGGAATCCCCTGTTCGGCTTTCGAGGAGGGGTACTAGCCTTGGCTATCCTCTATAGCTCTTCTACTAGCCAGTCAAAGGCCTGGGATAGACCTTGTATTGTAGAGATTCTGGCTAGTAGACCCTATGGCCCCCGGTCAGGTAGGCCGATAGCCGTAGGGAGGAGGGCGGCCTCGGCTTGCACCCTCTTTTTGTCCATCTTGGCCCAGCTCCAGCCCTAGGGGGCTAGGCCCTCTCCTTGAGGCTCTTGGTCGACCTCAAGGACTTGTAGGTAGTGGTCGGATTTTCCCCGCTCTTCGATGCCGTAGTAGGCAGTTTGTAGGCCTATAGAGGCCCAGAAGTGGTCTATTGTAGAAGGTCTTCCTCTCTAGGCACCCTGCGGCTCCCTGGTTATAGCCCCCCAGGGGGTTCGAAGGTCGAGGTCCCACTAGGGCTAATTGTAATAGGTCTTCGGCTTCCTGCTCCTCCCGGCCGAAGTAGTCCTATAGTGGGTGGAATAGGTTGAAGTCCCCTGCTAGGATTGTAGGTAGGCTTGGCTTAGTCCTTCCAAGGAGGGCCTTTGGGACCCCCTTCGAATTAGGAGGGTTGTAGATCGACCAGACCTCTAGGCCCGGCTCGAAGTTCCTAAGCCGGGCCCAGCACCACTCATCGGTAGCCTCGTAGTCCCACTGGCTTATTGGGAAGCCTTTGCTTATATAGAGGGCTGTACGGCCCTCTTGCGAGTGGACTAGGTAGTATTTGCAGCTCCTTGGGCAGTAGGTTGACTTAGTCTGCGGGTTGATCCATGGCTCCTATATTGCAAGGATGTCGTATTTTGCCTCTTCGAGTAGGACCTGAAGCGATTGCTTGTTGCCTTCAACATTCCATAGTAGTATAGATACTACCATTGCTCATCCATATGGATCTCGGCTGCTTGGCTAGGCTGGGGACCTAGTAGGCCTAGTAGACCTAGTAGGCCGGGCTGGCTGGGCGGCCTGGGTGGGCTGGGTAGGCTGGATAGGCTGGTGGGCTGGTAGGCTGGATAGGCTGGGTGGGCTGGTAGCCTGGTGGGCTGGGTAGCCTGGGTAGCCTGGCAGGGCTGAGAAGTGGTGGGTAAAGCGGGTATAGTGGTAGTTAGTCGAGCTTGAAGTGGGTCACGGCCAGCTTCCTCTATATAGGTAGGCCTTCCCCTCTTCCTCTTCCTGCCACCTCCTGGAATCCGTCGGCCTCCTGGGTAGCCTCGGTGGCTTGGGTGGCATAGAAGGTAAGTATTGGGTTCGGGGGCTTAGCCGGGGCCTCGAAGGTCCTTGGCCGGTGTGGTAGGCCTCCCTAGCCTCCTCCCTAGCCTTAACCCCCTGCGGGCAGGCCCGAGACCAGGCCGTATGCGGGCCTCTACAGAGGGCACTTAGTAGGTAGGCCTTTGTGGGTAGGGCAAAGAGCCTCCCCGGCCTTCCCACCTTCCCCGTGGGCCTTAGTTCCACAACGTGGGTATAAGGCCTCCTTCTGCGGGCAGTACCTCTATATATGGCCCCATTTCCAATACTTGAAGCACTGGATAGGGTCTAGGGCGGCCTAGTAGGGCTCGCAGTCCCATATCTGGGCCTTCCAAACTATCCCACTATCGCAGGCTCTCTTGGCCTCTTCCTGGTCTCGAAGAGCCACTAGAACCGTAGCCTTCCTTCTTTCAGGGTGCTTTGGGATTCGAAATTTGACCCTGTCAACCGACCGTAGGCCTAGCTCTTGGCCGAAGTCCTCCTCGGTCTCTTCTCCTAAGTCCCTTGTAGGTAGGCCTTTTAGTAGTATAGCGAAGGACCTGTGGGCCTCCTTGGCCTGTTGGCCGAAGGCCTGCTGGATCCAACTACTATTGGCCGAGTGCCACTCTTTTAGAGCCATAGTTTCGAAGGTTACGATTGTATCCCACTAGGTAGGGTTCGGGCAGCAATAGCCCCTTTTCTAGCCGAGGCCTGGTTAATAGCCTGGACTATTTCCTGTGGGCCCTCTTCGTCTGGCTAGCCGTGTGGCCAACTGCGCGGACTAGGATCTCCCGGTGGAGCCTAGCTGGCACTACCTTCTTTGGCTGGTCGAGAGAGTCTGAGGGAGGCCCTGGGAGGCTACGGCTGCCTAGGTCTTTGGCTCGGGGGTCTTCTGGCTGTAATAGCCGCCTTGACCTCCTCGGCTACTACCTTTCGAAGGCTAGCCAGTAGAAGGTTGTCTAGCTCGTATAGGCTTTGTAGAGCCTGTTGTAGCTTCTCAGCTAGGGCGTTGGCCTCTTCTTTCTTTTCCGGGCTAGCCAGGCTAGCTAGTTGGTCGATGAGGTCGTCGATTGAAGGCTTAGTATTGTTGTGTGGAGGGGGGGAGCCTGAGGGCCCCCCTTTGTTCTGGCCATCGGTATAGGGTAGGTCGGTTGAGGCGGTATAGGGTAGGTCGGTTGGGGCGCTGTAGGGTAGTCGGTTGGGGCGGTATAGGGTAGGCTGGCCGGTAGTAGTGTGGTGGCTGTGCGAGGCTGGTTGGGTGGCCCGTGCGTAGGTGAGGGATTTTCGTCGCAATGGTCGTGGTCGGTGCCCGCTATATAGGGTGCCCTGCGCGGCCACGCAAGGGCTCCCGCGCAGGCGAGGCTAGTATCGTTAGATAGAGGTTTTCGAGCTCTTCTAATGATACCGAGTTTGTCGGTTTTGGCGAGGTTGCGGCTAAGATGCAAAAGAGCGAAAAATCCCCTCTTCTATATCTGTTTTATATATTGTTACCTTCTTGATGCGAAGATTTATTTATAGTGAACTGAGGCGGAAACCTCTGGGGCTTCAGGGGGGTTGTCATTCGGGCCCACTTCTGCTCAGGGGGAGGCCGTCGATGTTTTTAGCATTGCTTTCATTTGGTGAAGTTTCTCACGTGCAAGCCACGTCACGTATATAAAGCTACCAGGGACGCCCACTCAGGGCTCCTGGGTGGGCAGGAGGCGGGACAACAACAATCAACGTTCTTTTCTTCGGTGCAGACTGGAGAGGGTGAGGCTCTGACCAGAGGGCCAAAGCCATCCATTTGAGGATTGCGCCTTGCAGAGGGCTCCAGAGACACTTTGAGCCATGGCTTGTTGAAGCCTTCGTCCCTCCCCCAATTCACGGCATCCGTATCACCAGACTGCTTGTGACAAGCAGTGGGTATGGTATGTATGTGGATTTAAGGTGCTGCGCACCAGTTCAATAGTGCGTTACTAACAAACCATTGTAGAGCCTAGTCCTATGATTAATCCCTGCAGCAGGTCCACATTGACCCTGCCGGCGAACGTTGGTTAGTGACGACTAGAAGCCGAGATGGAAAGTACTATTCAAAAAGACTTACATGTTTCTCCGAGTGCTAGTTAGACAATACTATTAGTCACTTTCTCGAGTATATATTAGTAGCAAAGAAAATGGCGGTCTGCATACCCACCCTCCGCACCAACTCCTTCTCCTCAGAGCAAATAAGCAAGCAATCGTCGTTCTCGTCTCTATAGATTATACTGCTGCCCATGTAAGTATATTCAATCTTGACTTCGCTACTATGTGATAACTAGGTAGTTAGATATACTAAAGCAATCGGAAAAACAAATGCAGCTGAGATAGAAAGTCGGCTACGAATATACTAACGTGCCGTCCTCGTCCTTCAAGATAAAGCTCGGCATCCTGGGCGCACTTCGTAGGATAATTCCACGGCATTGCAGCAACACTACTGCTTCCTAGAGCGAAAATCGTAACTATAGCGAAGAACTTCATTATGAGTAAGGTTGAGATTGCCAGGTTAAAGTGTTTGCCACAAGGTATAGGTTGCAGATTCGATTCATCTAGGACGAGAAGTTGGCTCTTAAATAATCTACAGTGAACAACCTATAATTAGAGATAGGGAGCTGCCTATAATCATTGTAGCTCCGCATTATCGTCAGTGAAGCATCAATAGCACCTTAGCCAATTTCTATACGTCATTGACCATCATCGATCTAATCATAATCTATCTCTAGAGTCAATGCTTGCGGTTTGACGTCATACCCTCGGTGGCATAACTAGAGAGCCTCTCCTCCAGATTATTTTTCTTCCTAATAGATGAGTATATCTTGGTCTCATCATCTCTAGGGTATATACCATAGTGTGACGGAGAGCGCACCCAAGGCGCACCCAAGGCGCACCCAAGGCGCACTCAGGGTTGGGGTTATAGGTGCGCTTCCGCACTGGGGATAGCTTCTTGGCAGGGAGTTCCCCCTTTTCCCACGCATCGCGTGGCCTGTATTCCTACCTTTCCCTCTCCCTCCTCAGCTTTCGATTAGCAGAATGGAGTAGTATTAGCAGCGCCCTTGAGCCTCGCCTATAATTTCTCGCCCCTCACACATAGTAAAGCACTTCATTTGCAGAGGCTAGCTCGGGAGTAGTAAACATATTATAATCTAGAGTGATGACGCATTACATACCTCGATCATCAATACCTATGTTAGTCCGTGATACTGACCTATATATTACAGGCTAGAGCAAGATTAACTATCGGTAATACAAAAAAGACCGAAATCTCCAGCGAAGACGAGCCTGATAGCGACAGCCTCGCCGTTGCTCCTAATATTAGTGGCAGCGGTAGCCACGAGTCGGAGCCTTTGCCTGCCAGTTGGGCGCACTACGACAATAGATAGTTATACATCAAACTACAATAGCAGAGATCTCGACCAGGTTTCGCGGCATCTCGTATTGGGCAGCCTCTAATGCATCGTCATAGCGGGGTAGCTCCGGGGCCGAATTGGCAGGGCATGGACAGTTATATAGCACGACAGCCACCCATCTCAAAACCTTGCGTGCCAGCTATTCACTTTACTCCTCGTAGATCAACTTACAGGGCGGTTCGATTCAACTAAAGCCCTGATTTCCAGCTAGACGACGATGTCTTCGACGATACTTCATCCCGTCCCGCCCAGCTGAGAAACATCAGACTGGATCTTAACAATAAGAAGAGCCTCAACAAGTGGGTCCCGATCACGATGATAATAACAAAGACGATGACGATGCTATATAATCGAGGGCAACAACGATGTCCTGCCCGACAACGAGATACTGTACATCGCAATACCCGATTCCGGACACCTGTGCAGACTCCGGAGCGTGAGGCGCCACCAAATGCCTCTCTAGCATAGCTCTCGGACCGAATACTACGACATTGACGATGTGGAAATCCAGCAGGAAGCTCTCATCCCACCTGATCACCCTCTTGCACCCTCGTTATAAACAACGATGCTGATGTTTTTGGCTGACGATAGCGTCGATGACAATGCTTACAACGAACATCACGAACCTGTGGGGGTCAACTGACAGCCCTCCTCAGCGGCAACAAAAGACTTCTCCAGCTGCTGCAAAGTGAAGTACGGTACTAGGGAAGAAGTCGGCTATTAGGCCAAGCTCGCGAAGCGGAAACATGCTGGGCATCGTTTTACTCATCCCACCTCACAGAACCTCGACCTCTTGCAAGACCACCCATTAAACTGGTACTCTCCAGCGTTAAGAATGAGCATGACATGCTCTTTTCCATAGGCCGACCATCCCACAAAACTATCACCGAGCCAGCCACCCTCAGAACTTCGAAAATTATACTGGCTCCCCAGCCATGCGCAAGCAAGACGACAGTCTCCTTGTCTATAGCCTGGTTCCCAGACGGCCAGGAATGACTGTTCTGCCCAGCAAGTGAGTATAACGTTACGATGAAAAGACAGACCCAACAACTGAATCACCACTGCCAGGGCCAGACGGTTGTCTGCGGCAACTTTGACCAAGGATCCTGGCATTCGACCGACGTGTATGCTGCCGTCGTCAGCAGCGTAAATGTCAACCTCGCTTTGGTGGCCGTTCAAGACCTCGAATGCCACCAGTTCGACTTCAAACACCACATTTTTGAACGCCAAGATCCCTGACGAGGCTGGATACTAATTACGCTCAGCCACCCGATGGACTCGACAAACCGCCTGGTATGGTTTAGGCAGCTGCCGTACCCGAGCGAGATGACGGAATCGGCCTTGCATCATGTCGCAGGCGCCCGACCCAGACCTGGCGGGTGGTTCGGGAAGCCGACGCTAGTTTCCATCAATGACCGTGCGAACCTGAGGAAGGGCCGTCGCGGTTCTCAGTCTCCCGGGCTGGAGATAACAAATAGCATCAAATTACATTTAACGTTATGCTGCTCTGGGCAACTACCGACAGCTATCAGCGGCGAGCAGGCTATAAGCTGGTCGGCGCCTCTACTAGAGCCGATTGAAGCGACAGCGCCTACAGGCCATGATATGGCACTGTCGACACTCGTAGATGAAGTTCGGCAAGACGTCAGAACACTCCTCGCAGCGGTGTCGGCCGCCACGCGACTTCCAAGAGCGTGGCCGGCACCCGTGGTTCTGCATCAAATTGGCTGCTTGCCATTGCACGAGATTCTCCCGCTCCCTGTGCGCCATCGGCCGGGCTTCGGCATCTCGATCCACGATGGCATTGGCCCGGTCGAGCAGGTTCCTCTCATCCCACTGCGCGCACCCGCACGTTTTCCAGATTGCACCGCACACGTAGCAGAACTGCGCGCCACATCGGCAAGCTGGCAGCAGTAAAGAACGGTCTGTGTCAGCATCTTCTCACGACGGCAATCAAAAAGGTAAGATTGTGACCCACTGATATGGTTGCAGCCAGTGTTCAGCTCTACGAATCTAGCGCACGAGTAGCAGCGCTGCCAGCACTCGGCAGCCGCCAGCCGAAGCATGTCCTGCGTTGCCAGGTCCTCCGGACAGTCGCTGTTGGGGTGCGATGCGGCTTTGCACACAGTGCACGTCTGGCCGGAACACCCGGCCCGGCAACAATAGGCGACATCGTTGATGATAAACGCCGGGGGTACAAACGTGGAACACCCTTTGACATGGCAATATGTCCGGTTCGATATGGGCGTGTCGAACTCGAGCTTCTTGGCGTTGTAGCGTCTCAAGACGTCACGCGTGAGGAAGGCTTTGCACGAGTCTAGGGATCGCCTCGCGGCAGCACTTCGGAGGGAAGAGGGTCTCGTCGCTGAGTGACGCCGTGAAGAGCGATCTCAAACAGTCCCGGCAGTACTCGTGTCCGCAAGAGAGAGGTTGGGTGAGGTTGAAGCCCGGATGACGTTCCATGCACGAGACGCAGGTTCTGTGCGCCGACTTGCTTGGCGGTTTGACGTTCTGATCGCGACGCCTGCTCTGGGCCCAGGAAGACGACTCAGCCTGGCCCGGGTCGGCTTGGGGAAAGAAGAGGCCAGCCGAAGTGTTCTGGATATGGAGACGGAGAAAGAGATGTTGAGCGCCCTCAGGCTCTCGAGGGTGCCCTCGTCGGGTCGTGGGCATGAGCCCCATATGGTATTTGTTTCTGGCGCCTGGCGACGGCGCTCCATCGCTGTCCGCTTAGCTCGAACGCCAGCTCCCTGTCCCGAGTCAGCTGCTCCTCCTCTGATAAGGCGTGCCAATCAGGTCAGCGTCGGTCTCCACGGCGATGGCAATGCTCTTGCACATAGCCTCATCCGCCAGAATCTGTGCTGTCGCGTCAGGTCGGCGCGGTAGGCGTTAACAGCGGCGATGAGGTCGTCGCTAACATCACGTTCCTCCTGCGCGACCCTTGCCCTTGGGTTTGTGGGCCACGGTTATCTCCTGGAGGTCCCTCGAGCTTATCTGGATGATCAGACTTAGCGTCTGCGCGTCCACCCCGTTGCCGTGGAGGATGTCCATTGTTTTTTTGCCGATGAAGTCAAGGCAGCTAAGGTTGATGCCGCGGTTATGAGATAATGAGTGAGATTTCAGAACGAAGAGTCAAGACCCGGGCCCTGGTCCCCGCAATGAGCAACCCAAGATATCCGAATCAGTGTTTGCGGCTGTTCGAGTCGAGACCACCAAATCATTTGCGAGTTTGTTGTTCGCAGTCGACGAGTTGTTTCAGGTGTGGCCAGAGCACTGGCCCTGCCCCACTTCCAGACAGCCTGCCTGCCTGCCCACCACAGTTTAGCTGAGCATCATCATCAGAACCAGTTCTGCCAGTGTTGTAGCCTCACGGCAGGAGTGCAGTGGTACGCCTCAATCTGCGGGGTCGAGCACGAACCAAGATTCAGGCTTCAGCTGGATTCATCCGACTGTTTTTCCAAGAACAACCCGGCGCCGCGCCCATCAATCTGAAGCCACCAGCCTTTTCGCAATCTTATTGACTAATTATCTCGGCCCTTCCACTGCAAGAATATAGGCCATCATCATTCGCGCTACTCAATGTTACAGGCCCCGACTTTGAGATTAATTGTAAGGTGTTCACATGTATCTGTCGTTATGGGACAGGCGGTTCTTACAGGTGTAACGGTCTCAACGATTTGATTTGCAACTGGTTGGTGACGATTCTACGAGTATACTGAGCTTGAAGAAGGAAAAGGAAAAAGAGAGAATCTGGCGGTCTGTGAAGCGCTGATAAACCAGGCGCCTTGTCGGGGTACCCTGGGACACAATGTGGGAATAGCTTCATCCAGGGATCGAATGGTCTGTGCTCGGCCGAGGGTCACCAGGGCCCACCTCCGGCTCAGCCTGTTACAACCTGCTAACCCAAATTGTAACGGGCTGAGCCCGATATGGGCCTCGGTGACCCTCAGCCTCTCCATAATCCTCCGCGATGTTCCCTCCACTCTGCTTTGATCCGTAATCTTGTGGTTCTAGAACCACGGTTTCTCTTCATCCCCGGAGCTTACATCTTAGCCTGCTGATCTTTCATCTGGGAGCCCATCGAAAGCCCTTCGCCTTGAGCTCCTGAAGTAGGAGCATCGCGCTTCACAAAAGGTTGACTATAGCACAGGGAGCATTCCATATGTGGAGTGAGACGCGAATAGCCCAGCTTTCTTGACCTGGAAAGTCCACTTTGTAGATATGACACTGACCGCCGTCAAAATACTTCTCGCTCAGCACAAGGACGTGATAGTCTGATCGGAGACCGGCGACAGTATAGGGATATTTTGTGAATGAAACACCCCAAGGGTTGGAAGTCGTCATCGAGGTTGGGCAAGTTAAGATATCCTCGCGGACTGATGCCAAGGATGTGGGAGCAAGTTCTTGCGCCCCTAGTAGAGGACATTTATATACGGTGTGTAAGTCGGCTGCGTCGTGGTGTTGGGGTAAGAGGCACGTCGCGGTGTCTGTGAAAGAGGTTTTGCCGTCAGACGCAGTCGCAACAAAGGCAGACAAGAGAGTGATGTAGGCGAAGTGCGTTATAGAGGCAAGGCGGATAGATTGATGGATAGATGGATGCATTTTATTCCTCCCATAGACACTAAGCCTGAAGGGGCTTGGCACGCTAGCTACATCCGATTCGTCCATTTCTGCCGTGATCTCGTGGAAGGCTGCAACCGCGAACAGGAGAAATAGGAGACAGGTAATGGCCCTTCTGCTTGAGAACCGAGCGGGCGACGTTGCAGTCACAGAGGAGGTGGTCAAGGCTGCAGCCGGCATGAAGCTTGTAGGGATAAAATCATAGCATTCCTTCTTCGACAGCGGCTTTCTTCTATCGGGGCCTCTATCACGGAGGAGGTATACTTGACTGCATCTGCTTGCGGCTAGCTCGCTGTCCTTAACCCTCTCTCGTCACTTAGCCACTAGCCTGATTAAAGAGGAATGGGTTACAACCGCTAAGTTTTACCTGGCCACCAGGAAGGGAGACCGCTCAATCAAATGCTTCCCTAGATGAGGCGTCTACCCGGATACCGCCAACGTCAAGGGGTCACACCTTCATAGATTGCTGCAGAAAGGGGAAACACGGCGGTCGTTGATATCCTTCTAATGACGGGGGTGTAAACGCTAGATCCGTCGTGGGGGTGGGGGGGTTGGTCGCCGATCTTTTGGCCGTCCGCCCGAGGTTTCGACAGAATTGTGGCTATATTGATAGACGCTAAAGCACGCGCGGACTTTGTCGACGGAGATGGGCAAACCGATATCGGTGGCTAGAAAACATAGTCACTGCCGTATTGTCGATCTCCTTAGCCGACTGGAATCTAAGGAAGAGGATTAGCGGTCGCTTGATGACAAAGAGGGCATGTCGGAGACGGGAAGAGAAAACCAGTCAACAAAAGGCTTTATCGACAGGTCGACAACCCGTAGTTGTGGATAAGTTTCTTGGGCTCTGGGACCTATAGCGGTTTAGTGTTACTCCTTTCCGTCGGCCTTCATGGGGTTCTGAAACCCTGAATCCGGCCTGGCGTCGAGGTTGGGGTCTATTTTCTTGCGTGAACAGGTCCGTATTTTCAGACGGACAAGTGAACAGAACCTCGGTCGCTTTTGCAACGGGTGATTGCAGTATTTGCTATTGCTGGAGCTAGTGCTTTGGGATGGGTTCCATCCACTGGAGACTAGCGAGAGAGATGCCTTTCGCCCAATCGGCCTACACATCGCGAAAACGACACCTTACCCCAGAGTCCATGCAGCGCATAGCATAGTCATGGAACTGCGACGGATCCATGCCGAAACCCTAGCATTCGCGTTGCTTTATTGTGGCGGGGTTAACAAGCCTCGGTCCGCAGGCGAGAAGTGCGGCCTGGCTTGAACCGTTCATGGTTGCCTAAGCGCCACCCGCAACACTCTTCCTGTCCCCCCACAAGCCGTCTCAGGGCTATCCTCGGGACAGTTTTCATTCGTGGCAAAACGATCGACTCGCCATGGCTCCCGATGCGCAAGTAGAAGGCTCAACTGCCACAATGCCATGCTGATTATGCCTGAGAGAGGCATCTCGGCCCCGCTGTCACTCCCCGCAATGTCCACGATGACGCTCGTCTCCCACTCCACCAGCTTTCCGCCTAGCTCGCATAAAAGCCATTCCATACTGGCTCGAAACCACCACTTACGCCCCCCCTCTCACTTACGCCTCCCTCTCGGGCCTCTCCAAATTCACAATCAACTGGCTCTGTCCAGCGTCTCCTTCTCAACCCGCAAGTTCCCTCCTCTTCTGCTCGATCTCGAAGCCCTCCGACACCAGCGACGGCAGCACCTTCGCCACGGCGCCGCTTGTCAGGCCCAGTCGCCTGTTCAGGTAGGGCCAATATATTGTCTCATCGCTTCCTCCTCTCCACCCTCCCGCACTGTGAATGAGGTGTTCGAGTGATACCTTGATGTCCAGTATTACTTGACCGGCTGTCCCATTCGACGGGCTCTAAAGCGGAACCGGCCTCCGACATTAAGTTCCCTAAATCCTGGGAAAGTCCGCTTGCCGAAGAAAGCGGTGGGACATCAACGTCCAAATCTGAGGGCAACTGATCAATGGCGAGCAGATGTTCTCGAAGTGCTTGCGCATGCATATGTCGCCAGGTTAAGACTTCTTTGCTCCCCTTTACGAAGGCCACAAACAGTTCAACAAAGAATTCCTCTAACCCAATCTATGGACATCACAGCATGGGCAGCAACTTGAGCGAGTTTCCAGGGAACTGCCCACGTAAACCCCACTGAATCACATGCAAACTTCTGCTTCATTTGGGACCTCTCTGACATGCCACTCACGCAGTCCTTTCAACTTGAACCTCGCCTCCTAGCTCAAGCTCGCTCAGGCCAAATAAACAACCCCATATTCTTGTGCACACCGTTGGCGTGCTTGTTATGGTTGGCCTTTGATATGATGCCTTTTCCACATCCCTCCCAGCGACATTTGTACGCGCTAACACCAAAAGGCAATGTTGATGTGGAAGCTGAGCCGGTATGGGTCCCTTGAATGACACCTTGTCAAGCCATCCCAGGTGCACCAGTGGAACTCTGAGATGCTTTGGCGGGTCGTCCCGATATGGATTCTGAGGGTGCCGTTTCCGCGATGATCTTCGCGCAGTTCTCGCCGGGACAAAAGACGCTTCTCAAAAGTTGAAGCACGGTGAGGGCTCAGAATCCGTTGGTTTTCTTGCACTTTAAGAGAAACATGGTATCCGAATCATCCCTCCTTAGCACGTAGCGCCAGAGAAAACCCGAAAACGAAGAATACAGGAAAGAAGGAATAAGAGGAAGGAAAAAGGACGGTGGAGGAAAACACACTAAACCCCGCATGCCAGGCAAGTATCCCTGAAGAACCATCCGGCTCCCGTAGCCATGCCTAATGGTAGTTGTGTGTCATAAATCGTCAGCTCATGTAATTCCTCCTCCTTTTCCTTCTTCCTCTTGGAGCACCTCCAGAGGCAGAAATAGATGGGCACCAGAATGACCAAGAGCCCACGGCAGAGCCACGTAAGCTAGCAGCAACACCAGGCGATGCTCCGATAACTTCATACCCCTGTAACACCGTGTAAGTCTTCTCTGGAGCGAGATTTTGAGTGCCGGGCAAACTTACAGCCCAACATTCACCAACAAAAGCGCCCAGATCACTCTGCACGCCCACTTATGGGCCGCTCCCAGCATCTTGGCTTTCTCAGGCGGCCCCTGCCCGCGCTTCTTCGCCGCGCGCTTTATCCACGACAGGGAGAAACCCCAGACAAACATAATGGTCATGGCCACGATGGTAAGCAGGCCGATGACCTGATGAGGGGTGCGGAACTTCTGCGTCTGTCAAGGCACCCGTCAGCATTTTAACAACCATCACATGCCGAGAAAGGATGCAAGTAAAGAAAAAAAAAAAAAAAGAAGAGAGAGAGAAGGAAGTGAAGAGAAGTGAAGAGCGGGAAAAAACGAATGAGACACTACGAAAAAAAGAAGAAGAAGAGAAAGCAGAAAGAGAGAATATAACAAATGGGAAAAGAAAGAAAACCTACCAAAACATGCTCCTCACTAACCATCACGCCCGGATCATGGCTCCCAGCACAAACAAAAGTAATCGTCGCCGTCACGCCATGCATCCACGCCCACTTGCTCCCCAGCGCACCCGCGACCAGGCTATCAAACGGCGCCACCGCCAACGCAATGATGGCGTACAAGATCCCATGGGCGGCCGCGGCCTTATCACTGTCTTGATGCAGCTGGTCGGTAGTCAGCGTCACCGTGTCCGAGGACGAGGCGCCAGACACGCCGGCGCCGATGCCACCCGCTCCCACGGCCCTGCGAAGGTCAATGGTGAAGGCGCTGTAGACAACGTGCCGCCTGATGCGGGCGTCCGGGTCGTCGGAGCTGAGGCCCAGGCCGGGGCCGACGGCGAACATCATGGGGAGGTAGCGGAGGGGACGATGGCGGGCAGACCGGGGAGCCCGCGGCAGTTTTGACAGGTGGCGTTGATCATGTCGGAATTGTCGTTGATGGTGGCGTCGTGGACGTGTGACCTTTATTAGGGGTTATGAACGGGCTCGGTGTTGCCGCTTAGGTGTGTCAGGGCTTGCGGGTGAGAGAGCACAGAGTTGGTGGGTTTTTAGTTCTTACGTGCTGAGTCGGGGACTGACTGTGACGCCCTTGTTTTCTGCGGAGGCGTACATCACCAGCATGAGCGCATCGGACATGGATGAGCCGAAGCCGAATGCGGTATACTGGTACCAGTCTGGTGTCGAGACGAAGAAGTTGATGTCGTTCGAGTCAGGAGGTAGGTTGAGGGAAATGGTGGTGCTGGTATCTGGTATGAGGAGCGTTGAGAGAGCTGTCTCTGCCCTGGCATGTTGGAGTTGTGTGACGGCTTCGAAAGTCAGCTGCTGATGAAGGTCTTGCGGTACGCTGAGACTCACAGCACAAGGCCAGCCATTGCAGCCAGCTGGCTTCTGAAATCCTTCTAGTTGAGAACATGTTCATCCAAGTGGAAATGTTTTACAGCCCTGATGAAGTGCTGTACAGTTTACTGATAAGATTAGGCCAAAAGAAACAGCTCGTGGGGAGCTTCCAAATTGCCAAGAGAAGTGAGGGATGGGGTATCCCAATTTCCAGACGGGGAAGCATGATCATCTTGAGCAGTAACCGCTCTCCTCTTCCCAGCCCATTCAAAAATCGCTCGTCCCCTGGCATGCTGGTGACGGGACGGGGGTGGGCGCTAAAGAGGCTGCATCTGGCGCCGGCAATTGGTCTTGGAAGCGCCCAACGAGTAGGCAGCGCTACATGGGCTCGGGGACAACCAATCATTGCGCGCACGTTGATTGCAGGGACCACCCAAAAATAATGCCTTGTTGGGTTGGATTGTTCCGCCCTTCTTCAGAGGCTGCCATAGTTACAGAGGTGTTCCTGCATCTCAGACACGCCCGAATGGGTCGTCTTGGTCGAGGAGGCAGTGTCGTTGGTCAATGTCGAGGACGTTGGTGGGTAAGGGTAAAGATGCCAAGCCAGCCTGGAAGTGACAACAGGGATAGCGGTAATTACCCCAGTGGTGAGGCTCAGGTGGGGCTGGCAGGATTCGGGTTAGGGTTTGGCTCTGAAAACCTTCCACGGTTGTCGTTGCCTGCAGGTTGGCACATTCCCTCCCGACTCGATCGATCCTTGCCTCTCTCACTCTCGACTCGAGGTATGTCGTGGAAGAGGGCGTAAATCCTGCGCTTGATTCCATCTCGAAATGGCACAAAAAATGCCAGTGCGCGCGCCTCCCTCGAGATGGCAATGCACCCGCACGTGACGTTTCGAGCGACAAACCGTGTTTTTGGGTTTGGGTTGCGCAGGGTCGCGGACGTCGAGGAAGTCAATTGAATCGACTCGGTGTTACAGATAGCTCCTGCTTGCGATGTGCCCTCCTTTGTCCCATGTCCCGAGCGAATTGAGGTGCGCCGGAGTTGACGGACGCTGACTCGACGACTCAGCATCCGGCATCCAGAAATTCAAGCTGCAGACGCGCGCGGCTGCCCTTGCTCCTCGTCGCGCCACAGCGGCCCACCAATCGCGCATTTTCGGCCGACATCTTTCGAGCCCCGAAGATGCCCAGCAAGAAGAAGTCCGGGTCGGCCGAGGACGGTGAGCATGCCGATGGCCGCTCGCCTCCCCTGCCTCATTGCCGTCGTCGACACAGGCCCCGGCCGCCACCAAGAAGCCCGCAAAGAGCAAGGTTGCCCCGCAACCGCTGCCCTCGCAGCAGGTGCTTGCCATCTGTAGGATAAGTGCGCTTGCTTCCCGCTCCCCGTCACCTGCCCCCCATCTGCCACACGAGAAGTATCTGGTGTCTTTCCGCCGGCGAATTACCCTCGTTCCCTTCCGTAAACACCTCTCTCATCCTACTCCCGTACCGTTCCGCTCTATCCACGGTGGCTGATATCCCAGCGCAGGCATTGGCGGTATATCTCGTCCTTCCACGGACCATGGCTCCAGTTGCCACCCGAGATCCTCGAGACCATCGCGAATGCGAACTACAACACCCCCAGGCGCGGCCCATCGAACCGGCAGTCTTCTTCGACCTGGTGAAGATTCGGCGTCTTGTCGATGAGGCCACCAACCTTGCCGTCCGCGCTGCCAGCGGCGTGGCCTCGATCAGCCAGCGGAACCTCCCAGGCGCCCACATGCAGCCGCACTAGGCTTTGGGTTCGGACCGCGCCCTCCGCCCCAAGCGAAGCTGAGCGCGGAGAGGAAACACAGGATGCGGGAGCAGGCGACCCAAAAGCTGATGCGGGCATACCAGCTGGACGAGATCGCCTGCAGCGTTGCGACTATGCAGAGCGCTTCGTCGCTGGAGGAAGTGGCGTCGCTGGTACTCCAGCGGAACTCCGAGGACCCCGACGCCAAGTACGTTCATTTCTTCCACGAGAAATCCCGAGCCGCCAGCTGGCCGAGTCTACCAGCCTCACGCCCCTGAACGACATCATCGCCGAGCGGCCGACCGACCCCGAGCCCCCTCAGGACACGGGCCATGGTCCGTGTGTTCAAGATGGATTACCAGGGCGCCGTCGATGATTTGACCGAGGCGCTGAAACTCCATCGCCTGTACAGGCCTACCCACACGACCCGAGGTTTGTCTCAGGAAAGCCAGCTTCAGCTGCATGGGGGCAGCCGAAGGCAGGAGGACGTCATCTTGAAGGAAGAGGACCAACCGAGCAGTTTGGAGATGCAGTTACTTTTTCAACGGGCTGGTGTTTACCTAGCGATTGCCTGCCAGCCACATTGCAGCCGGCTTACCGGACCGCTCGCCCTTGCTGCAAGAAGCCGTGGCCTCCCCGGGGCCAACAAACGGGCATGCAGACGTCCCTCCCCAGGATGAGCCTGGTATGGAACAACAACCCAAGCCGGAACTGTCACCTGCCGAGAAGGAAGCACAGAGGAAAATGGCTGAAGCAAGGAAGCTCGTGAGGCACAACGCGAAGCGGGCGTTACGCGACTACTCGGCTTTTCTATCGCATTTCGAGTACTCGCCAGATCTTCCCATCGAGATCGCCGAGGACTTCACCCGCAAGGTAAACTCTGCAGTGAACGGCGCGAAGGCGCCACGCTCGCACAGCTACCCATCAGGGCCGCGCTCTCCCCTCGGTAGCGAGAGCGAACGCCCGGTAGCGCCTCACCGCATCTATGTGCTATCCGACCTCTTCACCTCCTCACCCCCGGCCGGTCTGCCCCCTTACCCAAGCATGGCCGTCGTCCTGTATCCCGGGCACCACCATCCGCTGGCCTGGTGCCAACCACTACCGAGACCCTTACCTGCCACCTCTGCTGACCGACGCGCTTCACGCGCTCCTACTTTGCCACGCCCTCATCCAAACCTCAGCTAAGGAGCTCCTTCGCCACGCCTACATGGTCGCCCGCCTCGCCCGCCTCGCCGACGGCTACCCCGTCTTCCAGTCCAGCAGATGTCCAGCCCGCGCTGACTGGATCGAGGTGTTACGCTCCAGCGGAAACTGGATCCAGCTGGCGGGTTCCTGGAGGACCTCTGCGCGCCGGCGCCCCTTCCGCTATTCCAATCCCCAGGCAATGGCGCAGCCCCAGTCCCAGTCTCGCTCCAGCCACCAAAGCGGGCTAAAGCCCTCCCTGCCCCGGCTGCAGGCAATGACAACCCCGAGTCACCCACCGCCACCACGCCTGGCACGGCAGTAATAGCAAACCCAGCGGAAGTGGAAAAGAAGCGGAAAGAACGCATCGCCAAGCAAGCCGTCCTCGATGCCTTCAGCGACGAGCGCGTCACAGACGAGTCGTCGTTCCGGCTGGCCGTCCGTGCGCGCCAGCTTCGCGCCGAGCACGACTACAGGCTTGACAATGCCGTGGCGGCGTTTGACACGCGGTTGGCGAGGGGGCAGTTGGGAGTCGGTGGTGTCGTGACTGGCTCAACCGATGGCAGTAGTAGCTCGACCGCAGCAGTTGACCATGCTGTTGAAGCCGGTAGCCAGATAACAACGGGTCCCGCCCCAGCTATGAATGGAAACACCAATGCCACCACTAACGGCGCCCTCGATACGAGCAAACCACGCCCACCACCCCCAACAACAACCGCAATCGCGGTACCCCCGGGCTCCGCAACAGGAACCATCCTACCAGTAACAAACCCCACCCTCAACAACCATCCCGGCAGCGACAGTACCAGCGGCGAATGCCCCCCAGCGCCGCCACCCGACCCCTTCCGTAGCCTCCTCCCACTTCGATGAAGCGCGTGACTACCCCATCTCCACCGAGCGTGCGAGTGCAATCGCCCGGTGGGTGCTGGAAGCACCTCCGGTGGGAGGAGCAGCGGGCGGCGCCGCTGAGGGGCTGCGGAAGAGGAGGAAGAAGACGCAGGCTCAAGGTGTCAGGAAAGCCGGTTGAGAAAGTGGGTGCTGAGGGGTTGTGGCGGTGGTGTTTCTGTTTCTCCTTTCTTCTGGCCCCGTTGGGGACGGACACTGCGGGGGCGGGGAAGCGGCAATTTGGGGACGTTACTAGGCATGAAGGGAGGAAGAACAGGAAGCGTTAAGGAGACGGGTTGCGAGAGGATTTGAGACATGCTCTTGAGCAGCGTGAGGAGCGAGTAGTCAAGTCTACCTGTTCAGTGACTTGCTCAGGGCTAGCGGTGTTATCTGCGGGGGTTGTCGGAAGAGGCTTTCTTGCGATGAACGGCAATGGTTGACAAAACACATAGCCCTGAATGTGGATGGCAGGTTACGTGGTTGAGAACACTTTGTGTTCACCGTGGTACATACAGCATCAGGGTCCAACTTTCGACACTCAGTACTTGGTATATATTTATATACCAACACTCAGATACCATCCACACATATCCAAGACAAGCCCAACTAACTGCAAAGGGGGAATCATCCATCCAAAGCAACCCACGAGAACAATCCACCCATCCTATGCCATTAACCCATACTATGCAGCCTGGACGCGCCTCAACCTTTGACTCCCCCTTTCAATTCACTCCAGGAAACACTCATTTTCCAATTCTCATAAATCCCCGACTCAGTCTGACAGCCGTGATGTGATCCTTATCCCATCGCGTCTTCCTCCTCTTAGTTAACCCCAAGTCACACCCCCAGTCCCAACCTGCCCAACCCCCTGCCCACTAACCCCCCACCACCCTACCCCCATACTTAAGAAGCAATCAATATCATTCATCCCCTCGGCCTCCAACACATCCATCAACTCCATCTGCTCCTCCTGACTCAGACTGCCATGCCTCCCACCACCCCCACCACCGCCGCCGCCAAGAAACGAGTCATAGTACTCCCCTCCCACCCCCATTCCCACACCCATACCACCCTGCCCAGCCCCGCCAAACGCTGCTGGTACCTCTGGCTGCAGTCCCAGGCCGAGGCCGAGACCCAATCCTGCCATCCCCTGACTTGGACCTGCTCCACCTCCTCCTCCTGGTGCGGTGTTGCCCCAGCCAAAGTTCCAGTTTGTGTTGGCATTGGGTTGCTGTTGAGGGTTTACGTGAGCGGGCGGCTGATTGTTTCGGGAGTTGTTGAGAGGGTAACCTTCGCTGTTGGCCGAGTTGACGCCTGTGAAAGGGTTGGGAGCAGCGTTCCAAAATGTGGAGGGTGCGCCCGGTGACGGCGCGCCGGAGAAAGCACTTTGGGGCGCGAATTGAGGGAGGGAGTGGGCCAGTCTGCTGTGCTTGTTGGTGGCGGCGGGGGTTGCGGGTGAGAGTGTGTTTGTTGGGGTGATGGTGGGGGAATGTTGAAGATTGCGGCCGATGGTCCAGGGCGAGCCGTGGTTGCCTGATGCTGCTGCTGCTTTAATTGAGGAGGGAGCATGCCCAGGGCGACGTGCTTCCCTTGGATGACCGGCGTGGGGGGATGCTGGGGAGTCGGAGCTATACTGGTATGCTGGAGGATAGGTGTGGGAATTGGAGTGGCCATTTGCACGGGAGTCGCAGCCAGCCTCGGTGACGGGCTCGTATTCACGGAGCAGTTGGCGGAGCTAGTGATTCCGGGGTGTGGGCAGCGAGGTGGCCGGGGGCGTGCGTTGCTGTTTGGGCACTGCCGTCGGCGGTGGTGGGGTGGTACCTATCCGCTCAGGAGCTGCACCTTCGCTCGAAGGAGTGAAGTCAGGCGCGAGGTGAGACAGCCTGCGGCCATTCGAGTCTGAGGATGGGCTCATGAAAATCGAGTTGGAGCGGAAGGTGGGCTGGTTCTGGAAAGGAGACCCGCTGTCGAATCCGAATTGAGTGGCCATTGCATCGGGCGCGGTGGGGTCGAAGACGTATCCAAAAGGAGATGATGTGTTGAAGAGCGACGCGGCGGCTGAGCCTGCGTTGGGCGGGGGGTGGCTGTTGAAGTATCTGATTCGGGTGACATAGGGCCCGTGAAAGACACCGGCGTACCGAGTTGGTTGCTCGACCCTGGCGTGGAGGTCGCCTCCTCCCCATCGTAGCTCTGCAGGCAGGCAGTGGCAATTGCAGTGTACAACTGCACCGCAGAAGAAGACCCGGGCCAACGATCGGAGAAGATCTTGATGGCCTCGAGCGCCGTTGCTGCGACGTCTTCAACGCCATCCTTGGGATGCTCGGCGCGGATCTCCGGGTAAGAGATCGACCAGAGCAGCGCATTCAGGGCGAAGTAGACGGTCAGCAGTGACTCCCAGGTGATATCGACCGTTCCCTGTTCGATCTTGCGGCAAGTGAGGTCAATGATGGAGCGCGCCGCCTCGAAACACTTCATGGCTGCATTGCTCGTTGGCCGCGGGACTTGGGGTGACGGTCGGTAAAGCAAAATAACCATGCTGTGATAACCGCCAGCAAGCCTGCCATCTCGTTAGCCGCACACGAGCAATATGTGGTGGCAAGCGCCATACCAGGGCTGACACCATTTGGCTGCTGGGGACAAGCGTCGAGCCAGCTCTTGAGTTTCTGCTCCATCTCAACAAACCATGGATGCGTCTCGGAGGCCGGCTCTGGGCGTTTCTTCTCGTAGAGCACGCGGCGGATCTCTGCCTGCAGCAGCCTCATCCTGCAAAAGTGTATGGCGACCAGTTTTCGTTCACATTGCGGACCTGGGCGGATGCCTTCTGGGGTGATGTTCTCGTCCATGGCGGTGTCGAAGAACTTGACGTTCATGAGATCGTCGGTTTTGGCAAACCCATTCGGTCGACCCATGATGTGGGCCAGACTGAATTCTTGATCAGTGACAATCCAGCTCAATCTTCTCCGCATATCGAGAGTTACTGGGTCCATGGCACCCAGACCGATAGTTGCCTCGTCGCCGAGGCCCATCTGCTGGCATATCCTCGTCGCGAGTCCGACAACATAATACACGGCCGTCCTTGTTGGCGTTAAAAGGGAATATTGGGCGATGAGGATCAGGCACTGCAGTGTCCTGAGGTCTTGGGGACGAACGACGTCCTCGAAGCGACGCATCGCGCAGAGGTAGTAGCTGTCAGGGAGGCCCGCATACTTGCCCACTTTTTGTAAGCTGATAGCGACGACCATGTTCACGATGAAGTGCCTGTAGGGGTCCTTGTCACCAGAAAACACAGCCTTCACATCTTCCTCGAAGATCTTTTCATGGAGAATTGGCGAGAAGACTTGAACTGGTTTTGCGGTTAGTACCCCAAACCATCTGAAGGGCTTGAATGCCCACCTCTGTCGTTGAAGGCGCGCACCAGACCGTCGACAATTTCCCGGCTTGGCAACGAAGTCGCGGGAATGATACTGTGGACCGGGTAGCTCTTCTTCCTCCCCGAAGGCCCGCTGACGCTGCTCCCCATCACCACACTTTGCATGCGATCCCTCCTCTCGGCTCTCTTCGCAAGCACTGCGGGGATGAGGTTCGCTATCCTCCGCGTCTCGGCAAACTTTTTGGCTTCCTCCATCACCAGTCGAGTCATCGCGGTACCACTGCTCGGCCCGAGGTAGCGCGGCAGCTCGTCGGTCTCGTTGAGGCGGACAATTCCACCAGGACAGGACCATGTCGTCATGTGCGTGGGCATCTTCATTCTCCTGATCCGTGTACTGAGCGAGCTCGGCCTCGAGCTGGCGCACCTTCTTCTGGAGACTGACCACGTAACTGCGGTTGATGCGCTTGCCCTTGGTGCTGTCGAAGTATTCACACGAAGAGCCCGATCGTTCGCAGGGGAGGCACCGTGGAAGGGTAGGGTCGCACCGAGTCTTTCTCTACACAGAGAGGCGGTCAGCAAACATGGACGCGGTCTGCCGGCGTGCTGCTTACCTGCCGGCACCTGCAGCAAGCGGTCAGGGTATGCGCGACGCGATGGGGCGCATCTTGCTCCGGGCTGTCCCGTTCCCATGGATACGGCCTCGGCACCGGAGGTTGTCCCGGAAGAAGTGCTGCGCCGGTCCCGGGAGTACTGATCCCAGGGACTGGTGGAAGACGGCGGCAGGGTCCATGGGCCACCGATTGCGCCTTAACCAGACAGATTTGGGGCGCCGGAAGCCCTGGCAAGAACACGAGCTTCCGTAGTCGAAAGGGTGGGATCCGAGAGATAGGCCGTCGGTTCGGTCCCGTCTTGAGCTCCGGAGGAGAAGTCGGAGTGTGGCCCGGGCGATTTGATAAGGAAACAGTCAAGCTCGAGCGGTTGAAATGGCGGGGAAGAGAAGCGGGCGGGGACAGGAGCGCATGCGCTTGAAGCCTGGAGCATGGTCATGAGACCGTGTAGAATCGGGGTCGGGGCCGTCTTGGGCAGTCGAGCACACGATGTTCACGATATCGTGGGCAGGGAGCGTCTTCCAATCATTGGCACTGGGAATGTCGATGTCGGTAGGAGGCATTGGCGGAGGACAGCCCGGACTCGCATGCACAGCTGGACTGGGGCAGCTGTACTCAGGGCAGCCTCGCGCGCTATTCCTGATTTGTTCGGGCGCAGTCTCATTCAGGCCCGCCCAGAGCCGCCGCACGCGGGCTGGCTGGGAGTTGAATTTGTCGACATAGTGGTTGGGTCAGAGTGAGGCAATTATTTATCCCAACGTCCGGGTATCGTTCCAAGCTCTTCTGCTGCGTATATCATAAGAAAGAAATATATGGGGTATCTGAAGACGAAGCAAAAATCATACGTCGGTAAGCTCGAGGTGTAGGTTGCTGCCCCTCAGAGTCCACCTGCCAATCATTGCGGCCCGGAGGGGGACCCGCCATGGTGGGGTAGGGGGCCTGAACCCCACATCATGTGCCTGGGCCACAACGGGGCTTTCCTCCACCTCAGAGGTGGATGCGGTGCCTTTCTGAGACGAACCTCAACTCGAGTGCCACGGGACTTGCACTGAGAACGCCGAGCATCAAGCAAAACGACAGACGGAGACGGCTTTGCCTTCTCGATAAAAATATCCATCAGAGCTTATCCTTACATGTTCAGACTTTGACGGCGAAATGAAGTCAGGTTAAGGAGCATGGCCGCCAACCCCCATCCGCCCCGCTTTGTCACCTGCCAGCAGTGCTCATTCGTCCAGTGGCATCGCTCACACACAGGTCCAGCACTTTCCGCCTGCATCTAACAGTGGAATGAATGCACCATTTTAGTCACTGACTTCATCTCAACTCCTCGTCCAACCGCAACCCAAACATTTTCCAGTGAGAGACACATTGGCCCCCTTCTATTATCCATTCGACGATCGCTGCTGCTCATCTGTCGCCGCGTCCATTTTGTATCTTCCCCACTTTGTTTCCATCTGTCCAAGTCCGGCAGGCGAGTGCCAGGAAGCCAGCTCGAGGTCACCGAGTCCAGCCATTGTCTCCACCGTCTGCGCCGCGCAGAGGACCCGGCTCCTGGCCTCACAGACCTACTTCGATTCGCTCACAATCAGACCAAGAGGTTCACCGACCTGAGGAGGAACGCCGGGACACAGCCCTTTCCGGTCCTGGAAAACAAACCCGCCCCTCTGTTGGAGTCACTCTCGCTCTTACCATGCCCCGATCAAGCCTGGCAGACAGCCCCCTATTGAAGGTCTCAAGACCCGTGTCTGCATGTTCAAGATGTAAACGCTACCCTGTGTGTGCTTCTCTTCTTGAGCCAGGCTGACATCTCACCGTTCAGGTCGTTCCGCTAAAGTCAAGGTGAACAAGATCTCGCAGGGGACTATTCGGCTTAACACCTGACTAACCGCCTGACCAGTGTGACAAAAACTGCCAGCCTGTACAGCTTGTGAAAGGGCTGGCCGCGAGAAAGAGTGCACAGCGGCCAATGACCAGTTTGCCCGGGGGAAGGAAAGAAGGTGAGTGTTGGCCATCCTGTGGTGGCGACTGGGTCTCGAGTCTAATCTTAGACATGTCACCCAGCTATGTTGCTGCATTAGAGCTCAGGATAGAGAAGCTGGAGAGGAGACTCTCGTACGCTCGCTCGACAAACGCTTCGATCGCATTACACGGTCCGGATGAGCCGCCTGCTGCTGACCCAGGTCGCAAGGATTCGTTGGCTTTCATCCGGGCCGCCATCCACCGGAAAGCCGCCAGAACCCAAGAGAACGCCGACCTCAACGACTTGGTGTCGGATTTCGGCTACCTGTGCGTCCACGGCCCGAAACTTGGCACGTCCTGGCGTTTACTGAACTCCATTCCAGGGCTGTGAACACCACTACCCGAGACTTCGACCCGTCCGAGTCGAACATGACCTTTGCCCGGCTAGTCCTGGCCGCCTCGACAAACGATCCGGTTCCGGAACCGAAGACCACCAATCTGCCTGCGGAACCGACAGCTAGAGCCCTTGTTGACTTCTACGAGACCAGCATCCTACCCCTTTATCCTGCCTTTCCCGCGTCTTCACTACGGACGCTGGTGAACGACCTCTATCAGGAACTCCCACGGCCCATTCGGAGCGCCGAGTACTGGCTGTTTTGGATGGTCCTCGCCATCGGGTCCGCCTCACAGAGCCGGAGCCGGCAGGATGAGCACTACTCGAACGCGGTCGAGTTTGTTGGCCGCGCTCTGCCACATGCCGACAGGGCATTGAAGCCGGGCTATGTGACCCAGGTTCAGTCGTTGCTCCTTCTTACACAGTACTCGATGCTCGATCCTGCTCATTTTGACAGCTGGCATCCCATTGGATTTGCCTGCCGTGCCGTCATTGACCAGGGCTTGCATCAAGAACCCCCCCAAGACCAGCAGATGGATCAGGAAGCGCTGGATGCCCGCCGCAGGACATTTTACTGCGTCTACGCTTTGGACAGGTCAGTTGTTATCTCCGTACATGCTCACCGTCAAATATATTTTGACACTGCGACTTTGCAGGGCAATCAGCATAGTACATGCTCGTTCGTTCTCATTCTACGATGATGCTGCATCAGTCGCTCTCCCATCGTCAGGTCAGGCAAGCAGCATGCTCACAGAAACTGGCTCGATCGCCAGGCCTCTCCCGGACGCCTCTATTCCGCTCTTCAGGCTGCGCCAGCTGCAGTCAGATTGGTACCAGACCCTCCGCCAGAGCGACCCGACCAAGCCCCTGGCAGACGCCACCTCGTACATCTGGCAGAAGTACTTCGAGATGTGGGAGTGGTCTGAGCGACTCCCGGCTGACTTGCCCGTCGCCATCCGCGAGATGCTCGACCTGGAGCTGCGCTACAGCTACGTGTACTGCATCGCTTCCAGTGCCAGGGCCTCCCCTGTCTCCGCGTACGGGAGGATGCTGATCCTTGAGCATGTCATTGCATACATCGACAGGATATATGAAGTTGCCAATGCGGGACGAACACGGCGTTTTACACGTTTCACGACGCCCTGCGGGTTTTCTTCATGGGGTCGCAGCTCGTCGCTGTGGTCGGTGACGGGAGCGACCTGCTCCTGTCGGGATCACCTATTCCGCTGCCCGTCTCGGAACCGGGCAAGGTGCGGCCACCTCCGCTGCCGGTGAGACTTGACCGAGGCGCCGGCGACAATTTGGATCGCTGCCTGCGCTGTGTGGAGAGGGTCAAACTCACTTTGCAGCTGTACGGCGCCCGATGGGAAGGTGCCTTGTCCCTGATGGAGAGCTTCGATGCCGTGTCCGGTGACCTTGCGAAGACTCTCACGGAGAAACACTCGCTGAGGAATGTGGTGGCCGTCGGACAATGGCAACAGCTGGCTCCTTACCAACAGCGGGCTTGAAACCGGCCCCGCCCGCTTCACTTATCCCTGCCTGCGTCAACAGTAGCACCAAACAGAGCCCCAACCGACGCGGCTTGAATGAAGTCGGGCTCGCGTGCAAAGTTCAGAGAGCCCGACAATGGTGACAGGCCCAGCATGGAAGATGCCAAGGGGGTCTCCTCTCGGTGTACCCTCGCGGTTCGTGCTCAATGGCGGTCCAGGATATCGGAGCCTCGGTCGCAGGAGCCAAAACATCCCCATTCCCTGCCCTGC
Source organism: Achaetomiella virescens (assembly GCA_031001845.1). Classification (NCBI taxonomy): domain Eukaryota; kingdom Fungi; phylum Ascomycota; class Sordariomycetes; order Sordariales; family Chaetomiaceae; genus Achaetomiella; species Achaetomiella virescens. Next base: position 215,068 of record JARNGD010000002.1, read on the forward strand.
AAAGCGTTCCTTTTGCACTGTTTGAGTATTGACTGCATGGGTATCCCCGCCGTATTGATGTGGCTTGTTGAGGAGGATGCTAGCTTCCAGAAGATCGGCGGATGCGGAACTACCTCCCGGAATCTGCAGCAATCACGGTGTATCCGTTGGCGCAGCTCTCGTCCCACCCGATAAGCAATTTCAGCGATTCCGGGCTTCCAACTTGCGGCATGCAGAGGGCCTTGACAGGCGAGCCGCAGGGCTGATGCATGCTTTAGCCGGCTACAGCCCGCCGTTTGCTTGGGCGGTCACTCCGGGAAGCCAGCAGATGTTGGGCCGAGGAGCTGAGGGATCACCAAGAGCCAACAAAAACGGAAGTCGGCAGACAGTGAAGTTCGGAGGCTCCCTTGGATGCATTTGACCAGCATACTGCTGAGCTGGACATTTTGCGCCATTGGCTCGGCGGGTGATAATCTGCGGAATGCGCAGCAATATGCAGGTCTATCGAACAACTGGGGGTGGCCTTCGGGGTATTTTCGACTCTCGGGTGTCCGACCCGCCGCTTCGGTCCCGGGGTGATGAGGGGCGGAGCACAGGGGACGCCGGGAAGGATCGCAGCACAAGACAACAGCTCGGACAAAGATTCTAGCCGCTGCATTGGAATGTGTATTGTTCAGTCAGTAAAGCTGAAGGATCCCAATTTCGGAGATTAATGGGAATGGGAAACACCTAAAGGTCTCGCTCTTGGTTAAAAAGGTGACGCCTCACCCCCAGAGATTCCAGCGGCCGCTGGCATCATCGCTTCACGAGAACGCTGGAAATCGCCGTCAAATTTTGGAAACAAGCGTTGTGTGCAGCGTCTCACTTAAAGGCAGCATCCTTGAACTAAGCAGGTCTTTATCTAGCGATGCCCGCTTGCGGCATTGCCATGCATCTCATCGACGACTATGGCACACCCGATCTCATGGACCACACCACCGGGTCAACCCCTCCTTCAAGCCCAGATGCGATCGACACCGTCAGGGACATTGAACGGATCACCGGCACTTACCTCGCCAAGGGCACGAGCGATGGCGAAGCGAGATTCCAACCCCTCAACCAAGCGGTTCGGTGGAGATGCAACGCAGGATGGAGTCAGGGTAATTGGAATTATGGAAGATGTGGAGAGGTCAAACAGTTGGTATCAAAGCAAGGGTAGTTACTGGCAGCGTGGCAGTACTGGGGGAAACTGATGATGATAATGGATTGTGGGGGAGGATGAATGCTGCATCCACCGCCCACAGCGAGACCGGGACTTCTCGAACTACCTCAAACACAGCGGTCAACCAAGCGGCATCGGCCGAGTGCAACCCAGAGGGCATCGACATTAAACCGGTTAGCAAGATGGTGTTGCGGAAGACTGGTTGTCAGACATCCAACGACAACGGTGTCGTGAATGGCAACAGCCATGACAACAACCGCCATAACGACATCGATGGGAACAGTACCAGTGGTAATGGGAGCCTGAAGCCGCCTACCACCGCCGGCCCCCCCATCGACCAAGGTCATCTCCAGAGCCTTATCGACCAGCTAACCTACAGCATCAGCCAGCTCCAAACAGATGACACCGCCCGGATCAAAACGACCACGGCCGCCCTCGAGGTGGCCGCAGCAGTCCGCCCGCCAGGCGACACCATTATGGGCTGGTTCGCCAACATGTCGGTTGTCTCCGCCGTCCGGCTCTTCCTGCACTGGCGCGCCTTTGACATCATCCCGGCTGGCAACGGGGAGAGCATCACTTACACCGAGCTCGCAGAGCAGCTTCACGCCAACGAAGCACTCCTCGGTAAGCCGCACTTCCTCCTCTTCTCCTCCCAGCTAACAATGCTCAGCCCGCATCGCCTCAATGCTCACCTCCTCCCATGTTCTCTCCCACCAACCCCCCTCCACGACCAACGGCCCCCCCTCCCTCGCCCACACCCCAACCTCCCTGCTGCTCCGCTCCGGCCAGCCCATGTCCGCGATGTTCTCCCTCATGTGCACCAACGTGACCGACGTCTCTACCATCCTGCCATCCTATTTCGATGCCTACGGCCGCACGGAGCCCGTCGGCCCGGGGAACATTCCGACGTCGTACCTCGCGGGCCACCCAGAAGAGGACTTTTTCAGCCTGCTCAAGAAGGACGGGAAGAAGCTGGCGGACTTTGCGCTGGCGATGCAGATGACCAGTAAGAGGGTCCCAGTGACGGGCGTGTATGATATGACGAGGGTGCTGGAGGCTTCCAAGGAAAGCGGGAGAGAGACGGTGTGGGTGGATGTGGGGGGCGGGGATGGGCATACGGTGAGAGAGTTTCTGAGGGACTATCCGGGATTGAGGGCGGAAAAGTGTGTGGTACAGGATTTGGAGGAGGTGGTGGTTGCGGCGGAGAGGGAAGTGCAGATGGAGGAAAGAGAGGGGGGGTTGAAAGGTGTGAGGTGGGTGGGGATGGACTTTATGAGAGAGGCGCCGGTGAAGGGTAAGACAGCAATAAGCTCCTCTCCCGTGGAACAGGGGTGACTGACGTACGAAATAGGGGCCCTCGTCTACTACCTCCGGCACATCCTCCGCGACTACTCCGACCCCATCGCCACTGGCATCCTCCGCAACATCGCCCGCGCCATGACCGACCCGGACGCCCGCATCCTCATCTCGGAGCAGCTCAACCCAGACAGTGCAGCGGCGCCGCTGCCGTTGTTTGCCGCGTTCAAGGACTTCTCAATGCTGTCCGTTGGCGGAAAGGAGCGCTCGCTGAAGCAGTTTGCGGCGGTGGCTGATGCGGCGGGGCTCAGGGTCTCGGGCGTCTATCGGCATGAGGCGACGGCACATGCGGTCGTCGAGTTGGCGTTGAAAAGGGCGGCGAACGGGATGGTGGGTGGGGATGGGGTTAATGGTGGGTCATAAGAGGAGTGAGTGATAGCATAGGGTAGATGCTGACTTCGGGGTTGATTACTTCGTAACTCGACTGGTAGTTGAGGCTGATCTGACGGAGGTGAATACAACAACACAACGGAACAGAAACTGGCCGATTATTAGACTCCTTGGCGTAATTGGTAGCGCGTTCGACTCCAGATCGAAAGGTTATCCGTTCAAGTCGGGTAGGGGTCAAGCATTATACTTTTGCCGCTGTCCACATTTGTGGGCCCCCATTTGATTGGTCAACGAGGTGACGAGCGCGCGGCACAAGGATACGCACCTGTACAACAAGGGCCATGTTGATGAACAAAAATAGTTTTGAGTGGTTAAACGTAGGTGGTCCTACAATAATGGCTCAGGTTTGTCCTTTTTACGTATTCCCAGATTCTTAGGAGCTTTGAACTGGAGAGTTGGGGATGGTCGGGGTAGGATTAGGGGAGGAAAGGGGATGCAACTTTGCTACCACTAGTACATAGGTGGTTTGCAAGGGAAGTGAGAAGGGAAGTGAAGTTTGGGGCGATGACTCGTGCCATAGGTGTCAATGGGAGCTTGACATGAGCTAGACTGCGCTGGAAGGGACGGAGTATGTTCCGTTCAAGCAGAGCCTTCCAGATTAGCAGAAGGATGGTATAGAGGTTTTCGAGAAGAGAAAATTGAATTGTTGATTTACATTCAAGGTCCCCGGGCGGGTCTGCAGGTGTGATTAGGGATGCTTCACGCATGATCATCCGCCGCTGCCAGCGGTCATCCTTCCATACTCATACAATACTCCAAGTGTTCTTAGTAACTATTTATTCAGCCCAGCCCGCAGCTTTTTTAGGCGCCGCACAAAGTCGCCTCATCGAGTTAAAGTAAAAGGTGGTTGAACAGCTTCAGTGAGTTGTCGCGGCGATAAGGAGGCCCTTTCAGAGTGCAGCGTATGAAGTCAAGGAACGTCTAGACCATTTTCTTTGCCTTGGGGCTCAGGCCGAGTCGGATGAGATTCTTGGTGATGAAGTCGCCCGATAGGATCAGTTTTTACCAGTGCCCTGACATATTTTGGTAAGAGGGCTCGGTATAATTCGGCACTGCCGTTCCATTCGAGGTGCAATTCTGGTGGTGGTCAAGATAAGAGATCATCGAGGCCAAATGGGCATGCAGGTCGTGGCGAGCCTCGGTGTCTGTGATGTGCTTCGTTTCGAAACAGGTACGTTCCCTATACCGTTTTCCCAGGCCTGGGATGATTGCACTGTCAGACTTCTCATGACGGGACGGGACTAGTACGCCACAGGACGTACCAGGAGGCCGACATTCCAGATGTCAACAGACCAGCACCATCCCGTGCCCGGCAACACCTCTGGTGCGTGGTAATGGTCTGCTTGGATGTCAGGGCTGGCCCACTGCTTGACTCGTGGCGAGAAAACGGCGTGCATTGTATCCAGCGTTGCCTGGGTGTTTTGGATGAAATCACTGAGGAAAGTGATCCGGGAGCGTCGCCTCTTCATTCGGGGGCATTAAGAGCAGGGGCATATTGAATTGAGTGTATCCTAGGTCATCAAATGACAGGAGAAACAGATTCGGCAGTGTGCCCTGTCTCAGCGTTGTCGACGGTATTATGTGTCTTAGAAGAAAAACTCGGGCTTCAACTTCTTGACCGCCGGCTCTGAGGACAGGGAAGGGGCCAGTACCTGTTGATACGAGACCTTTGAAAGAGGCAACTTGTCTCAAGCAGAAAGGTGTTGAATTCTTGTTGTCAAACGTCATAAGAGTTGTGAAAAGTCCAGTTGTCAAAAGTGAAAGGCTTGTCATTGAGAGTGATGGTGTCTCTGACTCCTTTTGAATGAGGCCATCAAGAAATCCCAGGCAGCTGAGCTTTGAGATTAACTTGATCCACATGTAGACCAGTAGGTACACAGCAGGACGAGATCTGAAAGAGTGCCAAAACCTGCATTCATTGATTTAATTGCTCTAGCCAAATCCCCGCCGCTCCTTAGCCCTCGCCCAACCTCGCTTTGAACCCGGTGACCTCCGAGATACATCCTTAGGAAATAGTGCATTCGTTTACTGATCTCGCTTGACGTACTATTTAGGCACATATCGTCTTGGCGGAATCGAGATTGTTAACTTTTTTTTTTACCCGTTGTTGACAACCGCCGCCGTACTGCTGGTTGATGTCCCAAGACTTACCACAGCTTGGACTGACTACGGATACCGATGTCTCTCCCGACTTCTCGTCGACACCAGAAAGTCTCCGCTCGGGAACCTTGGTCTGTTTGTTTTCAACCCCTCTCGAGGGCTCATTGCCCGTGCTCCTGCAAACTGCAGGCCCAAGCATCTACCCGTGACCATAACCAAGGCTGCATGTGCAGTCATCGGGACGCAAGTGTGGTCTTCTGCTGCCTTTTTGACTGGATCCATCTGGTAAGGTTGGATGGCGTCAACTGTTAGGAAATTGATCAATGGCCGGCCAAGCACGAGTGATCCAGCAGCACGCAGATGCTGTCACGATAATCAATTCTCACGCCAGAGCGGGTAACATGTTAACATAGTAATCAGAGGCCTCGGAATTACACAGCATCTCCGGTGCTCTTTCAAAGTGCCCTTCATTCCCCATCCAACCATCACAGCCCACTTTACCAGAAACTAACTAGTCCGCTATTAGACAAATTATGTTTACACCACAGCGGCTATAGGCTACTTCGCTCCGTTACCAAGGATTCTGCACTCCCACCGCACGTCAAGACCGCTGTCCCCCGACCTGCTGGTCATTGGCCGGCCCTCCTTTGTCCGCTCAAAAAATCGGCCGGTGCCCCTGTACTGGCCCCCTTTGCAGCACCAGCCTTTTCCAGTGGTATTTTTTGAGATGACGAATTGACCATGTCGACCGAGAAAGTCGATTTGTCCCATAGGCTCGGACAGAAATTGGCTCCCAAATCTGAGAATACCCATATCGACCCCGGAAAAGGATCCCCGCAGTCGGGACTCGGACGCCGCAAGATTCTGAAACGGAGAAGAGTACAGCTCGACATCAAGATGACACTGAGACGGCCGATGCCACCGAATCAAGAAAAAGAAGCACCATCCGTCGAGTATGGAACTGGAAGCCCCAGCCCGCTCGCTACGACATAGAGAACCTCCCAAGTTCACAATATGGCTGAACATGCTGTTTGCTTTTGTACGCGTCTTCTTACGTACATTATCATCTCGTTCCCGCTTACACGGATACAACTAGGCATCCTGCTTCACCGTCTCCAACCTCTACTACAACCAAGCCATCCTCAACCGCATCGCCGACTCCTTCAATGTCACCTTTGAAAAAGCCTCCTCGGTCGCCACCCTCATGCAAGCAGGCTACGCCGGCGGCCTGTTGCTCCTCTGTCCGCTAGGCGATATCCTTCCCCGCCGACCCTTCATCCTCGCTCTCGTGGCCTTCACCGCAACCGTCGTACGTCGTCCCTTCCACTTTTCTCCCCGCTCCACCAACGCCATGGAGTAAACTGCTCGACTGAACACAAACCATCTCTAGTGGCTCCCGCTCTGCCTAACCAACTCCTTCCCCCTCTTCGCCACCCTCTCCTTCCTCGCTGGCTTCACAACCATCACTCCGCAGCTCATGCTGCCGCTGATCGGTGACCTTGCCCCTCCACACCGCCGCGCAAGCTCCATCGCCGTCGTCGTCTCGGGCGTGTCCCTCGGCATCCTCGTCGCGCGCATCCTGTCGGGCGTCATGGCTGCCTATGTGGGCTGGAGGTGGATCTATTGGTTTGGGTTTGTGATGCAGTGGGTGGTGGTGGGCGGCTTGTATGTGTGGATGCCGGACTATCCGAGCAAGAACCCTAGCGGCGGCCGTGGTGGTGGGGTTGTGAACTACCTGGGGATGTTTGTTGATATTGGGCGGTTGTTGGTCACGGAGCCGTTGCTGTGTCAAGCGGCGGCGGTGGCGTTCTTGCTGAGTGCCGTGTTTACATCGTACTGGACGACGTTGAGTTTCTTGCTGGCGAGCCCGCCGTTTGAGTACGAGAGCCTGGTGATTGGGTTGTTTGGGCTGATCGGCGTCGTGGTGATACTGGCTGCGCCGGTGTATAGCGGGCTGGTGATTGATAGGGTGGTGCCGCTGGTGTCGGCGGTGATGGGTTTGAGCGTGGAGTTGGTCGGCCTCGTGGTTGGCACGTTTACGGGGTCGAAGCATGTTGCAGGGCCAATTGTTCAGGCGATTACCATCGATCTGGGCTCGCAGTTTACGCAGATTGGGAACCGGGCGGCGATATATGGGATCCAGCCGCAGGCGAGAAACAGGGTCAATACAGCGTATATGTTGGCTGCCTTCTCGGGGCAGTTGACGGGGACGGCGGTTGGGAACAGGTTGTATGCTCAAGGCGGTGTGCTGTACAGCGGCAGTTGCAGCAGTAAGTCACTAACTACGCTATGCTTTGAGCACGGTCTTACTCATTTACAGTTGCCTTCATTGGGCTGGCCCTCATTGTGTGTTTCGTCCGGGGTCCGAGGGAAACCGGATGGATAGGGTGGTCAGGAGGGTGGGCGATCTGGAGAGATGACGCGTCGGTCCAGTCCAAGGACTGATCAGACGCCGAAACATCCGTTATAGAGTGTCCTGTTGAAAGCTGGTCTTGACGCTGGGGAATGCTTATGGTGAAGATAACGACCATAGACAAAAGGGCACGTAAAATGAAGCTTATGAGCAGCAGTTTTATTCCAATTTAGGACCACCCAGGTCACAGTACCTGCCGAGCTTTACCTCCCCAAGAGATGATGTGCGCTATCCCCGCGCAAGCTTTCAGATAACCCGCTCCGCCAGTGCCAACCCTGCCGAAAGCCCAGCATCATGAAGGGATGCTAGGTACTTCGAACATGAAGCCACCCAATCTTTTGAGCCTAATGGGCCTTCCTTTTCCGTCGCACCGGAACTCGTAACCAAGAGCTCTGTCCAGGTAGAAATAGCGCTTTTCCTTCCAACAGCCAGCGGATCTCCTGTCCGTCTCCATCCTGGGTTACGAGCACTGTTCAGAGGAGGATGGGAGGTTGGGAATGTCAGCGGGATCACTTGCAGGCCTTACCAAGAGATCCGTCACCGGAGGTGGTGGGATGAAAGGAAGGTTGGGATGGCTGAGGATGGACTGCTAGTTGGTCTCGGGGTTAGATGAAAACTACGGCGACATACTTATTTGCGAGAGGATGAAAGAGGAATTGATAGAAATTCGGAAGAGTCGACGCCTAGGTTTACGGGCGAGAGAGTTCGAAAAGGATTGCTTTGAGGTCGAAATTCTGGAGCTTTGTGCTTTTCGTCTGCTCTCTGTGGGCATGAGCTCTCAGAAAGGATTGTCGCTGGTCAGGCATTCTGGCAACATATCCGTGGTTCTCTAGAATATGTCAGGATGAAGAGATGTAGAGTAGAGATAGGGAGGAAGAGATGAGAGATCGGGAAAAGCAGCTAAGCACGCCTTGCTGGATGCAAACTGAAGTTGGGTGAGAAGATGGATTTGAGAAGGATGAAGGACAAAGGGTTTTTATACCTACACAGAGGCGATCATCTGGGGCAGGAGACCAAGAGAGAATGTTGGCCTTGGTCATATTCCCTTTCCGGCCTCCAAACCAGGACACTGGGCGCAGCAACCAGTCGTGGCAGGGACGCCTAGGCCAACAACGCCAGGCGAGTAACTTCTACGAAGCACAGCAACTTCCGTTCTGCGTTCTCCCCTCAATTTCGGCGCTGGTCACCTTGGCCGGCAGGCACAGCCCAATACTCGCAGCAAACTGGAGGCGGTGCCAATATTCATACGGGGTAGTAGTCATCGCCACCGAGATAACTTCTCTGTTAGATTATTCCTTTTGCTTCTGTTCCTTGTCTCTTTGGAGAGAGTCCTCGGCCTGATAGAATTGAATGTAGGATCAAAACAACTTGGAGCAAGGGAACCGAGTCCTGTCCAAGTGTGGTACCTGCTGATATCACATCTACGTGACCATGTAATGATACAGTGTCTCTGTTGTCGTTTCCTGAGACAATAAATTAATTGTAACTGGTGTGGAACGGAGAACGAAAAGCAGGAATAATATCGGGATACATACAAAATAAAACCTTGAAGAAAAGTAAAGAAAGAGAGAAGGGAAAAATGCTGAACACTCCTCGCAGTAATTATACATGTGTTCTACCCTCGTTTATATGGCTTTCCTCAACCCTGTTAATATCCGGTATTTAAAGTAGATTGCAACTCATACCCGTGTTTTGGCCAAAGGCATTCCTCATCAGCTATCCCTTCCGGCGGCGTCCTGTCCGCGCAACGCATTCAATCACAAGACTGGCGCGTTGATGTTCTCGATACAGCAGAGTGGGAAAGATCGAGCATCGAGATGCTGAGTCCCGTTTCGTTTGGAGTTTCATCCGTGTCTGGTTCCCCTGAATCTCCTTGGCTCCGCCAAGTTGAAACCCCCTTTCCGCTCACCCCTGTTCAACATCGCCGTTCCCATTGGGCCTCTTCGAGGCACACATACCTCCTTTGTGGGCCGCAAGCTGGCCGAACGAACGATGGAAGCCAGTATCGTGAGAGCCCTCTTTCGGGGGTGCGTGGTGATACCGCCGGACAGCCTGGCTTCGCCGGGACACTGCCCGAACCGAACGTGCCCTGACATGCATCGCTTGTAATATAGAAATGATGAGACGCCCAATCAACGCGTTGACATCGAATCCTTTTTCAACGCCGAATCCCGACACCCATAGTAAATGTAGCCACAATGAGGTACCGGGCATCTTGCAGGGGCTCACTCTCACTGAGAATACGCCATGAGAGGATCATAAGGAGGGACTCAGAGACGGCCTCCGACGACGGGATCTGACGATTCCGACGGTGTCGGCAAGGGAAAGGGAAAAGGAAAGGATGGCTCAACCACATCGCATCCAGGGTCACCGACCTCGGCAACATTCACATCGAGCGTAACGCCCACTCAGCCTCCGCCTCCTCCGCCTCCAATTGACACGGGGGTTTTCTCTACTCCTCTAGAACAGCCCCAGACTCCTCCTGGACCACCAGCACCGTCTTCCCTGGTACCGTCATCTACTCTAGCACTGTTGTCCACGCAGCAAACACTTCCCATTACCTCGGCGATTGTTGATATTCGACCCCTTACTACCATACCGCCTATCACAAGCATATCGACAGCCCCCGCTTCCACCTTGGAAACTATCACCATCAGAACTCAGACCAAGAGCAATTCTTCGTTTCACTAAGCCCTGGTATGCCGCTCCTGTTGTGTCACAGCTCTTACTGGTACTAACTGCACGGAAGATGTGCCAAAATCTACCCCCAGTTCTACAGCTAGTGCCACAAGCACTTCCGGCACCACGAGGACGGGTATAGCGAGTGCAACATGTGCTACAACATGTTTACCATTGGACCTTGTGCAAACTGGCCCTACCTTGAACCGTGGACAAATCGCCGGGATTACCATTGGCACCATAGGTAGGCTCTTTCGACCCGGTCCTCGTTACCGTACTACTAACGACAAATTTAGCTGGCATTCTCCTAGCTGGTGCTACCATTTTCCTCTTCCTTCGCCGTCGAAGACAGCAACAATCATCAGGACAAACCACGAAACTCGGCCAGAACGAGCCGCCAGGCCAGTCCCTCCTCGCCCCTCCAGTTCTTGCCACACCCAGTCTCAGCCCAACCGCACGCCTCTCCCGTTGGATCCGGCAAATCCGGTTTCTCCTTCACCCGCCACGAGCTTGAAGCTCCTGCGCCGGCAACACCACATCGGGACGCCACCCCTCGCTCCGACTCCGATACATCCTCCATCCTCTCCCTGCCACAACCTTTGTCACCAACAAAACCACAGCACCTTCTCCCACCGACCGCCCTCCGCTACCCAGGGGCTTCACAGCCCGAGATGCCGGCTCCCATTCCCCTTCCAATCTCTGCACCCACATTAGCAGACGCTCAGCATCTCAAGCCTGCCCATTTCCAACCCCATAATACTAGCATTCCTCCCAGCAATTGGATCCCCAATCCCACCTGCATCCCCTTCTCCGCACCGCTCCCCATGCTCATGCCCAACACCATGCGAACGATGCCGGCGTCGGCGCGGCCTCGGTCTCAGCCTCGACCAGGCCGTCGACACGGCTTCTGCACCTCGCAGATCCGGTTCGAACACGAACCGAGCGCGGCAGCGACATGCACCCAGAAAAAGACCCAGCCCGCTCCACCAACCATACCACCACCAACAACTCGAAGCTGAGACCAGACTCGGAAGCACCCGGCGTGTACTGGCAGTACCTGACGCCTCCAGCGGCTGTTGCACCGTCTGCAAGGGTGTCTGGCGTGAGAGGGGGATACCTGATAGTACGATCAGTTATTACCAAGCTGATACTCGCGGCGACGGGGAGAGGTGGTCTCGGGTTTCTGGCTCAGGGGGAGGGGGAGTACTAGCGCGGGATGGAAGGGTGGGGGTGAGGGTGGGGGAGGCCAGGTGAATAAAAGTAGGTAGGAGCGAAGTAGAGACGTGAAGCGGAAGATGGGAAGGAGCTGGGAGGAGGTTGAGATCCATGGGTATTGAAGAGGGGAAGAGGGGCAATCAGAACATGACATGGCGTAGAGAGATACCTTCAGTGTAGGACGCAAGCTCAGTTCTTAATCGGAGAAGACATGCGTTTTGCCCTTTGCAAACAGTAGTATTCGTCTCAAGTGAAAATATGCAGATCGTCTCTCTGGCCACAGAGTAGCTGTAGAAGTCAAAGAGGGACGGATCTCACGGGGAGACCTTAAAGCCAACTCGATCACTTGATATAGTTCCACAAATCTGTTCATTATTTTTATTCTTCTTCTGTACCATATGATAGCCGCAGGATCTCGCTGCTCGCTATGTAGAGTGGAGATGTCTTCTATACCCTCAGGCTCTCTCAGCCGGGACCGCAACAACACCGCGCGCCATAACCCCCTCTCGATCGCCATCCCTTTCCTTTCCCATGTCCGATCCCATGCCACTCAACCCAATCCTAGTAAAACTCAGACCAACCCACACCCGCCGCCTGAAACCGAGCCTCACAACCCTTCCTTGGTCGGGGCCCCCGGTGAAAATTGACCAGACTCTATCCCCATGATTGAACGCCCCGCTGACCCTTGGTAGTGACCCAATTTTTGATATCCCATGACAAAGGGAAAAGAAACGAAAATGAAATGAACAATAAAACAACTGAAGCGTCTCCCTCTGCTTCGCTTTCCCGGCCAGCCAGCCATGTGATCCTTGGATGTCGAACTCTCTGCCTGTTACCCCCATCGAATTTGATTAGACCCAAATACAGCTCCCACCAATCGCCCAGTTCTTCGCACAGGGGGTATCATTTGAATGTGTTTTGGTTCCAAGAAAAAGCCAGACCAGAGAAGGGAAAGACGAGACGGCTTGGGAAAACAAATCAGGGAAATAAATGCAAAGAGAAGCTTAAGCAGCAGCGGTAGCAACAGCCACATCCTCAACAACACCCTGCTGCTGCTGTCCCCCACCAAGCAACTCCAGCACCTTATTCACCACCGCACTCGGATAGCCCCTGCTGAGCATCTCACTGACCACGCTCTTGGCACTCTCCTCTCCTGCACGGCGAGGTACGCCTGGTCATAGCCTCATAGGTGCTCGGCTCGCGGCGCTCCCTGCCGACCGCCATATAAATCTCCTTCGCCTTGGCGATATTCTTCTCGGCCGCCCAGCGTGGATCAGCGTGTTGGCGATGTAGGCCGTCAAATCGACGCGGGCGCATACGCATGTCCGCGAGCACGGGCTCCGTGTCAGCGACGGGTGGTTGGCGACCATGGCCTCGAAACAGCGCTTGGTAGAGGCAGGGTTGGGTGGTGGGACGGCGCCGTCGCGCATCACGGCGTCAAAGACGGCGCGCGCGCCGACCATGTCGTGCAGGACGCAGCCGCGGGCGTGAATCAGGGAGGCGTAGTGCACCGGCTCGGGTCCTGGCCCGCAGCGCGGATGGTGTCGAGAACGGCCTCGGCGGCCGCCATGTCAACGGGCTCGAGGGTAGCGTGGGTGTCGACTAGGAGCTTGTAGGTGTGGGCGGTGGGTAAGATGCCCATGGCCTTCATGCACGCTCGTAGTACTCGAGCACCTTGGCCTTGTCGCGCTTGGTGGTGAGGAAAAACTGCATCATGCTGTTGTACGGGGCCGGCCGCGCCTTGTAGTTGGGCATGGCCTCCATCTCGTCAAAGAGCTCCTCGGCAAACCGCTCGTCGCTGACGCGGCAAAGTGCGTTCACGATGGTGCCGTATGTGACGGATGTGGGCTTGATGCCCAGGGCGCGCGCATTTCGGCAAAGTAGAAGAGGCAGTCGTCGATGCGGCGGGCCTTGCCGAGCTTGCCGATCAAAGCGTTGTATAGGAACGAGGTCGGCTCAACACCTTCGGTCTTGGCGCGGATGAAAATCTTGACGGCCTCAGAGGCCTCGTCGAAGGTCTTTCCCGATTCCTTTAGGGTCGTGATGTACAGGCCGTAGGTGTTGGCAGACGGTGTCGCACCCATGGAGAGCAGCTCCTGATGGTACTCCTCAGCAGGGTCCTGCGGCCCATGGTGAGGCAGGCACCGATCATGGCGTCCAAGATCGAGGTCCAGCCGAAGCGGACGACGGTGTACTGGGGAAGCGGCGGGATATCGCTGCGCGCCATCGCGAGGATTTCCTGGCAGAGGTCCATCTTGCCTCCTTGGCGGCGGCCGAGATGAGCTTCGCGTAGGTGATGTAGCGCGGGTGACGACCAGCACGGCGGACGTTCTTGAAGCGAGCGAGAGCCTCGTTCAGGGCGGGGCGCTTGCGACCGTGGGCACCCTCCAAAGCCTCAGCGATCAGGAATGAGGCCTTCAGGTCAACATTGTGGCAGTACGGGTCGAAGGTGTCCTCGGGCGCGAGCGGAGCCGAGTGGGTCGAGAGGTGTGGCGAGGCCGGGAAGCTCTGGGGCATAGGCTCACGGTGACAGGGGCTGGGACGGTGCGGGGATGGTGAGACCTCGCTGGGCCATGAACCTGGAGATGAGCTCGGTGCCCTCCTCGATCTCGTGCGGCCAGCTGCGTCTTGTGATCGACGGCACTGTCGCGGATCCGCTGGAACATCCACTCTGATTGGGTCAAACCCTCGAGATATGACCCGAGCCGATCAGGCCACGGCGTACATGGTCGTGGGCTCGATGAACGACGCAGTCGGCCTGACCTCGGGGGCGCAGAGGACGTCCCAGTACCGGCGAGCGGTAGCGACATCGCCCTCACGGACGCTCATGGCAAGTAGGGCAATGGCAGGAGCCGCAGCGGCACTTGCTGGGTGGACGTTCACGAAGGCAGCGACAGCCGCCTGCTTGTCGTTGCGATCAGCAGCATGGGTGGCAATCTTGCCCATCGACGAGACCCTGGTCTCGTCCTCGATCTGCTGCGCCCACTCCAAGGCTTCGCGGAAGATGCCGCGGTCGATGAAGGCCTTGACAAAGCCACCAGCGATCAGGGCGTCCTTGACCTCCGAGGCCTTGACGCCGTACTCGGTGACGATCTTCTCGAAGAACTTCATGGCACCGCTGACCTTGTCGGAGATGACGTAGGCGTGGATCACGGCAGCGTAGACCTGGGCATCGAGGCGATCCTTCAGCGTCTCCTCGCCCTTGTCGTTCGCGATCGCCAGGTTGCGGTACTCGTTGTAGCACTCGACGGCGCTGACGAGATCGCCGCTGTTGGCAAAGGCGGTGATCATGGCAGGGAAGGTGGCAGCGAATGGGGTCTTCCGGTTCGACTCCATGTGCTCGAACACGCTGCAGCATGTCGGAGACACGGCCAGACTGGGCACAGGCCGAGATCAACTGGTGGTAGGTCTCGGACGAGTACGCAGCCTTGTTGCGCATGACCGACGACTCGAACATCTGCATGGCCAAGTCCAGGCGGTCGTCCTCGACCAGCATGGCATACTCCAGCTCGTGGGACGCGAACATGAACTTGCCGGGCTCGTCCATGCCGCCGAAGCGCAGCCGCTTGTCCTCGAGCACCTGCTTCAGCGAGGTGATCTCGAGCGAGCGGGAAGCGAGTAGCCCAACGAGGATGTTGTAGGTGTCGCTGTCGGGCGACACCTTTCGGCGGAGCATGTCCGCGTACACATCGAGGGCCTTGGTGACAATCTCCCACTTCTCCGAGGGCAGGTGGATGGCGGCCATGAGGAGAGCATTGTAGGCGGTCGCGATAGGCCGCACACCGCCGACAAGCATCGCCTCGAAGACGGCCGGGATCTCGGCGTAGCGGCCGGCCTCGGAGAGCTTGGTGAGGTGGTCGGCATAGGTCTGGGACTGCGGGTCAACGGGCGGCGTGAGGCTGCGGATGCTGCTGACGGGGGTCGCGGCGCGTGAGAAGGGGTGGTGACAGTCAGCGAGCGAATTTCTTCGGCGAGCTTCTCTGCCAGCTCCGGGGAGGTGGCCCGGAGCGATTCCACCTTCTCTTCCAGCGCCTCTAACCTCTTCCGTACCTCGATCTCCTTCTCGATCGCCGCGTCGATATGGGCTAAGGCAGCCTCGGCCTCGGGCGGCACACCGGGAGCTGTCGAGACATGATCGCGGCTGCCAGATTCTTCACTGTCGAGGGCAAGGGTCTTGGCGTCGGAGCCGACGAGGACGGAGGCGGGCGTCGGCTTCCACTCGATGCGCTTCGGGAACTGGAACTGCACCCACTCCTTCTCGGCCTCCCCGTTGGCCTGTGACTTCTGCAGCTGCTCGAAGTAGGCATCGAGGCCGCCGGGGTTGACGGCCTTGTTGTCATGTCGGTGCTCGGCATTGGGGAGGGTGGAGGCGGTGTGGAAGGCTGACTGCAGACCAAAACTCGCAAGACGGCCGATGCGAGTGGTGTTGCGCCTCCTCGCAAACGAGGGGCGATTCTGCGAGTTTAGAACATGGGGGTGGGTGGCGGCAACGACCGACTGGGCGTAACGTGGGTGAACGACTTTGAGAATCCTGATCGATGAAGCTCTGGAACACCGACCCGTAGACGGAGGGCATTTAGGAGACTCCAGGGGAAGAAGGGTTCTAGACGGTCAAAAATAATGAAGTTAGCAACCAAGTCTCGAGTCGAAGGCCATCTCATGCGAGTCCCATGCAGAGGGCAGAGAAGAGAACAGATGCCGCCGCCACGCGACACGCACGCGACAACGCTATGGTTATGATTCGCTCGACATTGGGTAGCGGGGATGGTCCAAACTTACAAGGAGAGAGTGAGCGATGCGCAATTGCAGGTTCATTTGACGACAGTGAAGCCGTCAAACAAACGCGCGACCCTAGATGTGGTTGGAAATTTTTGGAGGTCTGGAGGTTTGGAAAAACCAGTAAAGGGAAGAGGGCTGCAAAGGTGTGGGAGTGACTGTCAAATATTCCTGGGTGATAAGTTCCGGGGTTACGCAGCAAGCCTTGGGTGTGGATCAGCGGATGGGAGCTAGCTTGGTATGAGCACGCACGGATTGGTGGCCTTCGATTTGCGAACTTTTTTTCCCGCTCAAACTGCGGGTGGATTCGGGTGCTCTCTGACAGACACAGGAGGGAGTCAGCGGGCGGCCTGCGTCCCCGCGACATCAAACCTGGAGAGCTTGCTCGCGGTGCATGCAAGTTCGTGGTTGCTCTCCTTTTGGCTTTTGTTTCCTGGTTTTTGCACGAGGTGCAGAGAGCGATATTTCTGCATCGGCATTCGCCAACCACGAAGTCCCGTAAAGGTCCTGGAAGCAGGAGTATACTCGACGACTTCTCATCGTCACTGTTTTGGTACAGAGTTTCCGTCCATCCAGATCGATAACAGCTGAAGCTCCCCACAATAGTCATCGAGATCCATGTCTTGCCCTCCATCTGCCATTCCCCGAAAAGAACAACATGGCATTTTCGCAAAGGCCTCTAGACAGTAAACAGTTCACGACGCATGTCATTCCGCAGCCGCTTCGCGACATCGTCATCCCTCCTTCGCTCCCCTCCATCTGGCGTCTCCGTAAGCATCCTCCAGCCGGGCGAGGCAGAATGACGACGAATGAAACCCCGGAGCGGATGCCTCGGACGCGGCCACAGCGGGGACATTTCCGGGGCCACGTCAAACGAAGACAAACCGGGCAACAGGAACCTTGAGGAAGGTGTGGGACTCGGCATTGCACTCCCCCCCCCCAATTGGCCCAATTGGAGCAGCACCAGGCCCCTGTTCGTTTCCCTGCTCGTTGGTGCTGTTAGCGCAAGGGATGGATGAAGTCTCTTCACACATTCCCACACCGCCAAAAGTACCAAATTTGATCGCAATTCCCTGCGTCCATAACAGACGGTGCCCTCGGGGCTCGCACTTAACAGATCCCGATCAGAACGGCGGAGACGGCCAAGCCGGCCCCAGCGGGCGGTGATGGATCTTGTCACTAGTTACGCATCGGTACCATGTCCACGACATTGAGAACGCAAGTCGCTGCCATCAAAGGGAAGCGGCACGAAACCCCAGACGTTGAGTCGAACTCCATCGAAGACGCGAGCGACTTCTGCTGTGGAGCAAGGCCTAATTGACTCACCGTCCGTAGAGCGCAGAGGACAACAGCCGCCCGAGCAACTGCGCTTGTTGTTGGAGGACTTTGCGGTTCGGGGATCTGGAGCTGCATTGTCTGCATGCTTGGCTTTTCTTCCCAAAACTGGAAAATTGAAAACTATTGCGTTTGTGCCATGCAGATGCCATGCAAGGGTGCGCGAGCCCTCGCCAACCAAGCGCGAGACATGCCCCTGGCGCGCCGGCTCCCAGATCGCTGGCCAGAAGAGGCAAGATGGTGGGTGTCTGGCGGGGTCACATGTGCCTGAGAGAACGAAAATTCGCCGCGACGACGAGTCGGCTCGACGTTCCAGCCCGGCTTACAA
The DNA here is from genome assembly GCA_031001845.1 of Achaetomiella virescens. NCBI lineage: Eukaryota > Fungi > Ascomycota > Sordariomycetes > Sordariales > Chaetomiaceae > Achaetomiella > Achaetomiella virescens. The sequence continues at coordinate 232,840 of JARNGD010000002.1, forward strand.
GGCATCCACGGGCCCGGCGCCGCGGGCACATGGCACGTCGCAACTCCACAGCCCCAGCCCGCTCCGTCCGTCAATCACCGAGGTTGCCGGCGGCCCAAGCGCTTGCCTTCCTTGGCATCCAGCAGCTGTTACACTGTAGCTTCCAGAATGCGGGTCATGGCGTCCGTGTTTCTTCTCAGAAAGAGGAGAATGAGACGACCTGGAAGAAGACAGTTAAACCAAAGAGGAGTAGGAGAAGGGAATACGGATTGAATACAAAAAGAATCGATATCAAGATTTGGCGGGATTCTCGGCTTCGGACGCCTTCCAGGCAGTCGGAACTCGGCTTCATGTGCTGGCAGTCCACGGTTGAATCGTTGAATCGGGTTGTGCCTCTCCCTTGCTGAAGCTGGAAGCAGTCATAGGTGAAGCTGAAGGAAGGCGCAGAAAATCACATCGAGATGATGGAGAGGAAGTTGCACTTGACGAGCCCCGCAATCTCCATCGCGTGTCTGGCCCCGCATTCGGCCACCTGAGTTAGCCTTCTGGTGGAAATTCCAGGGGAAGCTTCACAAGCTCAACCTCGCACAGAGCTCACGAACGCAGCCAGCGAGAAATTCATCACAGGGCTCACTGGTTGTACCTGCGATACCCACGGCAGCCATCAACAGTTTCTTAGCGTTTTCTGGACTTCGCGGCGACCCCTCCCCTTGTTCGGAGTTTCCTCGATACCCCAAGCTCACCGTCTCTTGGGTCTGTTTACCTCCCTCAGCCCTCGCTCTCCACCATCAGTGCGGTATCAGCCCACTCGAGCTCATCATGGCTGGCGAGAGGGACTCTGCCCAAGAAGATCGCACCGTCGTCGTGTCGGCCCCGGGCAAGGTGCTCCTTGCCGGCGGCTACATCGTGCTCGACCGGAAGCACTCCGGCCTGGTGTTTGGCCTGAGTGCCCGCATCCACGTTCTCGCTCAGGAGATCCCAACCAGCGAGGGCGTCCACCTCTCGGAGATTGTCGTGCAGAGCCCCCAGTTCCTCAACGCCACCTGGCGATACGGTTACCACCTCGTTGAAAACGGCGGTGGAATCAAGGTGACCCAGCTGCAGTCGTATGTTGCCGTCCCCTCCTCTCGCTCTCTCATCCCCAGTCTCCTCTACTCACTCACACCTCGATAGGGGCACTCCCGTCGACCCAACCACTTTGTCGAGACCACCCTCAGCTACGTCCTCACCTACATCGCCCAGGTCGACAAGCGGCAAGCCGCGCACGGCTTCAAGCCTGCCTCGCTGATCGTGCTTGCCGACAACGATTACTACTCCAAGCCCAAGGACCCGCGCAGCAGCAGCCGGCGCTCCTCCACCTCCTCCCTCGAGACCCCCTCGCACCACGAGCCCAAGAAACCCCACCCGCGCCTTCGCTTCCGGCACTTCCACAGCACCCTTGCCAGCGCGCACAAAACGGGCCTCGGCTCCTCCGCGGCCATCGTCACCGCCCTCACCGCCGCCCTCCTCTCCCACTACCTGCCGGCCCACCTCTTCGACCTGTCCACGCCCGACGGCAAGAAGGTGTTGCACAACCTCGCCCAGGTTGCCCACTGCTCGGCGCAGGGCAAGATCGGCTCCGGATTTGATGTCGCCAGCGCCGTGTACGGGTCGTGCTTGTACAGGCGGTTTAGTCCGGCCTTGCTGGGCGGGCTGCCGAGCCCGGGAGAGAGGGGATTTGCGAGGCAGCTGCGGAGGTTGGTGGAGGACGAGGAAGAGGAGGACGAGAAAAGGGGAGAGAGCAAATGGGACTGCGAGATTAACAAAGATGGGGTTGGATTGCGAAAGGAGTGGCGATTCGGATGTGTGACGTTGACTGTGGAACGCAGACCGTAAGTATGGTGAAGAAGCTGCATGAGTGGCGGGATGCGAATAGAGAGGAGGCGGCGAAGGTGTACGAGAGCCTGCAGGAGAAGGTGGATGAGTTGGCGAGGGTCTTGAGGGAGGAGAAGACGGGAGAGATTGGGGCGGTGATGGGGCCGTTCAGGGAGCTTATGAGGAAGATGGGAAAGGATGCCGGGGTGCCGATCGAACCGGAGAGTCAGGAGGCGATGCTGAATGAGTGAAAGGTGGAGGGGGTGTTTGGGACTGTGGTGCCGGGCGCGGGAGGGTATGATGCCGCAGCGATTGTGATGAAGGATGATGAGGAGACGGAGCAGAGGGTGAAGGAGTTCTTGAATGAATGGAGTGGGAACCATGAGATTGCGGTGCGGTTGATGAGGGTAAGGGGCGAGACGAGGGCGCGAGGAAGGAGGATGTGGCTGAGTTTGACTCGTGGTTGAAGTCCTGAGAATAGAAATGATATTGGGACTCAACGAGAAGCAGCGATAGACAGCATCGAGATACAGTGTCGCACCAACGCTCGACTAATAGCGTCGAAGAGGATCGAGAATAATTCTGATGTGGCCTTAGGTGTGTCGCATTGCGATGTGATCTTGCCTTATGTTGAGCCAATTGCATACAGAAACGCCATTTTTCCAACCCCCATTTCCTCGAACCCCACTCCCATCTCAATTACATCCTCCCTTTTTGGGCTTTTTTGATGATTTAATACCCCTCATTGCCTTAACATCCTCCACATCATGGGAGGAAAAGTGACCATAATACGATAACAACACCTGCTAAAGAGAAGATGATCTGAACAGGATCCCAGGTACACCACGAACCTAACCCCATTACTCAGATGTCCTCACCTCCACCGAATCCGGCGACAACGGACTAACCAGGCTCCCAATCTGCATCTCAAACTCCATATCCCACTCCCCCGTCCCATAATTCATAGCACCATCCCCTTCAATCGGCGACAGAGTCGACACCGTCGTAGCCGACACCGGCACAGCCGACAAAGGCAGCACCGGCATCTACAGTGCCACGCCACCGTCCATCCCCACTCCGTTCCCACTCCTTCCACTGTCACCGGTCCCCCTCCCAAGGCCCGCATATCCTCCCGTTCCAGCCCCAACAGCAGTGCATCGCGTCCCGGTTCTGGGAGCGGTATCATGCTGTGCTGGAGTGTCGGTGGTACCTCCACAACACCCAGCAGACCAGTCTCGCACCCCAGTTTCGCCATGGCCACAGCCGCTTCCAGTCCCGACGGACTTCCAAACAGAAGCAAAATCGGTCACTGACATGGACATTCTGTTGTCCCCTAGCATAGCATGACTGGCTGCTGCCGTGGCAGCGTGCAGGTGGTGTTACTCCGCTGCGAGGAAGCGTCGCCGAATCCGAACCGGTCTGGGCCGTTGCCGTTGCGGATGGTGTTTGGGATGGGGATGGAAATGGGGATCGACAGGCGGGGGGCGAGGAGTGGACGTGTACTGGCGAGAGGAACAGCGGATGATAGCCGCGTGCGCGGAGGAGCTCGGAGCGGGGAGGGAGCGGACCGTTGTGGTTGAGGAGATGAGGGTGGGCGAGGAGACAAAGATGTTGGTTGGGCGAGGCCAAGGCGGGAAGCGGCTGCTCTTCCACGGAGGAGCGATAACCTTTCTTTTTGTCAGCACCTGAGTCTGGGTGGGATAAGGATGTGGAGAATGGGCATACTCGTCTTCTGTTAAGCTGGGGAGGTTTGTGAGTTCTTTTTTGAAACCAAATGGCTCAGATGGAAGATTTGTTACTGTTCACTGGTGAGAAGAAGAGGAAGTAGAGGGGTATTACGATCTGGATCTGGCGCTTCTGACGTCGAATGTCCGCCATTTCTTGGAGATAGGAGTACAGGCGCTTGAACTCAGAGGAGATGCTCACTGTCACCATTTTGGCAGGAAAGGGGTGGAAGAGTCGAGCCGAACTTGGCTCGACGGAGATAGGAAGCCAGAGCCGGCAGATACAGCAAAGAAGCAGCAATACACGAGAAACTCCGGCGGTACCGGCAGAACGGAAAGGGTCGAGATAGAAGAAGCCACAAAGATGCCAGGCAAGAAGTCACTGGCTTGAAGGAATGGCAATGAGTGAAGCCACAAACCGGCAGACTGGACAGAGCGGGAGAGTAACGAGGCAAATCGAACGACTGTAGCCCAAGATTACACAAGAGCGCGATGAAAGAAACAAAGGAGCAGCATGGGAGACCTCAAGGCCCATTGAGCAAGGTACCCGTTTCCTTGAGAGCTTTCCCTCTTGTAAGGCGGTTTGCTCACGGTGGCCCACGAACAACGGAATGGCACAAAGAACAAGGCTGGGGGTGCATAACCGATGGATGACGGGAAATGTCAAAAAGGATGACTACTGAATTGAGATCACAGATTCCATGCCGTTAGAAAGGAGCTCATTAGGAGAGTGACGATGAAGGGCAAGAAGGCTGGAATGCAAGTGGGCGCTGGAAGCAAATCTGATGCATGGCCCAGGGCATTTCCGCACCGCCTTACCAGAGCCCTGGAATGTGTCTCAACGATCATGAACTTGGTCTAAGACAATTGCAAAACTCACGTGCCTCGAAGCAATCAGAGTGGTGCTCAAAGTTTATTAGTTTGAATTAGACGTGTGCAATCGTCTCCCTTGCCGCTCTCCTTGCGAAGGGATGGGAGGTGAGGATCGGGTATCTCTATTTGGGATAGTCCTTCAAATGATAGCTCTTCAACTTGACGAACTGGTCGAATCCATACTTGCTCAGAGTGACACCCTTTCCGGAGTTCTTCCACCCTGTCCAGGCAAGGTCCTGCATGTCATCAGCGGTGTCACGCTTAGTGGGTGCGGAAGATGTAAAACTTACGGGGCTCGGGAAGTCGCATCGGTTAACAAAAACAGTGCCGGCCTCGACCCCCTCACACAACTCATATCCCTTCTTCGTGTCCTTCGTCCATATGCTGGCCGTGAGGCCAAACTCACTGTCGTTCATGAGCTTCAAGGCCTCCTCGTCGCTCTTCACTTTCATTATCGGAATGACAGGTCCGAAAGTCTCGTCTCTCATGACCGTCATGCCATGGTCAACATTGGTAAGCAGTGTTGGGACGACGAAGTTGCCCCTCTCGGGGAGCTTGTCAAAGGTCTCATTTGCCGGGGTGGCGTTGACGGCGCCCTTGTCCACAGCATCCTTGATGTGGGCCAAGATGGTCTCCTTGGCCCTCTTCGAGATGACCGGGCCGAGGTGTGTCTCCTATCCAGCGGATCGCCCAGCTTGTAACCCTTGAGAACCTTTTGTACTTCCGAGACGAACCGTCATGGATCTTCTCGTCAACATAGACCCGCTCGATCGAGCAGCAGCTCTGCCCCGAGTTAAAAACTGCGCCATCGACGATCTCCTCGGCCGCCCACGCGATGTCGACATCTCCTCGAACGTATGCTGGGTCCTTCCCACCGAGCTCTAGCCCGACGTTGGCGATACGGTCGGAGGCTGCCCGCTGAACAGCCAAGCCGCCGGCTACTGAGCCGGTGAAGCATACCAGCTTGATCTTGGGGTTCCTGACGATCGACTCGATAATCATTGCCGAGCCGGAGTGGAAGTACTGGATCACCGGTGGGCAAGCCGGCCTCAGCAAAGGCCTTGGCGACCCGCTCGACGACGGTTGGGGTTTGGGGAGAGGGCTTGAGGATGACCGAGTTACCGCAAAGGAGCGCAGGTATCAGAGCGTTGACGAGGATGAGGTAGGGGTACTATCAGCAACTTGTCAGCGCTTGACCCCAACTTCTCGTGGTTTGGGAGAAACGCACATTCCAAGCAAAGATGATCAGAACAGGTCCAACTGGCACCTTGCGGATGAACCTCTTGAAGCCCTCCCTCTGGCTCGCCTGGCGTATCCTTCAGAGTCTCGTCGCTGATCTTGAGGAGATACTCGGCCCTCTTGATGGCGGTCGCAACTTCTTTGGCAGTGTACGCGATGGGGCGGCCCATCTGGACGGTGAGCTCGGTGGCCAGGTCATCCTTCCACCCGTCGAGGATCCTGAGCGCTTGCTTGATGATGTTCTGGCGCTCCTTTAGCGGTCGTCTTGCGCCATGCATCGAAGGCTTGGGTGGCGATGTCCGGGAGCTCCTCGAGCTCCCCTGCGAGATGCCGTTGCGCTGGAGGATCGGCTCGTCGGTCGTGGGGGAGATGGTCGTGATAACTTCGACCGACATGATGGTTTGGCAACGGGTCTGTAAGGTGAATTTTGTTCGTTGCTGGGTTCAAATCTCGTAGTTGGGATTTCTGCGAGAAGGTAGCAGGGAAGGTGTGGGAGGCGCAGTTCGTCCTCCATCCCTTCCTTCGCTGCCCTCTGCCCCTCTGCCCCTCCTCCTTACCCCCAAGCTGCCGTCATCGGGTCTGATAAGTCGATAAGATAGGCGCGAGCAGGGGTCTGGGCCCGCCAGGGGTACTTGACATCTCGGGTCCTTGATGATGCTGATCTCCCCTGCTCCTATGAGAATCTGATCTCTGTAAGATATATACTCTACAAGGGAACAAAAATTTAAGGAGAAATCAAGGACAGGTTCTTCTCTGTGTGTTGTTAAAAGTACAAAACTGCTAAAGTTGTAGGTCGTCACTTCTTCTCTGGGGTTGCCAAGAAGCATTGCTGCACGGACCCCTGCCATTACTCCACAAAATTTTTTGGGACGAACAGTGCAAGGCCACAAGCAAGTGCATTCCAGCCTCTCCCTCGCCAGTAACCAGCCTTCGCAGTTGCCACCATGTCTGCCGACAAGCGCAACCAATTTCTCGATGCCGGTGAGAGCGATGATGACGCTGGCCGCGGCTATGACTCTGAAGATGATTTTCAGAAGGGTTGCCGCAGCGCGAAGCGGAGGAGGGTAGAAGACGAAGACAGTGACGTTGAAGATTTCAGCGACCAGGAGGACGACCAGAGCGAGGCCGGCGGCGCGAAAGTCAATGAGGACACTGCAGGGCCAGATGGAGCTGGCGAAGACAAAGGAGAAACGGACGGAAAACCGAAAGGCGACAAAGTCAAGTCCAAAGTCAGATCTAGAGCTCCCGACATCTCCAGACCTATCACAAAGAAGAACCTTGTCGCAACCGAAGCTGCCATCAAAAGTCCGGTGTCATATATCTGTCGAGGATCCCGCCCTTCATGAAGCCCTCCAAATTGCGCTCCCTTCTTGAACCTTACGGCAAGATCAACCGGATCTTCCTCACGCCTGAGGACCCCGCCGAATACAGCCGCCGCGTCCGGAATGGAGGCAACAAGAAGCGGTCTTTCACAGAGGGGTGGATCGAGTTTGTCAAAAAGAAGGACGCCAAGAAGGCGTGCGACTTGCTGAATGCCCAGACGATTGGCGGCAAGAAGTCGAGCTGGTACCGGGACGATGTGTGGGCGATGAAGTACTTGAAGGGGTTCAAATGGTGCGCTCAATGTGCCTGGCAGATAGCTCGACCCTTTGGCTAACAATATTACCAGGCACCATCTTACCGAGCAGATTGCCGCCGAAAATGCCGAACGCGCCAGTAGAATGCGCGCCGAAATCGCCAAGACGACGAGAGAGAACAAGGAGTTTGTCAAGAACGTCGAGAAGGCGAAGGTGCTCAACGGGATACAGGCCAAGGCCGCTGCGAAACGGAAGAAGGCACCTGAAGATGATGTGGAGGGTGGCGGCGAAGTGGCCGACGTCCCAGATGACGGGAAGGTGCTGCAGAAGAGGCGGACGTTCAAACAAATTCCCTCGCAAAGAAGCGGAAACAGGAAGACAGCCGGAACAGGTCCAGAGGGTTCTGAGCAAGATCTTTTGATTTTTGCAGCCGGAGACAAGGAAAGGATATGTCCACGTTTCTCTCAGGTTTTCTTGACAGTTACTTCTGTGGCGCGAATACCCATTGGTTCATATTGACTGCAGAATGCAGGTATCTTGCCAACCTTTGTTCCTCTGAGACAAATGCGATCAACCAGACGGCTTTAAATACCCTCAATTGTCACGCTATCCCCATCGCCTCGCTCTTAGTCTCTGACGATACTATTAGCACGATTCTCATTTCAGCCCACCTCTTCCATCGTCTTCCTGGAGATACGCAATGGCAAACGCGAAAATTAAAATTAAACGCCTTGGACCTGGTCTTGGAACCGAACTTGATGCACTCAAAGTTCAACTCGCGATTCAGCAGTTGGGTATCTCTCGTGAACAGACAGCCGAGCTCCAGGGGTACATCAAGAGACTCTCGAGGAAGAAGGAGGGGACGTCAAGAGGCTCCGGTTGAGCTACTCATCATCGGCCGTTTTCAACATGAGTGGCATGCCTGGGGCAAGGAGTCGTTGGAGAAGACCCAGTCTGCCATCAGCGACTGTGTGGGAGCTTTACGCAAGGGGGTTTCTCTTGTACACTCCTCGATATTGCCACCCCACAGCAGCGGATCAATCACAACCAGGGGAACGTGCCGCTGACGAGAACCGCCAGCATCAAGTCAAGACTGTCTAGTGGGGTTACCGGCCAGGAACACCACCCAGATAGTTGGAATTCTGAGTCTTTGGAAGTCTCTCGCTTTTGGGCAGAGAAACACGCTCCGTTGATGTGCTCGCCTCATGATCCTCAGCCGGGTCACGGCGTCACCCCTAAACCCAGCTCAACACGCCGCTCTTATGCTGTCGACGACGTCGAGCTGTCAGCCGTGTCGACCGTTCCTGAACCCTCACGTCGCTCAGACCCAGGGCCTCCGTTCCTCCGACAAAGATCGGCAAGTACCAGAAACCGACCGAAATCACTTCCTGTGTACGCAAGACCTAGACCCGTACGGACCCCCCCTCCTTGGGCTTTCAGAGATGTCCAGTGTTATGCATCTATCCGAGCAGCGCCTAAACAACGACCGCCTGCGTTTCACAGCGCCCAACCAAGGGAGGTGGCTCTCTCTCCATCACCCCTCATTTGGCCATCTGAGCGCCATCAGGAAGGATTACGCTGTAGGAGAGGTATCTCCCAGGTGCTCCCTGCCAGCCCCGGCCCACACACACAAACCGGATGGCCACAGTGAGATGCGTCTCAGAGAATTCAGCATTGAGAAGTGTATCTGCGGCCTTCACCACGAGGTCTTAGAGATTCAGCAAGTCCGCAGGGGTAACCCAGTCCTCGTCATAACGGAGAAGAGTCGCAGGAGCTCCATCATCGAATTCGTGAATGCAGAAAGCGATAGTGACAGTCCGATCTCTGGTCGTGAGTGGTTTCAACTCCCGGGATCAGAGCATCATGGTCCAGAACACGACGACGAGTTCTACCCGGCCCCTTGAATATTACTCGCCGTGGGCAAGCAGAGAGAAGAGTTGCATGTGACGGCCGCGGGAACGCCGATACTACCAAGTCTTGATGGCAACAAGACAAACCGCTCAAACAGCGGGCTTGGCTTGGTACTCGAAACATTGCTCCCTGAACTTCCCGGGTCAGAGCCAATGACCACCCCCGGCCACCAGAACACGCCAACATACACCCACTCACAGTTCACCACATCTCCCCCAAACACCGATGGCACCTCCACCAGCGTGCCGAACCACGGTACCTCGGACATAACGCCTTTCACTCTCCCTCAAAGACTACCACCTTCCCGAAGATTCGACACCACCACCACCACCACTCCTCACCAAGCCCTGTCAAGAAGCTACAGCACCAGACACAAAACCCTCCCGCCCCTCCCCTCGCCAACTCCACCCTCCGCCTGGTCGCCGTCGCCTCCTCCGTCTCCGTCCCTGCCGCCGCAAAGGACGGAGCTGCCACCCTCGTCAGCTCGATACCGACCCAGTGCTGCACGTCAGGCACACCCTCACCGGCAGCGACAAAATTTCGGCTCCAACTCCGCTGACGCCGCCGTCTTCCGGGGGAGCTATCTCAAGCTGTTCAGCTGTTTTACCATGACAGAGCTATGCGTGTGTACCTACACCGCTAGCATGTTGAACGCCCAACAGGTGGGTGCCACAGTGCTGTGCTAGCTGCCCGTGGCATGCTTGGTGTTTTCCCTCCCTGTGGAGCGAGGTGTTCCATCCTCTGGGCATAGCAAGAATGCAGTGTCGGCTTTGAAACGAACCATGGTTTGTCGGCACTGATGAGTGTTGTGGATGGTCTGGTGAATGTGGATGGAAGCGAGTTATATTACAGAGGTGATGGGTCACGTGAGGTGAATCTCAGGGCGGGTGTTACCTTTCAAGGCGGAAGAGGATAGCGAAAGGGGTGTCTGAGTTTAGTTGGGGCAGGGAACAGACTGGATGCTGGTCCAGGCCACTTCGTTGCTGTGCTGGGGAAGGTAGATAGGTAAGCATGGTTGGGTGAGAGTGTGATTCGATAACCACTGAATGTACTCAGAAATCCTCTGTGGTGCTATGGTCAAGTTGTGTACCAAGCTAATCGACCTCCCCAGGAAGGACTTTCCAGGAGTGCTGAGAAGCCACTTTTTTCGTGGCCAGTTCGATTCTACGCGGTGAACCCCCAGTTTTATTTCCTTTCGCGTCTTTAAAGCATAAACCGCACTGCAGCTGTAGATTATGAGTAGGAAGAGATGTGATGATATTGTCAAACATGCTCAACAGCCGTGGAAGGGCACACATTCAGCGCCAGAAAACAACCTGCAAGACATCCAAGTAGATGGCAAAAACTCGGCAAGGAGCCCCATTCAATTACATGTCCGAACGAATCTAAAGGAATTGGCAACACCCCTCAGGCTTGTTCATTATCCGGATGTCCAGCTCATCAAAGTCATCCAGCAGCTCGTCCATGCTGATTTTGGGCCCGTCATCCTCCATCGTCATCTCCGTCTCGGCAATGCTCATGGCGTCCGCATCCTGCGGCTTCTTCTTCTTGGTATTCTTGTACAGCGCCAGGGCGGCCCGCAGCTCCTCATCTTCCTCAACATCGCGCAGGAACATCTCGTACTCGGCTTCCATGCGGGCCTGGTCGGCGGCCTTGGGCAGTAGCTCGCCCTCGTCCTTGGCCATGCGCTTGAGCTTCCAGTTTCGGCGCTTGTTCTTGCGGCGGTTCGGGTAGTGCTTCTTGACGAGCACCACGTCTGGGATGGTCGAGCCGTAAGCGCGCGAGTTCTCGATGGCATCCAGCGCATCCGAGTTGAAGTTGGTGCCTGTTAGCATGTACCCCATGACCGAGTCGCCCGGACGCAGCAGGTTGCCAAGATGTGTCCTGGCGAAGTAGGTGTTGTCGTTGACGCCCAGGTCAGATGCCCTGGCGACGGTCGCCTCCCCGAGGACCCACTTCCCCTTTCTGTAGCCCGTGGGCTCGATGTCCATAACGATGAACTCGACCAGCTCGGTGGCGCCGGCGAGCGGCTGGAAGGGCGCCCGCCAGTAGACCTCGGAGCTGAGTTCTGCTGTCTGGAGCGTGTTCGGGTCGAGGAGGTTCACGGAGGTGCCTATCCTGTAGCAGAGGACGAGCGGTGTTATGTTGCCGATCGACTTCGCGAGCTTCAGGGGCAGGGCCACGAGGTCGTCCCTACAGATCGGTACGAGCTCGGCTGAGTAGGAGAACTTGTATTGCTTATTGCCCGTGTGGGTATCCGCGGAGATGAGGTGCCTCGACCTTGGTGTGGACTGGGACGACGGATTTGAGGAAGTGGATGAAGGCCTCGGCCTGGTTTCTCTGGGCGAAGAAGAAATCGATGCCGTCCTTCTCCTCCTTGATGTTTATTGTGTCCTTGTGGGCCTGGTGCTTGAGGATTAATTGTTCAAGGAGCAGGAATGTCCTCTTATGGGTGACCTTCTGGCGGACTTGCACCGAGGCACGCCAGACGTTTGCTGTGTAGGACTTGGCGCACTCCCGGCACTGCTGGTATGCGACGACATACACGACCTCGAAGCTTTGTTGCATCAGAACGCCGTCGGCGACCTGGTCCTGGATCGTGATCTTGACCTTAATACGGCGCGAATGCGGTTCTGTCCAGACGAAGCGGGCGTCGATGATGCGGACCTTGCCCAGGTTCCGTAACCGTTTGAGGCAGAGAGAGAGTAGCTCGCGGGATTCGGGGGCGGCAGTCACCCAGCTCGACGGCGGCATGAGCCATCGGTCGCAGTCTCGGCAGAAGTTCAGGGTGCCCTCGCGGGGGATGCCTTGTGAAATGTCGACGGTGGATTTGATGCTACGCCTTGGTTAGTCTCCTGGTGTGAGAATGGGGCAACAGGTAGCGAAGGAACACACCAGTCGTAGCAGAGGGCGCCGGCAGAGGAAGTGCCGTCGATGGGAACACCGCAGTTGCAGCAGAGAATAGTGGCGCCGGTCCGGGCGGTCCCCATCATCGGGGCCATGCCCATGGGTGTGTCGAGATCCATGGTGTCGTTTCTGACTTACTCTCCGTTTTCCTGATTTTCTTGTCGTTTTGTTTTTCTCTCAAAAAAAAAACACCAGGTTCAGATGTCCTGGTCTGAGAGCACGAAAGACGGGCACTGCTTGTGTTGTCTGGAGCTGCTGGTCAGCGGGGCAACTTGTACCCAAAGATTTTTAAAGCACATTGCCCCGCGCTGCTTGATAAGCGTCTTATCGGGCTGTTTCCAGTGGCGCTTGAGATCCACATGTTGGCTTGGCAGTCTTGGCAGTCTTGGCAAGTTTTGGGAACGCCCTCATCACCCCAGCAGTTGACGAGGATCTCTTGCCGTGCCTTCAACTTGAACTGTGTTTTCAGAATGACTCATTGCCAAGCTGTTGTTGTAGGAAGCAACCGCAATCGGGTACCACGGACCGTAATTCCATCCTAATAGGCCCATGACCTGACCCTTACTCTGGATCTGCCACCCCAGGAGAGCTTCGGAAATGTCCTGGGTCTGAGTCCTGACAAGAATGTTTGCAGGTTCTCTCGCGGCACTGAGGGCGCCATGTGCAAAACTACTATCTTTTTGTGAATGTCACACCAGAGACGCATGCCTTGCACTGGTGATGGATGCCGTTCCAAGGGCCCAGGGCCTGACATTTGACTGCTTGGACCGCCTCGAGTTCTGGCGTTCCGTGGGCTGCCGCGCTTGTTCCGATTGGATTCGAAAGAGGTCTATCCCGGAATATCACCCGCGGCTTCCCAGGATGACAGGCGAGCAGCGCAGCTCGACTTCATCATGAGATCCCCCCTTTCAGTTCTTGCCGCCTCCACTTTGAAAGTTCATACTGTACGCCCCCGTCTTCTCGTCCTTGACCATCTTGAAGTTATCCGTACTTAGCCCAAACGGCTTGAGCAGCCCATTCCCAAGATCCTTCAGCTTCGCCCCACATCTCGGCAGTCTCCTTCTCCTGAGCCTCCTTGGCGCGCGGCGGTAGCGTCCGCAGCTGCGCCTGGACAATCTTCTTGTCCGTCGCTGTCAGGTTGGCCATGCCCGCTAACCGCTTGTAGTCCTCAATCGCCCCTCCAGGTTTGACCACCCGCCCAGCTCGCTCCTTGCGCGTGCCCGCCGCATCAGGGCCTTGGCACGTATCCTGGCGACATCGTCTTGGCGTTTTTGGCGGGCGGCTTCGTCGGCTGGGCTTGTGGAAAGGGCCTGGCCGGCTTTGGCGGCGCCAGCGCTGATGATTTCTTCATCGGCGGTGTCATCTTCAGTAGTTTTGGCATCTCCGGCGTTGGCCGTTGCTTCCTCCTTCTCCTGTTGCTCCAGCCGATCAAGCCCGTCGAGGGCACTGGTGGCACTCGTGACGGCCTCCTTCCATTCTTCCAGCTTCAGGTGGCAGGCGGCGATGTTGGAGCGGAGCACGGCCAGCTCGTAGTCCAGGTAGTTCGGGCAGACGGCGACCGCCTCGTCGTATTTGTTGAGTGCGATCTCGTACTTGCCGGATGTGAAGAGCGTGTTCGCCTCGGTCTTGTGGGAATTTGACTCGGCCACCAGAGACTGCTGGCGTCAGACTTTAAAAAATGGCAGACAAGGGTTGTGGTTGGGGGTGCTTACGGCCTCCTCTCGGGTGAGAACCTCTCTGACTGGGCACTATCCTCCGCATCGTCCTCCTTTATCGGCAGCTTGCCCTCCGGGCTCGGGGCCCTGTCGTCCTTGATTGCCATGATGAGCAGCCTGGAGCGTGCTGTGACAACGAGAATCAAGGGACAGGCTCTCAATCTCAGATAAGACACCGGTTAGCTCGACTAGGGCGACGAAGCCAATGGACGATGTCGCGATGGCACGAGAGGAACAGCAGGAAGCGATTGGGTAAGACCCATTTTCACATGCGTAATTTGCAGGGGTTAGTTACGCAGTTCGGTTCCACCTCGCGATCAAACTTGGTTCGGAACCTGGAAACAGCAGCACAACCCCAGCATTCATCAACAACACTCCTTATCTCCACGGCCGAGGACTCACCGCCTTGTCCTGTTCGAGAACAAAAGATATCGGGAGAACTCGCAATATATGCAGATTGTTGAGAAACAGAGCACGTCTTTTGCGGTGTGTTGTCAGTCGAACCCAGTTAGCGTCAGAGCAAGGGATGTCTTCCTGCTTGCCCCGCCGCATGCAGGGGAGCCCCTCCAGCTTTTTCATTTTTTTCGACGCGAATTGAATTTGCGCAGACCACTCCCTCCACTTCATCAGCGACTTGATTGCGCTTATGCCCTCCTTGTTTCGTTGTTTGGAAAATTAACGGCGACTTCGTTTGTCTTCATCATATCCCGCAGTAATTACCACCGACCCTAATCAACAGGCACCCCGTCACAATGGCTCCTCGCACCGAGTAAGGCGTTCCCATCCCGCCCTGGATAACCCGACGCTAACCTTCCAGCTTCCCTCCTGTCCGCGCCTGTCTCTTTGACATGGACGGCCTCCTCCTCGACACCGAGGACCTCTACACACTCTGCGTCAACCTCGTCACCTTGAGAAGTACAGCGCCCGCAGCTGCCCTGGAGCATCAAAGCCAAGCTCCAAGGCCGCCCCGGTCCCGTCGCCAACAAGCTCTTCCACGACTGGGCCAAGCTGCCCATCAGCCAAGAAGAGTACGTTGAGCAGTACTACGCCCTCCAAGCCAAGCACTTCCCACCACCCAGCCTCTGCCGGCATCCCGGAGCTCCTCTCCAACCTCGGCCGCACCCGCTACTGGGACCTGAAGAAGTCCACCAACGGCACCAACGGCACCAACGGCCGCGCCCCGCACCGTGTGCACATCGCGCTCGCGACCTCGTCGCACGAGGCCAACTTCCGCCTCAAGACGGCCCACCTTCAGGAGCTCTTCTCCGTCTTCGAGACGCACCGCCGCGTCCTCGGCGACGACAAGCGCATCCCCCCGGGCCGCGGCAAGCCGCTCCCGGATATCTACCTGCTCGCGCTCAAGACCATCAACGAACTCGCTGCTGCCCGAGGGCGAGAAGCCCATCACGCCCGAGGAGTGTCTCGTCTTTGAGGACTCGGTGCCGGGGTGGAGGCGGGAAGGAGGGCGGGCATGAGGGTGGTGTGGGTGCCGCATCCGATGCTCAAGAAGGAGTATGAAGGGCGGGAGGGGGAGGTGCTTGCGGGCAGGACGGGCGAGGCGGCGAGGTAGATAGCACCAGGTGGGGGAGGTGGACGATGGGTGGCCGAGTATATGCCGACCCTGGTCGGGTTTCCGTATGAGAATATGGGATGGTGATTCCGCCTCCCGAGTGGAGCAGGAGGAGGGATGTGGGAGGGAAGATCGGCGAGGGGGAGGTCATGGGTGTTGTGGGGAGCGCTTAGGCACTCGGATGACTGGACGAGTCTATAAGACCTGCTGGGTGGACAGGTTGTTTACGCGCATGGCATTTGATGAGCGGCAGTGGAATGGGGCAATGAAGCGTGACATGGCGTTGGCGTTGAAGGATGGCAAAACTTGTACGAGAAGGTGGATGAGGACGATTTGAATTTTGTAAGCGTATAGAGACACCGGTTGATGACTTGCGTGGTAGACCAAGCATCCTTCTATAGATATCAGACCCATGATCATGATGACACGTCTTGACAGTCTCAATCTCATCCATGTCCTTGACAGCAAGAAGTGCAGTATGCCAATTAGAATACATCCCACAAGCTAACCTTTCCATCCTTGCTCCCGGCCGCAAGCCAATGTGCCGATTTTACCTGCTGGATCCTCTTCTCCCTCACGCTTATCTCAACTAACTTGGCACCTGGACCAAACTCCCACTGCCTCCTTCGTCCTGCCCTTCTCCCTTCACTTCGCCACCACTAACCCCTTTCTCCTCCCCGGATGCAGAGGCGGACTCAGCACCACCCACCCCAACAGCGCCGACCGCAATTCCCGTACCAGCACCATTACCAACATCAGCAAACGCCACAGCATAACATCCTACGGCATGCCACTTTAGTACCGCCACCTCTGCCAGCGTTTTCACCGAGTATACTCTCACTCTAGCGTCCCACCCGGCTGTGGCAAAGATGCGGAGTCGGATCGGATGCAGAGGGACTGTTGGCCGGCATGTTTAGTGTTGAGTATTTTCAGAGGCTGGGTTTGAATCTGTGCATCCGTATCGCTGATTGTTGGCGGGGGTTGGGCCAACGGGAGGGATGCGAGGGTGGTGTCGGAGGCGAGCGCGGCGGAGAGGAGGGATTTGGATGGATTCCCTGTCGGGGAGGGGGTGACGGTTGTGGCTGGTTGGTTATCAGGTGCTGGGTGAGAGGGTGATGGGGGCGGCAGAGGAAGGGGGTGCTTCGCGATAATTGCGTCGGCGCTCGAGGTGAGGAAAAATTCTTTCCCCGGGAGATGTCTAACGACAAAACGGGCTGGGAGTGGCATTTGGCTTGGTACTTGACCGTCCAGTTGCCATGGGGCCCGAGGTGGGCAACGGTGGCGAGGCCGTTTTCGTAGCCGGCCACGAGGGTCAGAGTCTCGCCTTGGTGAAAGAGGGAGAGGGCCATGACCATGCCGTTTTTCTCGCCGAGTTTGACCGTGTGTTGGCGGGCTTGGGAGGGGATGTGGAAGATATCAATCTTGGAGTGTTAGCCATCAGTTGAAAGATACGAGGCATGGTGCTTACAGCTTCGGAGGCGAGGGTATTCGGTACCGCAATTAAAATCTCATCCGATGAAGAGTTTGAGCCCGGAAGCGTAGGGCAGTGCGAGAACGAACAAAAATTCATCGTGTTGACCTCCAGGATGTTCAGGATCCACGGCTGTGGCCGGATTTCTGGCGACGGGTCCAGGGGCAGTCTGGTGCTCAAATGGCTCTCATCCTGCGCCGTCAATTTCCAAGCAATGAGCTTGTTGTCCCTCCCATGTCTGCCAGAGGGCTCAGTATTTTTGATGATGGTATCCAAGCGAGGCACCAGTATCAACCTACGTGATCAGCCGGTCCGACGCCCATCCGGAGATGCCCAGGATGGCGTTCTCGTGGGCCCGCCAGACGGCCCGGGGCCGCATGATGGTGAGGTCCCAGGCGACAACAAACCCATCTGCGTCGCCGGTCAGGAGGCGTTCGTTGCCTCGCACGAAGGCGGCAGCATGCACCTGGGTCTTGTGGCCGCGCAGGATCGACTTGGGCTGCGCGGGTCGAGCCTCAGCTGCCATTGTGCGGTCAGGATGCCGGAGGGAGCGTCTGTTGGTTTCTTGCCCCTGCCGTGCTCAGCGCGGGTTTCCAGGTTGTTGCAAGGAGCATGTGAAGGGTGGGGGCAAACTGGGTCTGCATGGCTGCTGCCAAGGCTGCAGAGGGTGTCAAGAACGACCCTTGTAGCCTTGCGGGCGAGCCTGTCCCAAAATTGGCCCTTCTTGGAAGGCACCCTGCGCAGGCTCCTGCCCAATTGGCTGCTGTTTACTTCACGCTAGGCCGAATCGGTGTCTTTGGCTTGGTGCTGCGGAGTCCTCTTAAGCGGGCTTGCCGTTGATCAGAGGGGTTCCCCGAATCTCATCTTCATCGAGCGGGAACGAGACGTCATGCCCTTGCCACAAGCTTCTCAGAAACAGTACGATATCGTCCAGGGTGGGGTAAGATTGGGGATCGACTCAATTCTGAGGGAAATTCAACTCATTCCCTTGAAGCTCGACGTCTTGAAGCGGATCTGGCAGAAGGACCCCCCACCTTCTCCAGTCTGATCCACCACCACTCCAGTCACCGAAGAGGCCCGACAAGAGGTTCCTGGAATCGTGAGACGAGCGAAGCGACCCACGTCCGGTTCGATACCGCGAGCACCGAAACACTTGCGAACGTCTTTGTGTTGCGTGAACTGGCTCTCTTGAGTGAAACACTCGTTTATCGACGTAACTTGCAGGCTCACATCGGACGCCAAATTCCCTTCCGGTGCGGTATCGGTTTCCCTTTGAAGCAGCACTCTTCTTCATTCCTGTCACCGCCATGCGCAGGTCCCTGCACACTATGCCACAACCAAACTCCACCTGGAAAACCGCAAGCTGGAAGCCGTGTCTGTTGCCATTTCTGGGTCCGGTCATATCACTTCAGATGATGCCAGCCTTCTGGCGACACTGTCATCTTTCCTCGCAAGCAAGAAGATTCCCCTGAACCTGGTCCTCCGTGGAGCGGCTCCACGGGCTCGCTGGACCGAGCAAGTGACATTGGAGAGGTTGATGGGTCCAGTATTGGCCTTGCTTCCGACCTACCTCTCCTGTTCTCGGACTCCCAAAAACTTCGCAATGCGCTCAACGCACCGGACGTGCCATCATCGATCTCCGAGGATTCTGGCGCGGCTACACTAAGCGAAGCAGTTTCCACTCTCATTCGACATAATCCATCACCAGAAGTCTTCTTCTGGAAATCCCAGGCCTTGATCGTTCGCATGGAGAGCAATTCCGTGGAAGTACATTGAACTTGCGTAAATTGCTCGTGACAATGCCCCGTTATACTAACCCTTATTAACATAGCGACAGTCTCCCCAATGTGCACTCCTTCACCCCACACCTCAAACACGTTCTGGAAACATGCCAGGATGAAGTTGAGCGTTTGCTCCCGCTGGCCAGAACCAATCTCGCGCTCAGCCTCGCCGAGGCGTCTCGCTTTCCAGGCATGGCATGGGACGCTTTGGCATCAGCCAGGCCAAGCCGCAGCTCGAGGTATCGAAGAGTGTTACCTTCAGTCCTGCGCCTCACAGGCGCAATGCCTCCTGAGCCGAATAGCTGGTGACGTGGACGCCACCACCGCCAGTCCCACCAGTCTCACCGCCATGCCGGCTCCTGCCCCATGACTCAGCGACTGCACTCAGCAATCGGTCACGAAGCCACCCAGCAATCCCTAAATCACATCCAAGTCCAAGACTTCCCCGCCGTGCACGTCTCCTCTCAAACCTCCTTCCCCTCCACGAAACCTCCTCGCGAATGGAACAAACCACGCTCTTCCGCAAACACGTGCTGCTCGGGCGGATCCAGCGGTACCAAGGCAGCTTTACAGAGTCGCTGGGACACCTCGAGAGCGCGTTAGTAATAAAATCCAACTGCCAAGGCCTCCTCACCTTCGACGAAGACCTCCGTTACCTCAGTTGCGACCTTGCGGACACGCTGCGGGAGCTATCTTCGCGCAGAAATTGAGAGGCGAGGCTAGCTTCAAGGAGGTGTCTCTAATTAAAGCGTCTCCGGGAGTTCTGTTCTGGAGCTGTCCCTTACAGAGGCGCCGTTCGCCCAGGGGCGGTTTGAAGAGCTTGAGCGGGTGAGTTTGGTGGTTCAGAGCCGCCTGCGCTGCTAAAAATGGAGAGGCTGCGGCTGTACATCACGCTCGCGAAGACACACCATGTGCGCGGTGAAAAGGGGCGAGGCGATGAAGACGGTAGGGGAAGTTTCGGATAACGAATGGACGTACGACCAAGATCATTGTTATGTCGAGATGTGACTCCTTGAGAGGGTTGGGGCATGCTTCGTTGGTAAGTGAGTTTTTGAAACAGATGGAGGCTCTGGATGAGCTGGCGAAGCCGGGAGAGATCCAGTATTGGACTGCGGGATTGAGACATTGGGTGGACTATTTGCAGTCTCAGGATCTGATGAGTCGCATGTAGCTGGGCTGTGCTGTGTAGATCGTGTTTTGGGATGTTCTTAGCTCCATCGGTTTCTATGCTATCAATGCAACGATCAGGCGTCTCCGTAGCCAAAGCTCATATTAGCACACATCGAACCCGCTCCGTTCTGTTAAAATGGTTTTTTATTGCACATCCTGTGAGGAAGCCTCTCTGCTATCCGTGACCTGCTAGTTGGCACAAGCCGGGCCGTGAGCTGATCTCGTGTTGCGACGTACTCAGGGAAAATGAAGCAACGGTCGCTCACTCACATCTTACACTCCCTTACCATAGGCCAGCATTCCTCCCCATGCTTCCCCCGCACGCCTACTCGAGAAAGGCTGCAAAGCCCGTGAACCATTCATAAATGGCCAATATCACTCGCCTCCAGTACCTTATTCGCTGGCAACTTGGACCTTCTCTGCGTGTCGCGGATTTGGATACGTCGGAATCTTGCCTCCAGTGTGGTCGACGAAAAAGGGCGGCTGGATTCCCACAGCATGCCTGATATGAATGAGGCGCAGCTTTTGGTTGACCCTGTCCTTCAGCAGCCGGCTCGCAGCCTGGGGCATGCTCGGTGCCGCCGTGAGATGAGACAGATTACCACGGGCAGGTTGTTGCGGCCCGGCAGAAGGGCGGTGTCGAGATCGTGGTCCGCGTGGTTGACGTCAACCACGATGCGTGTCCGCGGGCCCCATCACTCCTCCACGATGATCCGGGACTCCTGCGCGCCGACGTCGATCAGGCTGTGCTTCTTGGCTGTCTCGAGCGCCACGTCCACGACCGCGGAGGCGGACTCGCAGGCTTTTGATCAGAAGCGGCTCTTGGGCGAGAGGCTAATCATGATACGTTTTGCCGTAATTTTTGCTTTGCCCGTTTGTTGCTGGATGTTGAGATGCATGGGGCCGTTGAGAGAAATGTCTGGGTTTGGTTGAGGCGCTTCGATCAGGCCGAGAGGGCTAGCTGTCGTGTTGTTCCAAGTTTGTAGATATAATAACGCGCTCTCGGGAGAAATGCTGCTGGCGACAGAACATCAAGAATAGGGATCAGACAAACAGAAGAGCAGACACGCCTCCCCAGTTTTGCTCACCCGGGGTTGAACATGCCTCTTCAGCTTCCACGGGTGCACTGGAACATTGGCAGAGGTAGATGAATAACCCGGGTTTACAACGCAACGCCCGAAAACGGGAAGCGTTGCCCATTGGTGCAACTGCTTGCCTATTACCCACTCAAGGCACCATGCGCCGATCTTCGAAGCACAGTTTCACTCCATCCCGGCATTCCATATGGGATGATGTTTCAAGGTGGGTGGGTACCTTATAGTGGGAACAGCGGGAGCTCCCAGGTCCCAGTAGGTGTGCCCCACTGTGGAGCCCAGAATGCAATGTCAAGTCCTGGACTCCTTTCTCGCTGTTCAGTGCCGCCCACTTGCTTCCCAGAACCCAACACAAAACTGCCTCGACTTGAATTTCGTCAACAAGTTTCTTCAACCTCTTGCTTGATATCGGCCATCCCGCTGATTCCTTCTCTCCAACAACCGGGCGTCTGCAAAGCCCTATCTTATCAATCAAAATCCTCGTATCGGCGGACAGTGGCTGTTTCGTGCGCTCGAAGATCCCCGTTTCTGTGGCACGGGCAGGATGCTGCGTCCAGAGCCAACCCCTGTCGCACCAGCACTTGGCTGCTTCACCTGTGACCCTGCGTCGACCTCGACCCACCCCCGTACCCCATTCCCCCGGCCGGTTACCTTTGTCCTCCTGCGTGCCGTTCCGCTTGGGCGAACCTGTAACACGACATCTGCGTGTCGGGATGGCCTTGCTGCAACCCTGCGGTTTAGGTTGAGGGCATCGAGGGCAGAGCGTGGGTTGAGCAGCCAGGTCCGTGTTCCATTTATTTCGAGTTTCAATGCCGGCAGCTTCTCAACCTCGCACTTGTTCTCTTGGCCTGCAGCGACCTCCCGACATCCTCCAGGATAGAAGAGGCTCTGGCTGGATGTATAGCTGCAGTGTCCGCGCCTCAGATCCATGGCTACATCTAGCTTGAATCCGTGCGACCCGGATATTCTTGACCATCCTCAAAATCGCTGGCCTCCACCCGCGAGTGAATTCCTCTGGCTTTCATGCCAACTAAGGCTTGTTTGAGGCTTAGCGGCGCTCTCTTTGCATGAGAGACCGCCAGATTTCCAACCGTCTCGGGATGATGGATCCCACTCAACGACCTGTCGCCCGCGCCCACACCACCACCTCGACGCCTTCCACACGCCGTTGCTTCCGCCTCTTCCGCGCCCCCAGGATGAACCGTCACCACCATACACAACGCCCAATAGCAATGATAGCCCTGGAGACCAATACAACATATTTCCGGCGAGGCGCCAGGGAACACCCATGGGCTATCTCGTCGGCAGCAACCAGCTCTGGGAACCGCGGTCTCGGGCCACGCCTCGTTGCTGTCGCCGATGAGGAGAGCTGATGGCAGCAGCAGCCACGGTCCGGGAAGTGGAAGCAAGCCAGCACCCTCGGCAAGCCCCATGGTGGGCAAGTCGAAGCGGGTGCGCACGGGATGCCTCACCTGCCGTGAGCGCCACCTCAAGTGCGACGAGGGGCATCCGGACTGCAACAACTGCCGCAAGAGCAGTCGTGAGTGCAGGCGGGGGGTACGGCTCAACTTTATCGACACCAAGACAAAGGGACCCCCTTATCTGGTGCCACGGACGACCGAGTGGTCAGGTAGGTACCTCTCCCATCTCTTCTACCTTCAGTCATCGCGACCACAGGCCGGCTGTAAGCAAGTGTAAATGCGCTGACCTACCTCCGCAGTCCAATTCCTGGATGAATCACGGTCTATTGCATCCGAGTACAAAGGGGGGCTTGGCCGGTACCCTAAGACCCCTCCATTACCACGGCAGGCCGATCTGAACGAACCACTTCACCATGCTGAGGCCTATGAGACCCACGCAGATCTCGGAGCCCACTTTCGGAGCGATGTCCATGGCAACTTTTGGGGCGCTCCAGAGCGGCATCGCCCAACTAATGATGTCGGTGAACCGCCCCCGAGAGTTCCACGAGAGAGCTGGCTGAGCCTGGGGCGCCGTGAGAGTCCCCCTCTTGCCAACCCGCCCGCTTTCTTCTCAGCGCATGACCATCGTACGTCTCATGGAACCAATCCGCATCCGCGCGGTGACCGGAGTCACAACGAATCAACCACCACCTCTATACCAATCATACACGCCCCCAAATCACAGGACTTCGCCATGGAGGCCACATTCGCTCCGGCCGCCACCTTTCTCCACCCACCGGGCTCATGACCCCGTTGAGTGAGGAGACGCATGGCCGGGCCTACCTGACCACCGACCAGGAGATTCATTTAATGCAAGTCTTCGTCGAGGAGGTGGCCACCTGGATAGACGTGCTGGACACGGGCAAGCACTTTGCCTACACCATTCCATCTCTCGCGCTCAAGCTGCCCATGCTGCTCAACGCCCTGCTGGCGTGCGGCGCAAAGCACCTAACGATGATCGGAGCCGAAGAGGGCGAGAAAGCAGAGTATTACTACGATCTTGCCACTACCCAGTTGCTTCGCGCCCAACAGGAACGAGATTGCGACCTGACCGCCTGCACCCCACTGCCGTCGCCCTGAACGCCTATCAGGTCATGAACGAGACGTCAGCCCAAACCCTGGCCCACATTGCTTCTACACGTGCGCTGATCCAGAAACGGTGTTGGGATGCCTCATCGACCGGCCTCGGAGCTGCTTGTTTCTGGGCCAACATCAGCATGGAGGTGCTTACCTGCCTATCCCTGAACCGACTGACATCATGGGAACCCGATGAATGGGGCATGGACTTGGAATTCACCACTTTAGAAGCCACAAGCAGGAGCAGCCGCCGCAGCATGATGGAGTTGGAGGATGTCCTCGAGGCGATGACGACCATCAACCCCCCATGCCGGATACCGCCCCTGAATCTGGCGATGAAGAGCTGTGGCTGCAGCGCATTTTTTACATCCTGGCCAAGGTCGTCAATTTCCGTGCCAGAGACCCGCGGCTCCAAGAGACGTCACGCCACGAGGGACATAGTCAAGACCGTCCTGCTGAATGGAGGAGGCTGCAGAATATGTGCATCGCATGGAACCGCCATGCCCGCATTCGATGCAGCCGTACGGATACTCGCCAGGTCCGTCAGCCAAGTCTCTGTTTCCTAACGTGTGGTAGGTGTCCTTTTCCTTTCTGATCTCGTCCCACTTTCACCTTGCGCCACCCCAACACTCTCATTCCTCCTCACCTTCACCAAATCCCTTCCCCTTTCTGATACTAACCCCCTACTTCGTACATAGGCTCATTAAACCTCCATCAACCCTCGCTCGACTCTTCTACCACACATCCATGTGTCTCCTCGCACAACCAACCGGTCGATCCCCATGGCAACGCACAGAACTGGGACTCGCAGCTGCTGCATGCACATCACACGTGCGGGATTGTGGCACACAGCTCTTGTCGTGGCGATAATAAGGGAGTGTTGAGGTATGTGGCATTCAGGTGTTTGGGTGTTGTTGGGGAGGGCCTCGTGGATAAAAGGGAGAGGGAAGAGGTGGCGAGGATGTTGGAGGGGTTGGGGGAGGGAGGAGGCGGAAGGTTGCGAGCTGAAGATGTGATCGAGGGCTTGGATGACCAGGCATGGACAAACGAGAGAGATGAGGAGGGAAGGGTGAGAAGCGACCATCATGAAACATGGGATGTTGTCGAGGACGGCCTTGGGCTCATGGAATCTCTGTGGGCTGCCTTGGGGGAATAACGGTCCGACGGAGGGCTTCCAACTGGCGCCGCGTCGTTGACGTACGAGAGAGGATTCCAAGCTGGTGACGCTTTGCCGACGGTTTTCCGCCACCTGCAGGACAGTCAGCTACTGTCCTTATCGACCAGGTTTCGGTTCCCGCTTACCAAAGTCTGACTTTTCCCTTGGCCTTTGGTTAAGCGGTATGAAGCAATGAACCCCCTGTCTTGATAAGAAGTTCGTTGTGTTACCGTATCAGATCCAAACGGTGGTGATCTGGATACTCTGACAAGCCTGAGACTACCACCACCGCTCTAGCCATCACTCGAAGTTCGGTTTGCTGGAAACATGGAAGAGGTCAAGGCTGCGCGGAAATCATCTAAGCCGCACATTCCAACCGGTCTCTGCCTCGCACATGGCTCTGAAAGGCAGAGCACATGGGTATTGTGCGATACCGAAGGCGGCGTTGAGTGGTGTCGGTGGTGGAAGGAGCAGAGGGCAAGAAGATGAACTGGTTGCCTCAACACTTCTGGAAGGTCCTTCTTCGGGAAGGTCGATTAGCTCGGTAAACAGCTTGACACACTGCCGCAAATCTTGGTTTGTCTGATGCGGTGGTCGTCGAGGGTGAGGCAAGGAAACTGAGCTATATGCCCGCATTCGCTGTCCCAACCCGTCCTCCTAAGTCCAGCCACGGCCGCCCTGTCTGGGCTTCCTACTAGTTGGTCTCTCAGGAACCTGATCCATCCCCGATTTGACATGCAAACTCTTCCAAACTGGTACATTATGATACAGCTAGAAAGCGAGCCTATTATTTACCCAATCCGGCTCCTCACGACTGACTGCTTGGTATCTGAAACACTCAGCTTCCAACGGCACAAAACAAGACAACAGACAACGCTTCCCACCCATGAAAAGCCAATGCATCAAACACGCAATTCTTACCCCCCTCCAGGGCATCAGCCACTTACAAATGTGCCCTTCCCTCCAGCCTCCTTCTTCTCCTGCCCTCCGCAGCCCCCTTCATCAAGCTCCTTTCCTCCTCCCTACTCAGCCTAGCCGGCGCCGCCTTCTTCCCCTTGTCCTCCTCCCCCTTGACCGCCTCCTCAAACAGCTTCCGCCCCAGCTCGTCCGTCAACTTCACCACCCTCGTACTAACCGTGGCCCCGTCCCGTCTATTCTTCCCCTCCCTCCTGCTCGAGGCAATCTTCTCCGTGAAATCCCACAACCTGCCAGAGGCCAGTAGGTTGCCGGTCTCTGGGTCACGGCCGGGCGCCAGTCCGGGGCGATGCGCAGGCGGGGCGGGATGCGGGTGTCTTTGGACTTGATAATTTGGATGATGCCTTCTTCTTGGAAGCGTTGGTACGAGTTCTTGAGGGTTTCCTTGTTGACGGCTTCGAAGTATGAGAGGTCGCCTTGGTGGTAGAGGGTTTTGCCGAGCTAGGTAACACACGAGATATTTTAGTTCCGTTGCAGCGGTGGTGCGAAAGGACAAGCAAGGAAAAGGTGACGGAGGAGGGGGAGGGGAGGGAGAGGGAAGGTGGCGCGCGAGAGGTAGAGGCCAAGACAGAAAACAACGTACCAACTGCGCGCTATCCTGCGCCTTGGACACTTGAATCCAGATGTCGCCGTTCTGACCCGGCGGCGGGACAGGCCCATCAGCGACACGGCAGCCAGCCAGCTGGCCTCGATGAATGGCCAGTTAGGAAGCAGTAAAAATCGTAGTTCTCGCGGCCGGCGGCCCGTTCGGCGTCGGACAGGCCAATCTTGGTGATATGCCCTTCTTCGTCGCGCTCAATTAGGATGACGTTGTCTGCTTCCAGACCAAGCACCGTCTTCTCCAGGTTTGTGGCCAGGCAGGCCTCACCCGAGTAGATGAACTCGCCGCGGAAGAGGGAGGAGAGGAACAGGACCTGGTCGGACAAATCCCGGTAGGGATATCCTGGATTGCGGGGCCGCCGCCCTGCTTGACGCGGGTGTAGAGTGCGGCGCAGACCAGAGCTTCCGAAATGAACAAATGGATTGTCATGTTGCGGTAGAAGGACAGTTGGAAGCGGTCGACGGCGTAGTATGTGGGCTCGGCGAGGCCTTCTACAACGCCCACCAGGTCCTTCCCGAGCACTTCCAGGCCGCGCTCAATGACATCCGAGAGGGGCGCATTGCGAAGTGGGCGACCCGTCCACCCTTGCTCTTACACGCTCAATGAGCCACTCGACACGGCGGATCAGCTCCGTCCTGCCGACACCACGGCCACGCAATGTCAGAAGGACGGTGCCGATCAGCGCCGTGGGCATGACCACCGACACAGCGTTGATATCCGCCAGCACCTTGTAGCCGAGCGTCCGCAGCAGCTTTGACGTACGACTTGGTTCTTCATATCTTTCCAGTCGACCTTGACGTTCGAGGGTACCTTGGATAACCGGGCGAGCTGTTCGTTGATGAAACCCCGGAGGCTCCAAGGCTCGTGAAACCGCACGTCGACCCTTCCTAACCGCAGCGAGAGCACGCTAGACCCCGGTGAGGAAGTCGGCCAGGTTCTCCTTCTTTTTTCGGCACACCAAGCAATTCCGTAACGTAGCCCTCTGTTTCAATGACCTTGTCGTACTGCGTGCTGACGGGGCAGACGATGGCGTCTTCGCGACCCGCCCGACAGAAGACTGTCGAGAACGAAGTTGAGAATGCCAAACTTTGGCGGAAGCAGCTTTCCTGTGCGTGACCGGCCGCCTTCGATGAAACACCTCAAGGTTGTAGCCGCCTTGGAGCATGACGTCGATGTAGGCCTGGACGAGAGTGGTGTACAACTGGTCGTCGCCGAAAGACCGGCGGATATACATGGCGCCTGCGCGTGTTCAATATGCAATTTAGCTGCGGCCGTAAGAGACCAAGACTTACCGGCATGCTGTAGAAAACTGCCAACTAACGGGAAATTAAGGTTGTCACCAGCAACAACGACCGGCAGCGCCAGCCCAAGCCGGTAGCATATCAGCTGCAGACCGACATAGTCGACATGCGACCTGTGGCACGGCAGAAAGATAATGCTCTGCTTTTTCTTCCTGCCAGCTCGGCCACTCTCCGCAACCGCAGCACCTCCTCGCTCGAGACGTGAATCCCCTGGTGATACGCCCTCAGCAGCACTGGGTCACCAGGTAGTACGCGCCCCTGATGAACGGCTTGCTCTCAAACTTGCAAATCATGTTGTCTGTCAGATGCTCAGCAACCTCGTGCAGGCCCTGGACCAACACAGCGCGGCGCTGGGCCTTCTTGATGGCGAAGTCCTTGTCGTCCTTGTTGAGCAGGCCTCCTTCTCCTCGACGGCGACGCGCATGTCGGCCAACTGGGCGATCTTGGTCTGCAGTAGTGTCGCCGACATGACCTGGGTCTTGATGTGCTCCGAGAAGCCCGAATAAAAGATGGGCTGGCCGATGACGTCGTCGTAGGCGCGCCAGCCGGTGCCGGAGACGTAGAGGGAGACTTCGCGGAGAAAGCATGAGGAGGGCAGTAAGTATGTGGACGTCAGGGGCGACGAAAGGGCAGGACGGCGCACCGTAATGGCTCGGAGCGGAAACGGGCCATATTCTTCATGAGTGCCTCCCCTCCTTGCCCTCCGCGGTGAGCGCCGGCTCGACGAAGCCGCTGGGCTGGAGGGTGATGCGGTCGCCCAGGATGCGCAGGTCTGGCGCCGAATCATGGCCGTCGGGCGCCATTGCCGTGGTATTGCGGTGCTGTCGTCGTGGTTCCCGCCAGATGTCCTCCCTTTCTTCGTTTGGTCCTCCTGTATGAGCCCCTGACGTCGGGATGGGCTCTGGTTGGGCTGCGTCGAAGGTTCTCAAGGTGTCGTGAGATCGCTCGGTAGCTGATAGTACCTTGAGGGAGAATAGAACCGTCGTGTCCTGTCCAGACAATTTCAATGACGCTTCTTGCACATGATTCGGAGCTCGACCTGTGGGAGGGTTGCAGTGCTGGTGCTTGCCTCTGGGCCCGAGGTGGCTTCTGATTGTGCAGGGACCAGCCAGGGATCCAGCACTCGCCCCAGCACCGTCCCATGGGGAGCAGTGGGTCGACGAGCCGAGGCGAAGCCTAGACGGGGTTAGTGCGGGCCAAGCAGATGCAGCCAAGACCTCAGCAGCTCCCATCGCCAATCCATGTCAAAAAAGCTGCCCCCATTAGGTTCCCGACCCAGAACCCATCACGGCAGAATCACCACCACCCGGAATGCGACACCCGCCCCAATAACTGTTAACAACAACAACAACAACAACAACAACAACAACAACAACAACAACAACAACAACAACAACAACAACAACAACAACAACAACAACAACAAATACCACCACAATGGACTCCAAACCCAAACAACAATCCCAACCCCTAGCCTCGCTCCTTCCTCTCGCGTGCCCACACCCCCGACGTAAGCCGCTCGGATCTTCACCGAAAAAATCCAGCAACGCCCCCTCTTCCTGGCGCCTTCTTCCCCGCCGCCGTCCGACGCCCGCGCCGCCCGCCGGCGCGCCCAGGAAAAGAAGAAAGCCCAGCGCAAGAAGGCGCTCAAGCCGCAGCCCCTCTCTGCCTCGCAGCGCCGCCGTCTCGGCCTCTATACGGTCCCCCGCGCGGCGCAGAAGTACGCGCTCTACGAGCCGCTGCATCAGCTCTGGCTGGGCTATGTCAGGAGATACTGGGGAACGAGGCGTACACTGGCGGGAGGGCGCCGCGGCGAAGCTGGCGAGCGCGGATTTTCATGGGGCCGGGGTGAGGTTGTCAGGAGTGGGTGTGTGAGTAGGGTAGGCATTAGGGGGATTGTGGTGAAGGATTCGAAATTTGCGTTTGAGATTGTCACGAAGAGGGATAAAGCTGAAGTTGGTGCCCAAGGAGGGGACGGTGTTTCGGTTTGAGGTGCCCGTGCCGGGGCCGGGGAATGGGGATGGTGGTGAGGGGCAGGAAGAGGGGCAGACGTCGAGCCTGGTTTTTGAGATACACGGCGAGCAGTTTCAGTTTCGGTCGGCGGATCGCGCGTCGAGGAAGTTCAGATCGCATTTCGAAGAAGCTGTGAGGGATACGAAACCGAAGACCTCGCGTCTTTCGCTTGGCACCAACGGTCGGTTAAGATCAGGCGAGAGACTCTTCTGTCCCATCGCCGCGAACGGCCATGTGGGCCTCATGAGCGCGCCGGGGGCTCATAAAGGTTAGCATGGCCGCGTTCCCACCCTGCATTTTCACAAGCTCACAGCCTCCCAGTGTTGAAAAGCATGGAACTGTGAGATCACTCCTCACGGATTTCGACCCTTCCAGGAGCGACTAGGAGACACCGGAGAAGACCTCTTGGCATTGGGCTCCGAGATGCAGCCCGAAAGCCGTGACATGTCTTGAGAACTCACAGTCAGCTTCTCAACCACGAGAACCAGCCTTGCTGCGGACGAGGACCTAGAGTCATGGGGCAGCCGAGCTGGAAAGGAGACCAGGGGTGAAAGGAGTTGGCTCACGGTGAGCTCCCCGAGAAGTCAGGGTCGACTTGCCTCATGCAGGCATGAGCTGGAGAGGCGAGGTTGGCCTATGGATAAGTCGGATCACACGCAACAACCCAGCCCGTGATGTCGGACTTGGCGTTGCCGTCATGGCTCGTTCAACCACCCGGAGAACCCAAGAAGCATACGCGGGACAATGATGTATTTACGAGGACGGAACGGTGTGGGAGAGTAGAAGCACTTTCATCTGAGGTGGGAGTCAGTGGGCAGCGAGATCTGCTGCTTGAAGTCGATGGTGGGACCAAAAGAGAATCCCCATTGTCAGCAGCTGAGCCATCTGAGGCGGTGATGCAGGATGTTGCAGCATGCTGTATGCTAGTAGTGGTGTTGAATAGCTGTGCGTTACTCGAGCTGGGTGAAGCGCCAAAAAAAAAAAAAAAAAAAATTTGAAACCATCCCATCTCTTCAGATGATGGAGAGGGGAGCAAACGATCCGCCCAGGGGTCGAACCTGGAACCTCCTGATTACCGGATCTCCTCTAGATGTTATCCCAGGGAGGCATCGTAGTCAGACGCGCTGCCATTACGCCAGCGGACCTCGTTGAAGCTTAGGTCTCGAAAAGCGGTTGAAGAATTTGCTGTGGGTGGGAACCCTGCGGAGTCGGTCAGGGGTACGCAGAGAAATGCCTCGACGAATTGGGACAAAAACCCTTGTGGCGAGTAACTTGATGTTAAGTGGCGCATGAGGAATGCTCTTTATGCTGTTGTACGCTCAGGAGCTCCGAGATCCTCATTGGAGCCGGTCACCTCTCTCCGATCCAACAGGCCTCATGGAACGGACCGGACGAGAGCATTATGACAAGTGTGACCTCGTCTCATATGAGTCTCGAGACACACAGATTGATAGGAACTTTATTCTCGGGTCAAATAGTTATGGATAGAATACATCCCATCGGAAAATCGTGATGAGGCTCCTGTCTAGCCAAGCACCACCTCTGAATGCGCGCTCAAGCCGAGCAAAACCCCATACGCCAAAACAATGCAAGTGTCAAACGAAATCAAGCAGCTAGGAGCTGGACTCCTTCGGCTGGAGGATGATGTCAATCAGCCTCACGAGCGGTCCCCCGCTATGGCCGATGATCCTCTCCCTCCTGCGGGTTCTCAACTGGCAACATCCTCACGGCGCCGCTGAGAATGCCTCCTTTCGCGGTGTCTACAACCGGCAGCTCCTCCATCGTGTCCGGATCGGCAAGCGAGATGTAGTCGACCTCAAACCGCACCCTCTTCTCAGGAGCCAGGGCCATCTGCTCCGCCAGCGTCTCCTCGAGCACCTTCTCCCTCCGCACGCCCAGCACCGCCGTCCTCCCCCTCGAACCCGCCGTATACGCCTCCTCGCAGCCCTCAGCGCCTTATACAACACCGTGGCCACGCCCCTCCTCCGCTTCCCAAGTACACATTCCTCGAGCTCAGCGCGAGCCCATCCTCCGCCCTCGCCGTCGGCCCCACAACCACCTCGATCGGCAGCCTAAAGTCCTCCACCAGCCTCTTGATCACGACCGTCTGCTGCACATCCTTCTGCCCAAAATACACCCTCTCCGGCTGCACAATATTAAACAGCTTCATGCACACCGTAGCAACCCCCCTAAAAAGGTCGGCCGGACTTCCCTTCCAGCACCTCCCCCACCGGCGTGATCGTCCACAAAGCTCCCCTTGCTATCCAACCTCCTGCCCGGGGAATCCGCCGGGGTACATCTCCGCCGTCGTCGGTGCGAACACGGCGCTGATCCTGCCCAAATTGTGGCCGTCATCCGCCAGCTCTCGTCCAGCCGCACCAGCCCTCCACGTCCGCGTCCCACGTGACGGGGTACGAGGCCAGGTCCTCGCGCACGCCGAACTGGGCCGGGTTGACGTAGATGGAGACTACGACGTGTGTGGTTCTCGCGCGCCGCGGCGCGGATGAGCGACAGGTGGCCCTCGTGCAGGGCCCCCATGGTCGGGACGAGCGCGACCGAGCGCTGGTCCAGCGTGTGCGGCTTGCGCCAGCGGCGGACGGACTCGACGGTGCGGAGCACGCGGATGGGCGAGGAGGGAGGCGTTCGAGGCCGCCTCGCGAGCCGGGGACGAGGGTGAGCAGCGGGAGGCCATTGTGCGGGTGTTTTGTCGGGGCCGAGCCGGCCGCGGTGAGTGCGGAGGAGGGGAGGTTGTTGTGGGACAAAGCGGGGACCGGTTGAGCGAGGGTCCGCAACGCGAGCAGCAGGTGAAGCGATGGCGGGGCGCGCTGCTTGCCGGAGGAAGGGCAGCGTCGGCTGCATCGGGACGGCGCGCACGGGCGGAGCGCGGTCTGAGACGTGAGCAAAGGTCGGATTGGGACGGAGAAAGGATCTTAATGGCTCAGCCGAGGCTACCTGGCGCAATTGGAGCTGAATTTATAAAACACGCTTGTCCTGTGATGGTTTCTGCCGCGGAGTTTGAGGACGGGGCAAGTCCAGGGCTGCTGCCAAATAGGCCGCCAAGGGTGGTCGAGCTGCAGCCAAGGCCTGCAAGCACGACCAGGGTTTCAGCAGGGGTCTTCACTTGCATCCCAATTTCGGCTTCCTCCATCTGTCTCAGTGCCTCAACTTTCAGTTCGTACTTGTATTTTGGCATTCTCGACTCCCGCTATCAGAACTGGGCAGCTTCCTCGACTACTGGTATGTTGAACTGCGACAATTCACAAAGCTCCAATGTTCATGAAAATCCGAAAAGTGCTTCATTTACCCATTAACCAGTACTGCGAAAGCGATTGTGTCTCGAAACCATTTCCGTCCTCGTTCCCATTCATGAATCATTCCCAGCCCCATTTTCACTACCCTCCTCGAAACCCGTTCCTGCCCCATTTTCCTTCCGTGACCCAGTCCCACCTATTCCGCCCGGAACTCCATTAACACACTCACTCCCATTGCCTCCCGCTCGAGAACATCGACCACCCCCTTCCCCAGCTCCCCCTGCTGCGGCTGCGCCGCACTCCCGCCCATATCAACCGTAAACGGCGCCGTGCTCTCAAACCCCTCCACCCTCCCCAGCAACACCTCCAGCATCCGAAATGTCACCGCCGGCTGGTCCCCGGACATCAGATGCCCCGCCATCGCCGCCCCAAACCATGTCAGCCCCCTCTCGCTATGGCTCGTTCCCACCACCCCGGCGCCCGCGCATTCGCCAAGTCGCCATTATCATGATACGGCACGAAAAGCGGCGCCTCCGGTTTCGCCTGAAACCCCATCGCCCCGGACCAGGTCAGGTTCTGGATCGTCAGCAGCGTGCCTTCCGGCAGAACCAGGAAGTCTTTGGATCCGTGGCCGAGGAGGACGTTCTGCGTGCGCTCGATGACGCGCGGATGACGGGCTGCGATCCGGGACCGGCGTTGATGGATTGGTCGATGCCGTTTACAAATACGGGGTGCACGGCCGGGTTCTGGCAGAAGACCCAGGTTGCGTTGGGCGGCGCGTTGATGGCGGCCTTGACCTCGGGGAGGTCGAAGTAGGGAGTGGGGAAGGCGGGCGGGAGAGTGAACGTACCGGCGGAGAAGCCGATGGGGTCTATTTGAGGGGAGAAAGGTTTAGCTGGGGATCGGGGAGAATGGGGGATGCATTAGGGGGCTTACCGAAGAGGATGGGCAGTGGGAGGTGACATCGAATGCGTTCAAGCAGGGATTGAACTCCTTTGCTGCGAGGAAGGCGGCCGCGTACAGGAGCACTGCGGCATGGACAGGCCTGTGATCGGGTCCTCGCCGGGAAGCATCGCAGGCTGCGGGCCCCGCGGCGGGAAAGTGAGGAACTGGTCGAGGTACGCCGAGAAGCCGCACTGCGTGTCGATCGCCTTGATGGCCGCAGTAAAGGAGTCGTTGTGCGGCAGCACATCCCTCCACCTCTTGACAAACGCCGCCGCGGGGATGTCCGTCACCAGCGGGATCTTGGAGTACAGCCCGTCCCAGATGGCCATGCCCGAGACATTAAAGTAGGCCGGGTTGTTTTGGTCGAGCATCGCACTCGCGATGAACGGCGCGTACATGCCGGCATACGACGACCCCGTCACGTATACCTTGAATCCCTGCAGGGCGAACGTGTTGACAAAGTTGGCCCAGAACCCCAGGAACTGCTGCGCCACGTCGACCTCGCTGGTCGCCGTCGGGGTACCCTGCGAGAAGCCGGTGCCGACAGGCTGGTCAATCCACACGACGTTGGTGAGCCGGTGCCAGCTCCATTTGTTCTGGATCGGCTGGAATGTTCCGGGTTGCCAGAAGATCGGCCCGTTCTGCTGGAGCAGCTCGCCGATGGAGGAGCAGCCTGGTCCGCCGGTGAGGTATATCAGGATCTCTTTGTTCTGCTGAGCGACGGGATTGGTGGAGGGGAAGAACCAGAAGTACAGCTGGCTGCTGGTGTCATTGCCGATGGGGAGCAGTCCGGCGTACGACTCGCCCACGTCAAAGTTGACGAGCGGAATCCCCGTGCCGTTGACCGCGAAGCCTGGGTCACGTCAGCGGCGCGGACTCTGCTGACTGGTGAGATACGGTAACTTACCCTGTGAGCGATCATTGAGAAACGGCGACTGTGTCTGTTTCTGGTTCTGGTTCTGGTTCTGGTTCTGACGCCCGACCAGAAACCCATGCCGTTGGAAGCGCGGCCGGAGCCGTGGCTTGTGAGCCCCTGAGAATGGAATGGCCAGAGCCAGAATCAAAGACAATAAACGCCAATGCATCCTGAGCGAACGACACCAAGTCCTGGAGAAGAAGAAAGGAGCAACGGCTCTTCCACTGTGCTGGCTGATTCCTAGCCACCGTCCTCCCGCAAAGGAATGACTGAAACGAACGGACGCGGAGTCTTGGTCTGTCCAAGTCTGCGTGGATAGTGATAGAAGAGCTTCTTGTAGGCGATGTTCGTTACATAAACTAGCCTCTGTGTCTAAGTGGCGAATGGCGATGTGGAAGCCGACATTTGAAACGCACATTCGAGCTCGGAGAGGTAGCAGCGGTACATAGTCATCGAAGGTGCTGTTGCGGTCGGGCCTCCCCTGACTCGGAGCCAGGAGGCTGGGCGAGTGCGGTGGAAGGCCTGCCGCGTCGAACCATGACTTGCGCACGATTCTGTCAATGTTAGGTTGGTCTGGCAGGAGCAACGGCCGATAGTTTTGGTAAGCCCCAGCGCAAGGTTTGATGGTAGGAGCTGTCGTCTTGTGTTTCAAAAGTGCATGCCCTCGGTGCTGGAAATCGAGGGGGTTGCCCGAGTCTCCTGGACATCAGCCGACTCATGATCATCCTGCTCATCGCATGCTTCAAGATTGGCAAACAAGCACACAGCCGTCGCAGTCAACCTATTCTTTGAAGAGTTCAGGGATACCTAATTTGGATATCCCAATTTGTTTGACCCAGGGAAGCAGAAGCAGAAGCGGCAGCAGGCTGTAAAATTTGCATGACACCTTCGCGAGCTCATTTCCGCAACGCTTATTGTTGGTGCCTAGCAGCACCATCTCAATAGAGACAGGGACGGGAGGAAAAAGAAAGGCTATTCGCAATAACAGCAAAAGTTAATGACAAGAGTGGGATTCGAACCCACGCCCTTTCGGACCGCCAATCAGCATTCCTGAAGACGGCGCCTTAGACCGCTCGGCCATCTTGCCTTCCTATTGTTATATTTGAGGATTGAAATCATGGGTTAGATAATGCACAGATGGTTCCCCTGGTGATTACCCTGAGAAGCCCAACAAAACATGCATAACAATCCCGCGCGTTTCTGAGAAGGTGCACAAAACAGCGCGTTTTGCGCCTGCCGCACACTGACTTGGCGTTTGCATGGAAATACTTCCCCCATTTTTCCTCACACAATCACCATTCTGTCTCCCCAAGCCCAGGTCCACCACCACTCACAATTTCAGCCAAGCAAGCCCCAACAAGTGTCTCCATACAAGGGCAACGTGCCAGAGTGGTTAATGGGTACGCCTCGAAAGCGTATGGCTTCGGCCGCAGCGGTTCGAATCCGCTCGTTGTCGTCCTTCATCAACAACTTTGTCTTCTCAATATATTCTCGATGATCGCCCCTCCCAAGAAAACGGGAAGATCTGTGTTTTTGATTTTTTTTTTTTTTGGTCGCAGCTCCCTCGAGCTGTTGGTTCATCCTCGATGAGAATACGGAACATCGT
Organism: Achaetomiella virescens; assembly: GCA_031001845.1. Classification (NCBI taxonomy): domain Eukaryota; kingdom Fungi; phylum Ascomycota; class Sordariomycetes; order Sordariales; family Chaetomiaceae; genus Achaetomiella; species Achaetomiella virescens. The sequence goes on from JARNGD010000002.1 coordinate 269,006, forward strand.
CAAAGATACACAAGTTCCGGTTGTAGGAGATGGATCCATGACGGCAAACAAGACGATTAGAAGGCCAAACTTTTTTGAATCACTGCAACCGATCAATAAACCGCTATCGCTACTAGAATAAACAAACAACGCTTATCACCACGTCACCAGGACGAAGCATCAATCTCAATCGTCTGCCCGTCCCAACCCACAGCCTGCTACCACCCAGCGGGCTTATTTCCAACCTAGTCTGTCCCCACCCCACGTCCTCCTCGCTGAGCACCACCGCCACTGAAACAACAGCTCCCCTCTCACCATCCACCATCCCCCAGTCATCACAATCTCCCACCAAACCCATTCGCCACCAGCCCAGTCAAACCACCCTGCAAACCGCATCTCACTCGGCTTCCAGACAGCCAGCCTACTCTCGCTCCGGCATATCAGGATACCCGCCAGTTCCCGTGGCGGGAGGCGGAAACCTCCAGTCAGATTCGAGGGGTCGAAAAAATGTACCCTGCTGCTCCTGCCGGGCTGTGTTTGTAGCCGCCGATGCCGCGCGGCTGGGGTAGGCGCGTGTGCCGTGCGCCTGTGTGCGCGGGGACGGCCCGGGGTCGGACGGGGCAGGGCTTGCGCCGGATTGTCTGGCGGGCAATGAATCGCGGCTGAGGCTGAATGATCTGGCGGGCGACGAGCCGCGGGTCGCGCTGGACGGGTCCGTGTGGAGTTGAACACAACTTGGGCTGGGGGAGCTGTTGTTGGAGGATGTGTAGAGGCTCAGGCTGTATGGGCTAGCGTTGGGTTGGCCACTGTTGGGTTGGCTGCCGTTGGATTGGCGGCGGCCGGAGCTGGCTGGGCCGGCGTTGTACAAATGACGACTCAAGATCGGTACGCTGTCGTTGGATGAAGCACGGTCCAAGCTGGACCGGTCGGCACGCAGGTTTGATGGGCCAGCGTCAGCCGAACTCCTGGCAGATGCCCGGTCCTTTGATGCTCCTCCGGTGGCCGCGTCTTCATTTCCGCCGTCTACGAGATGGAATGGGATGACCGATTGCCCCAGTTCGGTTAGCCGAGGGAATGCCGGCGGCGGCGTCGCCGGCGGTGTAGGATAGAGCGCCCACGGAGCGGCAGTTGGAGTTGATCCCATCTGTACCAGCGAGGCTCCATTTGCCATCCGAGGCGACCTCTGGTGTTGGGGTGGAGTTTGCGCAGAATCCGACGGCAGGCCGTGCCAACTCTTGGACGTCTTTCTTTGGAGTGACAATTCGGGCCGTGACGACGTTCCGGAGGTTGGTAAAGAGTGCGGCCGAATGCGTGCAAGTTTCACTCCATCACCTCTGGGTGGCGCCAGGTTGTCCTGTAACTTTGCAGGCGGGTTGAAGGTCTTCTCCCTCTGCTCGAGGACTATCGGAAGCGGTTCATGCGGTAACGGCGGGTCCTGAAGCTGGGGGTAGGATATCTTAGGGCGACCACCGTTTGCGGAATGGCCTCCCGACATGTTCGACGAGGGGCCCGGATCCCCTCGACCAAGGAGACGATCCCGAAACTTCCGGAGCCGGTCGCGCCATGTCTTCCAACCCATGGCTGAGTTCGGTGTTGGGTGCGCTGGAAGGTGAAATGAGTCCGTGTCGAGCAAAACTGCAGACAGAGAGTAGACGGAATCCCAAGCTCTCTGGTGTGCTCGAATATGCGTGGCTAGCGGGGGATAACGACCAGTTATCAGGAAGAACCTATACTGAAGAAGATGTATGGAGTCTACCAAACCCAACGATCAATATGAATACTGAGGAATGGGAGCATCGGCTTCCCAAGGAGCAAAGTGAGGAGACTGCAGCAACGGGAGAGACTGTGCACATTATCCTCCCTGAGCTTGACCTTTCTCTTCCTTCTGTCGCCTTTTCAAGGACTTGCCAGTCACCAATCTGGAAAGAGCCAGCATTGCTGAAGGAGGTACAACTGTCGGAAGTGGTTGTCTCGAGAAGGAGAAAGGGACTAATAGGCCGCTAGCGGTTTCCATAACTACGCTGCTGCCCCCTGGATTTGTGGACAGTCCATCTCTTGTTCCTGACCAACAGTTGCCGCCCCTCGTCTGGACCGAGTTGAAACGTATGGAAGCCCTCTACCCGGCAGTGGCTGAGATGTCATCGCAAAAAAAAACCAATGCGCAGCTTCCAAGGAGAACAGAGAAAAAGACCAACTCCAATTAACCCATTAAATACAGTCTCTCGTCCTAAAAACTGCCGTTCCCCAGATATCGGACTTGAGAGAGAGGGGTACATCTCACACAGGCCAGAACCAATTCCGCGCCGTCTCCGTCATTTGCGTCCTATCTCCTTGAAAGAAACCAGAGATCCCCCTTCCACCGTTCATAATAACCATGCCAGCCATCTCAACCCCATGCCGTTACCTAAACCTCGATAATAACAGCCTGCCCATAAACAGGGCTCACACCATCCCCCCAAATCCCCACCACCGAGAGCAAGAACCCCAGCCCAGCCACCGCGCTCCTCACAATCTGCTTCTTCAAGAAAACCTCCACCCCCGCCCTGACCTCCTCGCCATTCACATCCCCTTCCTCACCCTCATTCTCCTCACCAGTGCTGCCCTCGCTGTGCGCATCCGATCCGAGCACCTCATAGCTGGCCTCCATGCGCGCCCGGGCCGCAGCAGCACGCTTCTCGCGCTCCTTCTCTTTGGACTGCTTGCTCGTAGCCGCGGACGACGAGGCCGGGCGGGAGGGCCGAGGAAGAGGAGGTAAGGCGCGAGGAGGTCGGAAGCCGCGCACTGTGAGGTGAGAACCAAGGCCGAGGCGTAGAGCAGGTAGGGGTGGCGCAGGGGCTTGGGCGAGAGGGCGTAGGCAAGAGCGAAGGCGGAAGAAGAGAGGGCGGCAAGGGTGCGGGGTTGGCGCGCCGCGGCGATAGTGAGGGCGTCAAAGGCGCGCGAGGCCGAGTTGGCGGAGGGGAGGGTCAAGAGCGCGGGGATGGTGAGGGAAGATAGGGAGTAGGAGGGCCCTGGGATATGTTAGTGCTTACGCCGATACGAAGTGATTGGTGCTGTGAAAGATAGCTGCGATATTTGACTGCTGTGCTGACAGACTGCAATCGTGCAACCCATGTCCGCGCGCACGCGGGGAAGGGGAAACATACCGTCAGGAGACCGAGCGACACGGTTCCGACGAACTTGAGCACCGAAACGCTCCTCGCAGCCATTGTTGCAATCGTCTGTCTGTCACGACCGATGATCCGCGCAGGCGGTGGGAGAAAGGCAATGAGGTTGTGTGAGCTTCAGACAACCAGGGTGTTGTGTTCGGCGAGGAGGCCAGAGCAACACATGGTTGACATCGATCGATGTCGCGGGGAAAGGAGGCCCGGAGAAGAGGGGCCAACCGTGGCCTGGGCGTAGGGACGCCAACATGGGCGCCAGGCAGGGGCCCGTCCAACTGCGTCATCATTAACCAGGGAGGCAGGGATGAAAGCTCCAGGGTAGCCCTAACCCCGGCAATCTTACCCTTTGGGAGTCATTTTGTGCGCGATCTAACATCCCTGTCAAAAGGCAACGTGCCAGAGTGGTTAATGGGTACGCCTCGAAAGCGTATGGCTTCGGCCGCAGCGGTTCGAATCCGCTCGTTGTCGATTCCTTTTGCTCTTCTCGAAGGTTGGGTTACTTTTTTGCCTAGTCAGCCTCCTCAGACTCAGGGCCATGGAATGACTGGGAAGGACGGCTCGTAATGTGAGCAACGTGGGGTTGAGGAGGGGGACGTGGACGGAGGACTTAGATCTGGGCTATCTCAAGAATTACCCACGGACTCGATTCTGAGCTTGGGCCAGTATCGTATAAGAACGGAGCAGCTGTCCGAGCAGACGCCGTTATATCCAGGGGAGATGTTTGGACTCCAGCGCCGGTCTCGTCCATGACTGACCGGTAAGACCATGATGAGCAACAAAGACCTGTGGAAAAGAAACAGTCATTTCCGATTTACTTGCTATACAACAGACACAGCAACGCCTCTGATGACAGCGCCGTGCTTATGTCCCCAGCTTATATCCCCAGCTCCATCACCCAACCCGACGCATGCCTACTCACATTCAACCGCCACAGCCCATCTCCCAGGAAATGCGCCTCCTCCATCACTGGCCCCTTCCCCTTCTCCTTTATCTCCTTCGTCCCATGACCAGCACTCCCACCGCGGCCGCCTCCTCCTTTCCCTCCGCCATCACCACAACCGGCTCGCCCTTCTCCAGCTCCCTGCTCCAATGCCCGTCCTCATCAACCCCCTCGTTCGGCACCTTCACCTCCTCGTTCTCCTTCCTCTTCCTCCTCCTTCCCACCCCCTTCTCCCCCGTCTCCTCCTTCTTACCAGCCGCGCCCGCGTCCCTGTCGACAGGAATAGGCAGCCTCCCCCCCTTACTCGTCAACCGGGCGCCATCAGCGTCGCGCCGCTCAGCACAAAGCGGATCGCGCCACGGTCGATTCTGACGGTGGGGAAAGCAACGCGGGAACCGGTGGACGAGGCGCAGGTGGGGGAGCAGCACGCCGTTGCCGTTGTCCTGCTGGTAGAAGAGCGGGTGGTTGTCGATGACGTACAGCGAGACACGGTCGGGGAGCTTGATCTGCTCCAGCGACGACTTCTTAGGAAGCACCTCGTCGATGTGAGGGGTCAGCAGCGGGTAGGTGGAGAGGATGGATTGCCGGATCGAGCGCTGGATGGAGGATTTGAGTTTTTGTTTCGGGGAGCCGTGGAGGCTGAAACATAGAGAACGGGGGATAGTTAGCCTGGAGGAGAGGGCGAAGCAGAGGAGGGCATAGTGGGGATCGGGGAGGAATTGGAAGGGGCGTACTCTTTTTTGAACATTTTGGGTGTTGCTGGGCGAACCGTCGCTCTCAAGATATGTTCTACTGGGGTTCCTAAGGATGAGGATCTTTAGATCGCGCCTGGATGTCGGTCGCGATTTGGTGCTGGCGTTTGCCCCGCGCTTGTTGCTCGATAGAGGGGAAGGAAGAAGACGGTGGTGGGGTGAGCGCCAAGCTTTTGGCGGGCTTGTTTGCCCGCGAGCCACAGTGTGCGGTCACCGTGGGCAGACATGGCACAGTATAGGCATTGCTAGCGATAAGGCAGGTGCCGTTTTGACGAGCAAGGGTTGTCAAGAAGTCGTGGAATTCAGAGAGGTATCGTAGTCCATATCCAACAAGAGACAGGAAAGACAAATCTCACGCCCCTCCTCTCCCCAGTCCTCTCCGCTTCTGAACCCCCCGCCCCCCTTCTCTCTCTCTCTTTCTAGCCATGAGTAACATGCGAGACGGTCCCGTCCTCCTTGACATGGACGTTTAGCCTGTCCGGCTTAAAGTCCTTGGTCACCATCGACCCCGGCTCGATCACCCGCGTCTCCTTTGGGAGGTCGGCCTTGCAGAAGGTCTAGTCAAGCAGACAACGTCAGCACAGCCTTGGTACTGCAGGCTTTGCTCGAGGAGAGAGAAAGCCACGTACAGTCTCCGAGGAAGGCCCGTCGCAGAGCGTCTTTCCTGCGAGCTTGTTCATCCACCCGCGTCTTGTCATCGCCCATGTTGTCGGCGGTAACTCCGGGCACGACGAGAGGCATCTTGAATGCTCGTGGCTGCAGGCGGGTATTCGTAGTCTTGATGGTGTGGCGCAATGATTCTGGGGAGCGATTGTAAAGAGTTTGCATATGTTTGCCAAGTTACAGGTTGAAGTCTGGTTGACACGGTTTATATGCCGGGAGTGTAGTTCCCTGAGACAGGCGTCGTAAAGAGATGACGTAGTGCTGGCCTCGAATTGCTCAGTGCTCAGCCACCTGTACGTCGGTTCTGCACCCCTCAGGCCGGACCTACCATGCACTCAAGCCGCATTACACTTCCCTGCTGCTGTCCTGGGATAATACCCTTTCCCAGTCCGGGATGAGATGTTGTCACTCCCAGCCGCACTCAAAATAGCAAAAAGAACTGCAGAGCAGAAAATAGTGCTTTCATGATTTCGTCCAGGTTCGAACTGGAGACCTTCAGTGTGTTAGACTGACGTGATAACCAACTACACCACGAAACCGTAAATTGCTCGGGATGCAGAAAAGGTACCTCATCCACAGCCATAGAGTGAGCTGCTCTGGAACACTGAACTGTCCGAAGGGAGGCTTGAAAAGACAGGTTGTTCATTGCTGGGAGGCATTTAGATTTGGGTAGACGCTCTCCGGATTAATCGAGATATTGTAGATTAAATGTTGACTAAAAAGGGATGGGTTGATAGCTGTCGACAGCCTGTCATCAACCATCAATCTGGGGGCCTAAGGGTGGCAACAACAGACCAGCTCTCAGGCCAAGGGTGGCCTGGACTCCCGAGTTGAACAGTCTAATGACTGGCCAACAGTTTAAGAGACTTGAGCTCGTATGCTTCTAATGTTACAGATTTTGAACAGACTCTCAGGGTGCTACATGATCTTTCAGGGGTATAAACACGGTGTATGAAACAATTAGCGTTCGACTCTGAGAAAGCATCTTAGTCGAAGATGAATCCTTGACATGTCCCTAACAGAAGGGGTCATTTGGACAGCCACCTGGCTACTTGTCTGCAGTTGTAGGGCTTCTACCGGCGCCAAGCTAGATAAACAAAGTCTTGGTTCTACTGATATTGCTTGTCCAGACTGTTGGCTTCATCTTCCTCTCCTGGCTTTTCTTCTTCGCTCATAACATTATCTCCCAGATAATAGAAACGGGACAGAGCTTCAGTGTCACCTCATCCCAGTGTACTGACTTGTGATCTTTCGAGGGAGGCTTCAAGCAATGTGTAGCTTTCGGTTACGTGCTGTGCAGGAAGAGACCGCGCGTCTCAGTCAACTGGTAGTCTGCGCATCTGCATTACAATCACGAGGATGAGAGAACAGACTCATGCCCAAACAACTGCTTCTTACATGCGGTAGGTCATCCAAAACAGTCATCAACAGCTTCCAAATGCTTCCTCAAGGAACGGATGCATCTTTGGCCACGAACATTTAAACACATCCGTCCCAGCGTCATGTTCGGATGAAGAATCCCCCATCTCTTCACCCAGTCACCCATCAGTCTGAAGTGTTCAGATTTTTGACCCTGTTCCTCTGCCGAGAGTCAAATTTCCTTCATCGACCGGGGTAACGACATCATCGTCGTCCACCGACCAACCTCCCGTAAGAGATCCCCAGGGACGACGCAGGCTCAGTCACCAACTTCGCTGCCTTGCATTTTCCCAGCACGCTCTCCCACCCTTTAGTGTGTTTTGCTTGTGCGATCGAAATCTGCCTTGAGTATTCCCATCACCAGTCCTTCTGAAAAGCCGAGTGTCAACGGCACCCGTGCTGCCGCCACGGCAACCATGGTGAGTCAACTGCAGCACTTCCCGCGCTTGCCATCGCCTGTTCTTGTGATTGTTCAGGGAGATGGTAATGCTTGTATTTATCAGCCCAAAATGCTTCCACGTTGCGAAGCCTCGCTGCTTTACGCGTGGGCACTTGTTGCACTGCCTGAGACATGATGTGTACTCACACGATACTCCGCATGGTAAGTTGAGATGGGGCCTTTTTTCTTCCTCCTCCACGACGGCATCGGAAAAGCCCGAGAAGCTTGGAAAATGCTGTTGGACACACCCGCAGAACAGCAAAACTTGTTGCAGGCTGCTGCGAGCGAAGAGCGCGTTTTTGCCCGTTAGGTTGCTGAAAACCACATGCTCACATTCCATTTTCCATAGTGTCCGATGTGAAGATACTGCCCACCGTGCCATATCGGCTGCGCGCAAAGCAAGACAGAGCCTAAGGCCGGGTGACTGCTCACCAGCGGTGCTCAGAACCAAAACCACAGGCGGCAAGGAGAAAAGAAAGCGGAGACAACAAAATAGCCACCGAAACCAGAGGCAAAGACAAAGGAGTCGACAGCCGGGAGTGGCAGGAGAAAGCCGCGCCAGCGTGCCATCAGGAGGGCTTAGGAAGTCCTTTGTTCGCTCCAATCAACGGCTGCAAACCGTGCCGTTGCCCTCGCCGCCCACTTCACCATCGTCACCCTCTCCCGGGTCTTCGACACCGACCACGCAGCAGAGAAAGCGAGGCCATGGAAAGTCCCTTAGCAGGCAGCAGCGTCAGCAGAACCGATACCCCGGCATCAGCCACGCGCTAATCCACATCGCAACGCCTCCGCACTGCGTCTTAAGAACCCACTTCTCACCAGCTCGCGGCTGATTCTTGAGTGGTCTCGGGAAAGTCAACTTGACTACTGGTGAAGGTCAGCTTGACTGCTGTGGAAGGAAGGGTGCAGGAAGAGGGACTGGAGAAGAAGCCTCTCTCAACCAAAGGGAAGAGCGATGTCGGGATACTTGTCGGTTTTTTGTTTTTTCCCGTCGGAGAAAGGTGTCAGGGGTGCTCTGTCGGCTTGGCTTGTCAGGGAATCTGTCAAGCAAGCATGAGTTTTGAGCGAGCAAATTGAGTTTCTCATCAGGTGGGGGCCAGCAATCATTCTTTCATTTTGGTGCAGTAAGATCGAGATGTGAATGGAAGGGTTTGACGTAGAGGTCCTTTTGACACCGGGTTGCAAGCCAAAACGCAAACAGACAACCCAGGGACCTCCCAGAGGCTATAACAGTACAGCAACAACTGAATCCGACAGAAAGAATTCAGAAAGAGGACTTGGCGACTGAGATGCCTTTGGCAGTTCACAACGGATGTCCAGGCTCTGGGGAAGCATGGAGATCCCCAGTGCCCAGTTTGATCGACAATAACCTTCTCCATGTGCCAGGCTCGTCGATGGTTTCGGAACACTTGCCAGTCGAACTCCCGTCATACATCAGCATGCATCGGCGCCAAGCGAGGCTGCGTGAGGCAAGCGCTCCTGAAGTCATCGATCGTTTGCGAGACTGAGGCTGCTCTCGATCGATGATTTGACGAGCTATGTGGAAGGCCTTAGATCGACGGCAAAAGGTCGAGGCTGAAAGATGACTCCTGTCGACGCGTGATAATGTAGTTGTGTGTTGGCCACCATGTGAAACCGACAGGCGCTTTATCATGATAGAGACCCCATCCTGCATTACAGCTGCAAGTACGGAGTATGGGGGAGGAAGATGGCTCCTGCCAACACGGCTCTTCGATGGAGTGGCTCATATCGCCGGTGCCACACGCACGAGTTCAGCCGCTCCTGCTTGCTGCATGGGCCACTGGGCTGATGCAGTGAAGCTGCAGGACTTTTGGGTCAGCATGGACGGAAGCTTTTTCCTGTCCCTGTGGTGTGACCTTCCCAGTTCCAGCCATATTATTCTCCTTTTTCTTTTGTTTCATTTTTCCACTCTTTCTCGCAGGATGTTGGCCTTGCCTTTTCTTGCTCTGGTTTCAACGGAAAGCTGAAGCCCAGAGCAAGCGTCTCGAATTCTGAGCTATGCTCATTTCGGCGGTACATCCAAGGCGCAGCCGCCCTGTGATGCGGGGATTGTCTTCCTCCAATGGAACGCCACACTGTCGAAGCCGACGAACTCAAGGGTAGATCCAATGTTCCAGACGGTCCAAATCATGTTTCAACGCTGGCCTGCATTCTGATCAACGGCAAGGCAAGAAGCCAGCTGTGAGCCACCAGTTGTAACTAACAGTAGTTCAGCAGAGTAGCGGAGAACCGCGTGGGAGAAACTGTGCCATCGCACTGAAGGCCCACTTTGGGGTTGCAAGGATGCGCTAGCTTGTTTGATCCTCTCGCTCTCATTGGATGCTGCCGACTTAGATGGGGCCAACAGCCGACTTTGCCGAGACTGTTTAGTTCAATTTCGGAGGACCCCTGCAGGACCCTGAAGCCTGGAGCCTGCTCACCAACCGCAGGCCATCGTGAAGCGCAGCCTCACGCCAAAATTGTGCCCAGCCCTGAGATGCTTGTCAGATGGTCCCCGCTTCCTCAGGGGCTGGGCTGAGGTTTTGGCGAAGGAGCTGGCTCAAAAAAAGGAGAGGCCGTGCTCATTCAGAGTTGGCTGTCGCCCGTTTCATTCCATCTCCCACCTCTACTACCTCCGTTTCTGATTGACGATAATCCATTACGACGCGGTCCACGGTGCTGGCGCGAAAGTTGTTCCAGCAGCGTTGCTTTTTGAATTCTTCCCAGCCATTCTCATCTCTGCTGAGAATTCGTTTACACAACAGCCCGGTCTCGCGTCTAGTCTTCCACCGCCCAACAGCAGTTCTCTCGACTTGCGACCCGTCATCGGTTGACTGTCAGGATTGACGAAGACTGCAAGGCACAGCCGACCAGAGTGACCGATTGACCAGGTGAATCGACAAATCGGGTAACCACCTGACCCAAAAACCGGAATAAACAAGTCGCATGCGCAGCCCGCGGCGACGATCCAGAAGCACCATGCGTGAAACGATCTTGACCTCGCTTTTGCTCGCTTCGGCAACCCTCACCTCCGCCAGCCGTTTCGAATGCCTGCATGCGCGCAGCCGGGAACTCGCGGTCGCCGCCTCCTGCGGTGACGAAGGCTCGCTCAACTACTGCTTCTCCAACCTCCCGCTCCCACCCCGCCCGAAACTCTGGCCACCGAACTCGAGCGGTGTTTCCACTCCGCCGGCTGCACGCCCGCCGAATCGCAATCGAAGCCTTCTGGGTACTCCGACGATGCGACTCCCCGCCGTCCGACCTCCGCCACCGGCGCAGCAACGAGGCCCTCGCGGCCGCTCCCGCCGGCCCCCTCCTCGCAGCGCGCAATCCCTCCGGCTGCCATCACGGCCATGAACCTCCCGCGCCAGACCCCCGCCTCAACCGCCACCAACGGCGACACCCCGGCCTCCCCATCTCCTGCTTCACCGACACCACTAGCGAGATCACGCACTGCCCGATCCAGACCACCGGCTCTGAGTCGGGCAAGCAGCTCCGTGCTACCCGACCGTCATGACGGCCAAGTGCCGCGAGGGGCTCATCTGCCAGTTTAACAACCAGGGCAACCGTCATGCATGTACAAGCACTCCGGGCTGGAGGTTGACGGATCGTCATCGCCGTCGTCTTCGCGTCCGCCATCGTCATTCGGTCGTGGGCATCTGCTTCATGTGCTGCCGCGAGCGGCGCGAGCACAGGCGAATTGAGCGCGCTGCCGAAGCGGCGCGGATCGCCAAGGAGGCCAAGACGCAGGCGACGTGCAGGCGAAGAGGCCCGGGGTGAAACGTCACTGGCGGGGTCAGCGATCCCGTCGTGGAAGGCCAGCCGCTGATGTATCGTCGGTGCAGGTGCGGAGGCGAGCCAGCAGGGGTATTTCCCGCCACAGCAGCAAGGCCAGCAGATGCAGCAGGGGTATGGGGCGGCGAATCCGTTTGCGGATGCGGGGCATGATGGGCATCCTCTGAGATAGATGAGCCGTGAGAAAGGGGCAGAGCTCGGTTATAGAGGAGGGTATTGAGGGGAGCTCGAGGGGTGGGTGTTCAGTTGCCGGTCTAGGATCCTTGAGCCGTGGAGGTGTTTGAGACTGCGGGTAATTGGATGGTGTGGGCAGAGGGATAACATGTGGGAACGTCCAAGTCTGGTTAGGAAAATGTTTGTCTTGGTAAACTCACATAGCCTTGGGCAAGCGGTCTTCGCAATGGCGTCCTTGTCACCTGGTTTGCAGGCGTGGGAATCGATATCGTCTCTCGTTCATACTTCCAATACTTTCTCGCCCTCTGAGGCCGACATGTCCTTGCATTATGTTCAGCAAACTGGAGCAAACAAGACATACATCGCAATCACATCTGGAACAGGACGCCATGTTGGTCACGAGACAGCTAAGCTGTCCCAACGTCTCGCTTTCCTTCGCTGGATTCGATAACTACTGTACAACACAATCCATCTCTGCGCTCTAGCAGCTATTCCGCAAACCATATAACCATAGCACGGCATCCCGTCTGGCCACACAAAGCCGATCCTCTTACCAGCCAGCATCAGTCGACTCAAGTCGTAACTTAAGTTTGTCATAGGCCCGGTCTCGGAGCTTGTATTGGAGCCTGTAAACAACCTATGCGGCCTGGGGCCTCTCAAGCCAAATGGATCATATTCCTTCTTGGGCTCGGATTTCGCAGAAGAATTCTGAAGACCGGTGCTAGCGGCTGCCGCCTGTGCTTGCGCCGATCGGGCTCCCCGGGTTGTAACCCACCGCCTTCTGGACCGGCTGCGGCGTCGGGCGCTCATTGCCCGAGACGAACCTAATCGACTTTCCACCTCCGTCCTCTTCCCGCACGTCAAAGCTGCCGCCGCCGTTGACTTCGTTGCCCTCGGTTTCACAAATGTCGAGGAGCTCCTTCTCTTCGACGGTATGGCCGTGGTTGAAGATCTCAACCTGGGCTTTGATCTGCTCCGCGGGACAAAGATGTCGCTCGCTGCCGTCTTGCCTTCGGTCTTCTTACTCTCGGCCATAGCGAGATCCTCACACGCACGAAGCAGCATCTTCCGCACAGCCACTGTCCGCGGCTCGATAGGGCGGTCAACGACGCCTTGGGCCCCAAAGGTTGATACCGGCGGCGCATGATGACCCCATGGCATGCCCATAGGTCCATGAAGGTTCAGCGGGTTATGGCCGAAACCATGCGGCGGCGGCGGGTGCGGAGCGAACGGATTCGGATGCATCATGCCGGGAGGGCCCCACGGGTTGTGGTGTGAGGGCGCAAAAGGGTCCATTGCGAACGGACCCATGGGGCGAACCCCGGCGCGGGCCGCAACCCAGGGGTCCTGAGCCTCGGGGCAGGCGCCCCGGGTAGTCTGGCAGGCCGTCGTCCAAGTCGTCCAACAACGCGCTGCTCCCCAGATGCGCATCCGCTCCGTCCCTGTTGTCCACCTGATGGCGATCGCTTGACGGCCTCTGCCCTTGACCACGCTTGCAGGTCGTCCTATCGGCGTCGGGCGGCTGACAGGCTGTGCCGCGCTGGCGTCAAAACTGGCGGAGCCCTGACGCGAGTGAGGAGACGGACTGCTCATCTGAGCCATGCTTGGTACCGGGGACTCCATAGGCCCATGGAAACCCGGGGGCGGCATAGGGAATCCCCGGTTAGGGGAGCCGCCAAGTCCAGGTGGCATCTGCATATGGCCTGGGGTGGGCCTAAAGCCCGGCATGGGAGGGAAAAACTGGTCACGATGAAGTGGCCAGCAAATCCTGGGGGTACCTGAGACAACCCGGGTGGAGGGAACGACATGGCGCCACCCATGGGGGTATGCCAAACTGAGCAGGCTGCGAGTTCGCCGAGTTGGCCGGCAAACTCATTGGAGATGCCGAGTGTGACGGCGGCGCGAGGCCGCTTTGCAAACCAGCCCCTACGCTCCCAGACTTGCTCGGAGGAGCTAATCGGCCCGGGGCTCGCGTGCACGGGGTGATGGAATGAGGGGACGGGTTTTGGCTCGCCGCAGAACCGGAGCGTGATGCTGCCCCTGAAGGAGGGGCGGCGGTCTCTTGCTGGGACATCTGACGATGACGCATCGGGTCGGGCTTTAGGAAACGCCGGCGTGGCCACGGAATTTGTGCGAAGCGTAGGACGTTGGAATCTGTTTGTGGCAGCGCTGGCACTGGCGCTACAGAAGGTGCCGACGACTGCAGCGAGGCCGACCTCTTCGGAAGGCTGACGGGGACTGGAACAGCGGCTGCGAGGCTTGCGGCTTTCTGCGCAGCCCTCTCCTCCTTTTTCCGCTTCTCATTACCCTGGTTGGCGTCCCTGGCCTCGCGCTCCGCTTTGGCCTTTGCCTCCTTCTCCCGTCGTTCCCGGTCTTGTTGCTCCCTCCTCTCACGGGCTTCGCGCCTTTCTGTTCACGGGCTTCTTTCTCCTGAGGCGTGCCTCCTCACGAGCTTTCTTCTCCCTTTCTTTGGCCTCGCGAGCCTTGCGCTCGTTCTCCTCGCGTTCCTGAATTTTACGTTGGCGCTCCGCTTCCTTGCGCTGACGCTCCTCTTCCTCGCCTTTTCTGGGCCTCCTTCTTTCTCCGCTTTTCTTCAGCCTTGATCGCTGTTCTTCGGCCTTGCGGGCCTCCTCGGCTTTGCGTGCGGCTTCCTCGCGCGCCCTTTTCGGCCTCTTTGCGAGCTTTTTTCGGCCTGGGCCTCCTTTTTCCGAGCGGCTTTGTCCTTCCGTCGTTGCGCATCTCTTGCTTTCTTTGCCTCCCGCTGAGCGTTCTTCTGCTCCTCAACCTCGAGCTCTTCAAGAAGCTTCTGCTGGTTCTCCTTGGGACCTTTTCACGGTAGGCAGTGAGCACTCTCTGCTCAAACATCCGAGCGGCAAATCTGAAACATCCTCCTGCCTCCTCCATGCGTTGCTCCTCCGTCATGGTATCCTGTTCCTTGAATCAGTGCGATTGACCATCAAAAGACGGGGCGCGGGTGCCATACCTCCTCTTCCTCTTGGCTGTCGTACTCTTCCTCGTCGTCCTCCTCGTACTCTTCCTCCTCGTCTTCATATCTTCCTCTTCGGGCGGTGGCGGATGGCCGGGCTGTAACGATCACCATTTGCGTGGTCGTATCCGCGCTCAAACTGCTCCCTGGCGTCCTCCTCACGGCCATGCGGCGCTCTGCGAGCTGCTCCATCATTTCGATGAACTTCTTGCCGTCATTCTTGAGCAGGTCGTCGGCCACGGTCAAGATGCCGCCTAGAGAAGATGAGCCATAAGCGTTATTGCCAGCCCCTGATAAGGGATAATGCTGTAAGAATGATGGAAGAATGGAAGTCTGTCCCTACCCTGCACAGTCAGGCTCCGCCCAAAACTGAGGAAATCGGTGGCGGTTTGCTGCAGGTCTTCTGAGGGCTCTGGCTCCTCTTGGCTGTCGTACACGTCGTCTTCCAGCTCTCCTTCGCTATAGAGCTCCTCGACGTCGGCATCTCCTTCACCTTCGTCCCTCGATCTCGGCCTCCTCCTCGTCGTCGTCCCCGAGCTGCTCAATAATTCGCCCGCGGGACGGCTGGTGGTTTGAGTACCTCGAGGGGAGACCCCGGGGCGCATCCCACTCATGGACCCAAACGACCTCCGAGGACCCAGCAGCGGAGGCCCGTCACCGTGGTTGGGCTGGTTCGCATATTGTTCCAGCTCCTCATAGTAGGCGTCGTAGAGGCCCTCGAGCTCCTCTTCGATAGCGGTCCGCTTCCGCCCACAGACGGTGCAGCTGCACGTGTGCTTTTGCTGCTCCTTCATCTTCTTAAGAACGGCGTCCTTCTCAATCTTGACGAGGGACTTGCGCTCGCTTTCGGTCAGCCCAAGCCAGAACTCCCTGATACGCTCCCGCTCCTCTTGATTCCTGGTTTCCATGGCAGGCGACTGCGAGGATGTGCACGTGGATTGCGTTGGTTGTCGTTGGGAGGCTCGTCGGCACTTTGTGCTGCGGCATTCTTTTCTTCTTCTTCTTAGACTTCTTCGATTTCCCCGTCCCACCCCGCGCAGCCCCGTTTTGCGGCGCCGGCTCAGTCTGTGCAATCTGGCCAGCGACCCGCTCCTCTTCGTCCTCTTCCAAGTCGGCGTCCGCGCTTTGCTGGTCGTAGTGGCTGGCGGCTGGGTATCCCGTTGGCCGTTTGGTTCCTCTGGGCTTGCTCGGCAGCCGCCTTCGCCGCGGCCTTCGCACGCCGCTTCTGCTTCTTCTTATTCACAGTCGGGGCAGGTTCGGTCCCGGGGCTGGGCTGGGTTGCGGCCCTGGTGTTCGACGAGGGCGCTGGGTCGGTGAGGGCTGGGCTGAATCGACAGGCGTGCTCATTTTGGGAACTGTGATGTATTTGGAGCCGTCCTTATTCGTGTATTTTGCTGTTGCCTTGGACGTCGGAGAGGCGGAAAGATTGCCGGACGACGCCGGCGGCGGGTTGCGCTGACCCTTCATCTTCGTTCGTGAACTGCGACTCGGAGGAGGGGGACGATGGTGAGAGCATGAATCGCAGTTGCAGGAAATCGCTGCAGCTCGGAGCACCGTGCGGACTAAACGATATACGAGTAAGTCGGGTGCCGGGTGAGGTTGCGACGTAGGGCAAGAGAAACAGATTCCAGATCAACAGCCGCAATGCGGGGGCGGAAGCCCCTGTGAATGGTAACCAGACGAGGTAGCGGACGAGTATCAGGGGGAAAGCAGGATCCGGCAGAGCGAGCGCAGGGCGGCGTCAAAAACCGGGCTCGAAAATGTAGGCCCATTGCTGGAGGTGAATCAAAGGGGCGACTTGGAGCCCAAAGCAGGAAGGCAGGATTGGCGGGCGGAGGGTGGAGGATTTGATTGAGGGCTAATGACAGAGGGTCGAAGGCAGACTCACAAAGGCCTTGAAGAAGGGAGTGGAAGCATGGAGGAAGGATCCGTACGTCGAAGGCGCCGGTGATTCGCTTCGGAAGGTGACCGGACTCGTTGCGCGGTCCACGATGCGATCCCCGTCGTCGAGTTTGCGCTTCGAGCTTCGTCGATTGTTCTGGCGTTCCACCCTGGAAGGATGCTGCTCGATTTGTGGTCCCAGCGCCATGCATCGCTGGGCACCCATCAGCCAGCGCTCATTGGCCGGCCAGCACGTGATCCGACAGCCTCGTGCCTGCCCCTGTTTCGGTCATATTCCCATCAGCAACTTCAAGCGGTTTGCAGTTCGAACCGACAGCAGCTTTCTCCTGCTGGTTTCAATGCAGGATCGAATTCCAGACGGATACGTCAATTCGCATCGAAGCCGGTAGACGGGCTCTCGTGCGATGACCGAGGCGGCATCGGATCTCTTGGTGCACAATCTGAACCAGGAATTTCTTAGCAGAGCTGATGCCAGGACACTGCGCCTGCCCTGTGGGACATTTGAGTCTGAAACCGGTGCCTGGCATGTTGATGCAAACAACTATCATCATTCTCCATTCCGGGAATCATCTTGTCCTCGCATGGACCCTTCCTGGGTTCCCTCCCCGCAGCATGATATCTGGCCTCGTATTCGACATGAGACCCGGATTCGTCCGGACTCGGACAATTGTCCTCAGCAGCGAACAGCCCACGTTGGGCCCAGGAACCTACCCAAATGGAGAGAGCAGAGATGGTATGAGAGGCAGGAAACTCCCCTGACGACAAATCCACGGGACAATTACACTCTTCTCCGCAAATGACGCCCTGTCCTTCAAAAGTTGGGGCTTTGATCGGGTCAAGACAGCAAAGGGAGTGAAGGAGCTCGGCTCGGAAGAATCATCCGAACGGCCCCGTGGCTGATGCTGGACAGGTTTGTCAAGTGTCGACGAATTTTCAAGGAAGCTTGACATCTTCGCCCCCACCCCTCGGTGATCTCCTGAAGCATCAACCGAAGCCTTGCTGCATTCGGGCTTAAGCACCGCCTCACCCCGCCCCAACGCTCAGGACAGCCCAAAGCGGTCCCCAACCTATTGCATCCCTGGCATTCATCGCCCTGCCACGCGCTGAAAACCCCCGCCAGCTCCGACCCACCAGAAATACGGCTCAGCGTGCAACAACGTGCAGATTGCATGACAGAACGCTGTTGGGCATACGAAGCTCGGCTGCATCCCGGCCGCCAGAACGGCCGTGGCTCATCGGAGCGGTACTGAGCAGTAATATCATCGTATCATTGCCAATAGCATGTCGAACGCATGAGGATCCGAGCGAGCAGGTTGTAAGAAGCGAGTTACCGAAATTGACCGTGCAGTTGTTCCAGTTGTAAGGCTTCAGTGGAACGCATGGGAAAGGAGAGCACAGGTTTCCGAGCAGGAATTCTTGGGTAGATGGGTTTTAAAAATAGACGAAGAAGAGGAAGAAGCATTTCGAATCCAGAAAACAAGATTTGAATATGGAGCCGCAGACGACACAGCGTCCGTCAGCAACGTCGGATTGTCGTCGCCAACTGAGATGATTGATCTCGTCACAACCTGATATGGTGGAGAAGACAGTCGTGTCGCGCTAAGCTTCCCCTGGACAGGAGCGCATCCACAACAGCTCCACAACGGCCTCCAGCATTATGTAATTGGCTGCTGACCGCTATCAAGCCGTTGCTCCCCTCGAATTTCGTAGGACCTGAGTCCTGGAACACGGTCGACGGCACGCACCCACACTGTATTGCTGACTGCCTCAAAGGGTCTCGAGATCCCTCTCGCTGACTGTTGCAACTTCTTTTCCCCAGAGCGACTGCGCACGACGACAGGCTGCCGAGCGACCCGACGCTCGTCTGCCCATTTGCCAACCATGGCAAATGACCGCAATGCCCAGAATGTCATCCGCAGGTAAGGTGCCCCTTAGCGCGGCCAAGATCTGACAGCCCGATCATGGAACGCCTCGTTTTGTCGACCCAACGCTCGATCCCTATGCCGCGCCAATTCAGTCTCGCTGACACTTCCGACCGTCCAGGAAACTCGTCATCATCGGTGACGGTGCTTGCGGCAAGACTAGCTTGTTGAGCGTGTTTACACTTGGTTTCTTCCCAACAGTGAGTACATTATCTTTGGGGACGACCACCGTGTTACGTTTATCCAAAACTGACATCCGCGCGTAGCATTATGTGAGTAAATCAATCCAACCCGATGACCCTTCGACGACACGGGTGGGATTACTACTCCGCCAGCCCAGCCTTGCCTTGCCCTCTGACGCTCGAATCATACCACCATAACGGCCACGCGCTCTGACCAGTCCCTCTCCAACAGATACCGACCGTCTTCGAGAACTATGTGACCGATTGCAGAGTGGACGGCAAGTCCGTCCAGCTGGCGCTGTGGGATACCGCGGGGCAGGAGGACTACGAGCGGTTACGGCCGCTAGCATACTCGAAAGCACACGTCATCCTAATAGGCTTCTCGGTCGACACACCAGATTCCCTGGACAATGTCAAGCACAAGTGGGCGCAACAACGCTTTGTCACGATTCCCGGCTGTCTTTTTCACCCCTCCCCGGCCCAACGGCTGGCGTTCGTCGGAGGGCGACGCTGCAGGTCGCCTCTTTTCGCGTTCTACGCCGCCGTCATGTGTAACCGCTGTGCGACGACGCGCAATCTCCCTGCCCCTTTCCAAGGCATGACAGCAGCTGGCGGGAGTTGTTGGGCTCAGATGAGAGAGAGATCCATTGGCTAACCAGGTTCGGTCCTTAGTGGGTTGTGGAAGCACAGGAACGGTGCCCTGGCGTACCGATCATCCTCGTCGTCTAAAGAAGGACCTGCGAGACGACCCGTCGCGATAGAAGAAATGCGGAAGCGATCACAGCGCTTCGTTTCCCCGGCTGACGGCGAGCATGCGGCCAAGGAGATCGGGGCCCGCAAGTACCTCGAATGCTCCAGTCTCAGCGGCGAGGGCGTCGACGATGTCTTCGAGGCGGCTACGAGAGCCTCGTTGCTCATGTTTGAGAAGAGCGAAGGCGGCGTTGCTGCGTGATATTATGAGCAGCTGAAACACGCGATAAAATCACGAACCGTCCCATCCTGAACGATCTCGGGTGTCGAAGAGACGGGAAAGCGCAGCCGCGCATAATCGAGGCAGAGTCGATAGAAGGTTTCTCAGACCTTCAGCGCATTCCGTACTTCGCCCCACACTCGCCCCAGACGTCTCAGGATAGGCATCATCACGGCACACAGAACGAAGAAAACGACCGACGGAGAGACCAGTATCGATTTATTGTTGAACGGTCACATGCATAGCGAGCCTAGCGAGTCATGATCGCACTGTATTAATACGCTATAGACTTTTAGTTCGTTTTCTTTCGATCGATGGCCTTTGGGGAGGAGATGGGACGAGGAGTGAGTGGCTGTAGGATCAGACAGCGGTACCGAAAATGGTTGGGAGCGTTGGGGCTCGGTTGGAGGGCAGACTGTCAATGCAAGGCACTTTCCATTCCATGTTGATCTGTTGCGTATGTGTCATCAAAGGCAAAGTAACGGCGGTAAATAATGCTTTCGAACTCCAAGACCTGGAAGCCCATTCGCATGACGAGGGTAGAGACAACCTGTGAACAAGAAAAGGTCATGCCATAACCCCATATATTGCCCCGGATATGGTACACAATATTCTACATGTACAAAACGTTGAACCACACAACACCCAGGCACCACACACTGCCTGACCTCCTTCCCGTCACTGCCTTCAGACCCCATCTCATCTATTACTACTTCCACTTCCACCGCTCACCGCTTCCAATCATGGTTCCACGCCACCCTGGCCGGCGTCTCGGTCTGCGCCCTAGCATACTCAATCGGCACACCATTTAGCCCATACACCCCCTTCTTCTCCATCGCAACACGATACAAATAGCCCTCGTCTCTGGTCCCCGGACCCGCCGTCAGCCTCAGCTCCTCGCACGCGGCATTCATGCTCTGCCACTGCCGCATTAGCGTCTTCTCGCGCGCCTCGCGCTCGCGCCGCCGGAACAGCAGCCACGCCCGGTGGATCGTCCAGTGCCGCAGGTACCGGTTGCGGCCCATCCGGAGTGGCGGCGGATCCGGTTTGGCGAGAGATCGCGAAGTGCGAGAGCATGTTGATCATTTTGGGGTCGCGCGGCTCGTCGCGCCACCCTTTTTGCCGCCCTTTTTCTTGGCGGTTTGTTGGATTCGTCTTGTTGGGGAGCCCTTGCTGCCTTTGGCGACTTGTTGGAGCCTTTGGCGCCTGGGGGCGAGGGCGAGGGCGTTGTTGAGAAGGCGGCCGTGCGCGCGGGCATTGTGAGAGGGTGGAGGAAGGGAGGAGTGTGGGGGGGTGTTGGTGGTTGGGCGGTGACAGCCGCGAGGCGATGCCTCGGAGGAGGGGAGGAGGGAGGACATGATGGCGGTTTTGGGGCGGGGTTTCGATGCCGCCGCGCTGAGGTCAAGCTCGGTTGTTATTGACTGTGCGTTTGATGGGCAAACGATTCGGGCACCGGCTTGACGGCCTGGGTCCTCCGCGGATTGCGCCGGCAATTATGGTCGTCTCGCCGGTCCGGATGTTCAGTAGCGGCGCGGACAGGTCGGAGGACGAATTGGGCCGGTGTCGTCGTGTTCCTCGCGGGGATTCGGCGCAGGGCAGCGCGATGTCGTGGTGGATGCTCGCGGAAAATTGAAAAGTTAGAGCCAAGCGCGGGGATCGTGCCGATCAGCTCCGGAGCCGCCATTGGTTCCCCTGTGCGGATCCGGTCTGCTCCAAGGGTTTTGTGGGGCTTCTCTCGCACTGTTTTGGCCCCAGCTTTCTTCCTCAAACGGTTTCTTTTCACCCAAAATAAAAAGAACGAATCACTCTGCGCTCCGACCAACCTAACTCGAGTTCCGAGACACTCTCGTAGGGACATGCCTTACTTAGCCGTCTGCAATGGACCTTACGGGACTAAGTGAAAGCAAGCAGCACCCACTTCTCTGTGAGCAGTTGAGGAAAGGGTGTGTACTGGTGAGCCATGGCCACGATCCTCACGAGTGGTGAGGCCAGCCATTGATACGGGCCGTTTTCTCGCTCGGTAAGACACATACAACGCATCGCGTTCCGATGTCCCGCTTCTCTGGGACAGACTCTGGCTGTAGGCTTGTCTGGGGTAGCAAAGCTTCACCACCAAGATGCCGCGGTGACTGGCGGTGCCTCCCAATGCAGCATCACATTGTTGGATGCCTCCACTGCCGTCTGTTTCCGAAACAGGCCGCCCGTCCTGGTCAATTTACAGCACGGCATACGTTGCGTTGACAGCGGGCCCGCCCATGAGCTTCACCCCGCTATAAAATTTCAAACCCCCAGGACCCCGCCCCCGCCGTCCGATGCTCGCTGCTCGATGACTACTATGACTCGGACTGCCAACCCAGCCCGGTGAGCTTTGGCTCTCTGTCAGTCCATCCGCTGCCAACGCCCTTCTCGACTCTGGCGCCGTCGCAATCCGTGGAAATGGCGCATCTCACTCTCGCGGGGGATTCCTGCTTCACGGCCTCCGAGGCCCAGAAGCTCAAGGACCAGATCAACAAGGTCGCGCCCATCAAGGTCTCGGTCCTGCGCGGCTCCTGGGTCTACTACGCCCACATCGCGGGCGACGCCGTTGCCGCCCAGCAGAAACTCGACCAGCTGCTCCCGCTATCGACCGACGCCGAGACGCATCTGACGCACATCGGCTACGCGCGCAAGTGGTACGTGACACCGCGCTACAACTCGCCATGGAGCACCAAAGCAACCAGCATCGCCCAGGTCTGCGGCTTCGAGCACGAGATCCGCCAGATCGAGCGCGCCGCGTCATCACCATCGAGTTCGAGCAGCCCTATAACGACAAAACCGTTCCCTTCCGCGACATCCTGCACGACCGCATGACCGAGACCCTGACGACCGATGCGCCCGATCTCGACGCCATGTTTGCCGAGGGCGAGCCTGCGCCCCTCGAGTCGTCGACATCTTCGCCGACGGCCGCGACCCGGCCAGGTGCTCGACGAGTACAACAAGCGCGCGGCCTGGCCTTGGACCAGTCAGAGGTGGAATATTTGGTGGAGAATTCAGGCAATTGGGTCGCCCGCCACACGATATCGACTCTTCATGTTCGCCCAGGTCAACTCGGAGCACTGTCGCCACAAGCAGTTCAATGCGAACTGGACCATTGACGGGATGGCCAAGGGAGGAGCCTGTTTGAGATGATTCGGAACACCCACAAGGCGACTCCCGACTTCACCGTGTCAGCATACAGCGACAACGCCGCGGTCATGGAGGGTGAGCACGCCAACCTATGGGCTCCCGATTATTCGACCGGTTCCTGGAAGCTGCACAAGGAGCTCCTCCATGTCCTTGCCAAAGTCGAGACCCACAACCATCCGACTGCCATTGCCCCGTTCCCCGGCGCTGCCACCGGTTCGGAGGTGAAATTCGTGATGAAGCGCTGTCGGTAGAGGCTCGATGCCCAAGGCCGGACTTTGCGGGTTCGGTATCCGATCGCTCATCCCTGACCACAAGGCTCCTTGGGAAATCAACGTCGGCCGCCCGGCGCATTCGCTAGCAGTCTTGACATCATGCTTGAGGCCCCCATTGGCAGCGCCCGCTTCAACAACGAGTTCGGCCGCCCTTGCTTGGCTGGTGCCTTCAGGACTCTCCTTACCGCTGATGACACCAAGCAGAGGAGAGTATCGTGGCTACCAAGCCGATCATGATCGCTGGCGGGTGTCGGCACTGTTCGCGAGAAGCACGCGCTCAAGCGCCGCGAGGATGTCCTGAGGTCCCATGTCATTGTTCTCGGCGGCCCTGCCATGTTGATTGGTCTTGGTGGTGGCGCTGCGTCCAGCAACGCCTCTGGAGAGGGCAACGCGGACCTCGACTTCGACAGTGTCCAGCGCGGCAACCCTGAGATGGAGCGCCGCGCGCAGATGGTCATCAACACCTGCGTGGCTCTGGGTGACCAGAACCCCATGCCATGATCCACGATGTTGGCGCTGGTCTCTCAAATGCGCTGCCCGAGCTTGTCCGGGACGCCGCTTTGGCGGCCGGTTCGAGCTTCGCCAGGTCGAGAGCGTTGACCGCAGCATGAGCCCGCTCCAGATTTGGTGCAACGAAGCGCAGGAGCGATACGTTCTGCTGTGAACCCCGAGGGGATGGAGCGTTTCACCAGCATCTGCCGTAAGTTGGACCCTTGTTACTGCTGAAATACCTGTGGCTAACGATGCGTAGGCCGTGAGCGCTGCGGCTTCTCGGACGTCGGAAAGGTCCTGTCCCGCGAAGTGGACGGCGTGTCTCACCTGATTCTGAGTGACAGAGAGTCAAACCAATATCCCCGGCCCATCGACGTTCCCATGGACGTCCCTCTTA
The DNA here is from genome assembly GCA_031001845.1 of Achaetomiella virescens. Taxonomy (NCBI): domain Eukaryota; kingdom Fungi; phylum Ascomycota; class Sordariomycetes; order Sordariales; family Chaetomiaceae; genus Achaetomiella; species Achaetomiella virescens. Next base: position 292,616 of record JARNGD010000002.1, read on the forward strand.
CCTAAGGGCCGGAAGCTGGAGCGCATTGTCAGCTCCAAGAAACCTGCCTGGCCCGTCTTTGACCCTGTCGCGAGCCTGAAATCGGCTGTCGATGGGTCCCTCAGTGACGCGGACCTCTTCAAGCAGGCCGTGCAGCGTGTCTTCTGGATGCCATCCGTCGGCTCCAAGTCCTTCCTGATCACCATTGGCGACCGTACAGTCGGCGGTCTCACCACCCGTGATCAGATGGTTGGCCCGTGGCAGACGCCCGTTGCCGACGTTGCCGTGACGGCGACCTCCTTCAACCTCAATGGCGCCAAGACGGGCGAGGCGATGGCCATGGCGAGAAGCCTACCCTTGCCCTCATCTCTCCTGCCGCCTCCGCCAGGATGGCTGTTGCCGAGAGTTTGCTCAACCTTGGTGCGGCGGATATCAAGGGCGGCCACCACCGCGGCGACTTGCGCCGCGTCAAGCTCTCAGCCAACTGGATGGCTGCTGTGAACCATCCGGCGAGGGCGCGGCTCTCTACGAGGCAGTCGAGGCTATCGGCATGGACCTATGCCCCAGACTCGGCGTCAGTATCCCTGTCGGCAAGGACTCGACGTCCATGAAGTCGACGTGGAAGGACGGCGAGACCAAGAAGAGCGTGACCGCTCCAGTGTCCGTTGTCATCTCCGCTTTCAGCCTTGTCGAGGACGTCCGGCGCACCTGGACGCCTCAGCTCCGCCGTGTGGAGGACGTGGGCGAGACCATACTGCTCTACGTCGACCTGGCTCAGGGCCGCAAGGCTATGGGCGGCTCTGCTCTTGCGCAGTCGCTGGGCGCTATCGGCCACGAGGCGCCCGACGTTCGGGACGTGGACCTCCTGAAGGACTACTTCGATGCGCTCGCTCAGCTGCACGAGAGCGGCGTCGTCCTTGCATACCACGACAAGTCCGATGGTGGTCTTCTCACCACCATCGCCGAGATGATGTTCGCCGGCCGGTGCGGTGTTGACCTGATGATGGATGGCATCGCTGCTTCGGGCAGCCTGGCCGACATGGTGGACGCCCTTTTCAACGAAGAGCTCGGCGCCGTCTTCCAGGTCCGCGTCTCGGATGAGATCAACTTTAAGCGGTGCTTCGCCACATGCGGCCCTCCCGCCGGCCTGATCAAGAAGTTCGGCTTTGTCCAGCCAACCTCCAAGCAGACGCTCACCATCCGGTACGGCGAGGGCGCGCCCTTCGTCAGCCTCGATCGCGCCGAGATGCAGCAGTGGTGGAGCAAGACCTCATACGAAATGCAGAAGCTGCGCGACACCCCGGCCTGCGCCGACTCCGAGTACGCCACTATCCTCGACCAGGAAGACCCCGGCTTGTCCTACAACCTCACCTTCTCCCCCGCCGAGAACATCGCCCGCTCACGGCCTCCATCACGGGCTTCTTCGGCAAGATGCCTCGCGTCCGCCATCCTCCGTGAGCAGGGCGTCAACGGCCACGCCGAGATGGCGTTCGCCTTCCGTGGCGGGATTCGACGCCATCGACATCCACATGACGGACATCATCTCTGGCCGCTCTCTGTCCGATTTCGTCGGCCTCGCTGCCTGCGGCGGCTTCTCCTACGGCGACGTGCTCGCGCTGGCCAGGGCTGGGCCAAGTCAATCCTGCTGCACGACAAAGCGCGGCGCGAACTGGCTGATTTCTTCGCGCGCAAAGACACGTTCGCCTTGGAGTTTGCAACGGCTGCCAGATGCTGTCGCGCCTGAAGAGCTCATCCCCGCGCGGAACACTTCCCCACATTTGTCGGTAACGCCTCGTCGCAGTTCGAAGCGCGCTACAGCATGGTCAAGATCGAGGACAACACGACGAGGCCGTCCGTCTTCTTCAACGGCATGCACGGCTCTAGCCTGCCGATCGTGGTATCCCACGGCGAGGGCAGGGCCGAGTTTGCGTCGGAGGAGGCGTTCCAAGCGCTGACGGAGCAGGGCGGGATTCCGATCAGGTACGTGGATAACAGGTTGAACGTGACCGAGGTGTATCCGTACAATCCCAACGGCAGCCCTGGCGGTGTGGCAGGCGTGTCGAGCAGGGACGGGAGGGTGCTGGCCATGATGCCGCATCCCGAAGAACTATTCTGGCGGATGTGGCAAGTTATGTGCCGGCCGAGGAGATCAATGAGTGGGGTGAATTTGGGCCGTGGTTGAGGATTTTCAGGAGTGCCAGGCGGTGGGTGGGTTAGGTTTGGGAGGGGTGATGGCGTTGAAAAGGGCAGGGAAGGAATGTTAGCTGCGAAAACTGCTGGTCTGGGATGTTCAGTTTACGTGTTTGTGATCGTTGGAACCGTATTTACAACAACGAAAAGAGCCGTCTCTGGGCACTGAGCAGATGGGTGATATTCAGGAGCACAAAGTGTCATGGTCGCTAGCATGTTCCACCATGGAGCGTGGCACTACGCAACGCAAACGAAGAATACAGAATCTATTCCTCAACCATGGGAATGGCCTGTCGCTCTCCTTTTCAGGGGTATGCCGAATCCAAACACCTGCCGAGATCTCTCACCTCCCCGCGCCAGGCCCGCCCCGGCCACGCCGCCCATCAGGTTCCTCGCCCTGTCGCCACGTCAGTAACTGCGGCCTATCCCCGTTCTTTCTCAGTAGAAGACTTACATCTCAGCAATAGAAGGATCCTGCATCAGCGACGCCACATCCGGCATGCCCCCCCTGCCAAAGCGGTCGGCCATCTCGCGCAGGCGCGGATTGTTCATCAGGTTGGCCATCAGGTCCGGGTTGCTCATCAGGTTCTGCGCCATAGACGCAAACATGGGGTTGTTCATGATTGACGCAAAGTCGGGCATGCCGCCACCACCACCCGCACCACCCCTACCACCACCAAACATACCCGCCAGATCGCCCAGCCCAGGCGAGCCCGCACCCTCCCGCGTCGCAGACGCATTCGATGCAGCAGCAGCAGCCTCATCCGCCTTGATCTCCTCCACCCGCCGCTTCGCCGTTTCATACCCCTTCATCGCCTCGCTCCCGCCGTTCCCCTCGTACTCAATCCCTTCTGGTATGCCTCCATCGCGCCCTTGGCGTCGCCCAACGCGAAGCGCGCAAGCCCGAGCCGGCTCCACGCCTTGGTGTACTGCGGGTCGATGGCGACGGCCGCCTCGGCGTCGGCCTTGGCCGACTCGTGGTCCTTGGCAGCGGAGTAGGCGGCGGCGCGGTTGGAGAGGAAGATGGCGTTGCCTGGGTGCAGGGCCAGGGCTTGCGTGTAGAGGTCGATGGCGGTGGTGTAGTCCTTTGCGGCCATGGCGGCGTTGCCTTTGGATTTGAGCGATTCGGCTTGCTTTTTTTGGTCGTCCGTGGGCATCTGCGGGGTGGTGGTTGTCGAGGCAGACAAGGGATTGGTGGTGGAGGAGGTGGATGTGGAAGCAGCGGGCTTGGGCGCCGGCTGCTTCAGCCTCTCGTAGACGGAGTAGATCTGAAAGAGGTTCTGCGAGCCGACGGCGTCGCGCACGGCGGCCTGGTCCGACGGGTCGACCGAGAAGGACTCGCCGATACAGTTGATGGCCACCTCGATCGAGTCCTTCTCCTCGGCCTGGAGGGTGCCATCGGTCAGAGACGTCGAGAGGAAGTCGCAGATGGCCAGCGCGAGGCGCTGCTTGGGGGTTGTGGCCTTTGGGTTGGGGTCAGTCGAGGTGTTCACGGAGGGGGTTGATGTGACAAGGAAATGAGGGCATTGCATACCATTGTGGGTTGATTGTCGCGGGAGTGCTAGAAGTTAGAACTTGGAGAATCAGAACCGAGAGAGTTGTCAGAGGAGACAATTTATTTGACTTCAGTTTCCAAGCTAACAAAAGCGATCTGCCAGGTGTCGGGCAGATTCCACGCCCGTCGATGGAGGGGTCGCAGATTGGGCGGGGCAGCCGCGGTCTGGATCCACCCCACCGCCAAGCCTGTGAGGTCCCCACAGGAACTTGTGGAGCGCCCTGATGTCAGCTCTCAGGGACCGGTCCTTGTGATCGAGCTTTCCGCTCCCGACAAACGCCGACCAGCAGGTCTCGGGCCACCAAAACCAAACGGGTCCAGCGCTACGAGGGCTGAGAGCTGGAGTGGTTTGGGGTTGTCAGTAGTTGCCTCGGCAAGCTTTTGTCATCTATTACTGACCACAGTGCCACCGCAAACGAACCGCCCCCTCCCCAACACCCCAACACCCAGCAACAAGTATCGTATCCAATTCGCCAGCCAGTTGCCCAAGATGGCGACACCAGACGGCAATGCCACCACATCGACCCCAGCCGACAGCACCACCACCCCAATCATTCCCGCCCCCATCGCGGCCAACGACCACGCGCGCGTTTGCTTCATCTGCCTACTCACCGACACCGAAGACGCCCCCGACGCCGTCTGGGTGAACCCGTGCCCATGTACCCTCGAGGCGCACCAGCACTGCCTGCTACGGTGGATCGCCGAGATGGAAGTTTCACCAAACCAAACAGTCCGAGGCGGGCTGAAGTGCCCCGCATGCAAGGCGCCTATCGCGGTCGAGGAGCCCCGCGACACCTTCATCGCGCTGCGGGACAGGTTGTATAGGCTCCGCGTTCGCATGTCGCCGTTTCTGCTAGGGGTGCTGGTCACGGGAAGTAGCGTGGCGGGGTCGGCGTGGTACGGCTGGAATGCAGCGAATGTGTTTGCGGGGCCGGAGGTGGTTACGAAGTGGATGGGCGAGTCCCGGAGGGCATTGCCGTGGCTGGATAGGAAGATGTGGATGCTGTCGGCGGTCGGGCCGGTGCTGGTGCTCATGCGGTGGTTCCCCGCGCTGGGGCCCATGGTGGCTGCTCCCGTTGCCGTCTGGGTGAGTGCCTTCTATGTCTGCTTGCTGTCCAGTCGACTGACCGCCGTCTCCGATAGTACTCCGGATGCATGGCCCGCGGTGAAGACCTGCCGGGTTGGCCGCCATCACCCCAGTCGGTTATCGTGCTGGCGCCAACTGTGCAGCTGGTCTACGCCCGCATCATGTACACCCTCTTTGGGCGGCTGGAGAGGCGCCTTAACAGGGCCCTTCGCGGGCAGCCCGAGGCTGAGGAGGAAGCCGCCCTTCGGGAGGGAGCACAGCCGGCCGCCCGGGCAGCTGCCGACCACAACGAGGAGGAACCTGGGCTCCTCCGCGTGGTCTTAGCCCTGGGACGGGCCGTCGTCGAACTCTTTCTGTTTGACGCGCCGGGAGAAGCTCAACTCGAGGTTGAGGTGAACGTAGACGAAGACTTCGCCCTCAGGGTAGGACCCCCGGGGAATGACGACGCCGTAGAGGAGGCTGGCGTCCACGGTCGCGCGGAAGAGCTGGGGGATGTCTGGGAGGATGGGTTTCAGATCCTGCCCCAGCCTGCAGAGGAGCAGGAGCAACAACAACAACAACCACCCGCACATCAACCCGCACAACAAGCGCCACCACTGCAACCCCAACAACCTCCGAACCAACACAACCGCCGCAACAACAACAACAACAACAACCACCACCAACCCCGCCCCGACGCCAACGAGCCCTCCTACCTCGCCCTCATAATCAACAGCATCGTCACCCCCTTGCTCCTCCCCGCCATATCCTACGGCATGGGCGAGCTCATCCGCACAATAGCGCCCCCGGACTGGGTGACACCCCAACCGTGGCGGTGGCGGCGGGCGCGGCCGACAGGTCTGCTCCAGCAGCAGTGGGGCAGGAGTGTGGTCGGCGGGTGCCTGTTCGTGGTGCTGCGGGACGCGCTGGCGCTGTATACCAAGTACAGGCGGGTGCAGGTCAAGAGTAGGAGAAGGGTGAGGAATGTGGAGAGGAGAAGGGAGGGAGAAGGCGCGAGGGGGTCTTGAAGAAGGGACGAGGGGATGGTTGAAGTGATGTGATGATATGACATGCAGAGCAGGACAAAAGATCGTAGGATTCATGGCGGGTTGTATTTGTATTGTTTAAACGGCATGGCATGAGCATTGGCCGGAGGGTATTTCAGGACCGGTGAGGTCCATTGGCGCGCCGCATAGAGCAAGCAAGCTCAACATTCCAACTGTATAACGACCATTTCTTCGCACCCAAAATCCTTCTATTGTCTACTTCCCACCGTCCCTCATCGCAACCCTCTCCTCAAATCCTTCCCAATTTTACGTTCCACAGATGTCTCAAGCTTGTTCTGCCCCTCCACCAAAAAAAACGCGCTCCCCCTCCCGGCCGACTCACCACAACCGCCGCCTCCCTCTGCTCCTCTGTCAATTCCATCCTGCCATAGTACTCCCTCTCCCACGCAACCCGCACATCCGCCACCTTGTCTGCCGGCACAAGATGTACGCTGCACCCGCCCCACCCGGCGCCCGTCAGCCGGCTGCCATAGCTCCCTGCCTTGAGGGCAATGGCACAGAGCTGGTCGAGCTCGGGACAGCTGCACTCGTAGAGGGATGCGCAGGAGGACTGGGTTTCGTTGAGCAGCGCTCCCAGCTGGGAGTTGTAGGAGGTTGTGTCTTCAACGTTGGGGGGGTGGTGGAGAGGAGAGCCATGAACTTAAGCACGCGGAACGCCTCGCCATAGACGTGCTGCGCGCGCTGGCGGAGCTTGAACCGCTCGGCGCGGACGGGGAAACGGGAGGTGAATTTAGCCTCCAACTCGGAGACAGTGAGACCCAGCACGGAGGCGATCTCCTCGCGGGTGTAGCCTTCTGTTTTCGTGAGGGTGGACTCGACGGGGCGAGCAGTTCGCTGAGCTGGGCCACGGTGGATTTGGAGGATGTGGCGCCGTGGCTCTGTTCCTGGAGAGCGAAGTAGGTCTCGTGAAAGCCGTGCAGGGAGACGCCGAGCGGGGAAGCGTCCGCGGGGAGCTGCGTGCCGGGCGGGTTGAGGGCCGCGTTGAGGTAGGCCGCAGCGAGCGAGCATTCGACGACACACGGAGGTTGTAGTGGATGGGGCCGGTGACGAACTTGTCCGACGTGACGAAGGATTGGGCAATGAGGAAGGTGAGTTCCGGGTTAGTCTTGGGGAAGTGCACGGGGCGGGCTGTGAGGGTGGGCGTGAAGGAGACGAAGAGCGCGGAGCCTCGCTCAGAGAAGACGGAGGCGGATTGATCCATTCTGGAATGAGAGTCAGTTTGAGCTTGAAATTGTGATGAGTGAGTATGGTGGGGTGAGACTCACCCGCCCGAATTGACACCAACCGCACGCTCGCTCACAATAGCCAACTCGGTCAGCTCGGTCTTGTCGACCGTCTTCTCGCCGTTGGCAACCATAACAGCCAGAGCACTGGAGCTGACGAAGGCGGCACTCGAGCTGAGACCGCCGCCAGCAGGGACGGTGCCGTCCATGAGGATCTTCATGCTCTTGGGCTTGAAGTCATTGCCGTGCTTTTTGCGCAGCAGCTCGATGGCGCCGCGCAGGCCCGACTTGAAGTAGTTGGTCCATTCGTGGACGGTGGCGTCGATGTCGACGGCATCGAAGGGGATGTCGAAGGTGTGCGATGGGAACCTGGCAGACTGCACGTTGGCGATCTCGACCCGGTACGTGCCGGGCTTGGTCGACTCCGAAGGCCTAGTCGACACGGCGAGGATGGCGTCGGCGGTGATGGCCATGGGCAACACCGAGTAAAGAGAGTAGTCTATGTGCTCGCCGATGATGTTCACCCGGCCGGGCGACCGCGAGACGAACTCAGCGGCGTGGCCATATGTGGACTCGAACTTGCTCAGCAGGTTGTTCCATCGCTTGGTCTGCGAAGGGACGGCGTCGGGCGTGTAGATGTCGCTCAACGAGCGGGCCACAGGGACGGGACCGGCCATTGCGAGGGAATGTGCTTCGGGTCAAAGAGGGAGAGAAAGTAAATGAGGGGGAAGAAGAGCGTCAAGGTTGGTTGATCAGCTGTCAGAGATAGAGAGAGCGAGCTCCAGGTTGCCCCGCATCTGCAAACGCGATGCAGAGGAGCGACTCTGTTTCGTAAACCAGTAAGCTCCCGAGAGCCCTTTGCCTACTGCAGGATAAGCCAACCGCTGGCAGTTGTAGTCCTCGTTTCCGGGAAACTTGAAAAGCACTTGGGATGAACTCTCGCTTCTCTGATGATGAGCAACCGTTCCAGCAATCGCCTGGCGCACTTTGGATGCAACTCTTCGTCAGGTGGACTCCGACTCCGGCCTCCCCCACATTTCTCGACTATTTACACCCGCCGAATATTCACCGTCAAGCGGAGCCCCTGTGGGACACGACCTTTTTAAGTCCTCTGATTTAACTTTCAAATATGGGGGTTTAGCCAGCCTTACCTATGTTCCGATATATGGAGACAACATTTGCTCATAACGTGCATTATCAGCGAGTGACCCATATCAGCGAGTGACCCACCTACTACTGCCCTACAACAACTATCCTCGAATATGCTAAAACAATACTAGGAACCAACGATAATTACATCAGAAATAGATGAATCAGATGATTCTGCAGCCTCCTGGCAAGTGCGCGCATTATGGCCAGGCTTGCTGCAAATACCACAGCACCGAATCGTCGTACGATACCCCCTTGCACCACTACTCTCCTGCTATGTTTTCTTGCACTTCCTCCCCACCTATGGCTTTCTGATCTAGTAGATCCTTTGCCTCTTGCATAGTAAGTGACCCCCAAGCCGTAGGCGTGTTTTCTTGGCTCGTCGGCGCTTGCTTAGTGCCTCGTTTGCCTTGCGGAGCGAAGAGACCTCTGACCGAAGAGGGCCACCTAGTGCATTATAGCTATCGTACCCTTGGTAAGCTGGTCCACAGCAGCCAACATTGAAGTTGGGGAACTGTTTTGGTGGTTGGCGATACGAGCCTTGATGAGCGTTGACTACGCCTCGGCTTCTCGGGGGTTGTATAATGTCTGGAAGACCCAGGATTGCATAGTACCGGGCCTTGAGTTCGGAGGTGTTGGCGTACGAAGCCTGATGTCCAGCTTAGAAAGCACCCTCTCTAGATCGTAATGGCACTAGACCAGCCCCTGCAAAGCCACCCTATATGTTCTTCTCCATCATAGAAGTAAAGAAGGCCTCGCGAAAGCCGTAGAGGAACTCGAGCTTGCTTACGTAGCTAATATATGCGCTGTCACGGCGTGTAGCAGGACAGCTGTGTTTGCGGGGCACAGTGCTGCGTCATGACCCACATATAACCTACAGGATCGCAAGGTCGGGGCGACTTGCGATTCGACACCCTTTTTTGGGAAGTGCGATATAGCCGAGTAGGTTGGTTGTATGCGCACCGTCACATGCGCGTATCAAGTCCTCAATCTAGCGACCGTATAACTGCTTCAATAGCCTAAAGCAGCCAATATCGAGTGGCTGAAGCTTATAGGAGGAGTGCGGAAGCATATAGAGCGTAATGATGTTGTTCTCCTGGCAGTAGAGCTCGAATTTGGTAGAGTGGTGGCTTTCGTAGCCGTCGAGGATCAACAACCTCTTTTTGCCCTTCGTACGAGGTGCTATATAGAAGTTGAAGTGGTTGATCCAATCAAGGCCTACCGCATTAGTAGTCCAGCCGTTCTCGGTAGTTACGATACGCCAATCGGCTACGAGGTTGCACTCGGTATACCAGTTGGCGAGGTAGCACTACGCGGCCAAGATAATGAAGGGCGGGATAACCCAGCCGAGGGCATTGACTCCCTGGATCACTATTGCCCATTCGCGGTTGCTAGGCTAGGCTAGTTTTGCCCTGCCGAAGCTATCCGAGGTCGTAACTACCATGCCCGGGCAGATCATGCCCATCATGAACCCGGTCCTCGTCGAAGTTGTAGATATCGTCATCCACGATGCCGTACTTGGCGAGCGTAAACCACTCGCCAATAATCCTTGGATCCTCGCACTTGGCCCTCTGGTAGTCGTATCGACGGGCATAGCGCGTACGGAGCTCTAGCTGGCGTTTGACAAATCGATGCGCCCAGAGCTTGCCGACAGGGGGCGCGTCGCGTTCGCGTAGCAGTTGGTTGGCCATATCTTCTACACCGCACAACCTAGGTGGGAAAGCGCGTGTAGATAGCTCAATGACATACTTAACAATAGCCTCCTCTTCCGACTTGGTAAGCTTCTTCGAATTGGGCGTGGTTTCACATCGTGCAGGGCATCTTGGATGGTAGAGGAAATGGTTGTTGAGCGCAAAAAGGTGCCGCGTCGTATTGAAGGTGGGTCACTCGCTGATATGGGTCACTCGCTGATAATGCACGTTAGCGTGTGTTTATGGATTTGGCTACCAAATCGTCCATCAAACCCAGTTCAGTTACCTTGAACTCGAACAACCATCTGTCCCCCTCCCCGTGCTCTGAATCTTTGACGATTAATGCCATTATGGTCACAATCTCATGCATATACTACATGCAAAGAGGCACAGGGACGAAAATCAAACCAAACTTGGAACTGGTTTTTCTTGTGGAAGTTCAAATCAAGCTCGCTGTTGCCATGACACTAGCGCCGTGGAGGCCTGAAAACGAGGAGCGTGGAGATACCAGGCGGTGAATGTGTGTATTTGAGCTCTTATTACTCGTAGGGCTCTCAGTCGCAAGAGAGACAACGTGCAACTATGATAAGTATGCTCCAGATATCTCGCTCTTCCGAATGACCAGTCTTTCTCTGTGGGGCTCTTGGACTCTCGAAAGCGCTTAGTATTCGTTATGTGGGTTGCAGCATGCTCGCATTCTAGGATGTCAGGCTTATGGTTAGCTATCGCGTATCAAAACTGCGGGGCCTCATTCGATGCTCGATGGAGCTTTCATTGCATGCTGGCAAGCTTGCCACACGACCGCGTGACTCGACTGATTCACAAAACTCTGTCTTGACGCACCCGGTTCAGATGGAGGGGTTGTTATTCGACGGGGTTCTTGTCGCCAAAACTATCACATACACGGGTGACCGTATGACTTACACAGCCAAGTCTCAGTCGGACTCGAACTAATGACCTTAATCCAGTCCAGGGCTTTTCATCCAACCATGAACATAGCCCGTCTCTTTAAGATGCTTAGTAACTAACCCGAGAGCCCAGGCAGACAGCCATGTCACCAAGAGGCTAGCTAGACGCTAGAGCGGGTTTAAGGGGACTGATCAGCAAGAGACTCCCTCCATGCCCACGCTTATGGCTCCAGGAGATGCGGCGCAAACCCAGCACCGAATCATCTCGCTCCGAATCCTTGCATGTGCATCCATCATTCCATCTCCTCCTCAAGCCCGAAATAGCTCTTCACCAACAGTAACCCCTCCTCGATCGCCTGCATACATGACACATCTCCAACGTCATCACCCGCCACATCCGCTCATCACCAGCACCGCGGTACTTGGCCTCACGAGTGAGGCGCAAACGTCATAATATATAATATCTCCCCGCACTCTGCCCGCTTTGTGCTCTTCCCTCGGCGGGGTTCTCTCTCTTTTCTTTCTGTTTGCTGTGTTTCAAGCCCCATCTTCTCAGCACCGAAAACACCAGAAAACCATCTTAATTCTGAAAATAAAAAAGAAAAAGCCACAGTAACATCTCATTTGGACTTACTCTCTTGTCTCCTTGATCAACAATTGAGGGAAAAGAAGACCAAAAAGAAGAATAATACATCAAGAAAACCTACCGTCACCATGTCCGACTGCGGCTGCTCCTCGTCCGGCACCTGCAACTGTCCCGCGGGACAGTGCACCTGCCCGAACTGCCCGGTACGCCATCCCCGCCTCCACTCTCACATACCTTACATACCACGCTGTGCTTCTCTGCGGTGGTGCGATCGGAGGAGAGTATCATGATGTTTGACTGACGGCTCTTTCCTCGGTTCTAGCGTCCCAGCAAGTAAAACCATCACCACCCACCCGCCTCGGTGAGCTTCGGGATGCGCCTGGGCTTCGTTTCGTCAAGCAAAGGCGAGAGGATACCAAAGCCATCATGGTGCCGTGTCCTGTACAATTAAGAGGTTGTGGGTCGCGTCTGCTTCTTTCTGCCTTGATTTTGATCGGTTGGTTGACTGAATTCGACGGAATGCGGTGCACATCATGCGTTGTTCAGGTCTGTGTCCAGGAGTTCGTGTGTTTTCAGTTTTCTTTTCATTTTTTTTTTCACATCGGAAGCCCCTATGGAATTGCAATACAACCGAGATAAAAGGCGATTCGGGGAGAGTTGATGATGAGGATGATGTTGGTGTCAGCAATGTTTACGACTTCTATGGGGCGGAGATAACATGAATCGGAAACAGCCCAAAACATGTTGTACGATACATAAATGTGGAGATTCGATTGGGGAAGCAATAAGAGCAATTTTGCCGAGTTGATGCCTCCATGCGCTGACTTGGAATGGAAACGTTGAATTGGAAAGGTGAGCGTCGCGGACCGTTCGGGAGTTCGTAGATATAAACCTTCACTTGGCATTATGAGTGTGTTGGGAAGAGAAGAGCCTTAAACTCGATACTTACCTCACATCAAGGACGTCAAAGTTGGAAAGAAGTGCTCAAAAGGCCAACAAAACCACGTGGTATCCATTCAACGAATATGTACAGCCTGCCAACCCGGCAGGAGGTGAAACATCGAGGCCCAACCCAGGTCCTCGCCGCACAGCGAAACCAGATCCTACAAGCGAATCTCAACCAACTTTTGCCCGACCCGGTAATGCATTTTGTATGTTGGCGCCGAGGCCGACAACACGTATTTTCCCGCTCCATTCATTCCTCACGACAGATTGCTCGACGTTGGCAGATTAAGGGAATGTGAAGGTATCATTCACCTCATAAACTCTTGAGGCGACCAAATTAACAGTGACGACCTCCGGTCCGCTCCCGCATCAGCTCTCTCCGTTGCTTATCCTTGGCTATTAGGCTTGTTAGCTTTTGAAACTTAAACATGACGTTTTTACGGGGTACATACCACTATCCCAGGTGATGAACTCGTGCAGACCAGACCCAGCAGGTACCATGGGCAGGACGGGCACCTTCTTGTCCGTCACAACCTCGAGCAGGGCCGGGCCTTCGGCGTCAATCAGCCACTGCAGGGCCTCTTTGGTCTCCTCGGGTTTAACCAGGCGCCTGTGGTTTTGGATGCCCATCGAATCGGCCAGCTTCATGAAATCGGGGTTCTTCTGGTGCGTGTGCGAGTAGCGGTCCTCGTAGAACAAGTTTTGCCATTGCGTGACCATGCCCTGCTCCTCGTTGTTCAGGACGATGACCTTGACGCCGATGTTGAACTGAGCAGCGGTGGACAGCTCGGTCAGTGTCATGGCGAACGAGCATCGCCGTCGATATCGATAACCAGGGAATCGGGCTTGGCCACCTTAGCGCCAATGGCGGCAGGGAGACCGTAGCCCATGGTGCCCAGACCACCAAGGTGATCATGGACCGAGGATGCCTCCAGCGGAAGTGCTGGGCCACCCACATCTGGTGCTGGCCGACACCGGTGGCGATGTACGTGTCGTGCTTGCGGTCGGCGGTCAGGTTGCTCAGCTCCTCGATCAGGGCCTGGGGCTTGATCAAGCCGGAGCGCTCAGCGCGTTCGTAGTCAGAAAGTGGCCACTTCTTCTTCCACTCGTTGATCTGGTCGAACCACGCTTTCCTGTCGGACATGCTCTGGGGCTTGACGTGCGGCAGGAGAAGCTTGAGGTTGGCAGCGAGGTCACCTTCGACGGCCTCAGTCGCCTGCACAACCTTGTTGATGTTCTTGGGGAGGATGTCAAAGTGGATAATGCCACCACGACCTTCCTTGGCAGCAGCCCTGGCGGCAGGGGCGAACTTGGCAACGCTGCCCGTCACACGGTCGTCGAAGCGGCCGCCGAGCGCAATAATCAAATCAGCCTCCTGCATGGCCATGTTGGCGTAGGCAGAACCGTGCATGCCGAGCATGTGCAGAGACTTCTCGTCCAGCTCATCGAAAGCGCCGAGGCCGTGGAGGGTGTAGTGACGGGGAGCGAGGCCTTGTCCGCCAGCTCCTTGAGCAGCTCCGGACCGCCCTCAGAGCAGATGACACCGTGGCCGGCATAAATGACGGGCTTCTTGGCAACGCTAATGAGATGGGCGACGCGGCGAATCGAAGCATCCAGCTGCTTCCTGGTGAGCTCAAGGGCGGCACGGGACGCAGCGCTGGGCATGCTCGGGAGGGATGAGTCGGTGGGAATGGCTCTCCTGAGGACACCAGCGGTGATATCCTTGGGAAGATCCACGAGGACGGGCCCAGGGCGACCGCTGGTGGCAATCTCGAAGGCCTCGTTGATTCTCCTGGGCAGCTCGGCCACGCTCTTAACCATGACGTTCCACTTGGTGCAGGACCGGAGATGCCGATCACGTCGGCTTCTTGGAAGGCATCGCTGCCGATAGCGGAGGTGACAACCTGGCCGTGAACACCACCATTGGTGTGCCGTCGGCAAGGGCATCGGCCATCGGCGTGACGACGTTCGTGGCGCCAGGGCCGGACGTCACCAGGACAACGCCGGGCTTTCCTGAAGCGCGTGCATAGCCCTCAGCCATGTGGCCGGCACCTTGCTCGTGCCGCGGGAGGATGAAATCGAAATGGGGGGAGTTGTAGATGGCATCGAACACGGGAAGGATGGCGCCACCAGGGTAGCCGACTGCAGTTAGATATGTATTAGTAAACATGAGGATGCATGGGCTGCGCAGGGACCATACAGATGTGCTTCACACCATGCCGAAGCATCATCTCGTGGAAGATCTCGCCTCCTGTCTTTCCAATGAACCTGTGCCGGGTTAGCCACTTGGATGCTCATCGCCGCCGAATCTCACACTCTCTCAGACGTACGACTCGTCCACATCGCTCTTCTTGGGGTTGACGAGGGGCTGGACATGGCTGCGGTCGGCCACGTTGAACGACGGGCTGGGTTTTGGCCGTGCATCGCTGTTGGGTGTTAGCTGATCGCCGCGCAGCGGTGAGTCACGGGTAATGGGCGCCCAGCAGCATTGAAGGAATGTGGACGTACGTCGCAGTTGGTTTCGTCGCGGCCGTCGTCGACTGGTTCCTGAAGTTGGATGGGGCATTGCACCTCGTTGCCACGGCGGTGGCCCTCTGAGCTGTCACAAGGGCCCGTTGCTGGCCGGGCCGAGCTTCGGCGATGCCCTTGAGGGCGCGTGTGGTCTGACGGAGCATCCTGGGCGTGGAGGAGCGGAGAGGAAAACCGAAGCAGCGCAAGAAACAAAGAAGGGAAAAGAAGGAGGAAACCGGGCAAGCAACAGATCAAGCTGTCACCGGTCGTGTTGGGGCGCAAAAGACAGAGCCTTTCATAAGAAGGCGAAGAGTCAATGGGGCTCCACGGGTTGAAACTCCGGCGTTGCTAGTTGCTGGGAAGAAAGAAACCTTGCCCTTGGCGGAGCACTGGCCGCCTTGGGGGTATGAGTCGCGGCTGGTCTCAAATTTTTGACCACTTATTGTGGGGTAGCCAGAGCGGTGACACAGCGTGCACCGATCGCACAGCGGCCTCTGATGGCGATGTCGGACCTGCTGAAACGCTCCCATTGGCTGCCATGGGCAACCACAGCTTGGCCCAGCGGCAGAGATTCTGGGCCCTTTTTTCACCTGCTTCCATTTCGACTTCCCGTGTTGGACAAATCTGGGGTTGAGGGGCTTACAATACCAAATCAAATGCTTGTTTCTGAGTCACCAAAGGACGAGCTGATGTTTGTATTCCCTCTATCATCTGCATGCCCCCTTCTTGACTCACACAAGCGCCAAGGGTCGTCTCGTGTCTGGAATTTGGGTGGTGACACGGTGCCTTTCACGTTTGTGAATTTCCACGTTTGTGATTGTCACTCTCGGTGAGTGTTCGGTTGCTCCGAGGCACATGGCGCCAGTGGCCAAGTTTGCTGTGGCAATCCAGTGTCAAGCTGGGGGAACCCAATTATCGACAAGAATTCGTCGCATTCTCAATTCTGGCTACCCCACAATTTTCGCAAATGCGGCATTCAGAGACATTCGTCCCATTGTAAACCAGCTTTGGCATGAACTTGGGTTCTGTGGCATGCTGAGAGCGACCCAGATCCGGTCACGGAGGGACTCATACATGCGCCAAGAACGACCCAACCGGGAGTAGCGGGGTCCTGCAAGGGCCAACGGCTCCACCGGCATCCTGGACGGTTCGTTGACGGCTTTAACACGGAATTGTCATCGTTGACGCTGCTTGACGGCGTCATTGTGCTGGGAGTGACTCACTTGACTCCCTTTGGATCGCAAAGGCTGCCAAAACAATATCGAACAGAAACTCAGCTGCGACCGCGCAATGCATCTCGCTGATTACCGCTGGCTCTCCGATCGCGGTGTTACGGAGTGGGACCGGCTTCCCGAAGATCCAGAGTGGATTCCGATCCCCACGGCGAGCGGGTCCTGGCCATGCGGAGCTGGAAAGGAATCTGGAGATCGGGACTCGGGATGAAATCCGCCACAGAGTCAACCTATCGGAGAAAACCTATTCGTGAGATACTTGATATCAAGTTCATGAGTCAAAAAATGAATGAACACCGCAACCACCACAACTTTCGCTCGGCGGGGCTCGAACCTCCAACTTCATCATTTTCGGGGTGGTGGCTTCTGTCAGAATGGTGCATTTCCTTCATTTCCATCTTCTCCCATATGAAATAATGAAACAGGGTTAACGGGACCGAGGTACTTCAAAGGGATGCGTGACATGCCTCTACGGAGGGATGGTCCACCTTGTTGTTGGAGTTGTCTGATCCTGAGTCACTTGCCCTGGGAAGTGGGCAACGTTCTCGCGCGCTCAAGATGTTAAATGTGTTGGATGGTTTTATTACTTGAACCAGAGTAGATACATTCCGCATGATCAACACCCAGGCCCCTAATGTCCGGACTGCTGGAAGCCGATGTGGTACGCCTCGATACTTCAAGCAGGTTCAGTGATAGACATGGAAGGACCCATAATAACCCTCTGCTTTTGGCGGGGGAACAGCAGCGAGAGAAGGAGAAGCTGTGGACGGAGAAGGCCACGTTTGCCCAGAGGTGCGTATTTCGATGCGGGAATCGGTATCTTCGGTCACTTCTCTTTATAGGTCTTCAAGCACTCAAGAACGAAGGGGGTAATAAATTTCTAACGAATTTGCAGATCCTACATAAGAACCAGCTTGTTAAGACATCAAGAGAAAGGGTCAGTCCATCCAAGCTTGGTATGTTGTCACAGCTCCCGAAGAAGCAGCTCTCAGACGCCCATCTTCCCCTCATGTCTATCTTCCTCGTAAACACGCGACCTAATTCACCCATAAAACCACCCATCTCCATCCAATGAATTATGACAACCCTAAACGGCACACGCAACCGCCAAATTTCAGCACCAACACGAGACACGTAGGCGCCAAACGCCTCCAAAGTTCCCAATCCCGACGCCCGCTCGCTGTCTGTGCAAGAATGGAGCGGAAAGATAGGTAGACAGGCAGGCCGGAGAACCTGATGGAAATGTGTTGGAACGTGCTGAACGATTACATTCCATCCCTGCAAAGCAGCAAAAGAAGCAAGAAATGCCATGGTTAGCCTCGACCCTTTTGTTCTTGAGCAATGGCTCTAGTTGCTGTTGTTTTTATTGACTGTGGTATAAGCCTCCATTTAGAAATCGTTTTCTCTGGGAAAGAAACGGAAAACGTAACAAGATGGTTCCAGGGTACGCGTAAGCGTCCCGGAGCAAGACGTAAGAAAAGGGGGTCAGAAGGAAATATTAAGGGAAAAAAAGCAGGAGAAAACGGTTAAAGTAGTAAGAAGGAGGAGAAAGTAAAAGAGAGGAAACACGTACAGCAAAGCCAGCGTCAAATCACCGTGGATATGCGCCTTCAGTTCGATCTCGACCTCTAGATTCAGATCCAGCCGCAGCTTCAGCGGGTTCTTGCCGCCGCCGTCGCCCGCTGCTGCTGCATCATCTCTGCTGCTGCTGCTGTATCTGCATCTGCATCTGCTGGTAGCGATAGTCCTGGTCGTAGTCGTCGTCGTCCTCAGACTCGTCATCGCTGTACTGGTGCCGCGTCGGCGTCGGCGTCGGCGGCCATTGTCACCTTTGTCTCGGCGCTCCAGTTGCTGCTCGTCGGTGGGCTTGGGCTGCTGCTTCTGCTTTTGCATCCACTTGGGCTGGGGCCTCTCGTCGTCCTTGGGGTGGGCGGCTGGGAGAGGGCGGGCGAGTGCTCGTCCGTCTTCTTCACCTTCTTGTTGTCGTTGAGGACGGGGGTAGTCTTCCTCGGCTTCCTCCTGCTCTTGGTCTTGGTCGTCGCCGGACTGGTAGTCGTCTTCTAGGACGCGCTGGTCCTCGCCCTCCGGGTCGTCTTCCTCATAGTTTTCGTCCTCATTCCGGTCGTTTTGTTGGTCGTCGTCGTTGTTGTCGCCGCTGCCGTCGTCGTCATTGTCGTCCTCGGCAGTGACATTATGTTGTGGTTGGTGAGGAGCCTGGGCCTGGTTGGACTGCTCGGCCTTGTTCTCCTCCTCCTCCTCCTGTTTCGGGAGCTGTTCGTTCTGCTTTCTCTGGGGCTGTTTTGTTGTTAGCCAGACACATATCCTCTTGTTCATGTGTGACTAAGGGGCATTACCGATGACATGGTAGCTGATCTCTATGCTTCTGCTGATGAGTGTTCTTTGAGAAGATAGGACGAGCAAGGTGTTGCGACAGCTAGTTGGAGGGAGGTTTAAAAGACCAATGTGGAAGTCCAGGGACCACCTTGGTGACCCAGAGACCCTGTGCATCATAGCGCAAAAAACATGATTTCGGGCTGCGACGAAGCACCGCGTTCACCACGACCAGGATTGGTGACGACATAGGGGTGGGGGGCAAGCCACGCCGTTTTGGTGAGTAACGGAGGGCGGGCAAGAAGGGAAGTGAAGAGCATCAAAAAGCTATGACGTCAACGGGCAACGATAAGCCCCCTATAAGCGAATCGGGGCACCCCGACCAAAAACAAGCTTTGTGGGGGCTGCGCAGATTTGGGGTCTCAGACCACCAATCAGCCTGAAGAAGCCAGGAGATGACATCGCCAGAGTATCCCTCGCCCAGTCACGGTCAGGCTAGATGCGGTGGCGAGCCGACCCGGGATATAATGACGAAGGGAAAGTCTGAGAGCGCATCTCATGTTATGCAAAGGGAAAAGAAAGACTCCGAGTGAAGCCATTTACACCCCCGAAGACAAGGCCAAGGCACACACCTCACCTGGCTAACCCCACTATTGCGGCATTGCCCGTCATTCCGAGAGACACACAGTCGAATTAAACCAGGCTCCCCCGTTAAACGGACCATGCCGATCGGCTGCTGGTGATCGCGGGCATCCCGACGACAATAGGGGTCTGCGAGGCGCTGAGCGCGCAGAAGAAAGCGAACGCGGCGGCGAAGGAGAAGGCCAAATTCCACCTGACCGCTACAGTCTCGCTGGACGGACGAGGACCGGTCGAGTGTTGGTGCGTTCTGAAAGACGGAAATGTGAGCGAATATGCCAGCAGCATCCTTGAAGAACGATATCGGGCCGCCGTCTGGCTTCTGACTGATGAATCCGCAGCTCTGGATCGACCACCCCGCCTTCCCCGTGCCGGCCACAAGTTCACGGGCTACTACTTCACGTACCCGAGCGAGGCGCAACACCTGGGCCTAGTGAGCACCATTGCCGACGACCCGCCCATGCTGAACTGGATCTTCGTCGACAAAGACACCAACCTGGTGCGGCATGGCGGGCGGCAGGACACGCTGGGCGGGCACACCATCGGGCCGTGGTACTGGAGCAATGACGAGCATGGCTGACACTCGAGGGTGACCCGTCGCAGTTTGTGGCCGTGCAGTTGGACAACAAGAAGTGGGCGGTTGCGTGGGACAAGGATGGATTTTTCAGTCTTCAAGGCAGCAGCAGGGGAGGCAAAGGAAGAAGAACCGGGAAGGAAGCGAGACGGAGACAGAGGAAACGGGGCACGAAGAGAATGGACACGAGACCCGGCCCGTCGACCCCGAAAGTGGGTGCCCGTCATGCTGCACAGGAAGATGCAGCTGGGAATGGAGAGCCGGTACGTCAAAGAATCGAATGGATAGATTGTACGAAAGTGACGTTGCCGGTGCCGTTGAGTCGGTCTTGGCGTTGTCTCTGGTGGTTAGTTGTACCGTTTTCTCGGCCCTGTAGTGGTGATGCAAATCACTCCCACCGTTTGTTCGATCGAGGCCGCGATATGTGGAGATGCAGGTTTATGCAGCCACCCTGGGACCACCAAGCCTATCAATCTCGCGGCTTGGCGGCCTCGTGGGGTAGGCGGTGCCTCGTGACCATTGGACGAAGCAAGCAGGCGAAGGAGGGCACCGAGGGGACTCCCTGAACTTCCGAATCGTCCGATGACTTCATCACCCCGTTCGTCTCTTCGGATCCGGTTTTGTTTGCCATGGGGTTTGGGGAGAGGACGCCTTTAATAACCTCCGTCTCGGGGGCCCCCAGGGCCCTGGGAAGACCACCACATCTCGACGATAAACCCATCAGTCGACTTATTTGACTCTACCATTACCCTTAAAATACCTCGAGTATTTTGCCTTACACTTCGTCTGATCCCATTCCTCCATCATACCCGAAACAAACTCAACACACATCGACAATGGCCTCCCGAAGCGGCTCGGAAGAGAAGAAGCCCCGTCGCCAACAGACCCAGGCGTACGAGTCCGAAGGCGAAGAGTCCGAGGACTATGCTCCGCGCCAGAGGAGACGCGGCCAGCGGCAGCAGCGGCAGCAGCAGGGCCCGCTCGACAATCTCGCGCTCGGCAATGTGCAGCAGACAGCAGGCGGGCTCGTCAATTCAGCGACCGGCGCCCTCGGCGGCGTGGCCGGCCAGGCCGTCGACCAGAACAAGGGTGGCGGTAAGAGCGACACGCTCAGGCTGAGGCTGGACCTCAATCTCGACGTCGAGATTACACTCAAGGCCAAGATCCACGGTGATCTGGAGCTTGCTCTCTTGTATGTGGCACTTTTCCTTTACCCCATTTTCTTTCCATGGTGTTGTTGTTATCCCATCATCACTGCCCCCCTTTCCCTTGCACTTTTTAAACACTCGGCACGTAATGAACATCCACTCTCGAAAATACCGACGCGGGTTTTTCGGTGTCTAGAACAAGTGTCTCTTTTTCCTCGTTCGCTCTCGAGTCTCTCCTATGGCCCCTATCATGTTTCTTACCTAGGCTAAAGGTCGATGTAGAGAAACCTGAGCAAAAGGCACTCAGCTCTGGGGATGCACTCGTACGCATTGCTCCAGATTGGGGTTGGAGGAGAGAGGCGCCGTCGAACTGTTTGCAGATTTGTGGATGGTATAGGGGCTAATTCCTTAGGAACTGAAGCAACTAGAGCCCGCCCCCCAGTCCGAGAGGGCTTACCATCATCTGTGCTGCTACACGGTTTGGAATTAAAGGTGTCACAAGGGTCTGCGTTCATTTGATTGCGGGAAATGATGGGGTTTTCAGGTGTTTAGCTGGCGAAAAGGCATCCAAATCTATGATTTCCTAGAATTTCAGTACAATATACCTCTTTCATCAGAGACGTTATAAAGACTATGAACATGGTTAGCGTCCAATATACCCCGATTGATGGTGAAGTTAAAGTTGTAGTCAATGCCGCCTTCCGTCGTTGAGTCCCACAGGCACACGGAAGGGTCCAAGCAACGGCTCCGTGCACTTGACACCACAGACAACTTTAATCCTTCCTTGTTCCAACCGCAGTCCAACCCAAGACGGAGACACGGGGATCGCAATACGCTGACGGTATCGTCAACGGCGCCCCGCTTGTCGAAGCCAGGCAGTCGTCCCTCGATCTCGATCGTCCGGGATGGAAACCGGTTTATCAGCCGGGCCCACTGTCCAAGCACTAACATCTCCCAGCACATTCATGCAGATGTGGTGGAGTATGAGTACACTAGGCTCCTTTGTGCCTTCATTGGGCTCCCGAACCCTTGTTCAAGGGGTGTCAGTGCGGAAGGACGCGCAAGCTTCAAAGACCATCTTTTTTTTGCGGCCATGTTGAAGCCTAAGGTACCTAGGTTCAGAGACTTGCTTCAGTGCTGGTATGCCGACCCCACCTTCATCAAGGCAGGGTAAGCCGCTGATGTCATTCCCGTCTCGGCTTGCTGACCCCTGTAGCGTTGTGCTGTTCAACCCTCCAAGCAGGATAACCACAGCGGTTGCAATGTCGAAAACTTTCGAGGGGCCTGGAACATTTTGTGTCCACCTCCCATCGCTGCGGGCTTCTCCACCTCCGAACCGTTTTCCGCGTTCACCTGTACATGAGCAGCCCCACGTCGTACTTCAGGTCTTCGAACAGCAGGCGCGACCCAACATCCCTGCAGACTTCATCCGATAGTGTCTTGTGACGTCATCTTGTACCCCCTCTCCGCGCACGTTCAACCACCACCATCGCGATACACTCGAGGCACGCGTGTGAGACACCAGATGCCCTCCAATTCTAAACCTGCACGGCCATCACTACTCGGTCGCTTAGGATTTGGTAGCTCACGCTAGTCCTTTCAAGTCAGCTCAAAATAGCCATCCCTTTTCTGTTGTCAAAGAGACAGGGAAAAGGCATACCAACGGCCAACGTCTGACACCACAGCACGATCAATAGAGGCAGACTCACATCGGGAAGGAGCCTAGCACCCATGGCAACCCACCACAAGTCCGAGCGCAGGTCGAGGTCTCGGTCTCCTCCCCGACACCACGAGCCGCCGCCAGAGCAGGACGAGGACGACATAACCGACATTGGCCGCGGGGAGCAGCAGAAAAGCTCGGAGGAGGCCAGAGCGACGCAGACGACGACGCTCACGCCCACACCCTACAACCCTCACAGCCCGCCTCACCCCCCTCCTCCCGCCCCCGCAGCCCCGCCTACGTCGCGCCTATCCCTCGCATAGGCCCGATCCCCTCCATTCCCGTCCCCCCTTCCGACCGTCCCAGCCTCCCTTCCTACATCGGCTCCCTCCTCGTCGGCAAGCAGGTCGACGAAGATGGCGACATCGTCGACCCCACCACGGGCCAGGTCCTCGCCCACGCTCAGGGCGACCTTCCCTCCATGGTCGGCCGCACCGTGTCCAACGCGCGAGGGGACATCCTGGGGGATGAGGAGAGCTGCTTGGGTACGTGGCTGGTGTTGAGTGGCCGCGCGGGATGCGCCCGCAGCCGGGGCAATCGCGGCAGGGGCAATCGCCGTTGTCGCCGCACCACGCCGCGCCGAGGAGCTTGTTTGATCTGATGGGACGGGCGACGAGCTCGTTGATGGTGGATCATCAGGGGAATATACTGGATGCGGAGGGGAAGGTTGTGGGGAGGTTTCATGACAATAACAATCCGTTGCATAGGAAGGAGAAGGAGGAGAGGAGGCTAGGGAGGCTAGGGAAGCTAGGGAGCGGATGGAGCGGGGGGAGAAGCCGGAGGAGGAGAAGCGGGCGTCGCCGCCGCCAACGCAAGACCGGGAGCAGCCGCAACAGGAAACATCCCCGCCGGGTGGCAGTAGCGCTACCTCAGGTGCTGGCGAGGGTCAGCCTAGGCCGCGACGGACGGAGGAGGAGAGGAGGGCAAATGCGGAGGCGTGGAGGAAGGAGAATCCCAACGAGAGCCCGTCCGATATTTTCTTGGACGTCAAGTCCACTAGGGAGGGGATCCAGCTGACAATCAGGATTCCGACCGTGTTTAATGGTCAGCAGACCACGCCACATATCTCATTTTCGTAAGTTGAAGAAGAGGATGGGTGACGGAGACTTGACGGAGCGCGATATATCTTCTGAGCGTCAGACACACAGACAGGTTGCTGGTGGTGTTAAGGAGTTTCAGGGCTGAAGGAAGGAAAAATTGGATACAGGCATTGTGGATGGGCGTGACATACTCTGTACTTAATTTGCGGTATGTAAACGGTCATGGGTAAAGGTCCTGGGAACGGTATGGACGAGGCGGAATCTCGAAGCTTAAAAGTACACCACCATCCCCCCAAGACATTCCGAGTTGCAGTGTAGAGGGTAGAAGCTTCCCCCGTGAAGTCGACGCCACAAAGCAGGTTTTGGATATCCAGAGAGCCACAGACAAGCCAACTATTCCCGGTTATGACGTCTTATGTGAGCCGGACCCTTTTTCTGGGTGCGTCCGGCCACTTGGAGCCCTCTGGGTTGCGTCAAGGCGTGGGACTAGGTAGCGCATATGGAATGGAATTCACTCACACATGGTGAAACGGTGCGTTAGGGTCAAGAAACGGTGCAGATCAAGGTATTGCGAGCGTGTAAGTGGCGGTTTCTTGCCCTTCGGGTCGCGTGCTGGATGCGCCCACCAACTTCCCCCGGTGTCTGGGCGAAGAGAGCGGTCCGGCACCCCTGGGCTACCTTCCGATCAGAAAGAAGGTTACTGTTAAGTCTCCTCCACTAGCAAGCCCAGAAGCGTCGAAACCTGGCAACGCTGACTCTTAATTGAAAACACATAGACGTCAGCGCCACGACAGAGCCACCACCGCCACCTCCGCTCCTTCAAGAGACCGAGAATCTTGGGGACTTCTTCAGGCGACCCTTGTCTGCACTCTGTAAGTGGTTGCATGACCCTGATATTCCATTGGACAATGTGCCATATGAAGTCATCCCGTCTCAGCGTGGCGAACCGTAGAAAGCACTTGCAACGAAGGCCGGATGATCCCAGCCGGTTTGGGAAGGAACAAAATAGTGGGCTTTGAAGGCAGAGCTCGAGGCCTCCGCCCAGTAATCAAAAGGCATCTAGAGACCCTGGCCCAAGACGCACGCCAGTTCCTTTAGGACTCCTCCTCCCTGACGTAACTTGTCGTGGATGACGTTCATGGGAAGAAGTGAGATTACCATGAGCTACCAACACTGGCTCGTCATTTTGGTTTTGGAAAAAGGGACAGATGTGCATAAAAAGGAGCGGATGATTGGAAGGCTTTGCTGGAGAGGGGAACGGTTCTTGTAGTCTAGACCACCACAGATCAACGGAGACGAGCAACCCAGTATCAGAGCTTACCAAGATCAGCACCACTATTCCTCTCGAGTCTCCAGTTCTGAAACATCCCCTTTTCTTTAAGGAGCAACAACAACATACCCCACCCCGCAATGAGCAGCAACGTCGCCCACAAGACCACACCCCCGGGCTCCTGGCCCTGCAACAAGGGCGACGCCTCCGAGGGCGACCAGGGGGCCGCTGCGACCCCGCGGTCTCCGGGGGAGGTGCCCGAGTACCAGGCATTTCCGGGCCACGAGGAAGGCACCTCGGTGAGCGAGTCTCAGAGCGGGGAGTATACCCACCGGGATCCGTTGAGTAAGAAGGAGGACGTGAAGGGAAAGGGGGTGGAAGGGGGGGAAGAGGACAAAAAGGAGGAAGGGGAGCAGGAGGAGGGCGAGGAGATCAAGATGAGGGATGTTGAGCCGAAGCCTGTTGAAGAGCAGCAGAAACAGGTGCAGGACAATAAAACCGAGGAGGAGGAGGAGGAGGATGACGAGGAGAAAACGAAGGAAGGAAAGCAGCAGCAGGATGTTAAAGCCAAGGCCGAAACAGGGACAGAGAATACCGCTCCTGCTGCGGCCGCTGCAGCCACCACCACCACCGGGGGGTCCCTCACCGAAAAGGCCAAGCAGGCGTTTGACGAGGCGTCCGAGAACCAGCCGACGAATGAGGCGCGTGACTCGTTCCTCCAGGCGGCGAGGGATAATCTGTCTTTTGGGTCCAAGATGAAGCCGGAGTCGGTCAAGCCTCAGGAGGAGGAACAGGAGGAGCAGAAGCAAGTTCCCGAGGTTGAAGCCTCCAAGAAGGCGACTGAGGCGCCGGTGGAGGTTCAGGAGAAAGCGACCACCGAGAAGGCCGAGAATGTCATTGATGACAAGGAGAAGGTCCCCGAGGCTGAGAAGACTGCCCCCGAGACTGAGGAGAAGGCCGTCCCTGAAACAGACGACAAGACCAGGGCCGAGGGGCAGCCCACAGCCGAAGAGAGAAGCCCGAAGAGACTACCATCGAAGAAGCCAAGCCCGAAGCCGAAGGCGAAGAGGCAGAGGAAAGGCCCGACTTCACGGTCCTCAAGAACGGGACCGTCAACAAGGCCGGCAACGTCATCGCGGAGGACGGCAATGTGGTAGGCCGCGTCGTCCAAGGTGTCCTCAAGCACCTCGTCGGCAGGAAGGTCGACGAAAACGGCGACATCTGGAGCGACAGCGGAAAGGTGATCGGAAAGGCCGAACCCATCTCCGACAGCGAGCGCGAGGAGATGCTCCAGGAGCCGGCGCCGTTTGAGAGCTTCCCCGACGCGGTTGTTGATAAGGACGGGATGGTGACCTCGGGTGGAGAGATTGTTGGGAAGGTCGTTAGCGGTGATGTGAAGGTGCTTAGAGGCAAGAGCGTGGACCAGGATGGTGACATCCTTGACAAGGCTGGGAATGTGATCGGCAAGGTTGAGAGGTGGGAGCCTGAGCCCGAGCCTGAGCCTGAGCCCGAGCCAGAAGTGGACAAGTCCACCTTGGCCGGCAAGCGGGTCAACAAAGCCGGGAATGTCGTCGACGGCAACGGCACCATCTTCGGCCGGGTTGTTGAGGGCGACGTCAAGAGGATGGTTGGTCGCATGTGCGACAAGAAGGGCAACGTCCTCAGCGAGAGCGGCGACATCCTGGGCAAGGCGGACCTCGTCCCCGAGGGCGAGCGGGAGGGCTTGAAGGAGGGTCCCTTCGCCGAGCTGCAGGGCTGCACCGTCGCTAAGGACGGCACCATCGTCACGCCGGCGGGCGACATCGTCGGCCGCCTCATCGAGGGCGACGGCAAGATCCTCTTCGGCCGCGTCGTCGACGAGGATGGCGACATCCTGGACAAGAATGGCAACGTCGTCGGTAAGGCCGAGCGCTGGGAGCCCGAGAAGGTCGAGCGCAAGAAGAACCCGATGTCCGGCCGGCGTGTCAACCGCGAGGGCAACGTCGTGGACGAGGACGGCAATGTTATCGGCAAGCTCACCTCGGGCGACTTGAAGATCTGCTCCGGCAAAGACATCGACGACGACGGGGACGTTGTGGACTACAAGGGCAACACCGTCGGCCATTGCACCCTCCTCGATGACATCCCCACCGAGGAGGAGTCACCCGAAGAGAAGGAGAAGCGCGAGCAGGCCGAGAGGGACAAGAAGCTTGCGCAGCAGATGTCGGTTTGCATCGAGCAGTGCCTGGACAGCATCCGCCCAATCTGCAAGATGATCACCGAGGTTTGTATCCACCCCCTCATCCTCCCCTTTCTTTACATCCCTTGTGTCACTAATACCCGCTTCTAGAAAATCGACAAAGCCGAGCGCACCCCAGAGGACGAGCGCGACGAGGAACAGCTCGTCAAGGAAGTCCGCCCGCTGATCGAAGAAGGCGGGCGTATCCTCAACGAAGCCAAGGGCATCATCAAGGGGTTGGACCCGGATGGTCGGATCGCCGCCAACGCCAAGTACAAAACGGCGTCGCGCGAGGCGACTCCCGAGGAGTACCACCTTGCGGACGTACTGAAGGACCTCACGGGCGACGTGACGCAATGCATCGACAATGCGAAGCGCAAGCTCGAGGACATGCCGCATGCAAAGAAGGAGCTGAACCCGCTCTGGGGCTTGTTGAACGAGCCGCTGTTCCAGATTTTGGCGGCTGTTGGGCTGCTGTTGGCCGTGTGCTGAATCTTGTGGGCCGGCTGGTGAGTTTCTTGAAGCTGTGTCTGGACGGAGATGAGAATGCTAACTGTTGCGTAGTTGGGCGGCCTTGGACTTGGCGGTATTGTTGACGGCCTCCTCGGCACTCTGGGTCTGAACCGCGTGCTCGAGAGCCTCGGACTTGGATCCTTCAGTAAGAGCCTGAAGAGCGGCAAGAAGGGCGGCCTGCTGGGCGGTGTTCTGGGTGGTTAAGTAGGTAGCTGAGCAACAGAGAGGATGGTTTATGAATGAATGAAATTGTTGTGACCAAGTTCTGGGTAGTAAGCAGCTGTTCGAGCAGATAGTCTGAGGAAGAAGCTTGTACCGTCCATGCCAGCATGCCTATGCAGCCGTCTTCAGCTCATGACTCCCGAACTTGGAAAAGCCTTTCTATATGGGGTCGTTAAAGACAGAGGTCGACAATTCTATTTTCCATTGTGATGACAAACCCGCAGCGCTTCGGTCGCACTGTTCTCTACGTTAGGGGTGGATAATTCAGAATGAGACCTTCGGTGACGGTGTCAGTCAGGGCTGGTAGGCGCAGGCCGCGTAAACCCAGTCAGTCTCGCAGACGGCTGCCTCGCGCCGGCCAACGCCAAGCGGGCAGCTGGCTTTGACGGCGGTTTAGATGGGAAATGAAGGGTTTGTCAGCGTCATGCCTGTCCAGTCACGTGCTCACGCATCACTGACTGAATGTTCGCGTCCCGCTTTCCCCTTCGCGTGCGCGCCATTTCGCCCCGGCATTTCAACCTAGAGCCGTTGACAACTGGTTCCTTCTCGTTCCTGCTTCCCCGACACTCCGCTTATGCATCACTGTGGGACTGGTCCCACCACGCTCTTCACTCTTTCCAGGTTGTTACCACCCAATCCATTCCGATTTGCAGGATATCCCAACGCGAATTGACCCCCGATGCCGCCCCGACAAGCAAGCGGCCCTGTGAGGTCGTCGACTTGACCAATGACGACCACCAAAGCCCACGACCTGCCAAATCACCCCGATACCCTTCGACCCTGCACAGCTCTCAGCCATCTGTGTCCGGGTCTAGCCAGCCGTCGATGTCGATTGCCTACTCACAGGTCCCCTCCAGCTCGCCCTCCTTTCATGCTGCGAGATACCCGTCGTCATCGCAGAACCTGGCGAATAACGATGTCGAGCCCTCCACGCAGGACCTCATCCAGAGTGACAATGGCCCGCAATTTGAACTGTACGGCTCCTTCGGTATGTCCCCAGTCCATGTCAATGCCAGGCCAAGCTTGGCTAATGACGCCGGTCAGACGGCAAGATCGTCGGTGTGAGATACTACAATGGCATGGCTACTGCTGGTGAGGTGGTTGTCTGTAAGAGAGAACCCTTCAACCAGGTATGTCAGACGAGTGTTTGCCGTAAGAGAAGCTGGCTGAGCCAATTTCAATTCCGCAGTACGATGCCAATGCCATTCGAGTCGATAACGTGCTCGGACGACAGATCGGCCACATCCCGAGAACCGTAGCCGCGACGCTTGCCCCGTACATCGTCAGTCCTCCTACGCCAAATCGGCATGTTACGTGAATGCTCACCCCTACCAGGACAGCGGTGCCATCGCCATCGAAGCCATGCTCACCGGCGAGAAAGGCTTCTATGACTGCCCCATCCGCTTGTTCATATATGGAACCAGCGATGCTGCCGCTCGGGCAGATCTGGAGGAGCGTCTGAAGAGAGACAAGCTTGTTAAGGCCACCCAGCTCAAGCAGACCCGGAAGGAGAACGAGCAGCGGCGGAAAGCTATGGGCCTGAAGAGCGGCAGGGGATCTGCCGGGTTTGCATCTGACGAGAAAGAGCACGTCTCTCTGGAGCAGCTGGCCCAAACCAGCCAGGCGGTCAACTTCCGTGCTGGCGGAGACATTGTCCAGACTTTGGCCATGGACGAGGACCAGCTTTCCAAGATGCCCGAGGCGAAGCAACCAGAGAAGGTCTTGGCCAAGCTGTTGCCGTACCAGCTCCAGGGTCTCGCCTGGCTTACGGCCAAAGAGAACCCCTCATTCCCGGAACCTGGGTCTCAGGAATCTGTGCAGCTCTGGAAGCGCGATGCGAAAGGCCGCTATGTCAACATCGCCACTAACTTCACCGTCGCCTCGCCTCCTGGCCTCCTGTCTGGTGGCATTCTGGCGGACGACATGGGTCTGGGCAAAACACTCCAGATCATCAGCCTCATCATGACAGGCGGCCCGGGAAGCACACTCATTGTTGCCCCAGTTGGTGTCATGAGCAACTGGGAGCAGCAGATCCGGCGCCATGTCAGGGAAGAAGACATGCCCAGCGTCCTCGTCTATCATGGTGCTGCGCGGCAAGCTGCGGCAAAGCCGTTGAAGAACTACGGCGTTGTCGTCACAAGCTACGGTACCTTGAGCAGCGAGGCGGCTACCGGTGGTCCTCTGTCCAAGGTTGCATGGCGCCGCGTGGTTCTGGACGAGGGCCACACTATCCGCAACGCAAAAACCAAGGCGGCTGAGGCGGCCTGCAGCTTGAAGGCTCAGTCGCGATGGGTCCTGACGGGAACACCAATGTTAGTGTGGAAGAGCTTCTGCCCTGAATCTGGCTAACGTTAAGATTCTAGCGTCAACAACATCCGAGACCTCCACTCCCTTCTCAAGTTTCTCCACATTACCGGCGGCATCGAGCAGTCTGAAGTGTTCAACGCAGTCGTTGCGAGACCCTTGGCACTCGGCGAAGCGCATGCCGAGGCCCTGTTGCAGTCCCTGATGAAGGATCTCTGCCTCCGCCGCAGGAAGGACATGAAGTTTGTCGATCTCAAGCTTCCGCCCAAGACCGAATATATCCACCGCATAACTTTCTGGGCAGACGAGAAGAAGAAATACGAGGCTCTGCTGTGAGTCCCACCGGACGCTGATGTAAGGCAACAGAGTCACTGACTTTCCCAGTTCTGAGGCCAAAGGCGCACTGCAGGACTTCCAAAGCAAATCCAAATCTGGCCAAAAGGGCAAGTTCCAAGGCGTCCTGGAGAGGCTTCTCCGCCTTCGTCAAACGTGTGTTACCCTGCTTCGTCTCGGATTATGGGTGCTGACCAACGCAGATGCAACCACTGGACGCTATGCAAAGAGCGCATCACCGACCTGATGGAGCTCCTCGAGGAAAGCGACGTCGTCGAGCTTAGCGCCGAGAACCGCGTGCTCCTGCAGCAGGCCCTCCAGCTTGTGGTTGAGAGCCAAGAAGAGTGCCCGGTATGCATGGACCCCCTGAACGACCCTGTCATCACACACTGCAAACACTTCTTCTGTCGCAGCTGCATCACGAAGGTCATTGAGGTACAGCACAAGTGCCCCATGTGCCGCGCCGAGCTATCCGAGGACAAGATGGTCGAGCCGGCGCCGGAGCACTCGGCTAAGGAGGAGGAGGAAACTCTCGACCCGGAGACGAAGAGCTCCAAGACGGAAGCGCTGCTCAAGATTCTCCAGGCTACCCTGAAGAACGAAGGATCAAAAGTGATCATCTTCTCGCAGTGGACGTCCTTCTTGACAGTCATCCAGCGTCAATTGGACGAGGCAAGGTATACCTACACCCGCATCGACGGCAGCATGAACACGGCCCAGCGCGACGCCGCCATCCGCGCCCTCGACCAAGACCCCGCAACGCGCATCATGCTGGCCAGTCTGAGCGTCTGCAGCGTCGGTTTGAACCTCGTCTCGGCGGACACTGTGGTTCTGGCCGACAGCTGGTGGGCGCCGGCGATCGAGGACCAGGCCGTCGACCGTGTCCACCGTCTTGGTCAGACCAGGCCCACGACGGTCTGGCGACTGGTCATGGAGGGCACCGTTGAGGAGCGTGTGCTCGATATCCAGGCTGAGAAGAGGGAGCTTGTCAATAAGGCGTTCCAGGAGAAGCAAGGAAAGGGGAAGAAGACCAAGGAGACGCGGATGGCGGATGTTTTGAAGTTGCTTAAATGATCTATGGTTCGTGGGAGGTGCAGTGTCCAATTTATGGCTGGTGCTGGCATGGAGGTGGGCTGGTGTTCATGGCTTGAAAGACATGCTTGATTTCTTTAGAGACGTCCCAAACTCCACATCTGACAATTTGCAGCTAGTCCTGATATTCATAGGCGGGAGCTGCTTTGCCTTTTCACAGACCTTGTAGAGATGTTCTGAACAAGATACAGATGCTGGTCAGGCGATACCTGATATCTACTGCTGGGCACTCACATCACTTGCTTGACTGTACAGTACACAGAGCAGAGTAAACTTGTGATTAAGGCTCTCATGTCTATCCTAGCAGCCAAGTATTGACCATGTTGGCAGTATCATTGGTCTCATCTCAAGGTGTTATCTCAAGGTGTTATCTACTTAGTATGGTGAGAGGTGTTCCTTCCATCTCCCCGTCCAACACTGACGCTAACCCATCACCCGGCAACCTACAAAGTTCACCACTCGGCAGCATCACTTACGACACTAACTGGCGGCCCTACTCGATCTGGTTGCTCCACCAATAGGTATGTCCATGCGAAGGCCTCCCACAGAGCTGGCCGTTGTTCCGGAGCTTCCGGCCAACATAGAGCGGACCGTTTCCAGCAATGCCACCGCCGCAGGGCCGAGAAAAGTCCATTCCAGCTCTGCTAGACGTCCCGAAACAACGAGTAACCCTGTGATAGGCCTTCTCACGAGCATACCTACTTACTGCAGGGCATGCCGGGTAAAGAAGAGTCCCGACCTGTATTATAAACCGGCCGTAGCAACGGTAAGACCTGCGCGAAGCCCACAGGTAGCAATCTCTTTGGCCATTGTCTTTTAGTGGTGCAAAGCACCGTCGGTGGAAGATCAAAGGTTCTCAGAAGGGAACAAATAGCTGCCATGCAGCGAAGCGAAGAGAAAAGAAACGAACGATTGTGAGTGAAGGATTGGTTCCAAGCCTTAGGCAAGAAGCGAAGTGAAGAAAAGGAAGTCGAGAACATGCCTCGCAAGAGTCGAATCGAAGAGTTATCATCAGAATTCCCCATTCCCTCAGAGTCAACTCAGTTCCGCCTCCGCCGCTCGCGAATCGTCATGCGCTTGCAGCTCTTCTTGACCGTCTCCGTCGGAGCAGCAACCGCAGCTGCTGTAGAAGAAGCCGCAGCCACAGCCGTCGCAGACGGCGTAGCCTCCTGGCCATTGCCCTGCTCTTGGTTCCCCTTGCCCACGTTTCCGCCTACATCGTTCGCCCCCGCGTTCGCCGCCCCGGGAATCTTCGCCCCCTCCCCGCCGCCATTTGCATCCTCCTCAAAAGCCATCTTCACCCCCTTGTTAGGCGGCCCCTGCCACTCCCCACTCGACATGCCCGCTGAATAACCGCGCACTTGCCCTCCTCCCAGGCTTTGCACCCCCTGCTGCCCGTTGGCGGCGCGCTATTGTAGCATTCCTCCAGCTGCTGTAGCAGTTTTCGGAAGACGCCCAGCAGGAGGTCTCGGAGTTATACGAGGGCACCTCGACGCCGCACCAGTTTGCGTTTTTGAGGAGGCAGGAAGCGGGGACGAGCCCGTCCGTCTGGGACGCGGATTGGGTTTGCACCTTCGTGTTGGTTTTGGCAGAGGAGGAGGAAGGGGAGAAGGAAAAAGTGGTGGGGAAGAAGACGTCCGGGCCGACAACGTGGTACGGGTTGGAGACGGGGTCGTCTTTGTAGACGTTGAAGGAGAGACCGGGGTCGGTGGCGGAGATGTGCCCCGGATGGAGGCCAGTTTGTCGGAGGGGATGGTTAAGGAGGGGGCGGTGCTCTGTATGTAGAGCTGCGCGCACCCGACGTAGAACTGAGGGTCGACGTAGTCGTTGGTGACGTTCTGCAGGGTGATGATTTCGCTGCGGGCCAGGTAATAGCCCGTGGGGAGGCCCGAGGGCAAGTCGATGCTCAGGAGGCCGTGGTTGGCGATGAGTTTTTCTGTGGACCACTTTTTGGAGGCGGTGTCGTATCCCTCGCCGTAGATCTTGAACCAGCCTGGGCCGGAGGCAGAGTCGGTCGTGATGTTGGACACGGGCTTGAGGTAGATGGCAGTTGAGCCGAGGTGGGAGGGGTCGATGGACCCGGGCTGCGAGGCGTCGGCCCACATGCGGAACTCGAGGGTCAACTTGGAGCCTGCCGGGGCCGGGCAGGTGAATGCCACGGCCTGTTGACCATCACGTCCTGTCCTCGAGTGGCGTTGTTAGCTTGCTGCTGGCTGAATAAGAGAAGTGCGCGGGATGTCATACACCACACGCCATGTCCGGACTGTTGACGCCACCCCGCCAGTGGATGGGTGCAGACATTGCCCTGCTTGGGCATGCGGATGCAGGTGCCGTCGCCCTGGTTGACATCGTTGACAAAGAGCGTCGTGAAAATGGTGTGCCCTGTCGAGTGCGAAGCGAAGTGGTCGCCAAACCGAGCAAGAAGAGAATCGGGGAGCGCATCGTGGATGCGTGTTGGTAGTAGGCCAGCCCTTTTAAAAAAAAAAAAAAAAAAAGAATGAGTGTAGTCGAAATAGAACTAGAGACTGCCCAAGCCGACAAGGACCATTGCCCTCCGAAAGAAATGTTTGTTTCTCTCTCAAAGAGAAGCCGGGAATGACGGGGTGCAAAGGTGTAAAGGGCTAGCCGCCGGGAGAACGAAGGAGTGGCTAGGATTTAAAGTCGCTGAAACGACGACGAGCGAGGACTCCACCTGTGAGGTTGATCAGGACCAAAACAATATTGAGGTCTGTATCAAAACTGAGGAGACTGCGAGCCTGACAAATGCGAGGCAAGCAGCCGATACTTGAACCAACGTTAACAATGAAAGGGGCCGGTCTCACCTCTCGAAGACAAACGCCGAGATAGGCTTCCGCCAACAGTAGCAGCAAGCGACAAGACATCCAAACAAAAAAGCTATCAGTCTCCCGACACAGATATTTCTACTTCCCGGTCTGCGACAACCCTTCCCCCTCTCTCCCTACGTCTGTCTGTCGCCCCCAAAGTCGTCATCAGCTGTGCCACCCTCCCCGGAATATCCAAGAAACACCACCGCCAGACAATCACCCATCCTCCCACTCCTGTACCGCACGCCACGGTTTGAGGTAAAACGCCTGCCCCACCCCTTGCAGCCAGCGTAATACAGGGTGCGGCTCGATATGAGTTTGTGGGACATTACCCGTGGCCCGGGGCAAACCCGCCCCTGCATGGTCGGATTAGGGACCAGGGAAAACATTCCGGACAAGCGGACTGTCAACGCAAGCTGCTGCTGTGCCTTGCCGCTGCAGCCCTAGGCTATTCGCGCGGAGCGGGATGCGCATGCGCGCAGGCGGTTAGAGCGACTCAGGGGGCTGACGGTCTCGGTTGTCCGGGACATTTGCTGCACGCTGCCGAGATGGTTGTCCTGGCGCAGATGGTGCCGCTATTCACGCTGGGGTTCTATCCATGGGATAGCAGCATGGTGAGATGTCGAGCGGGAGACTGATGGATTTGATCTGAACCGTTTGTCGGCTTGTCCGGTCAACGTTGACGACCGGCCGATTGAGAATCGAGCTCTTCCTGAACCAGCAGTCGGCAGCAACAGCGTCAACAGGCAGTTGGCATCGGGATCCCGTCTGCGGATCCACCTCTGGTTCCCAAAAATATGATGTCCCGGTCCGCGGAAAGGGGCATTCCGAAAATTAGGGCTCCTCCGGTTGCGGGAGACAACTGGGACTCGACCTAATCAGCAGCAACAGACCAAACAAAACAACACAACCAGCTTGAGAAGGAGTGGAGATGGGTTTATTCCTCAATCCAACGCCGTAATGATGCGCCAGACGATGTATGCCGAGCCCCCCAATCAATGATTACCCTTATGTTAACACACCCTCGACGACGCAGCAGGCGATTCTGTCGGCTCCGGAGATGTGTACAGGTCGGTTGTATTTGATACATTATATAGTACACATTCGTTGCTTCGTGGGTATCTATTTTCCGGTCCTTGTTCCTCTACTCATTGATCTTGGCCAGGATCCTGCGCACAGCATGTCAGCATAGCTATGACAACAACAACAGTGGGCCCGCAGGAGAGAACTTACTCGCTATCCCGAAGAGGTGATACTCCTCCTCGCCGACCTTCACAGGCGAGCCGCCATACTATTTCCCCCATTGTTAGCGTCCCATCCCATCTTCACCGCCCCATATCCTCCAACATCTGCAGTGTGCGTGTCACGTACCTGAGGAATCAGCACCCGATCACCTGCCGCCACGCCCATGGGCACGCGCTTGCCGTCCTTGTCGAGGGCGCCGGGGCCAACAGCCAGGACCTTGGCCTCGTTGAGCTCCTTGACGCTCGACTCGGGCAGGAAGATGCCCGAGGCAGTCTTGGCCTCAGCCTTGACGCGCTGGACGAGCACGCGGTCGAGGAGCGGCACGAGGGACTTGATTGAGCGGAGGGAGGTGGCCTGGTAGAGGCGGTGTTAGTATGGTTTTCGATGATGAGAACTGGCGGTGTTGAATTAAGGCGGTGGATCGGAGCTGGTGTTGTTGGGACTGGCGATCAAGCTCTCTCGACCTCCACTGCGTCATTCAGAACGGCAGCAAAAAAAAAAAGAGACGACTCACCATTGTGACGGTGTTTTGTGTTGTTGCTGCGGGAGAAACTCGGGTGGAATGTGTATGCAGTACGGTTCGGAGCGGTTTATGCAGGAGAAAGAACGGGAAAGGATGATGCAGGAGGGAGAGCTCCGTTTTCAATCACGCTCGGCAGCAAAGCGGATCACGATCCGGGGAGCTTCGAAAAACATCTAGAATGTCGCCGATTTTTTACTGGGTCCCTGGGTCCCCGGGCGCCCGGCGGGCCAATTGGCTATCGGATTGCGGTTTCTCCACGCCGAGTGTTAATGCCGAGTCGGGGCGCTTCATTGGCTGCGGAGAGCCGGGGACAGCCAGACAACCACAGACACAAAGGAAGCTATCTCTACTGTCTTTTCGCTGTCTGTTATCGTCTCTAATACAGCAAGTGGTAGTGAATCTCTATCCCTGAACATCCACATCCCCGATCCAACAGTGAAACTACCCAATCCACAATTCCCCCTGATGGCTTCCTGATCCAAGTCTAGATGCACCGCTAAACTCCATCGTCGACCCAAACTAGAAACAGACATAAGAATACTGAGAGAGCCTGAAATCAGCAAGGAAACAAACGCTGCCCCACAGTTTCCCATATCCTACACCCGCAAAACGACACAACGACACAATCAAACAGTCAATCTTTTTCCCTCCCTGCCTTCATTCGTCCCCTCTGCTTCTTCTTCCACCCGCTCCAAAACCTCTACCCCGTCAGATTCCCCCGGCCCCAAACTATCCTACGACTTGTTCGCCGGCGGCGCAGGTGGCTCCAAAACATGCGTGTGATCCAGTGCGTTAATCACCTCGCCCTCCTCCTGCCGGCAGATGACCGTGTCTGCGACCCACGGATCCTCGAGGATCTCGTGCATCTTGGCCCGCTTCTTTGGGTCGAGCTCCAACATGCGCCCAATGACGTGCCTGCTCTCCCTAGGAAGCAGCCGGAGGATGCGCCACGGCCCGCGGATCACCTCCTTCTTCTCCGGGTGCTGCGCGTTGCCGTCGGTGGTTGATGTTGTCGACGAGTAGGGCTTGTTGCTGGACTTGTTTGCATCGTCACGTTCGAGGGACTTGTTGGCCTCGTTCCTAAGGGCCTGCGGGTCGAAATCCCGGGCCGGGGTGTCGTTCAATGCTGACATGGAGCTGGCGTGCGGGAGGAGCAGCTTCTTAGGGTCGTGGCCTGGCGTTGGGTCCGCGGCGAAGAGTTTGAATGAGTTGTCGGACAGTCTGGGGAGCTTCCAGGGGAACCGTCGCAGTGTCATACAGCAGTAGATGATCGCCAAGGACCAGATGTCGACGGCTTGCGGATCGTACTTCTTTTCATCATACACCTCCGGT
This sequence comes from Achaetomiella virescens, assembly GCA_031001845.1. Classification (NCBI taxonomy): domain Eukaryota; kingdom Fungi; phylum Ascomycota; class Sordariomycetes; order Sordariales; family Chaetomiaceae; genus Achaetomiella; species Achaetomiella virescens. Next base: position 330,047 of record JARNGD010000002.1, read on the forward strand.
GCGAGGTACGGGTCGGATCGACGATGCCTGTGTCACTGTCAGCCGCGTCATCTCACCGATCCATTCCGAATCTGCCAACTCACCCGATGCGAGGACAATTCCACTCTCAAAGGGGTATTTGAAGACATGGGCGCTGCCAAAGTCGATGATCTTCATGATGCCGCGCTCACTAACCACCACATTGTCGAGCTTGAGATCCCGATGCGCCAGGCCCATGCTGTGAAGGTACGTGACGCCACTGAGGATCTGCAGGAAGCAGCAGCTTATCTCCTCCCGCGACATCTTGCCTGTCATGACGATGGCAAAGAGGTCATACGGCGCGTACTCCATCACCTCACGTACCACTTGCCCTTTTCCTGGACGATGTCGAGCGTTTCAATGATGTTGCCATGGTGAAGTGAAGAGCCCATACAGTACTCAGCGGTGAGCTTCTTCACGTACTCGCGCTCCGTCTCGTACGAGTGCCGAGGCCGGAACTCCTTGACGGCAAAGACAACCCCATCTTCACTGCGCTTCATCAATCGCACGGAGCCACCCGCGCCCGCGCCCAGAACCTTTCCAAGCTTGCCGTATTTGGACGAAAGACCATGGTCGTCACCGAAAGGGATCTGCGTCGACTTGGAAGCCGGCGGCGTCCTGCCAGACGACCTGACGGACGCGGCCGGCGATGCCGTCCGCTTTGTCTTGGGTCCCAGCTTGAAGAATCGCTTCAAGTCAGCCATTGAGCTGTTCCTGCTGTGGAGGCCTTCATCCGCCTGCCGCTTATCTCCAAACGCCCTCGGCAGGCTAAGGGTCGACGCGCTTGGAGAGGTGCCCTTGTTCTTCTTCCTGGAAAAGACAAACCGGGAGTCGATGCCTTTCTGTGCTTGCCGCTTGTTCGCGGCGTACGGGTCGTCCGCTTCTCCCGGAGGCGGAGCTTGCCGGGAATAGAACTGCGAGGCGGCCGCCGCTCGCGAGGGACTAGTATCACGGGACGGTGGTGCGGTGCTCGTCGGCGAGTTCGAACCGCTCCCAGTGCCGACAGAGAACAGCCCTTTACGGTGACTTCCGAGCGTGGCCTGCGCGTGGTCTCTCCCGTCCGAGGTTGCCGGCCTCCTTGAGGTACGCTCCCGGTCGGTCGAGATGGGGTGGGGTACCGCCAGGCGGGCTGATCCGGGCGAGGGGGGTTCATGGGTCGAGTCCTGTGGGGTAATGATGTCGGGAGCCCGGCCCAGTCGATCGTGATTACCGGGGGGTTCCCGTTTAAGGCCACCTTCGGTGGTGTCTGTCCCGGCTGTGTAAGAGGTGGTGAATGCATATCAGGACTTCTCCGGCTGGCGCTCAAGTGCGGTGAGCCGTGGCTCCCGGAGCTCCGGGTCGGTTGGCGGCTGGTTCTCTGGACTCATCGTCGCCGCGGGATGTTGTCTGTGGATCAGTAGGTCAGTTTGTGTTTTTGGAGGAGAAGGATAGCATCAGCAACGCGGATTGTGTTGGACATAACTCAAACAGACCGTCGGTGGCGTGAAAGAGACCCAGAAAGCAGCACCGAGAGAAACTTCCGAGACAACACAAAGACAGCCCACCCAACAACGTCACCACCAACGCAGAATCCGAAAGCAGCCGAGAAAAAGAAATACATACCCTCGATGCCGGCAGAGAGACAGGTTCGTAGGAGAAAATGTTCATTCTGCGTTCCTGGAGCGGGCAGGCCCTCAATCTGTCGGAAAGCTCGCGAATCTGGTCGGGAGTGACTTGTCCGGGATCTCCGAGGAGGGAACGCTGGCGAGCGGCTGCGCAGTTGATGTCGCATTGTCGGGAGCGATCTCTTCGACTGTTGATGAAAAGCGGACGGCAGGAGGAGAGTGCGATCTTTGGAGTTGGTATTCTGAGGTTGTGTTCCAGTCTGGGAGATGTCTGAATTCCCGAGTCAAAGTCAGCACCGAGAGTTGCGATGGCTTCACCTCGTCCACAACCCCAGTTGGCGACACTGGGAGGTTGCGTGGGGGTCGCGGTGAGGGGCAGCCAGCATCTTTTCTCTTGCGTACCTTGTTCTCTGCGAAGCTCCTGGTCTTGGCCGTTCGTCACCATCTTGACTTCTGACGCACTTGCTGCAATGCCGTATCAGGAGCGTCCGCGTGGGGGTGAATGGCGATGCTGACAGGTGTAGGAGCCAAAAAGGCGAAGACGACGAGAAAAGAGGTTTGGTCCTGGGATGACGGGCTGCGTCCTGCTTCTCGCGGTGTTCGCGAAGCCGTTGCGACTTGGTGGGGCGCAGCTACCTGACAGGTACTTTGCTGCAGGGAGCGGCCGGGCCGAATGTTAGCCGTCATCTGTGGGAGGCGCAGGTATCTCTAAAGACAACACTTGGCCAGTCAGGCCTGCCCTGCCTTTACCAGCAGCCATGTTGCTTGGGGCGGTTATTTCCGGGATGCAGGTGGATCTGCCCTGCGTCCCCTGACTGACAGGCTTTTCCTCTCTGCAGCATTGACGTAAACTTTTGTCTTGGATCGCAATGACTCGCAGGTGCAGCACCAGACAGCCCGAGAGCTTGAGATCGAGCAGCCATTGTCTGGGGCGGATAAGGGGTTCCATGGAAGGCCTTGGCCGTCCGTGACGAGAGTCACCGAGGATCCCGAAAAGCGCTGACTGACAGATGGATGGCCATAAAGGTTGGGATAACGTGATGCACTCTCCAGCGGCCGGGCGGAGGGTTCTCGCCGCCGGATTGGTGCAACATCCGAAGTCCTGCTATCTCGGAAGAGAGACCTGCGCGGCCGAGAATAATGGACTATATTTTCTGGTTTGTTTGCCCTGCTTGAATTAGGCGGAGGGGTGGGGATGGTGCAGCAACTCCCTGCCTTCTAAACTACTGTCTTGGTGTTTGCAAGTCTCAGCGTTGTCTGAACACAAGCGACAAGGGATGACACGTGCGTTTAGGGACGAAGGCTGATTTCAGACCCGTTGTTCCGGGCGCAAAGGGTGCGTGTGCTCGGTGCTCGGTGCTCGGTGCAGCTCACATGTCCTGGCACCCCGTCGCCAAGACTCGGCGCTCGCCGTCCTGGATGGCACCCAAGGCCGGGCCGCAGTACCGTGAGCCGAAGACAAAGGCGGAGGGCTCTCTGTCTCGTTTCTTGTTTGGTCCGAGATTCGGCAAGATATCTCTCAATGGCTGGCTGTCTCTGGCGACCGGTACAACTTCATGACAGAAGACGCATCGGTGCGCAACGCCCAGCGTCTTGGTCTGGTATCTTGATTGATGGACAGTGATGGTACAAATATATAGTGTACATTTTCAGAGGTGGGGAGGCATTCTACCTGGATGCTCATCCGCCAGACGATGCTCCGCACGAACCGCTTTCAAAACAACCGTAACGCCCAATGCTCCCAGCCCGGTATCGTGCCCAGTCCCTTCTCAAGGGACCACCGCAATTCCAATCGACTTGGCCTGGTAGATGATAGACCGGCATAGCCCTTCCAGCGACAGCCCCGAGAGACGGAGCTCAGAGTGCTTGATCTTGGCGATCTCGTAACGTGCTTCAGGCTGACGGTGCCCACGGTCTCCTTGCCGGGTTGCTCGCGCCTTTTCTCTTCCCCTTCTTGCCCACCGGTACGTCGGCCGCGTTGAGCAGAAGCCACGACGTTTGCGGTGTCCGAACCTCGAAGTGGAATGTCCTGTCTGGCCTGACGGTTACGCGGACAGGCATCGGCGTGCCGGGTTGATGTGCGCCGTCCGGGCGTTGAACTCCTGCACCCTGCATTAGACCTTCGTGTCCTCAATCCCCTCTATCTCGTCTGCTTCCAACCTTGCAGAAGTCCATCGACTTGATACCCTTGCTACCCAGCGCCGGACCGACAGGTGGGCTGGGGCTTGCCTGGCCAGCACCCACGATGATCTTGACCACCTGGTCTACGCCACCAACGGCGGACCGTGCCTTGGACATGTTGTCGGTAGAATGCGGCGTACCGTTGAGTCGCGATTAATAGGGGGAAAACCGGGGTCGGTTCGGTTGCGCGGGTTGTCGTCGAGGTCGCCCGAGCCGAATTGCTGTTCCTCTCTTCTCGGCAGCTCCAAAAATTTCGGAGCTCTGCTGGACTGGACGATTCACGGCACCAGCCACAGCTCGCCAAGCGAAGCGCGCTGTCCACTGAGCCACAATAGAGAGACTGGACCCGTCTCGGCAGCGCGCCCCTGGTCGAAATGTCCGTGCATTAGGCTGATTGACAGTGTCAGTGACGTCCCTCATGCGACGAATTCGGCCCAGGGGTCCACGGAGGCGTGTTAGCGTCTCGCACCGTGACCTCCTTTGGGCTTTGATTCGAGGGGTTCCTCGACACCGCTGAATGACTTTTTCCAACACCAAGGCACATTCACGCTCGCTGTGAAAATTCTCTCCGTCTCCCGCTCTCTCCCTCTTTAGGTCTTCCTGCATCTTCCTGCACCTAGAAACCCAAAACCGGCATCATCATGTTCAAGTGGGCGCAGCAGCAGTACGTGTTTATACCCCCCCCTCCCCCCCCCCAAAAAAAAGGTCCTCAACCCCGCCTCTCTCTCCCGTGGTCTGACTTGCTTTTTTCGACAGGCTGGCCAACGTCGCCGGCACACAGGACCCATCTATGGGCCCTCCGCCATCAAATCGGTCGCCGAGGAGGCCGAGACCACTCCCTACACCGAGCTTACCCGGGACGATCTGAAATGGCAGGCCATGGAGTCGACCTCCGTCGAAACGCAGACCTTCTACTTCATGTCCGACGCCGGCCAGCTTGCCTTTTGCCAGGTCATCTATAGCAACGTGGCGTAGGCTTCCGCTTGTTCTGCCTCGCGCCCTTGGCCTCGCTGACACCTCGTAGCGGCATTCGCACGACATGCCAGTTCAACTGCAAGATTTTCAGCCTCGATGGCTCCAAACCACATCTCTGGTCCTCGACACCGCTGTCCAACCACGACTTCAGCGAAGATATGACCGCCTTCTATGCCGATGATTGCGCTGTCGAGCTCTCGGAGGATGGAACAACATTCACAATCAAGTCGATGAACGACGAGCAGGCCATCGTCAACCTGACCATCAAGCGGACCGCGCCTGGCTTCAAGGCCGGCAAGACGGGCAAGACACTCTTTGGCACCGACCTGGCGAACCCGTGGGGCTCGATGCGCCACGTCTTTTGGCCGAGGTGCACTGCGGAGGGCACCATCACCACGAAGGAGGGCCCCGTCGACTTCAAGGGAAGGCCTTCTTTTCCCATGCGCTCCAGGGCATGAAGCCGCATCACGCCGCGGCCAAGTGGAACTTCTGCGATTTCCAGGGCCCCACCTACTCGGCCATACTTATGCAGTTCACAACCCCCCCATCCTACGGCTCGACCGTGGTGACCGTGGGCGTCATCGCCAAGGACGGAGAGATCGTTGTCGGCGGCTGCAACAGCTCCGTCACCCATATCCAGGCCAAAAGCGACAGCGAGAACGACTGGCCAGAGCCCACGACCATCAAGTACACATGGTCCGGGACCACCAAGGACGGAAAGCCAGTGGAGGCGGTGATCGAGGGCGGCCTTGAGGAAAGGCTGGACCGGATCGACGTCATGGCCGAGGTCCCCGGCTTCGTGAAGAAGATCGTGGCCGGCGCCGCGGGCACTAAGCCCTACATCTACCAGGTATGCCACGCCTGTGACCCAGGGATAACCGTGCGGGCCTAACATGCAACAGTACTCACCGCAAAAGACCAAGATGGCTCTGAAGCTCAAAGTCGGCGACGAGGAGGTCACCGAGGAGGGCTTCGTCTTCGCCGAGGCCACCTTCATTTCAGAGTAAGCGGCTGCCCCAGGAATAGGGCGGGCTTTGGGTACTTGGCTGGGTAACAGATGTCTGGATCGGCGTTAGTGGGGATTATGATAGAGAAGGTCGCTCGCTATTCGGAATGCTCGATACACGGAAGCCGAGGGCTTCGTTGAATACCTAATGATGCGATCTCCTACAACACAGGGGATAGAACAGCTCCACTAATATAATTACGCGACACCAAGATCAACTCCGGTCAATGTTCTTTGTTCAGACGTCGCCGAGTAGGGCCGATCTCTTCACCTGCAAGCCGGACCATGACTGAAGCGCAGTACGCACCAAAGAAAGGCAACCCTTCTCTTCATGCGCATATGTTCCAAACAGTTTGTGGCAATCCTTGAAGAGGAAAACTCAGCATCAGCTCCGTTGATAACCACCACCCGGTTTTCATCTGAGCATTGCTGCCCCACTTTCCCGATGAGAAGGCAACCGCGTGCAGCACATCTGGCGAACCCCTCACCGACAATCTCAAACTTTAACTCGAGCAACAAAAGGACCCGACGACCCCACCTCGACCCACGAGACAGAACACTGACCCGGAACCATGCCCCCGACGGTTCCACAACGCGGCGGACCGGGCGCGCTCAAGCGTTCTGGTCTCGCAGGCAAGACGATCAAGACCGGCGCCAAGCGGCATCGGTGAGTTTCCATCCTTCAAGGGCATATTTTTTGTTGGCGTCGAGCCGCTAATACATCGACAGAAAAATCATCAAAGATTGCATCAGAGGTATCACCAAACCGGCGATTCGGTAAGTGTGCGTTGCCGGGTCGGTACCACCATGTCTCACCTGGGGCGGTGTTTACTTCACACTTCCCGCCGTTTGCAAACACGACGGGCTTGCCACCGAGCGTGTTGAGTTGGATGGCATCGTGGATTCGGACTCGGTCTGGACCACTCCGGCTGCCAGGATGCGACACGCATCATCTCGTTTTCACTTTGTTGGTCCTTCGGCTCGTATGGACAGGGCGTTCTCATCAAGAGTCAGCGATCTGGATCCCTGCCCAAACCCATCATCTTGCCATCCTCTTGATTTTCAGACGGACTAGTAGCTAACATTAATAGTCGGCTCGCTCGACGTGGAGGTGTCAAGCGTATCTCCGCCACCATCTACGATGAGGCCCGCGTAGCTCTCAAGACCTTTCTGACGATGGTATGCCCCAACATCCCACTCGCTCTGTCACGTTCTCACCGTCTCTAGGTCCTTCGCGATGTCGTCACCTACACTGAGCACCGGAATGCAAAGACAGTAACCACTAATGATGTACGCGAACCCTCGTTTACATTGAGATCTTCCTCAAGGAATATTGACCCGGCTCCAGGTCATTTTTGCGCTCCGCCGAATCGGAAGACCCATCTATGGATTTGATCCTGAGACTTACACGGACCCCAAGCTTCGTAGAGGACAAGGAATTGCAGCTCAAGGGGAGGATGCTGATGATTAAAGCACCGTACGAAGCGCTCCACGCACCATCTCTCGGCACCTTCGCAGCTTCTTGCGCGCCAGTTGTTCTTTCATGTTTTATGTTTGGATTTCGGTTTCGGATTACATGTCGGGATACCCAATGCTGGCTTTCGTCTATCAGGTACAGTTTGTGCAGTGGCGGGCCTGTCGATACAGCTTTGGAGTCATGGCGTAGGTATCCAGGGTATTGGCGAGAGGGACGGGTGATAGATCCCTTCACCCAGGGAACATGGAATGTTACGGCCTCTACTGTACTCAAGTTCCACCATAGTGATAATGCCATGAAACTGCTCCTTCTTGGGAGCATTGTTTGCCTTTTAGCTCTTCAACTGCAAACCTAATGAAGCAGACACTGACGTGGAGATGTGTCAAGAAACAAGCCAAACCGACTATCATTTAACAGACATCCTTTATGGTATCTTTGACGAGAGCTGCTTGTCTGTTTCCGTCCTCCGGCCGTCTTTCCAAAAAAAAAAAAAAAGAGACGCAAACTGAACCTCCTAAACATAGCTCATGACCGACTATTAACCCGAACCAGACCCGCATCACCCTCTCAACCAGCTCGCCAAGCACCCCAGTAAATGCCCTCAACTTTAACTTAACCACCACACCTCACCCCACCCCTTCAGCTAATGCCATCCCATATCTCAATCTCCCCTACCTCACCCTCCCAATCAAATCCTCAAAAGCCTTCCTCGCAAATTCCTCCCTCTTCCTCTCCGGGCCATTCACCCAGGCCGGCAGAACCTTGAGACTGTTCGCATGATCACTCGCAAACGTCACCTCGGCATCCTTCCCGCACTTTTCCTGCGTAATCCGCACCGCTTCGCGCAACATATCCACTCCCACGCCCTTGCCGCGGTAGCGAAGTTTAGTTGTCCAGGCGCGGATGAGGCCGTGCCCGCCTTTGAGGTGTTTCGTGGTGAAGGTGGGGCTGGATTGGCGGTTGCGCTGGCGGGTGGTGGTGGTGGCTGATTTAGTCGGTTGGGAGGAGGGGGGTGACAGGCGCAGGACCAGGGCGCCAATGATCTCGCCGCCGTAGCGCGTGCCCAGGACTATGTCCTCTTCTCCTTCCTGGCCGTTTGCTGACTCGGGGTTGAGGAAGTCCCAGGATATGGCCTCCGCCGCACGCAGGTAGCCTGACGTGAGATAGCGGATGGCCAGAAGATACGTCATGATTGCCCCGCTGGCGAGCATCATTGCTGTACCAAGGTCGTGGCGCGTGTTGGACGCCCAGGCGTAGCGGTAGACGGCCGCGAGGGCGGCGATGGGGATGGGGAGCAGCAAGGGGTGGAAGACCAAGTGGAAGGAGGCTTCTTGGCGCTGCTGGGCGATGCTGTCGGCTATGAGCTTGAGGGCGGCGGCCTTGTCAGCGCGGGTGGTGAGGACTTCGAGAGAGAGGGGGGGTATGTCGTTGTCCAGGGTTTGTTGGGTGGATGGGGGGGTTGCGACCCAGGACTGGGCGCTAAGAACTTGGAGGACATGGCCGAGGGTGGGAAGGTCAATGGAAGCTTGAGCTTAGGTTTACGATGTACCGGTGCGATTGAGGCTCAAGTAAGGAGCGGGCCTAGTTTCCGCACCCCTGCTTTGAGTCTGGGAGCCTCTCTTGAACAAAGACGAAACAACTGGATAAGAACAAATTTAAGTGAGCTAGCTGGATTGAAAGAGGTATCTGGCCTCAAAGCCTGATATGGTGTGAAGCCACTTCAGGGGTTCCGAGAACGGAAAGGGAAAATGCGTCCCTGAGGTCAAATTTGTCTCAGCTCTCAGCCACAACTCAGCGTCATGTACTCGAGTACCTTTCGACCCACTCCCTGTATCCACGCAATGCACCCAATCAAGCAATCAAGAGCTACCGGGTACCTTCCAGTGAAAAGCGCCGCTGGGTCTCGCAGTAAGCTACATGGTACAACGCAGTACATTAGCTTCGCTGATTCAGAATGATTCATTCATTAACATGGACGATCCTCCAATAGGAATGCTCACCTTCAGCTTCAGCCTTTCGTCACGTACAATTGACCCTTACAGGCGAGCGAGGCTGTCTCAGTCCTCCCTGGGTGCAGGAACGGGGGAGAGGAGGTACGAGCTGGATATAATAACCTTCACACTCAATAAATCGAATCTGCCATTCACAATCTCCAAGACTTCACTCAACTGCATACTCTGCCGGTTTATTCGAAAACTCACAGCTTCTTCTGCTTGCTCTCCTCGACCCAACTCACACAATGGTCGGCGGCACAACTACTTCCAGCGGCTCCAGTAGCCTGACAAAACCATCCGACCTAGTCGAAACAAGCGGAGAGGATCTCCTCGTCTTCAACCACGAGCAATGTCTCTTTGCAACAAGCTCTTTGGCACCTTCGACTCAAACGTAGCACACATGCAAACAGCACACAGCCTATTCATTCCGGATAAGGAGCATCTCATTGTGGACCTTGAGACGCTCTTCTCCTATCTTCACTTGGTCATAGTTGGATACAATGAATGTATCTGCTGTGGAACTCGGCGGAACACGACCCAGGCAGTCCAGCAACGTCGGTCCACCCTAACCCTGGTTTTCACTTGGAGGATCCAGTTGGAAATTGTTTGTGCTAACACCTGGCAGACATGCTTGGCAAAGGCCATTGTCGATTCGATATCGCCGGGTACGAGTCAGAGTATGCGGATTTCTACGACTTCGGATCGGAGGCAGAAAGTGAGGAGAAGGAAGAAGACGTCGCAGACGACGCCTCGGTGCCCAAAAAAGGCAAGACGGAGAAGCCGACTGTGCAGCTCGACGATAACTCGCTGCGATTGCCTTCTGGCCGTATCATCTCCAATCGCTCTCAGCCGCAGGCCAATACTCGACGGCAGCCTCTCAAGTCACGCCCTCCGGGTGAGCCGGAGCTGCTAGAGGGAGGGTCCACCAGCAGCCAGGACACCCAGGGGCCGGCTTCTTCAACATCATTAGTAACCCGCTCGCGCGATAGCGGACTTGCCCTTACAAGGACTGTGAAGCAGGAGAACAGGTTCACCAAGCAGCTGGCAACTCTTAGCGTCAACGACCAGAAGAGCCTGGCCCATCTGTCCCTGCCGGAGCAGAGAGCGGTGCTTGCGACGCAGCAGAAGCAGGTTGAGAAGGCGCGCCGGATTGAGAGGAAGTATCAGAGCCGGGTTGAGGGGCTCGGCAACAAATTTCTAATGACGCATTTCGTAAAGGATGCGGCAGATAAAAGGACTCTGTGGAAGTGACGGTGGCCTGCTGGGCCAGTAAAAAAGCAGCGAGCACCCTCAGGGGTCTGAGCGTCAGCGACAAGAAGCGCCTCGCTCATCCGTCCCAGAGAGCAGGCGTTAGCGACGCAGCGGAACTGCAAGAGCAGGTTGAGAAGGGCCCTCGGATCAAGAGCAGGTACCGTACATACCAGAGCCAGGCGGGCTCGGCTTGCCGGCGGATGTTATCCCCGACAGTTACACCTGGTCCAGGCTGATTCATGTCATCTATGGTCAGATTTTGGACCGTTGACATTACTGTGTAAATCCATTGCCAGAAACCAACTTGTTAGCCAAGATCACTCATGCAAACAAGGAGCTTTATCCCCGCAGACCGGCTCGAACGGAACGAAACGGAGATGCCATGGCGGCATGGGGGTCAGACCCGAAAGATCCCGACTCCCAATCCGCAGCGTCCAGCTGACCCTTGTCCCAAAACGGAACGCCTCCTTGAAGCGGTCGGGCCCTTGTCATCGAGGGCCTCGTCTTTTCGTCCGCCCTCGGAGAGGCCAAAATGGGATCGAATTCCAGTTCTTGCTTGTCAACCATTGAGTCAAACACCGGACGAACTCGGCCTGAGGCCTTTCGTATTCCGTCCTGTTTGTTTTACTTGGCTCGATGGCGCCGCAGCCGGCGGTGATATAAGGCCCAGGAGGCGCATTCGGGGGTGGCAGGTCACGATGCTGTGTTCATCTACTTTCCAATACATAGAGCAATCTCCACATACTCTTAGCCTCAACACTTGTTGATACCACGCCTCAATGATCTCCATCGGAGCCAGCAAGAAGATCTGCTCCTGCTCACCCAAACAGGGAGCGAAGCTCAGCCGTGCCGTCGCACCCTTCCTCTACCAGACCCAAACCCTTGGGCTTGGATACCCAGCAACACTCCGCATTACTGCGCTTGTTCACCAGACCTCTCGGCAACCCTCAACCGCGCCAACTTTTCGACGACGACCCCCAATCACCTCCGCGATGTCTTTCCGACCAAGGAGACAGCCTTTATCCGCAAGACAACCCCGGCATGGGAGCACCCCGGCTACACGGAGGAGGAATGCTAACCGTCACCCCGGGGCATCGCGAGCCAAAAGACGGTGGGCGACTGGGTCGCCTGGAAGCTGGTCCGTCTGGCTCGGTGGGCCACAGACATTGCGACAGGCATCGGGCGTGAGCAGCAGGTTGACATGAAGAACCCGACAACTGCCGTGGTTGCTCAGAAGCCGTTGACTGAAGCCCAATGGGTGAGTTCCTGACTCCTAACAGCCCACGGCAGCCCTTGTAACACACAAAGCGCATGCTAATACGCACACCAGCTCGTCCGCGTCATCTTCCTCGAGTCCATCGCCGGCGTGCCAGGCATGGTAGCCGGCATGCTCCGCCACCTCCACTCCCTGCGGCGCCTCAAGCGCGACAACGGCTGGATCGAGACGCTCCTCGAAGAATCCTTCAACGAGCGCATGCACCTGCTCACTTTCCTGAAGTTCTCGGAGCCCGGTTGGTTCATGAAAACCATGATCCTCGGTGCCCAGGGTGTCTTCTTCAACGCCATGTTCCTTAGCTACCTCATCTCCCCCAAAATCACCCACCGGTTTGTCGGATACCTTGAGGAGGAGGCGTGCCACACCTACACGCGGCTGATCCGTGAGATTGAGAATGGGGACTTGCCGAAGTGGTCGGATCCGAATTTTCCTATTCCCGAGATCGCCGTGACGTACTGGCGTATGCCAGAGGGAAAGCGGACGATGAGGGACCTGATTTGTATATCAGGGCCGACGAGGCGGTGCATCGCGGGGTTAACCACACACTGAGCAACCTGGATCAGAAGGAGGATCCGAACCCGTTTGTGTCCGAGTATAAGACTGGCGCGTCGCAGCATAAGCCCCGGCCGGCGTTAAGGCCGGCGGGGTACGAGCGTGAGGAGGCATCGGTTGAGCACTGTCCGCAGACGCCTGGCTGGGCCTCTGTCTTTCCCTTTTCTTTGAGGTTGGCATTGACGGTTTCGGGCGGGTTTAGGCATCGGACATTGTGATGGGGGCGTTGGGCTTAGGATAGACAAATAACCCTCTCCTCTCTGTGGACATGGTTATGGCGTTAGGGATGGTGGGAAAAGAACCGGCTGAATAGAGCTGTCGGGGAGGCGTAGGGCTGGGTGACGAATGGCCCCTCAGTACGGATAGGTACCGTTGCACTGGAATCGGTTATCTGGCGAATCAAATGAGCGGGACATGAAGCGCTGAGTTGCCAGATTCTTTCAATTTCGTGGTGCTAATGAGGGTCCTGACGATAATTCGCACGAGACCGAGGAAGTTATGTGCAGCAATTTGGGGCACTATGTGCGCGTTCAGAGATGTGCTGCCTGTGACAGTGCGAATCCCCAAGCGAGAATATGTGGTTACACCGCGAACCCTCACGCAGCACTCCTCAATGGTCCCTGTTCTTCGATATGTTTTTTGAAAGCCGCCTTCAAGGTGACCAAAGGCCAGCGCCGGAAGCGCAGTGCCTCGCCTGTGGAAAGAAAAAGCTCACGAAACTCCGGACTGCTCTCCGGAAGTGCTTAGCTCCGGAGTCCAAGGTACAGGACGACTCCAAACAAGCTCTCCTTTGTTTGCGGTGAGACAGGGTTCCGTGGTCACACGCGGGATCTGTCTCGCTGACAGAACCCTGCAGCGGAGCTGATGCTGCTTCTCAAACTTCAGGGAATTTTGGCTGCAAAATCCCCGGCCACCACCCAGACAGCGGTAGACAACGCGCGATCTGCGCGGCTGCGTTTGAATTCGTACGATGACGAGACTCGGACGACGAGGGGCAAAGAAAAGAAAAGCCAGCCCGTAGGCGGCATTGTGCATCGAAGGAAGGAAAGAACTCCACCAGGCAGAGCGACAGTAACCGAAAACGATTCGCTGCCGTGGATCCACCGACAGCCCCTGCCTGCTTGCTCCCTGCCCGGACCCATCCACAGGCCCCTCCATGCCTCCCTTCCTGACTCCCTTTCGCGAGTGACATGAGGAAAAGAGGCACGGCGGCTACCGCTCTGCGAGAACATCGAATTGCCCGCCTCATCCCACAGAACAGGCCGCGCCCGGTTTGACGACCTGCAAAACAACTTGGGACATTTACCGTATTTTTCTGGCTGAGAGACCTGCCAGCACAGCAGCTGTGTGCAAGCTGTAACTCGACCCCAAGGCGCGTCGTCGCACCTCAGTTGTCGACAGAGCACAGCCTCGCAGCACTGCCACTGCCCCGGAAAGGCTGATCGCAAGACTGCCTCGCCTGCCTTGCCTGGCTTCTAAAGACAGCAACAACACAGTCCCCGACCAACCGGGCCGGCATCGATCCATGGACCTCCAGCAGCCCCACGCCCGCGGCCGGTCGCCCTCGGCCGGCTCGACCGCCGCTGGTGCCACACATCAACAGCCTCATATAAGAAATGCCCACTCGTCCTCGCCAGCTCGCTTTCCCGAGCCGAATGAACCCGGAGCCCCATCCATCGGTCTTGGTGTCGGCCTTGTCGACCCTCCCCTCCAACAGTTTCCCGTGACCCAGCCCGACTTCTCGGCCTACGACACGGATGCCACAAGCTTCCTGGGCAACCAGCAGTCTGCGCCACAGCCTTTCTCCCAGCCTGGCCTTGCAGACCCCTCCTCCATCTCTGCCTTCGACCTGACCCAAAGCTTTGCCGACCAGGTTAAGCAGGACCCGGCCCCGGGCAGCTTCCCGCCGCAGTCGCAACAGCAACAGCAGCCGAACCTCCTTGCGCCGACCTTTGGCGACACTGACTTCACCATCTTCCCCCCGACCCCAGGCGAGCCGCAGTACAACGCCCCACTGTTCGGCGCCGATACCCAGCCCCAGCTCTCTGTCACCGAGCCCAACATGATGGCGCAAACAAACCACACTACTACCCCGCCTCACCTCCTCAACCCCGACCCTCACCAGCCCGGTTCCGCGAACCACTCCCCGCGCTTCGCCCAGTTTTCCTCGCCGCCGGGGAGACACTCTAGGAATGTGTCTCTCGCCCGGAGGCGGCCCTGCTACCAGGCCAGATCGATTGGACTCGTGCGGGGCCGCAGTTCCAGGGACACAGGCGGAGCGCTTCAGAGTACTCGGACGTCTCCTCAGCCGCCCCGTCTCCCAACCTCGTCAGCTCAGACACCTTTGACCACCTCGATCCGAGCCACTCGCCGATGCAGCGCCCGCAAGACGCCGCCCTTTATCAGGAGCTTCACGGTATAGGGAGTTTCAGCCTGTCAGATACCGGCGCCCATACCCCCAGTCATGGGGCGAGGAGTCCGTCCCATAGCCCGGCCATCTCACCCCGCTCCTGCCGCAACAGATCCCCGACATGGGTCAGCAGGGCAGCTTCATGCTTCAGACGCAGAACAACGGCTTCAATCCGGCTCCCTATCTACAAGCAGAGGCGTTCCCCCAGCTCCCACAAGAGACTCCTGAGTTTTCACAGGCACCCATGCCGGCCCCTCCATCCATCAACATGATTTTGCGCCGACTGCCGCTAAGACCGGCTTCGAGCAGCCAAAGAGTCTCGATGTCGACTCGCTAACCCCACCAGAGAGAGGTTGGTACCTCTGTTCCTGAACCTTGAGTCGGAAGAGACTGATGTGTTTCCCAGGCCGCCGGTTACAACGGCCTCGCGCTGTTACTGATCCTTACAACACCAGTGGCGGGCTCCTTACCGCTCACCGCAGCATCTCTGCATCCGGCGGTCTATCCCCGCAGTCCGCAGCAGACGCGAGATCTAATTCGCGGTCACTCTCCCCTCTTGATCGCGCAAGTAGCACGGCGTCCGCGAGTAGGAGGCGGCAGTCGACTTCTGCGGTCCCCAACAATGTCATGGCTCTCCGTCTTGTAGATCCCGAGTACACCGGTGCCCAGGGTGAGGGCGGAGGCGTGGCAAAGCGCGTGCAAAAACATCCCGCGACGTTCCAGTGCACCCTATGCCCGAAGAGGTTCACTCGGGCATACAACCTCCGGTCCCATCTACGAACGCACACGGACGAGAGGCCATTCGTCTGTACTGTTTGTGGCAAGGCCTTTGCGCGCCAGCATGACCGCAAGCGGCACGAGGGTCTGCACTCGGGCGAGAAGAAGTTCGTCTGCAAGGGCGACCTTAAGCAGGGCGGACAGTGGGGCTGCGGCCGCCGGTTTGCCCGGCCGATGCCCTCGGCCGTCATTTCCGCTCTGAAGCGGGCCGGATCTGTATTAAGCCGCTGCTTGACGAGGAGATCGCCGACCGCCTGCGCCAGTGGGAGGAGAACCAGCGTCAGCAGATGCAGCAGACCATGCCCAGGGTATGGCCATGCAGCCGGGCATGATGATGCCACCCGGCGTGGACCCCAACGCCCCCGGCTACCCGATGGACGCCAGCGGGAACTACGCCCTGCCGCAGGCCCTGCTGGCCCAGTACCCGGCCCTGGCGCAGATGAATTGGTCCTCCGACATGGGTGGCGGGAGCGGCATCGAGGACGAGCTGAGCGGCCGGAGCAGCTTCGATGCTAGTGACTACGATGATGGTGACGACGGCGGCTATGTCAGCGGGCCAGGCACCGGCTTCGGGCCCGGCGGCATGCAGGAGGGCTTCGGCGAGATTGGTTATGCTAGTGACTACGGCGGGCGCTGATCTCGTTGGCCCTCTGAGTCCGTTTCCTTCTTTCCTGGCCCTTTTCAAAAGGGCAGCCGCCGAGTGATTCGGGCGCATTCGGTTTGGATGACTTTTACCCACCCTTTGGACAGATGGGTTTTTCTTCGCTTTATACTTTTCCCTCAAGGTTATACCTACTTTTCTTTTCGGAGATTCCCCCTAAAGGCTCGCTCAGAGCAGCGTTGTTTTTCTCGGTTGTTCTTGACGGCTTTCACGACCCTGTTAGTGTGGGTTTCTTATTACTTTGGATGGGCGGGACTAAGTATCTGGATATGGAGGGAGGCAGTATAAAGCCTGGCTGAAGCGGCCACAGCTCGAATATCGCTATTTTAGAACGGGTTACGCCGCTTTTAGATACAATCAGTTTCCGGCATTGCCTGTCTCTCCTCTCGGGACAGGACAGAGGTCTGATGCTCGCCAGGCGGTTCCAACACAGCAGGTGCTGCGGGCTTTGCCACGATAAGCACTTCGACGATGTATCCCGGACTGGAACTCTCCAAAGCTGTTACGGAAAGACGCTGCGGACACTGCCTAGACCCCAAAGGGAGGAGGTGAAATCTCGACCAGCTGTCTCTGCGAGCTAAACTTTCCACAGCAAGTCATCGTTAGGGGAAGTCCGACAACGCCAGGTCCTTCGATTGTCCAGTTTTCACTCCTATTCGCCTCGGCCGGAGTTAATAATCGGCGTATGAGGTCTTGATTACTACACATCAACACCATTACTAATCCTTCCCCTGCACATCTCCCCTCACCGACCCCTTGAACAACATTCCTCGCGTGGCATGCTCCTTTGATTACCATGTGGCCCCGACCGGCACCTTGATCCCCACGAAGGAGTTGCTTGACTTGGGAGCTACACATGGGTGGATCACGCCGCCTGACTAATACTGCTGCGTCGTCCATGATGGAATCCGCAGGACCAGCAGACCGGGCGCACGTTTACACGTGGTACACGTAACCACAAGATATATCAATACGCATCTACCTCACTGTCGTCATCCATCCCTCTTGCCAGCTTCCCACCCGCACCCTACCACACCTGATCCACCAAACAGCCTCCCAGACGACAATATCGCCCACACAATGGCGCCCCCTTCAGAGGTCAAGGCCGTCGTCATCACCGGCCTGGCAGCATCGAGGTCAAAACTGTCCCTCTGCCCAACCTCCCAGATGACTACATCCTCGTCCGCACCACAGCAGTGGCCCTCAACCCAACCGACTGGAAACACGCCCACTTCGACAAGATCACGAACTTGGGCAAGAACACCGGGGCCCGCATGGGCTGCGACTATGCCGGCATCGTCGAGCAAGTCGGCCCTAAGGTGACCAAGCCGTTCGCCAAGGGCGACCGCATCGCAGGCATGGTCCACGGCTCCAACTCGGTGCACCCCGAGAGCGGCTCGTTCGCCGAGTACATTATTGTCAAGGGCGACCTGCAGATCAAGATCCCCGATAACCTCACCGACCAGGAGGCTGCCACGCTCGGCGTGGGTATCAGCACAGTCGTAAGCCCCCCCCCCCCCCCCCCTTTTGTTGTCCACTCTCGTCCCTTACCCCAACTAACCGCCCCCTCAACAGGCTCAAGGCCTCTACCAAGCGCTCGCCCTTCCCCTCCCCGGCAAGAGCATCCCTTCCACCCCGCCTCCCGAAATCTCTGATCTACGGCGGCAGCACTGCCACAGGCCTCCTCGGCATCCAGTTCGCCAAGCTCTCTGGCTACCGTGTCGTCACGACCTGCTCGCCGTCCAACTTCGCCTACGTCACCTCCCTTGGCGCGGACGCAGCCTTTGACTACCGCTCACCCACCGTCGTGGACGACATCAAGGCATGGAGCGCCAACCCGGATAATCTGACCCTGGCGTGGGACTGCATCAGTTCGGAGGAGTCGGCCAAAATCTGCGCGGCGGCGCTGAGCCGGACCCAGGAAGGGAAGCTTCGCACCTTGCTGCGGGTTCATGAAGCGGTGGTCAGGGAGGTGAATGACAAGGTGAGCTCGGCCATGACGCTGGCGTACACCATGTTTGGGAGGCGTTTGATAAGGGCAAGGTGGTGCCACCGATTCCGCAGGACTATGAGTTTGGGAAGACGTTTTGGGAGGAGGTGGCGAGGCCGTTGCTTGCAGAGGGCAAGGTGAGGCCGGCCAAGCAGGAGGTGAATAGAGGGGGGAGCGGGCTAGAGGGTGTGTTGGTGGGGTTGAATGAGTTGAAGGAGGGGAGGGTTAGTGGTGCTAAGTTGGTCTATACGCTCTGATCGGTGAAAGGAAGAGAGGAGATGGTGACGAGTGATGGATATCGAGGGTGGCGTGGGCATGACATGAAACGAGATGCCTCCATGAGACCGGTGGTGTACTAAGGGACGTAAAAAAAGAAAAGCACCCGCAGTTGAAGGGTATCAAAAATTACGTACAGAGGCCTAAGAAGAGAAAACAATAAACCCAGTCCGGCCGTCTGTCTCCAATCCCGCCAATAGTCACTGCCCTGCCTGCCTCGCGTTGTGATTGCCTTGCCCACCAGCCTTCGTCAAATCTTCAATGACCTGCCTCAAACAACGCCTGATGCCCAGTCGAAAACCGCGTCTTCACAAACGGCTTAACCAACACACCGCACTCAATGCATGCTCGAAATGTCCACCAACTCATACTCCCCATCCCCCGGCCCAGCCTCCAACTCAGGCCCCTCAGTAACCTCCCCGCCGCCGCACCTCATAGCTGCTCCTTACAATGACACCCCCCTGAGCACGTGCGCAACACCGCACACCATGCTCAAAACTCTGAAAGATACACGGGATGGTAACCTCCATAGTCGCCCAGGCGCCGACGCCCGGGATGATGGGCACGCGTTCGTAGACGACAAAGGCTTGGAGCTTCTGGCCGTCTGCGCGGAAGAATGGGTCGTTGACGACCTCGTCAAGTTCGACGGCGCGGCGCTCGTAGCGGTCGAGGTAGGGGTTGGGGGTGATAACGGCCTCGTAGGTCTTGAGTGCGGCGAGGACGGCTGACGGCGGGAGCGAGGCGGGGATGGGGATGCGGGTGATGATCGTGAAGGGTTCTGGGGGGGCCATTGTGACACGGCTTGAGTGATGGCAGTGGTTTGGTTAGTGTATGGTACAGAGCGGCTTGTGTTCTTTGGTGGACGGATAGTTACCGGGTCTTGGCTCGGAGATTTAGAGTCGATCGACGAGGGGGATCCTCTTTGTGGTATTGGCTTTGTTCGTGCGACTCACAAGTTCTGGCGGAAGGTTGATGGCGTCAAATCAAGTCTTGCGGGGGACTGGGCGGCTTTGTGTGTCGTTGTGTCTCACGTCATCAAATCCTAGCGTGTAATTGTCAGAAGTTCCATTTTGCTTCAGTCGACGTCTTGGAAGCAGGTCCATGAACCACAAGGCAGGCGGCAGATAAGTGAATGCAGCAGACTCATTCCGCTGGGCAGCAGCTACCTCCTACCGTCCTCGCACATCGCGCTATAAATCCCGATGCTGTGTGCCGGCGTGGTACTTCAAACCGACACAAATCAGTGAGTTGGGACGCACGGTGTCATCTGAAACAGGCTGCGATGCTAAATGCGGCACAGCCCAGCCCCTATGAGTTTCGAAGCATGGTGGCTGCAATGCCAGATGAGGCTGGAAGGTCAGAACTCCGCCAACGGCAACCAGAAGGCAACGCCGCCATGATACATCCCGTCAATGGCGCGCAATGGGTAACGGCAGTGGCGGTTGGAGTGGAAGACCACGACGACAACCTGGATCGGTGCAAAACGCCCTTGTCAACGCAAGCCCCAAATTCCAACTGTCTGACCCTCGATGCCCCGACTCAACTGATCGATTCACGCTCGATCAACCCACGCCCACCTGCAGCACTCTGGCGTGGCAGGCGACGACGCGTAAATGAAAATTTTCACGCAGCTGAATTCCACTTTGCCGGAAGGCTTGGCCAGTCGTGCTACGCCGGCGTTGGAGCCTCAACAAACACATTCTGGCGGTGAGAGAAGGCATACATACGCTGGAGCATGGCACGCAGGAGGCCACACTCCAGCCCCATTTTGGGCGCCGACCGCCATGCTGCAGGCATGTCAGGGGGGCCCAAGGTCTGGCTGCGGGAAGTTGCGGCCCTGAACTGCCAGCCCTGATGTGACAGTTTCGTTCCTTGGTGGGGCCGCCAGCTGAACAGACGCATTTCCAGACCTCCCATCGTCACTTGACACTCATAAAAAAAAAAAAAAAAAAAAAAAAAGCTTCCCGTTTATCGAGAATTCGCTCTCCATGGAACCAACACCACCGTTCCCTGCTTGAACTCTCTTTGCTTGACGGCAGATGTCTGTCTGACCATGCAGGTGTCTTCTCCAGATTCTTCAGCGAGGCGGAAGCTGACATGTTGGCCCTTGTCGATCCAACAAGGACATGGCCTGCAGCGTCAGTGACCACGCTTTTTTTTCCATGCCCATCTTGACCTTTGCTGTGTACCTTCAGAGAGCCGCCGGATGTAGCCGGCACCTGTCACAGGCGCATAGCTGCCCAGCCTACGACGTAGCAGGACCTGCTGCCCACAATGTGCCAACTCCCATTCGCTGCAGCAGTCGCATGTCCTGCAGTCGAGATCGGGCTGCATAACGTTAATCGACGTCGTGGTCAAGAAGCAGCAGGTCATGACCTGCCAATGAACGCGATGCCATCCATGATGCCTCAAGAGCTAGCAGGTCGTCATTCAGTGCTTTCTGAGGAGAGAAGCAAGAACAGACCGAAATCTGTCGCATCTCCATCTCACTCCAGTTCGAGCCACAACCCCGCGGCAGACATGGTCCCTGACGAGACATTCCTCCAAATGTCACATCTCCCGAGTCGCCGAATCAAAGCCTTCTCCAACTTCTCGCCATCTCGCCCCCGCGTGACACAGCACACGTTATGGTGGTGTGCAGCCTGAAGCAAGGTGAGGGGCATGAGCGTGGTGGGGGGTGAGTTTTCCAAGTGGAACTGAACTGGGAGTGTCACTGCGTACCTATCTGTCCATCCCAGACACTCACCGCGGCGACGGGACAACAGTCTGGTCCAGACACAACGCCGGCCAAGAGCACAGCAGGGACAATTTCATTCCACGGCGGTGTCGCCTTCTCCCGAGGGCAAGACGATACGTGCAGCATCAAGGGGCGATTCTGTCCCACAGGACTGACTTGTCTTCGTCAATGGTTCATCCCATTCGGCAAGCGGTTCCACGGCTGGCAAGACCCGGGCATCGGGGCTGGGACGGCTCGCTCCCAAATCAGACTGATCCCAATTGCCTCCACTGCCTGCCCCAGCCAATGGCAGCCCCTGAACCCAGCCATCCACAAAGGGTCTCAATCGGCTGGGGCTGGTGACAGCGCAAGCTCGCTGGTATTGTACCCCACATGACACGCTGGAGTGGGATGGCAGCAGGGATAAGCTGAAGAACATGTTCTGGCGATGGAACCGCCTTGGATATGACTCTTGAAACCGCTGCCATCCCTCCAGTCACCGCGCCGGCAAGATTTACTCGTACAGACATGGACTGTTTCACCGATCACCGGCAAACCTGC
Source organism: Achaetomiella virescens (assembly GCA_031001845.1). Classification (NCBI taxonomy): domain Eukaryota; kingdom Fungi; phylum Ascomycota; class Sordariomycetes; order Sordariales; family Chaetomiaceae; genus Achaetomiella; species Achaetomiella virescens. Next base: position 351,772 of record JARNGD010000002.1, read on the forward strand.
AGTTGCTGCCGCACCAACTGCCGTCCGGTTGTGCTTGCAGAAGCTGGGAGGGGGGTTGTTGTGTGGACGCCAGGGCACTCTCCGCCGTGCATGAATGCCTCATTAGGTGACCTCCGCCTTTCTGTTTGACCATCGGGCCGCCCAACCACTCACACAAAAGCACGATTTTCTTCCTTCACCGTTCCCGCCTGCTTCTCGAGGCAGCAGCCGATTCGAAGGAAACACTCGGGCGGTGTGGTGACACGACGCCGGCAGCCTTGGACGCACATGCCAATCCCATTCCACCCTGCGCGTCTGCTCCAGATCCAGTCCGGCCATTGGTTCCCGCTCACGCAGCCATCTGCTGGTGGCAGGCAAATCTTTTTTCACCAGGAAGGAACAGTGCTCCCGGAAAGGGGCTTCGTTTGCGCTCGTAGCCTTGTGAGAGAGGCTATTTGCGAGCCTGGTCAACATCGTTTGACCTTCGGAGACGCCCCACGAGCTCTCGTTCACCCGCGGTTCCTTACATACAAACAGCCTTCTCGACGCCTGTCCGCTGGCCCGCGGCCGCCAGGCACCGCAGCACCACATGCGCTTGACAAAAGCCAGCCAGCGTACTGCTAAATCAGTCGATTCTCACAATGGCCGCCGCCGAGGTTATCAACGTTCTTGAGACCTGGCACGGCGGTCTATCCGTGGATTCTCAGCAACCGAGGGCTCGACCAGGGCGATTGGAGGGTACGAGGTGTCGGAGCAGTTTATGGAGGCGGCCATCTTGGAAACAAGACTGGGCCTCATTGCGCGGACCTGGATAGGACTTTGCGCGAGTCGTGAGGTAAGGACGGAGCGCCCTTCCCCAACTCGCATTCTCTTGGAGGGGTGGCGCCTCGTCTTGCTGTGCGCCAACTCGTCCAGAATCACGGCAGTTCAGAGGGGACCTTGGGCAGGGACAAACAGCATCTTCTTTACGGGTGGTGCCTCCGGTTCGCTAACAACTTATCTTACAGAATGCACAGGCCCCTTTCCGCGGCCCCTTGATCCTCCCAAACATCTCGCCAACTTGGACTCACCTCCCACGTCCCGACGAAAATTCGGACTCGCTGTTTGCGAGTTCCTTTGACCCAACCGACAGCAGCACATCCACACAGAGACGCCAGCCTCCTTCAAACTGCCAGACCCTTACCCTCCCTCACCCAGAACGCCTGGCGCCGGTAGCAGACGCCGGAACCACGACCTTTCGCCGACCCAAGTACGTGTTTTCGGGTCGACTTCAACTGTGAGGAAGGCTTCAGGCATGCCGCAAAGAAGAAGAACAAAAAGACCCCCGCGAAAGCCAATAATAACAGCAACAACAACAACAACAATGCTCCCGAGGAGAAAAAGGACGTCCCGGATGACACCGGCGACGCGGGCAACGGTGGTTCGGGTGGTAGTGGTGAGAGCCCAAGCGAAAACGCAGGCGGCGCAGGGGGCGACGGAGGCGATGGGAGTGGTGGTGGCGGCGATGACAAGAAGGAGGAGGAAGTGAAGGATGAGATCAAAGAGGAGGAGAAAAAGGAGGAGGAAAAGAATGACGAGGAGACGCCGGCCGAAACACCTCCCGCGGAGGACTTTGCCGAATTCACTGTCACCACAGGCAAGAAGAAGAAGGGCAAAGGGTGTCCTCGCTGCTGCTGCTGCTGCCGCTGATCCTCCCCCTGCGACCGAGGAAAAGAAGACCGACATCGGGCCCCTCCCCGTGGAATCGGGATCAGGGAGTTTCGACGCTTTCCAGGACATCAAACTAGACGACAAACCCTCACTCGACATCTCATTTGGTAGCGTGGACGCAAAGAAAGTGGCGAGTTCCTTTGGTGCTTGGGGCAACTCTGTTACTAGTTGGGCTTCGGGCAGCTTGGGCTGGAGCTTCGGTGCTTCGAAGAATTCTACCGACAATAAGGCCAAAGACGCAGTCGACGATAACCCGTGGAAGAAGACCAACATTGGCCACTCGTGGGGTGCCCTTGACGGGCCCGAGGACACGAAGCCTCTCGACGAAGAAACCCCTGCTGCAGCGGCGGATACCCCACCGGTGGATGACTCTTTTGGGTTTGCCGTGGCCGCAAAGAAGGGGAAGAAGGGCAAAAAGGGAGCATTGGCTGCCGAGGAGACCACGAAATCCACCGAGCAAGATGACCCTTGGGATTTCTGGGGTGCTAAGAAAAAAAAGAAAAGCGCCGAGGAGCCGAAACCCGAAGAGAAGCCCGCAGAACCCGAGCCAGAAACGAAAGCGGAACCTGCGGTGGCCTCTGACCCCCTTGGAACGAGCGGCCCGGATGATCTATGGGGCTGGGGCGCAGCAACGACGAAGAAGAGCAAGAAGAAGAAAGGTAAGGACGACGTTGGTGACGAGCCTGCGCCTCCCAAGGACCCAGAGCCAGACGCCGAGAAGAAGGACGAGGACGATTTCTGGACCAATCTTGGTACGAGCAAATCCAAGAAAGACAAAGAGGAGGAAGCATCCCCGCCGCCGGTGGAGGAGCCCAAGGGTGAGGAGAAACCTGCTGAGGATGATTCCACTTGGGGGGCCATAACCAACAAGAAGGACAAGAAAAAGAAGAAGGGCAAGAGTGCGGCACCTGAGCCCGAACCCGAACCTGTTAAGGAGCCGGAGTCGGAATCCCAGCCCGAACCCGAACCGGAGCCAGAATCGCCACGAGAGCCCACCCTCCCCCTGAGCCTACCCCTGATCCTGAGCCAAAGAAAGAAGACGACATCTGGGGAGTTCCCGTCACCAAGAAGGGAAGGAAAAAGAAGAGCAAGAACAAGGAGCCAGAAACTGAGCCTCCGAAGGAAGCTGAAGCTGCTCCTGAGCCTGAGCTCGAGCGCGAGCCCACACCTCCACCACATCTGGAAGCAGACCCTGCGGTTGAGCCTGAACTCAAGCCAACACCGGATCCTGAGCCAGAACCTGCGAAAAAGGAGGAAATTGATATCTGGGGCTTCACAACTTCCAAGAAGGACAAGAAGAAGAAGAAAAAGGGCAAGGATGCCGAGCCTGAACCATCGCCGCCGCCGCCGGACCCAGAGCCCGAGCCCGAGCCCGAACCAGTCAAGGAGCCGGAATCAGAAGTCCAGCCCGATACGAAGGAGGAGGACGATCCTTGGGGTTTGTCCACCTCTAAGAAGGACAAGAAGAAGGAAAAGAAGGGCAAACATGCGGAACCGGACCCGGTACCAGCCCCTAGCCCTGAGCCAGACCCGAAGCAGGAAGATGATCCTTGGGGCCTCGCCACCAAGAAGGACAAGAAAAAGAAGAAAGGTACTGTCGAAGAAACTCCGCTAGAAGATCCCCCTGCTACAACCAAAGCGGACCTTCTTGACCTGGACCAGCCCCCAGACCTCGAAAACAACGAATTTTTCAACTCCTGTGAAACCGGCAACGACAAGGCCCATAACGACGACGACGCCCAGCCGGACACGACTGAAGAACCTGCCATTGACGACAAGCAGCTCGAAGAAGACCTGGAGCGCCAAGAACAGGAAGCCCGTCTTCAAAAAGAAGCCGAAGAGCAAGCCGCACGCGATGCAGAGGATGCTCTCGCCGCAAAGGAAGAGGAAGAGCTCGCGGCGCTCAAGGCCAAGAAAAATGCTGCCAAGAAGAAAAAGCTCAACAAGACCGATCAGGAGAAACTTGACCGGCTGACGGCCAGCATCAGGAGGCGGGCGGACGAGAAGGCTGCGCGCGAGGCAGAGGCGGCGGAACGCGAGCGCCAGAGGCTGGAGGAGGAGAAGGCTGCGAAAGAGGCGGAAGAAGAGCAGGCGAGGAAAGAGGCGGAGGAGGCTGCGGAGAGGGAGAGGCTCGAGGTGGAGGCTGCTGAGGCTGCTGCTGCTGCTGCTGCTGCGGAAGAAGCAGCGGCGGAGGCGGCTGCGAAGGAAGCGGAAGAAGCTGCTGCAGTGGAGGCGGCGGCAGCGGAGGCTGCAGCTGCGAAAGAGGCTGCTGAAAAGGAAGCTGCCGCCGTCGCCGCCGCTGCTGCTGCTGAGGCCGAGGCGGCGTCGTCTTCAAAGAAGTCTAAGAAGGACAAGAAGAAGAAGGGCAAGGAGAAGGAGAAAGAGGAGGAGAAGAAAGAGGAGGAAGTCAAAGAGAAGGAATTTTCAAAGGGAGACGATGACGACGAGCTCAAGGATGTCAACCTCACTGCCGAGCAGATCGAGGAGCTCCTCGCCGATGGCAAGCCCAAAGAGGTCCAGGAGCAGGAGATGCCGCCGGCACCGCGGGAGGCGCCCGCGGCTGACGATCCGTTCAGCTTTTGGGGGGCTGCCAAGAAGTCGACCTCAAATAAGTCCAAGTCCCGGCTGAATTCCTCCTGGCCTCCTGAGGCAGCTGACCACCCTCCCCAGGCCGCCCGGGAAATTGCTCCTGCTGAGTCATCTCCTGTTCTGGAAACTGCCACGGTCGGTGCGGCTGGCACGGCCGCCACCGAGGTGTGGAATGACATCTCACCGAAGCCCATGAAGCCAAAGAAGCACGTCGGCGGCAAGATCGCGGACCGCCTCCGCGCATTCCAGGTCTTCGACGACGACGACGACCACCAAGACGAACAACAGCAGCCTGGGAAGAAGCGCCCATCGACCCGCTGCCCCCTCCTACGCCGCCGCCACCACCACCTGGCTCCGCACCAGTCGAAGCCGTCACGCCGCCTAAGGAGGAGAAGAAGTCCAAGAAGGACAAAAAGAGCAAGAGTAAGACAAGGACAAGGAAACCACTATCGACGTCGACACCTTTGCGCCTATTCCGCCACCACCTCCTCCTTTTATTCCAACCCCGTCCAAACGCCGGCCTCCCCGGCAGCTTCCCGCTCAGCGACCACGGCGATGACGATGAGATAGTTGAGGTTGTTGATATGTCGCCTCCCAAGAAGAGCAAGAAACCAAAGAAGGAGCGGGAGACTCCCGAGGTCATCGATGTACACCCGCCGCCCCCCCTGTACCCATGCTCCCACCTTTTGTCCCGGATGCGCCGCCGCCGCCGATGTTTCCCCCAATCCCCCGCCGCCGCCGATGGCGATGCCTCCTATGATGACTCCGGCCGCCGCGCGCTCATCTAAAAAGGAACGACCCAAGGTCAATCGCGAAGGTTCCTCGTCATGGGGTATGTGGTCGGCAAACCCTACGAAGGAACCCAAGAAGTCTCGTCGTCGAGGTCCAAACCGGAGAAAGAGCCGAGCTCAAAGAAGAAGTCCTCCTCGTCCGAAAAGGCGGAGAGGCTGAGAAATCATCTTCAAAAGACTCCGGCTCTGACAAAGCAGAGAAGACAAGGCCAAAGGAGACCCCAGCGCGCTTCGCCAGCGTCTTTGCAAGCACCCCCCCCTTGTCGCGCTCATGTCCACCCGGAGAAGCGCCACGGCTCCAGCGGCAAGTCGAGCTCGCGCAGGTACTCAGTCGACATGAGCGGCGGGCTGATGAGCCCTCCATCCGACGAGATGTCAGCGAAGGCGGTCAAGGTCCTCGGTGTCGGGGCTGGAGTCGCCGCTGCCGCCGGCCTCGGTCTCTCCAGGTCTGCAAGCAAGCGCAGCAAGAGAGGTGGTGATGAGGAAGATGATATCGTCATGGTCGATCCGGCTTCCAGTCCCGACAAGGCGGAGCGCAAGAGGTCAAGGGTAAGTCCATCTCTCCCAACCCCGCACTCGACCCATCAGCGACTAACATTATATTCAGCAATACCCCCGCGACGATGACATCGTCATGGTTGACATCGCCGATGCGACTCCCTCGCGTCCGCCTCCCATGAAGCGCTCCAACTCGACCTCCAAAAAGCCCTCCGCCTTCTCGTCTCTCTTTGGTGGCGTCTTTACCCCCAGCAAAGACACCTCCCGCCCCGACCCGCGCTCCGAGCCCCGCCCCGAACCCCGCCGTCGTGGTACCTACGCCACAACCGACGATGAGGGCCGACAAGAAACCGACGCTGAGCGCGAAGCGCGTCGCGCTGCTCGCCGTGCCCGTCGCGCAGAGAAGGAAGCCGCCGAGAGAGCCGCTGAGGAGGCGCGGCGCGCCAAGGACGAGGCCCGTCGCGAGCGGCGGCGGAAGCAGGAAGAGGAGGAGGAAGCGCGCCGGCAGGAGGAGAAGGAGGCGCGTCGTGCTGAGAGGAGGGCGCAACGCGCACGGGAGGAGGCAGAGCGACGCGCGACGGAACAGAAAGAGGCTGAGCGCGCGGGAGCGCAGGAGGAGAAGAGCCGATTTGGAGGCTGCTGAGGCGGAGGCGGATACGAGACGGGCCGCGAGACATCATGGAGCGCAGGAGGAGTGGGTATCCTGAGGACTGGGGCCGTGAGGATGACGAAGAGCGGAGGAGGAGGCGGGAGGCAAGGCGAGCGGCGAAGGAGGGCAGGGAGGGAGGGAGAGACAGCATTCTTCACGACGCCGGCATACGGCGGATGAGTATGTTTACCCAAAGGCGTCCCGCGAGAATACCGGTGGCTCATGGCCGCACTCGGGTACTTCGTCGTGGGTGAAGGAACACTCCGATGCGCCACCACCTCCGCCAGATAACCCTGCGGACGCGGCAGCCCCCCCACCGCCTCCGGAGGTCGAGATGGTTGACGACGAGGAAGCCCGCCGTGAAGCTCGTCGGGCGAGGAGGCATGCCAAATATGCTGAGGCAGCGGGTATGACTCCGGAGGAGTATGATGAGGATCGGCGCCGGAGGAAGAGGCGTGAGGAGAGGGAGCGGAGAGAGAACGAGGAGAGAACGCGAAAGAGAGCGAGAGAGGGACCGCGACAAGTATCGCGAGAGAGAGAGGGACAGGGATAGGGAGCGGCGAACTGGATCGGATGGGAGCGGCGGTCGTGGTGATAGCCGGAGAAATTCGTCCATGTTTATGGACACTACACCGAGGAGTTCGTGTGTGGAAGAGGCTCACGGGAGGCGGATGAGTGATGGGTTGATAATGGTTTATGTATGAATGATTGATGTGGGTATGATATGGTATGATGGTTTGGAGCGCGGAGCGTTTCCCAATGTCTTGATTACCCTTTTTTTTTACGATTGAGCTGGTCTGGTTGCATATATAGCATGAAGGAGCATTAGGTTGGCTTGTGTCTTACGCCTGATATTCTCTGCACCACGACAGCGCTCGGTCACACAGCATGGTGACCTGCTGGCTCCGGGGCGTGGCTCTGCCTGCCTTGGCCACGCCAAGGATTCCCTTAATTGACACAGCGCCTTTCAATATTGTCTGGGACAGAGGCCTTGTTTTTGTTCCTATATATATTCCCGCAAGTCTTGGTCAATATGACCTTTTTCTTCGTGCGCGCTGTTTATTCCCCTGACATGCAACCAGCAAGGGATGGCCACACCAACCATTGGTTGCCATTGTGCTTTAGAATCGAATGGTGTTCTGAGGAGTTCGCAACCCCCAAGGTCTCCCCATTTGTAATGCTGATTCTCGCGTTCTTGGAGCCCCCCTCGCACGATAGGGATTCGAAGCCTTGGCCTCACGTGGAAACTGTCCTCTGCCTATTGCAGCAAATATATGTCTGGGATGTACTCAGACCTTCGGCTTCGGGCCGAACTTACCCCTGACCGATGTTGATATGAGCCTCACAGAGGCAACCATTATCCCTAAGAACCAATTCGAAGGATGCGCATCGCCCCTGCCTTCCAGCACTTCTTCAACCACATTTCCGACCAGCAAAACAAAACAGCCAGTGGTATAATAATAGTCAGCTGGAGTTGAGTAGTATTAACTCTTCGCTCCGCCCTTCCAAGGCGAAAAGCCCGGTGCAAATCCCGGCCCCAGCAAATTCGAACCACGCTACACAATCCTTTTGGGTTTTTTTTAACACTCTTCTGCTTCAACACTCTGTTCGACTGATTCCCGGGTTTTAAAACTAAAAACACACTTCTTTCCTCCCATCGTCCCCCCACCCCTCCTTCCCCATTATCAACGGTGACAGGTGATATTCAGCCATCAGCACTCGGCAAGATACTTCAACAACCTCCAACCCATTGTAACACAATCACCTAGTTTCGAACAAATACTTTGTTGAATGGGAGGGGGGTATCACATAACTTGGTCTACTAACATCGCGTCCTCAGTTCTACCCACCACATCTATGGGTTAGCTTCTGCCGAACCAGATGCAGCGGCAGCGGCAGCGTCCCTCTCTTCCCTCTCCAGCTTCCTTAACCCGCCTGCGCTCGCGCCAACTCGGGCCCTTGACTGTCAAAACCCACAGTACGGGCGAAAAGACCACAAGCGCAACCGCCCAGAACGTAAAAGTCCATCCCTTTCCCAACGCCCTGAGCATCGACTCAATGAAGGCGGCGCCGGCGGCCCCAAAAAGGCATCTCACAAGATTATTCGCCGCCACAGCCGTCGCTGGCGCGTCCGGGTACAAATCCACCAGCAGTGTACTCAGAATCGAGAAGAGCCCGTCACGCACAGCCCAACAAACAACAGCACCAGCGCCCGGCAATGCTTGTCTCAAAGTGTAGCACCCACCCATAACAAACCACTGCCGCCACCACCCCAGCGCTAAAGGATTGGCAACACTGGCTGCAGCCGAGCCCGCTCGATGGGGCAAGTGCCTTAGGTCGTCCCCGCGCTTGTAGTCGATGGTAAACCCGATCTTGCGGGCCACGAGGCGGTAGTTGGTGTCAAGAATATAGCCTTGGATGAGCGCGGCGAGACAGCAGCCGACGCCGTAGGGCAGGAAGCACAGGCCGACTTGCAGGTCTGTGAGGCGGTAGATGGAGGCGAAGTCGGTGTGGGGAGGGTGGTGGCGATGAGGATGAAGACGAGGTACATGAGGGAGTTGTAGAGCAGGAGGAGGGCGAGGTCTTTTTCGAGGGGACGAACGCGGGCTGAGTTGAGCGGGTTGGGGAAGCGGAATTAGCGGTTGGGGGTGTTGGATGGGGAGTTGGGCGGGGTGGGGGGTACGGCGCCGGCGGAAAAAGTCAAGGCGGTCATGTTCCAGCCGCGGGCGGGGACGGAACCATTGCCCACTACCTTTCTGCATGTCTCGGGGACTGTCATGGAGTAGGGGATGATGCCAGGCAGCGGAGATTAGGCAAAACCAAAGATGGCCCTCCAGCCGAGGTATTCGGCGAGCAGGCCTCCAAAGACGGGGCTGAGAGCCGGACCAACGTTGATGCGGCGCCAACGAAGCCCATGTATTTCCCCCTCTCAGCGGTTACGGCAAGATCTGCCACCACGGCATAGGCCAGGGACAGCGTGGCGCTGCTCCCAGTGCTCTGGAGCATCCGCAAGACCATGAGGGCCGGGTAGTTGTTCTGGAGGGCCAGGCCGAGGTTGGCGAAGATGTAAATGGTGAAGCAAAGCATGAAGGCTGGTCTTCTCCCAGCCATGTCACCAAGGTCTCCCATGATGGTCGGGGCGATGGCTTGAGACACCATGTAGGTCGTCAGGGTTAAGTTGATCAGGTTGACCGAGACGCCGAGATCTGCGGCAATGGGGCCCAGGGCCGGGAGGTAGATGTTGACCGTCATGGGCGAGACGAAGCTCGCAAACGAGGCCATGAGAATGACCCATCGCCTGGTTCCCTTCGAGAATACGCTATAGATGGGGCCGGCCGAGGCTTGCCGTGGTGACTCGGGCTGAGCGTCGACGCTGGCCTCAGCTGCTGGTTCCAAGCCGGCGGGCACCACGTTCGAAGTGCCCTTCTCGGGAACGGAAGGCGATGCTGAAGCTTGAACCACTGGCTCGCCAGCGTCGCTCTCTGGCTGTTCCCGCGCTGAATCTTTCTCCTTGTTCATGATGCTTGAGTGCTCTGCCTCGTCAAAGTGGATGGTGGCGCAGGAGCAAGCCCATCAAAGGCAACGAAAAGCCGTGGGCGAGGATCCATGATGCCCTCGACGGGCCGCCGGCTCTCGCAGCCAACGAGAACAAGCTGCATTTACAGGTGGGCGGATGAACCCGGGAAATTACACCCGTACAAAGCAGCGGACAGGCATCGGGAGTTGAGGTTGGTTTCCAGGCTATTCCCGAGCAAACCATGAGCGAGGAAACGTGGAGAAGAAGCGGGACCTTGGTCACCGGAACAGTCACGATTTGACCATGACAACATCGGCACAAGCTCTCTGCGGCATCGGCCCGGTCAACTCCGGCGGAGCGTCAGCGTGGCTGCTAATCGAGCCGGGCCGGCGGCGGGGCCAGACCGGGACGAGGAAGGACAGAAGGGGAAATTGGTGGCATTGAATACCGCTTTGACGCCATGTCATAAACACAACTATTGACATCTCTTTCGCAGGTGATTTAACGAGAGGGCTCAAGTGATGCTTGCTGTTGTCCAGTCCCAGGCAGCAGCTCTTAAAGCAGCATGGTGATCCAGGAAGGAGTTTGGTTGACGTGGAAGGAAGGGACGAATTTCCCGTAATCAAGCTGAAGCGGGTCACTGTCACTTCTTGGCAACCCAGCCACATCAGCCACATTGCAATGCAGGTACTTACCAGCCACCGGTCGTTCCGTCATCGACAACCAGACACGTTCACAGCTTCCCTTTCCAGCCGAGTTGGACCCCCGACGAGGGCGCATGCACCATGGCCGATCTGACGACGGCGTTCAACGCCCTGCTAAAGGGCCATGAGGCGGCCCCAACAAAACCCTTTAGCCCGGACACGGCCGACGCGTTCCTCAAGGAGGCATACCGGATAGTGCGTGTCTCAACAAACCGCCCTCCTCTCTTCCTCTTCGGCGCCTTACTGACCACCCGTTGCACCCCCCAGAACTCGCTCATCGTGCACCTGCACACCGAGCTGCGCAACCTGCGCCAGGCATACCTCTCGACTGCGGTACCACGGAAGACACACCTGCGCACTGCCGGAGTTCGTTCCTCACTACAGCAGAATGGCCCCCTCGCGCTGACGGACCGGGATCGGGAGGAGATAGATGCCAATGCAAAGAGGAACCTGCGCGACCTGAACGCCAGCATCCGTGCCCTCGAGGAAGCCGAACAACTGCGACAAAACACCGAGGCGGCGCTGCTGAGGAAGCGTCTGTCGCGGGGCTTGGGTGTCCTGGGGTCATGGGCACCAGGGGGCAGCACGAGCAGCGAACGGGCCGCTCTCGAGGCTGCCGCTCGCCAGCTGGGGGCGCACAGGGAGAGCGTGATCTGGTACCTCAGGACGCGCCTGCAGGAGATGGCGCGACGCAGCAGCGCATGATGGAGGCCCGGCTGACGAGGGAGATGGAGAAGAACAGGAGTGTGCTGGCCAAGGCGAGGAGTCCGGCTATGGCCATAGGGCACCATGACGCTGCTCATAGGAGGTCGCTGGCGGGCATTGCGGCCAATGGCACGGAGCTGTCGGTTCAGGAAGAGGAGGAGAGAAAGAAGCCAGTGATAGACAGCCTTACGAACAACCAGAGGCAAATGTTTGAGAAGGGCAACCAGGACATGCTAAAGCACCTCGAGAGCACGCTGGACAAAGTCAGGTATGTTTCCATGGCACCCCTGATTGATCTCGCTTTGTTAAACCGGCGATAGGACGGCCGAGAACTCCCTGGTCGAGATCGCCGAGCTCCAGAACCTGCTTGTGAACAACCTCGCCACGCAGTCGGCGCACATTGATCAGTTGGTCGCCGACTCGTTCGAGACCACCGAGGGCATTGGCAAGGGGAACAAAGAGCTCAAGAAGAGTGCAGGACGGCCGAGCCCAGCCCGATACACCTTCTTTGCTGCCGCCGGATTCTGCACTGCGCTTATCCTGTGGGACTTGTTTATCTAGCGGCTTTAGATGTCTCATCCATATATCTATCTCATTGTAGGGATAAAGGAGTTCCTCTTCCTACCACAGCCCACAATCAAATGCTGCCTCGCTTGTGTTGATGTAAATGAGTGAGAACTCCTTTGCAACGAGGTTGCTCAAACCCACTTAACCCGTGATCCCTCCGCGCTCAGATCAGCAGCACTGTACTCCGAGGACAAGGAGGGGATTTCATCCGAATGGCTCAGGAAGACCACAGATTACGGAAGAGCTGAAGATGTTGGTACCACATCAGGGGATGGCTCTCCGATTTGATGCATAACACCTTTAGTGCGGTCTCTCCCCTGGCTCGAATTCGGGTGGTAACTTACGTTACAACCTCGGTGTGCAGCTGACCGTGACGCGGACGCTAAATAACCGAAACGGCACGCCTTCCAAGTTGGGACTCCAGGCCCTGCCATTCTCGCACAGTGCGACCCGTGGACGGGAATCTTCTCAAACTCGGCCAGGGGCAGATCCCCTAACAGGCATGGCCCTCCGGGACAGTGTCTGAGCAGGGTAGCTCTCCGCTGCGTGCCGCTGCATCCGTAATTCTGTACAGCTACTTGTTAACACGAGAACCCCCGGCGACGGTGAGATCTCCAGGACCCCAAATTTCCAAACAACGCCGGTCCTCCCGACCAGCAAGACATCCCATTTCCATCTTCCAGCCTGGCCCGCCCGGCACGTTGGGTACCTGCACTGCCCGTCACATGCAGCCGCCTCCGCGCGCGAATAACAAACTCAGAGTTGATTGCTGCTACAGTTGACGCCCGCCGCCAATCCGACAATCTTGTGTCTATGGACCCAGTCGCGCCGCCTGCGGGCCCGGCCAAGCCGGATAGGTCGCTCGCTTCGGCGACAAATGGTGATGGAGATGGACTTGCAGCTGGCGGAGGAGGAGATGGCGTGCTCATTCTCTCGCCCGGCGTGACGCTCACCTTTGGACAGGATGCTCTGCTCATGTCTGGTATTATAACCTCTCCCGCGCTGAGACGGACCCCGGGCAGCTTTTCATTGACACCCAACGTAGGCCCACTTTCCACAAAACCCAGCCGGTCATGTCTGTCATGTATTGGGGTTCCAGGTGAGACCGCCTCGGGTTCTGTCATGCCCTGAGACTTCGGCTCCTCCTGCTGGCTGCCACTTACACTGCATCCAGCAACCAACGGTACACCAAGCAGCATCCCGTACTACAACATCCTCTGGGCCGAGATCACCGACGACCGCAGATGGCTGCTCATCGACTATGCCGACCAGACGCAAGCGCACTTCATGAAAGCCCGCCAGACCAAGCTTGCCGTCTCCGGCCTGGCTGTTGACCAGACGCCCGCCGGTGCGGGCGGCCAGATTTCCGCATGGATAGAGCGGCTCCTCGACCGCGCCTATGCCGGCTCAACTCGCCGCAAGCGCGCCTGGGTTCTGGTTAACCCGCACGCCGGTCCTGGGGGTGCCGAGAGAATCTGGGAGAAGGAGGTCCGGCCGATCTTCGAGGCGGCACGCATGTCCCTGACAGTGGTGCGGACGACTCACTCTGGCCAAGCCGTGGACCTTGCCCGGGACCTAAACATCGACGACTACGATATCGCGGTCGCCTGTTCAGGAGACGGCCTGCCGCACGAAGTGTTCAACGGCCTCGCCAAACGTCCTGACGCCCGCCGCGCACTCTCCAAGATCGCCGTCTGCCATATCCCTGCAGGGTCTGGCAACGCCATGAGTTGCAACCTCTACGGCACCCATCGGCCGACCCTGGCCGCGCTGGCCATCATCAAGGGCGTGCCGACGCCTCTAGACTTGGTCAGTGTCACGCACGGAAGCCACCGGACCATCAGTTTCCTCAGCCAGGCTCTGGGCATGATCGCAGAATGTGACCTAGGCACCGAACATCTGCGGTGGATGGGCCACCAACGCTTCGCGTACGGTTTCGTCAAGCTGGCCCTGCAACGTAAGGCATATCCGTGCGACATCGCGGTCAAGGTCGAGATTGACCACAAGGAGGACGTCAAGAAGCACTACCGCCAGCAGGTCGCCCAGGCCGGGACCGATGCACTGGACAGACAGGAACACACGGATAAGCAGTCCCCGGCCCGGCCACCAACGCCAAACACGGTCGACAGCAACGAGGGGCCGGGCCTTCCACCCTTGAAATACGGTACTGTGATGGATAAACTACCGAAGGGTGGGAACTAATTCGTCACGAGAAGCTGGGAAACTTTTATTGTGGTAATGTACGTTCTCGAGTTTCATCCCGTCTTCAACCTTTCTGACATTAAACGACCAGATGGCTTACATGGCCCCCGATGCGAACTTCTTCTCCGCCGCGCTCGCCAACGACGGCCTGATGGACCTGATCACCACCGACGGCGACATCTCTCCCCTCAAATCCATAGGCCTGCAGCTCGCCGTCGAATCGGGTCACTTCTTCGACAGCCCACTCGTCTCGTACCGCAAGGTCTCGGCGTACCGCATCATCCCGCTCAACCAGGAGACGGGCTACATCAGCATCGACGGTGAGGCCATCGCCTTCGAGCCGTTCCAGGCTGAGGTTCACCAGGGCCTGGGCCTGACGCTCTCCAAGAAGGGCGTCTTCGAGGCGCCGGGCCCGCGGAACTGGGACACGGTCACCACGAGCGAGCGGCTCCTGGCTTAGTTGGGCGTGATGGGACGACGGTCGTGGGAGGCAGTGGCGCGCCAGTGAGGCCGGTGTCCGCGGTGGGCGCGGAAGTTCGGTCTGTGGTGCCTGGGCGGTGCTCTAACTCCTTTTTTTAAACTCCCGAGCGAGGGTACGGGTCTTGTGCTGCACATCTTCTTGGTGGGGTATTGTGTCGATTCTGGCAGCGATGGAGTTGCCCAGTGATTGGGGTCGTGAGCAACAGGATTGGAGAGCTCTCAGAGTCTGGACTTTAGCATTGCATACATACCCTAGGCATCTTTCCAATTTATATAGATCATATGAAAGCTTCTGCTCAATCTCTCGGTCCGTCAGCAATCCATCACTGCGGTCGAGGATCACGGATGTGGAAGAGATACATGACACATTAATTTCTAACGGCATCTAATCGTCAAACCCATCCCAATCCCCATCGTTTCGCGTGTCCTCCTTTTCTTCATTCTCCTCGCCCCGGGTTTCTTGTTCCGGGAAGGCGCTCATCAGCGAGCGATTCCTTCGACCTGGCGCGCACAGCCGGGCTCGTCGTCGCCTCCTCTAGGGCGTCGATCTGATCCGAAATCCTCTCCAAAATCTCCCTCGCCTCCTTGTCGTCCTCCTCCAACAACCCGGCCTTCTCGGCCTCGTCAACCCAGATATCCAGCACGTGCAACCTCAACCCAGCCGGGATCTTCTGCTGTATTTGCCCGCCCTTCTCCTCCCCAATATTCTCTATCCGCGCCTCCTCCTCCAGCAAGAAAGGCCACTCGCCCAGCAACCCAACCACATCATCCACCTTGCTCGCATCCCACCCACTCAGCCCAGCCGCCTTCTTCCCCTTCTTCTCCCCGCCTCCCTTCCTCATCCACTTGAACCCGGCCCCGACAACCCTCCTGACAAGTAGCAAAAACTTGTCCATCCTCAACACATCGATGCCCGTCCACTCGCGCGCCATGGTGGCCCAGAAGCCGCGGAGCCAGGGGGCGACGGCCTCGCGCGGGAGGACATAGACCAGGTCGGCCAGTTCATTGCAGAGGTTTTGTTGCGGCACCGCGCGGTCGCACATCCACAGCGCGTAGAAGAGGCCCTTCCACAGTTTGAGCACATCGAGGGGGACAGGGAGGCGGAGACCTGGCGGCGGAGAGGAAGGTGTGCAGGGAGGAAAGAGCTGCAGTACGAATTTTGCGGTCTAAAGGGGTCAGAGAATGTCAGCCGCGTTCTGGCGGAGAGAGATAGTGAGGGTGGGTTGAATGGTGAGGTGAACGGTGGGGGATGGACGAACCGCTCGAGGCGAGGTTCTTGATGAAGGGCATGCTCCGTTCTTGGGACGCCATCTTGTCTATCGTTTTTCAGGTGTCTCCGAGTCAAATTAGTGTGCTATTTTTTTTTGTCTGCCAGTTTGTTTGTCGGTTGTGAGAGTTGAGAGCTCTCCGTGTGGTTGAGCTCGTGAAATGCTGGGCGATAAGGTTGAAGATCACTGAAATCTTGTCCGCCCGGCAGAAAAGCCCCTGTCAACTGAAGTCCCAGCCGCTGGAGCAATTCTCTAGCGCTGATTGGCTGCAACATGGCAGCAGGCCTTCAGCCTGCGGACGCCATAACCCCGGATTTTGTGGCGCTTGATGCTTTCCATCCAGGCCTTGGTTCTCAAGCTCCCCTGTTTACGGCAGGTTCCAACGAAAATCTCCCCGATACAGTACAAAGCAGAGACAAGTCCTCTGCCGTACCGCGGTGCGCGATTTTGTACAGACTTGTCGAGTTCTGCGAGCAGTTCCTGGTCGCTTGTACCCCGTACACAACCCTTGAAGCTTGCTGACACTGGTTACCATTCTCTCCCAACCATCCCGATGCAAGTCAGCGACACCACAAAGCGGCCGGTCATTATCGAATCCTCCCCCATTTCCCCCATCCTCTTCCAGGAGTTTGTCGTTCCATGTCTCTCGTGCTGATCCGACTGCCCAAGAGCTCGGACCAGGAACCGTTGACTAACTGGTGGGGCGGTTCGATGGGGAAATGGGGCCTCGGCATGCGGATTCTTGAGGCGCTGGTTGGCAGTGAGCCGTTCTGCGTAACACCGAAGTTTCCGCGAGTCTCGTGGCACTAGCATCACGTAATTTTGCCAGGTCCGGTCATGCTTGGGCACGCAACGGGGACATTCTGTTCTGTCTCCTGACTTGGCGTCCTGTCACGGGCAGATCATCTCCGCGATCGAAGTCCCAGTTGTAACTACCGCAGACGTGGTCTGACGCCTGCTGTTCTTTTCGAGCAGCCTGGCAACTGGCAAGATCCCCAGCAAGAGTCCAGCTGGAAGTTGCCTCGGCGCGACTCGGTCGACGACCGGCTCTGGCGCTTCACATGCACACCCTGACGGCTTGGTGGTTGACCTCATAGATAGCACCCGCCTCGCTGGCGACCATCCAGAGCTTGAATTCCCTCTTCCTCTCTGCTTGATTTCCTCTCACACAGAGCTCAACAGTAATCCCGCATTTCCTCCCTGGCCAAAGTTGCTGCAACCTCCGCCGGTATTACTCACTTGGATCGAAGTGCCTGATTTTTGCACCACGATCAGACGACTCTCTTCAAGTTTCTTGCACGAGTCGCGCACCTGCCCTGCGATTCGGTCCCTGCCATTCGTCGCCCTGCGCCAGATCGAGCGCCAGAAGGAGAGTGACTGCAGGCAGCTGCTGCCGGAGCGGACATTGACTAATTACACACGCTGCGCGCATCCGTTGTCGGCTATCGGACTGCGGGCTGTGCTGCCGGTCTTACCACGGGAGCGGCTAGAGTGTCGCAGTGCAGGGGACAAGAGACTGGAGGGAACGAGACCGGAAGAAGTCCCATACGACGTCCCTGGAACCCAGGCAGGCATTAAAAATGGCGTCCAAATCACCTCGCCGCACCACAACCACCTCTCCTCCGTCATCATCACCCCCACGCTCCTGCTCAACATCCTCGTCCTCACCATCCGCCACTCCTCCGCCATCTCCCGACTCCAGAGCATCGCAAACCACATGGCGGGCCAACAACAACACGCTTCCCGGCCGATCTGGTCCCTCAGGCGCCTGAAGACCCTCTCTTTGGGTTGATGAGGGCGTACAAGGCCGACACCAGCCCGGACAAGGTCGATCTGGTGCGTCACCGCTGCCATTGATTCCCCAACTGTGTATGCGATTCGCTGACTGCTCCCGTTCCAGGGCATTGGCGCGTACCGTGACGACAACGCGAAACCCTGGATCCTGCCCGTGGTCAAGAAGGTGCGCGGTTTCTCTCCGACTGCGATATTCCATGCAACCCCTCCAACCCGTCCCAAACGCACTTCATGCCCCCAACGCCTCGGGCCTGCTCGGGGTGTTTGCAGCACCCCCTGGTCTAGGCCTCTCTATTTACCCGCCCCGCTATCTCCAACACCATCCCCTGGCGCCTCGTTTACCCCTCCCCCGCACCACGCCATCATCCCACAAGCGCGCCAGTCATTTTGGACACAGTAAGCGCAGGACTTGAATGCTGACATGCAGACCGCCAGGCCGACGACATCCTGCGCAACGACCCCGAAGCGAACCACGATACCTACCCATTGCCGGTCTCGCGTCGCTGACCAGCAAGGCCGCCGAACTTCTCCTCGGGAAAGACGCGCCCGCCATCGCCGAGAAGCGCACCGCCTCCGTCCAGACCCTCCGGCACCGGCGCCGTCCACCTTGGCGCGCTGTTCCTGGCCAAGTTCTACAAGATCAATGGCACTAGCCGCACCGTCTACGTCAGCAACCCGACCTGGGCGAACCACCACCAGATCTTCACCAATGTCGGCGTGCCCATCCAGACCTACCCCTACTTCAACAGGGAGACCAAGGGCCTGGACTTTGACGGCATGAAAAATGACGTTGTCTGACGCCCCCGACAGCAGCATCATCCTGCTCCATGCCTGCGCCACAACCCCAACCCCACCGGCGTCGACCCAACCCGGAGCAGTGGCGCGAGCTGGCCGCCATGATGAAGGCCAAGAACCACTTCCCCTTCTTCGACACGGCCTACCAGGGTTTTGCGTCGGGCGACCTGGACCGCGACGCCAGCGCCATCCGCCTCTTCGTCGAGGAGGGGTTCGAGCTGGTGATCGCGCAGTCGTTCGCCAAGAATTTTGGCCTCTACGGCGAGCGCGCCGGTTGCTTCCACTATGTCTCGTCCCCTTCTCCCTCAGCCGCCGAGACCACCACGCGCGTCGCCTCGCAGCTCGCCATCCTGCAGCGGTCCGAGATCAGCAACCCGCCCATCTACGGCGCTAAGATTGCGTCCATTGTGCTCAACGACGACGCGCTGTTCGCCGAGTGGAAGGACAACCTGCGCACCATGTCCGGCCGCATCATGGACATGCGCAACAAGCTGCGCGCCAAGCTGGAGGAGCTGGGCACGCCGGGCACGTGGAACCACATTACGGACCAGATCGGCATGTTCAGCTTCACCGGGCTCTCCGAGCCCCAGGTCCTGAAGCTACGTTCCGAGTATCATATCTACATGACCAAGAATGGCCGCATCAGCATGGCGGGGCTGAACTCCCGGAATGTTGACTACGTTGCTCGTGCATCGACAAGGTCGTAAGGGAGGTGCAGTAGGAGCTTTGGTTCGTCTTGGTTGGAAGTGCTTGAGTTGGCAGAGGGTAATGATCTCTCCACTGATGACATGACCCCATCCATGAGTTGATTGTTGGTTTGCTTGTGCTAGACGGCAGGTGTGGTTTTTGGTACCATTGCACAGTTTGGGCGAGGAATTGCGTTAAAATCTTGCTGGCCTTTCGGGCTTTCGGCCATTTGTTTTCAACTTTTCAACATCCTGCAAGCTAGAATTCCATCCGATTTGGGCGCTGCCATGCGCCGTCGTTCTCCCCATCTTGACCAGTCCGCTGGAATAAGGCATCAGTAGAGTCCGATTTGATCCCTTCTTGTGAGTGAGCCTCCAGGAAGGCGCACCCTACGCCAGACCCTCACCGTTCTTGCCCCAAAAGCATCAAAAACACCCCAGCGATAGGAGAAAGGCTGCCTCGAAACACACCCACCTCATCCATGCACCCAAATGTACTGTTATATATACACTACACTAACACCTTTTTTTGTTCTCTAGCTATCATCAGCCTAATGCGATGCAGGATACATCTAGCCCTGGCCACCACCCCTCTTCATTCACCATGCTCCCATACCGAGAACCGACCGAGAACCGACGAGAAACAGCCGCGCCTAACCCAACACCTACACCGCGGGCTGTCCCCGGAGAGTCCTTCCTGACTAAAGACGCACCGTTTCCGGGCGATCTTACGCCCCCGGGACGTCGGCCAGCGCCTGCTCCATGACCTCCTTCAGCTTGGGGTCCATGGCGCCCAAGGCGCCGCCGACGGCCTTGCGCAGACGCGCCGCCTGCTCCAGCACCTTGTGGTGCTCCTTGTCGATGGCAAGGGCGGATTTGAGGCAGCGCAGGGCGAGGAGGTACTTGTCTGGACGAAGCATTAGCATGTTACGATGGAAGGAGAGCGAAAAAGTGGGCAGGGTTGAAAGGGGGCGTATATACTCCTGCGCATAAACACTTCAAACCCGGCAATCTGGCCGTCAACGTTCTTGGGGCTGAACTGCAGCAGATGACCCAGGAACTTCATGGCGTCGCCCAGCGGGTCCTTAGTGGCGGCCAGCTTGAGGCCGTTAGGGTCGTCGTCCTTCTTCTTAGGCTCTTCGCCGTCTTTGGCGGCCTTCGACTTGTTGGGGTCCTGCTTGGCCACCTTCTCGGCGGCTTCCCGCTCGGCCTTCTGGGCCTCCTTCTTGGCCTTCTTGGCCGCCTTCTTCTTCTCGGCCGCGTTCTCGCCATTGGCGTGTGTACCGCCCTCGACGCCGTTGGTGCCGGCGCCCTGCGGCTTGTCATGCATCGCCAGGTACAGGTTTACGGCGTCGAGGGCCGCGCGTGAATAGAAGGGGTGCTCGCGCAGGCGGTCCTCCCAGCGCACCATGTCGACGTAGGCGCGGATCTGGCCCTTGCGCAGCGAGAAGCTGTGAAAGTCGAACTGGTCCTCCTGCCAGACGTCGAAAATGTTGAAGATGGTGTGGTAGCGCTTGAGGGCGAGGCCAAGGTTGCCCCGCCGCTGCCACGCCTCGCCGTCCTCGGTCAGGAACCAGATACACTGCATATCGGTGAGATCGGCGAGGGGACCGCCCACCGTCTCCGCGCGCGTGAACAAGCCCATAGTGGCCAGGGCCTTCTCGTTCTCATTGTTACGCAGCTGATACTTGGCCGCCTTGGAGTTGATGTAGCGGTCCTTGGTATCCAGCGAGCGGGCGTGGTCCATGGCCTCGGCCGCCTTGGCGATCTCGCCCTGGTGCTTGAATATCCTAGCCTTGGTCATGTGGAAGTCGACGTTCTTGGGGTCCAGCAGGATCGCCTTATCGACGAACTCGGTAGCTTTGGTGAGGTCGCGAGACATGTAATAGTTGTAGTGCTGCGCGAGGAAGTAGAGCGCGGCGCCCTCGCCCTTAGAGCTGTCGCCGTTCGCTTGCCCCCCTGCTCCAGTGTGCTCCTTAAGATACTCCTCGGCCAGGGCGGGCAGGGCCTCCTTCTTGAATGTATCCGAGTACAGGTGCTTCAGGTTGGCGAATGTTGAAGGAACGCCCTTGTCGAACATCAGAGTCAGGTACGCCTTGGCGGCTGCTTGGAAGCGGTCACCTGAGAGCGGGGTCAGCAGAAGCTCTCTTGGGAACACGGCGAAGATATTTGCCTACCAGACAAAAAGTCCAAGGGAAGACGCCTTGCGGCATCGCTCCGGGGAACTTAGCAGCATACTCGTCATAGACAGCCTTCAGGGCAGCCTCGTCCTCCGCCGCGATGTCGAGTGCGGCAAACCAGGCCCCTGTAGTAATCTGGGTGCTCGGAATTCCTGTTCAGCAGTGCGCGGTAGGCCTTCGCGGCCTCCTCTTTCCTCCCGAGCTGGGTCAGGTAGTCCGCGCGGAGCTCCATGACGGCCAGACGGTCCAGGCAATTCTTGCAATCTGACTCAAGGTGCTCCAACGCCCTCGCAATATCCCCCATCTCAGCGATGATGAGTTCTTGTAGAGCAGCGCCTCGGAGTTCTCGAGATCGGTGCGCAGCGGGGCGGCGGTGACGGACTTCTCGTAGGTCGACAGGATGTTCTCGGCCTGCTGGAGGTTGCCCTCAAGGTGGTAGGCGATGGCAAGGGCGGTCCAGTTCTGGCGCAGCTGGGGCCGGGCTTTGAGCATGAGCAACCTGCTCTGG
Source organism: Achaetomiella virescens (assembly GCA_031001845.1). Taxonomy (NCBI): domain Eukaryota; kingdom Fungi; phylum Ascomycota; class Sordariomycetes; order Sordariales; family Chaetomiaceae; genus Achaetomiella; species Achaetomiella virescens. The sequence goes on from JARNGD010000002.1 coordinate 373,394, forward strand.
ATGTAGCCCTGGTAGTCGCGCGCATCTGAACCTGCAAGACGGCCAGGTCGCGCTGGAATCTGGTGCGAGTCGGGCTCGAGCTTGAGGGCGAACTTGTAGGCCTTGATAGCCTCGTCGAAGTTCTTGTTGGTGCGGTAGAGGATGCCGTAGACGTGCCCAGATGTACGATTTCATATCGATGGTCAGGGCCTCCTTGGCGAGGGCGAAGGCCTCGTCGGTCTTGCCCTGGGCGTTGAGGATCAGGGCCTTCATGGACATGGTGTCGCCATGCTTGGGGTTTCTTCAGGATCTGCTCGGCGGCCTTGAGGCCGCGCTTGTACTGTTTCTCCTCATAGTAGCGGATGACGGTACGAAAGAGGTTGGCCTCTCTCGTACTGAGTGTTTGCGGCATCGGGATGGGGTCTGGTGCGGGACTGCTGCGTTTGTGGGAGGCGGCCCAGTTGGAATGTACCCAGGACACCGGCAGGGGCTCGAAGGTGCTTCAACGCAAATAACTGGCTTGTCTCGGTGGAATCGAGGGGTGTGTTTTTGGAGGAGGGAACAAGTCGAGCCGAAGCTGTGTTTGCTGCTGATGCCTCGGACGTCGGCACGGACGGAGACTGCGTCGGGCTCAATTCCAGCCAACAGCAGATGTCAGTCGCGCGGGGTGGAAGACGCGGCGGTCTGAGCTGCTCGCGGTGTAGTCGCCGGCTCGAATGCTCCCTTTGCTGTTGTGTGTTTCTCTGCAGAATGCGGGCTTGCATTTCACTGAAGGCTTGGCAGCTGTTCAGTGGTGGGTAAGCCCCACCATGGGGCTCGGACCCCTCGGCGGAGACGGGGTGCCGAGCGCTTGCCATCGAAGCTCCGGGCCACCGTCCACGGTCCTTGGCATTGAAAGAGTTGTTAAGACAGTTGGGTGATGTGAACAGATAAGATGACATTTAGTTATTTCTTGTTTTGTTGTCTCGAAAATGGTGCTTTTTCCCCCCTTAGGAATTCCAGGCATGGGAGAGTATCGTATAGATCCCATCGTTCAGCTATTCGTACAGTGCCGGGCTGCTGTCGTCACCTTCCGTCTGGCGCCCCTTCGCTCTCCTCCAGTCCGCCAGTGCCTGCTCCCATGCCACCGATGTCGAGTCACCACATCTCTGCCGAATGATGTCCCACGTCCTGGAGCGGACGATATTTTCTACGCCCATCTCCTGCCGCAGAATGTAGGCCAGGTGCTCTGTCCGCGCCTCCGAGGGAAGTAGCGCCGAGTACGGGTCAAGCCTCTCGTCAATCACCCGCTCCCTGTTCTTCTCGTTCTCCGCTTCCCTCAGCGCTCGCTCCGGGTCATCGGGATCGGGGCTCGTGGCGACCAGCGAGCAGTAGCTGATGACATCGGACCGAGCCTGCCATGACGGGAAGAGAACCTTGTTCTTGAACCTGGTGCACGCCTCCGCATCGATCTGGTGCGATAATGGCCGAGGCCCAAGCCGTGATGTCGAGGTCGGGTCGAATCCTGCCTTCGCGGGCGTCTCTAGCGCGTTCAGATTCTGTGTGATGGTATCGTCGATGGCGCTTCGTGATAACCGCAGGAACTCTGTCCGCCGAGGTCAGTCAGCCAGTGCCGGCGCGAGCAACGATAACCGTCGGGTCATCCATGCCTCGAGAGCAGATGTATTGAAGCAGAACTGGGGCGTGAGCTGGGGCAGCGCCGGGCTGGGTCATCGCGACGGCGCTTCTTTGGGCTGCCGCCCTGGCCCTCTCCTGCCTTGCTTCTTCTGCGCTTGCGGCTTCGTCCCTCGACCTCGCCGCCAGCTTCGTCCACAGGATGCCCGCCAGCGTGCCGGATGCGGAGATTGCCGAGTGGATATGAATGGTCGAGTATTTCCAGAAACGCCGTTGAATAAGGTCTTAACTTCGTCTTTGTTTCTCCGATGCGTAAGAGGTCCGAAAGACGTCGCAGCCGGAGCAGTTGCTCAGTTGGACGCTCGAGAGTGGTTGGGGTCGAAGAATGTGGCGTCATTCTCGCGCTTCTCAGCGCCGCCATGTGCTCCGATTGGCCCAAGCTGGCAGCCGGTAGCGGCTCTCGCTTCTGCTGCTCACGACGCACGCTCCATCATCAACTCATTCTGTTATTCGGATCTCCGATATCCTATGGTGAAGATCTGCTCCATCACCGCAGGTCGGTGCAGGCAGACTGTGCGTACTAGTATGGCAACTTCCCACCGTGTTGGTTGCGTGGAACTTTCAGTGTGGCGCCAACCCCTCTAGTTTCCGGGAGACGGGGAGCTGAAGTCAAGTGACAGAGCACTTGTGTCTTTAGTTTCAAGCGTGTCAACGCAAGGCTTAGGCTACTAGCTACCGGTTTATACCAACCTCCCGCAGTGGCGGTGATGAATAATTTCGGCTAATGCGATTATAGAGCTTTAATCGCAGTCATGCTCTTCTCTTTCCGCATTGCATGTCAGAGTGGCTGACGTCCTCCTGTGATCTGTAGACACAGTCAATTGCTGTGTGGAATGCCAGAAGGCCTCAGCAGGAGCATGACTGCTAGTACTCTGGGACATCCGGTCCTCAAAGCCAGAGAGTTGTGGGTGAATATGAACAGGTCAATGATCCGAATATCTCGGGACTCGGGAGCGCAGGTGTGTCACTGGATTTCGGGATTACGTAAGAATCAGATCCCTGGATGTGCGCCAGTGGGAGCCATCCCTGAGCAGAAACGGCGCAGAAGCAAGACCATCTCCAGCCTTGGACATTGGCAGGGGAGTAAGTCGAAGAGGTGTTGGCAACTTCCAATTCTTCGTCATGGATGAGGGAGAATAGAACAGTTCATGGTCCCAACACACGCCCACGGCTGGCCTTCCCATCTTCGCCGCCGCAAATAATCGGGCATCGGCCCCTCACATTCCAGCTCAGACGGCCCACCAACGCCTAACTCCCTAATAGAGAGTTGGCTTCGATCAAGATAAGAGCGTTCTTTGATCGTACCTTGAACGCCTACTTGGAAGCCTGGTTCTCTGGAGGCAAGCGCCTGAGACACCCTCCCATCCATGTCGCCCTTGCTGACGAGTCGACGCACTCCGACTACCTTGGAAGAAGGACAAGGCGTTGGTCAGCTGGTGGCACCATCAAGCCCGTCGGCGTGAACGAGGACCGCGTCGGCGCATCGCGGCGAAGGATGTCGAGTCGAATGGACTTCGTTGAGAGAGCCTGCTTGGTTTGCTCTGGTGGCCCTGGGCTCAGCGGCCCGCCAGAGCCGGGCCGACTGAGGTTGGGGTGTCCCAAAGCGGTATGCTGCAAAACCATCAGGGTGTTGGCGCTAGCCAAGGCCGAGGACTCTCGACAATCTGTCCTTGGGAGCTGGCCCACTGGAAGACGAGCTCCGCACGTGCGTTCCGCTGTGGAGGTGGTGGTGTCAATGGTTTCTGGCGAAGCAGCGAGAGGAGATGGTATCACTGACCCATCCCCAGCATAGTAGAACATTCTTTGATGTTCCGAAGATCGGGTCCCCGCCTATGCACGAGCTGGAATCGGATGTCGAACCGCGCCTTGGCGGGCATCAGAACCCAACATGCATGGGAGTGCCCGGGGGGCGCGAAGTTGAAAACCAGTGCAACCACCATCACCGCACCAGACAGGCAGAGGCGAGACCGTCGCAGCCCATTAAAGCCTAAACTGCCACATGGATATCAGCCAAAACCCAACAATTCGTGCACACCCCCTTGGTTGAGCGAGGGAGCGGGATTTGCTTGCCATGAACCAGATAACGTTGCAATCCGCCGCCCACTTCCCCTCCGCCGGGAAACCGCGCTGCTGAGGGTTAATGTCCATCGAAACAGTGGTTCCGGCCAGGGAACGAGGGCAGGAGGGGCACAGCATTACGCTGCATAACCAGCACACCGGGCGGTCCTGTATAACTAGGAGTAACTTTTGTGCAATCCTCATCCATCTGCCCACGATGGGAGTTGCTGATCTCATTATGTATCCAGGAACGTCGTGCAAAGTACCTACCATGGAGACATCGGGCGGGTGCAGGCCCTTGCAGAACCGAGGCGCAGCCCCCGGTTCGTTACCCTGCAGCGACCACAACAGGAACGGCCAAGACCCTCGCCGGTCAACGACTGGGTTGCACGTGAAGTGGGAGGAATGAGCAGCGCGCGTCGACATCACGATGCACTCGGTCGATTTTTTCCACACTGAACAATCTCTCCGGTACAGGGGCGGCAACCCGGTGAGTAGACAGGCCGTGGGTGGCCGCACAGAACGAACAGACAAAGGCTGCTGGTGGCTCGCATCCCCACTGGAACAAGCCCCCCAACCCACCTGAGGCCCACAACAGTCGGAATTCGGGGCTACACGATCTGGAACAGGCGACCAGCCTCACAACAAAGCGAGCTGCCCCGGTTCGTGAGATCGGGGCTTTTTTTTCGCTCGGGCATAAGCGATGCTGCAAGTCAACAACCTGTTTTCATCTGGACGAACGGTTGTGGAACGTTGGAATGAAGGGGAAGTGGAGGGTGGAAGGCTGTTGCTGTCTCTCACGCAAATCTCGGAGGCTGTCTCCAACTAGTGCTTCCATCGGGCCACCACCGCTGGCACGAACCGGGAAAGCAAAAGTGTATCGTGTAGTTTGGCGTTCCCCGGTCAAGTCTGGGAGTGGCCTCCTGCGGTCGTCTAAAATTGGGATGCCAGGTATATCCTGTCTTTTTGTAGTGATCCGCGCGGGGCTAGAGGACGAACCGGCTGCCTTATATTCGCAAGCCGTCCCTCTATGTTTGGGAATGGAGAAGTTGGATGCTTGGTGGGCCAGACAGTTAATCGCTCATGGCGAGGGTACATCATCAAACATGTCCCCTCTGGGGCCGCTCCGAAACGACAAAGCAGCGGACGCTTCATGATATCCTCCATAGTCGCTAGACGCTTCCAGCCCTGGTATGGGTTCTCGAAATCAGTCGACAACCAGTCCTTCGTCTGGAAGCACTGACTGGGTGTCAGCCTGATTTGGACCCGTATTGTGTTCAGCGATTCTGTTGTCCGACTCCACAGATGATGGGGCGCAAGGCAACGGCTGCAAGAAGAGAACTCTCAAAAAAGCTTCTATGCTTTCGAAGCAATGCAGGATCGTGGCGTGAGAAGGTGTCGTCTACTCGTTTCGCGCTCCTCATTTCCGGGTCGTGGCCAGAACATTTCCCTTAGTGGAATTTTGTGGTTCCTGCTGGCTCCTGCCCCAGGCTGATGTGATTGGGCCGCTTGGGCCAACGCGTCATGGTGCTGAGTTAACGTTAACCAGATCAAGTCAAATCCAGCCTATGTTTCCATTTGTCTGTGCTTTTTGGCACGAACTGGGCTTAGCGCAGCTGGTTTCTTGTCGCCGTAGCACAGATTTCCGACCAGGCATTGTACCATCTTTCATGACCTTATCGCCATATTCAACCAGTCAGCCTGACAAGCTGAGAATTGGCTCAATATTTTTCTCTTCATCTTAGACGGCCGTTGCACTCTGTTGGCGGTCTGTTGGCACAGGCGACCAACGTTACCGTCGATCCATCTGTGGTCTCGGCGGGCTTCTTCAGCGATCCGCTTGCGACCCACACCTCTTCCCTTGCTCGCTCGCTTCTGCCCGTGATGGCTCCATCGAGCAGAGCGGGAAGGGGGGAACCAGCAGGAAGAGAGATAGCCGACTGGCGATTCGCCTGTCAATCCGGGTCACACCAGGTCAGCATTCCTCGTCCGACTGACATGCGGCTGGCTCGCAACACAGTTTTGCTTGAATAGGAACCCCGTCACAGTTATATCCAAAAGCCAGGTGAGTCAGTCAAGTTAGCCTGCGTACTCCTGTCCAAACGCACAACATATCCGTACTTGTCCAGACCGTCATCAGCCACATTTGCGCACATTGCCCACAATCTCTTTGCGGCCCGAGAGGCCTTGACTGGTTGTGTTGCGCGCACGTCAATCCTCCCTCCCATGTCATTCATGTCATGCTGCCGCTGTCCCTCCGAAGATCGAGGCCCACTTCATTTTCCGTGCTCCTCCATCCTGAATCCCTGGGCTGGCAAGGCCACACCACAACAAGGGCCGGCGGCCAGCTCAGCCTGTTCATCTTGAACAGGCCACAGGAAGAAAAAGAGGAGAGGGTGCCGGCTTACTGTGCAAGCTTCGGTCGCACAACGAGATGCACATATAAAGTTGCACATAACTACATAAAACATGCCTACATCAGGTCATGTTTATTCCCATGGTATAACAGAGATTGTCGAACTGTTCGGAACGCAGTCTCGGAGACGCAAAGTTCAGATGAATCCAGGGAGAGCGAGGATCGTGCATGACTGCCTCTTTGGGGGCAGGGGCTCTCGACGGCCGGCCCAACGCCGGGCCACGACTGGCCCAGGACAGTGGGGCAGTGGGTTGTGGAGGTGGGCTTGCGACAACCTTTTTCCAGAGGGGACAGCACCTTGGAGCTCGCCAATCGCAACAGGTACGCCGGGAACATGTCACATGTACCTTCGTACCTTTGGGGGCTCGAATAAGGTCGGGGACCTTGTTCGCGCACACCATCGTTGATTTTACGGGAAAGCGGAGGGAGAAGCTGCACCAGCAGCCACACCAACACCAACAGGCAGTCCACACTGGAAAACCGGCCCAGGGCCGCGTATCTCTCTTCCCTTGTCGTCCCTTTTTTTAGGGTCATGGAATCGCGGCTCCATAAAAAAAATCTAATTAAATTCCCAATCCCGAATCAAACCATGGCTCAACCCGCCGAGAAAGGCATCTGGCGAGTGTCGTCGTCTTCGTCTCAGGACCCGGCGCCCGCTCATTCTCATCCCCATCCCTCAGGGCGCAGCCAAGCGTCGACGCGCTTCTCGGCCATGGTCAGAACATCTTCACCAGGGCCAGCCCAGCCTTTTCTTCCTCCTCCTTCTCAGCTCCAGCTTCAGCAGCCCCAACCCCTTCATCACCAGCAGCAGCAGCAGCAACAACAACAACATCAACAACAACAACAACCACAGGCTTTCCCTGGCATCGCACTGCAGCCCCTTGCAGCAGCACCGCAGAACTGCGACGTGCCGGCCAGCGCGGGCGTTGGCACGTATTCCAGCGACGACAGGACCCAAACTGAATGGTAATTCAGCAGTCAGCTCCACCGTAATCAACAACACCCACACGTCGGTGCACACCCGCCACCTCGGGACCACCAGCTTCACCTCACCACGGTGACCCCCGGAGTGACACGCAACATAACGGTGACGCGCCAGGACCGATCTTTCCAGATATGTCTAACCCTCCACCGCCGCCTCCTGGCCCTGGTCGGCCGCCAATGCCATACGGGAACCCCGCGTCCTACTCGTCCGGTGGCGCCCCGTACGACACGCAACACAACGGCGACACACCAGTCCAATTGTTCCGGATGTGTCTAACCATCCGCCGCCACCGCCGCCCGGCGCTGGCCGCCTGCCGGTGACATATGCGAGCCAGGCCCCCTACTCGTCTGCTAGCCTCCCTCCTGCCGGTCTTTCACCGTTGGGGCCCTTCCGGCTGGTCTCCCGCCTAATGGTCTCCACCGAATGGTCTTCCGCCAGCGGCATGCCTCCCATGCCCCCATACTCATACCCGTCTGTCGGGCCCTACCGGAGCTCTGCTCCCCTCCCAGCATACAAACGCTCCCACACGGGCAAATCCCATCCGGAGGTTACCTGGGCTCCCACATAGCAGGTCAGATCCCGCCCACCGGCCTCTCCCCCAACATGCCATACTACGGATCTGCGAACGCCCACCTCTTAGGCTACCCAGCCGGTGGGATGTACCGGGCTACCCAGGCCCCCCCATAGTTCGACTGTTGGCATTACACCAGCCAGGTCGAAAAAGGTACAGTCGCTCCGATCTGGATCGCTGTCTGCCAATGTGAGTTTGCTTGCTGACATGGAAATTTTCGCGCTGGACAGGAGATCAAGCGCGGACAAAAACCGGGTGCATGACTTGCCGGAAACGCAGAATTAAGGTACGTGACGTTCCATTTAGTTTCTCTTCTAAATTCAATTCAGACACTGCGAGCCGCATCCCCATTCTCGGGCGTGGCTCCCGTTGCCAGATCAGGACATCCCACACGTTTCATGCTTAGGCGAAGAAATCTGGCTTGTGGTCGGAGGAACCTCAGCAGCCGCGCTCTCGGGTCGCTTGTGGTCCCTCGCTTCCCCGCAACCAATGGCTTTTCCGCCCAGTTCGGACGAGGTTAGCTCGGCGGGAAGCGAGCGAGCCGTTCAACCAACCCTGTCGTTTACACCCAATTTTGCCCGCAAGACCACTACTTCCCCCAAACCCACCTCGCCTCAACCCCACCTCCACCCGACACCATCCCATGTTCCCTCTAACGTGATGTGTTTTTCCCTAGTGCGACGAGAGGCAACCGACTTGCGAGAAGTGCGAAAGGTCGAGACGTGAATGTCTTGGCTACAATCCGATTTCAGACAGCAGCATATGCAAGGCCCCGCAGCCATCCAGCCTTCTCCCGGAGCTCGATCAACCGCCGCCGGTACTGCCGCGCCGCCAGCATCCGCATCCACTCTACCTTCCTCGGCTCCGCATTCCCCCAAGCCTCCTACCCACCGCTACCGAGCACTCCGCAAACCATCAAGACTGAAGCCACGTACGACTACGCGGCCGCAATTGACCCGGCATTGCAAGCCGCCGAGGCTGCCGCCGCCACGACTACCCGCGCACCCCGAGATCAACAGGCCAGCGGTGACTCGGCCCATTTGCGAGGTGGCCCCCCCTCCTATCCTCCCTTGTCCGCGCTTCCTCAGACTCCATCGCGGAAGACCACGTCCGCTCATACAATCTCTGCAGCCAAACAAAGCAGCATCGATAAGATCGTCGCCGACGCCAAGAAAGATAAAATGAACGTCGACAAGCTCATTGCCGAGGGTGGCCAGCTCCCCCTCCCGTCGACCTCGCCGCCGTCCGCTGAACGTCTCGACGAGATCACCAAGCTTTACTACGAGATCTACGTTTCCAGGTCTTACCCTCTTCTTCGAGACAAAATGGTATGATTTTACACACAACCGGGCAACGGCGGCCAACCCTACCGCCATGCTACACAATAACGCCGCCGTCATTTCCTACTTCTCTTCTTTTCTCCAGACGATAGACGATACCAACCGCACGATCCCTGTGGACATGGCGCTCTCCAGTCACCTCGAATCCTACGTTGTCTGGTCCCTCGCGCGCCTTCCCTCTGCGTCACGCCCACGCAGCGCCAACAATATCCAGATTTTGTTCCCGCCGAAGACGACCTCTGGGAAGCACGCGGCCGCCTCCGGGTCATTGAGGCGCTGCTCTCGGGCGAGACACTCGAGCCCAACCCCCTCTCGCCGCCGCCTGCCAACAATGCCAACCCGCGCAAGAGAGAGCTCGAGTTCTGGTATACTCTCGCCGATTATCTTCTCCCACAACATGCGTCTTCTGCTGGCCCCGCTGTCTCGGCCAGAGAAGCGTCTATCCGTCATGAGGGCCCTCTTGGAGGGCCGCGAGAACCGCGACCTTCTCTACAGCATCGCGGTCCTTAGGGAATACGCGGCCCATTGGGATACCTCCACCATCGAGCAGACGGTCCCCTGCGCATCTGGACGAGAAAGACCCTCGCAGTAAGCTTGCCGTGGCAACGAGGTTCGTCCGGAACGAGTCGAGCCCGGACGGCGGGACTACCAACGTGATCCGCCACTTCGCCGAGCTTGCTTACCGTGCGTTTGTCCGCCCGGGCGTCAACGTTGATAAGATCAGGGCCAGGAATTGAAGTACACTGTGTGCATGGAAACTGGGGTTTGTGGCGTTTGCGGTGCATCTTCATGGATACCACGAGGTTTGTTGTCATTATCAGGTTTTGGCTTCCTTTGCCTTTGCATGTAGACGCGGTTGGGGTCGGGTGGCCAAAATCGTGTTTGGGGTTGAGGACGCGTCATCTCGGACTGCATCACTGGGAGACCTGTTTGCATTGCTGCGGCCGAGAGTTTTGGTTCGGACCGCTTGTACATTATATTAAGTATATAGATGGGCGGTGTCGCTGTGCGAACGCGGCGCTACAGTTTCGAGTTTGGTTCGGTATCATTGGATTCAAACGCCTGCGTCAACACGTAATGACCGGGCTTTCCCTGGTCTGGGTTCGGTCGCTCAGTGTGATCAGTGAACGAATGTCTTGCTTCTGCATAAGTGTCGAGCAGGTGTGCGTCGTCCAGGAGCTACAGCTGACCTTTGGCCATGGCGGTCATCCATGAGCTCGTCGAAACAGGCGTCCAGTCGAGCCTCTTGTTGCGTCGAGCAGGTTGACCGGTGCCAGCAGAAATCCTTGATTCTTGTGCGTGAGTCGAGCATGTCACCTTCTCCCTTCGCGGTCCGCCCTCAGCCAGAACAGGGGGCAATCTCTTCGATCCTCTTCACCGAATAACTGGTCGTCGATATCCGTGGCGCCTCGCTGCAGCCACAGCCCTGATATGATACAAGTCATCAGGTTTGATGTAAAATGAGCCAAGGCAAACAATGTCCCCGACGACCCTGAACGTCAATACCATATGCCGCAAACGTGGATTTGAATGATCTAACAGTATACCTTCCTGCTCTCATCTACCCCTCTGCGTAACTTCGTGATCTTCTAGTCCCCATAAGACTCTGCCCATGGTGGTCTTCCTCTGCGCCATCACATATCCCGCTGCTCAGGAACAATACTCCGCAGCCGGCCCTCCTCAATAGCCATGCGAACGTTGCTAATCGCCCTGCCAATACGTCAGACGGGATATCCGTCACACTCGACACGGCAGAAAAACCCCAAGGGATAATCTAGGGAACATACCATTCTTCCATCTTGGTCTCCGTTTCAACAGTCCATGTGCCCATGTGGGGACGAGCAAGACCTGCGGGTTCGCGAGCAAGCCTGGGTGGATGTTGGGCTCGTTCTCAAAGACGTCGAGGCCCGCCGAGGCGACCTGCCCCGATTCGAGAGCCTCAACCAGAGCTGCCTCGTCGATGATGGCGCCGCGTGCTGTGTTGACGATGACAACGCCCTTCTTCATCTTGGCAAACTCCGCCTTGGAGATGATGTGCCGTGTATTTTCTAGATTCGCTGTCAGCTTCTCTGACCCACACACTGCCCGGGGTCCCCCAGAGAGAAGAGGACATCTCACATTCAACGGCAAACTCAAACTCAACACATCACTCCCGCTCAACAACTCCTCAAACCCAACCCACTCGGCTCCAATGTCTCTCTCCACCTCCTCCTCCAACCTTGTCCTGTTGTAATATCTCACTCTCATTCCAAATGCCCCAGCCTTCCTCGCCATATTCCTCCCGATGCCCCCCATCCCCAAGATGCCCAGCACCTTCCCCTGCGGATCATGCCCCAGCTCGGGCATCTTCTTCCCCCTCCACTCACCCCCTCAGTGCTGCCATCCCAACCCCAAAGTTCCTCAGGGCGCCCAACATGAGGAAAATCCCCGTGTCCGCCGTCGCGTCATCCACAGCGGTGGGCGTATTCGACACCCGCACCCCGCGCGCCGAGCAAGCGTGGACGTCCACCTGGTCGTAGCCGGCGCCGTTGTGGCAGATGAAGCGCAGCGATGCGGGGAGGCAGACAGGAGTTCCGCGTCGACCCTGCCGGTGATGTCGAAGCTGTCAAAGGTGCGGTAGGCGGCGACACAGCCGTCGAAGGCGCAGCGTGCCTCCGCGAGGAAGTCCGAGCGGTTGGTGGAGCGTGGGGTGAGGACTGTGGCGAGGGAGGTTTTATATGGACCAGGCCGAGTGTGCGCTGTGCGGGGGGGTTTAGTATTGGTTGGATCAGAGTGATCTAAGTTGTTTCCCAGAGCAGTTGAGGAAGGAGGAGGGTTGTGATGTGAAAGGTCTGGGCATGGCACAGGTGGACGAGGTGGGATAAAATACTCTGGATGTAGCACCCCATCAAGTTCTGTCATTCGCTTGATATTGACCCCTTGTCTCGCCCGGCACTCGGTAGGAGAGAGCACTGGCCCTGAAAAGGATAGAAAGGAGAGAAGGAAGGAACAAGACTTACTGCTCGATGACGCCTAGCAGGAGCACCTTAGGTCGTTCTCTATCCTCAGGGGTCATGTTGGTGTTAAGATTAACACTTCGTCTCATCCTGTGGTGTTCCTCCGAGGCTTGCGTGGGACGTTGATTGAGCAGGGTTGGGAAGGAGATTTACTGAGCTTGACTGAGCTTGCCTCGCACTCGGGGGAACGGTGCTGTAGAGGGACTTCTGGGCCCCCGCCCCGGCGTCATCGGCTGGCGGCACCGCTTCTCCACGCTACGTTCCCCGGTCAGCGGCGTGGCTGCCGCGATTGGTCCCGCTTGCCTTGACCGGGTTGCGATGGCCGGCAACCAGCGCATTTCCTGACAAGATAAGCGTCCCCGCCAGGGGGCCAATGGCTGTTGAATGGCGTGATCCGTCCGCATATCGTTGCTGGTCGTCCACGATGGTTGTGCCGCTTTCGCATGCCTGTGAGGTTCATGGATCACTCTCATCAGCATCACGGACCTCGAGACCATTGGGAGGGACTGCCAGCTTGTTCAAGATCCGGTCCCTGGCACACAGAGAAGGTGAGCTTGTTACCAGCATATTGAGTTGTCCATAACCAGGACATGACCCTTGGATTCCATTGACAATGTATTCTAGAGGCCCCGGTTGACGGCGCCGTCTATTCTCTCCCGCTTGTCTGCCTCTAGAGGAGCGCCCCTGCGCATCCACACGACAAGCTCTGTCTCTGCTAAACGCCTTCCGGTGGGTGTAGGTGGGATATCATGAGCCAAAGCCAACGCCGTACTTTTGTTGAAAATGTGTACCAGACCCCTTTGCCTTTTATACCCTGCCTAAACCCGATGTGCCATGCAAGTCATGAGTGTTGAAAAACAAAATGCTCTGAAAACAAACCCCACATGCCGCCAAAATTTGTCCCAGATCCAAGTTGTTGAAGATTTCATCTTAAGAAGTTCCGCGTCCCCGCACGTATTTCACGTGCACAAGATTAGTAGCGGTAACTGATGAGGGTTAGCAACAGGCACAGGGAAACAAGAGTAGAGGGGTGAAAAGCAAACGTACTGGTCGCTCTTGTAGGGACCCTCAACGTCGAGGCCGAGGTACTCGGCCTGGACATTGTGAGGGTGGTGAGCTCAACGTTGACGTGAGCCAGGTGGAGGCGGGCGACCTCCTCGTCAAGGATCTTGGGCAGGACGTAGACCTTCTTCTCGAGCTTGCCGCTCTTGGCGAACTCGACGTACTTCTTGCCGAAAGCTTCGTCGTTTTCTTGTAGAGCATGATCTGAGCAAGCACCTGGTTGGTGAAGCTGCAGGACATGACGAAGGAGCTGTGACCAGTGGCGCAGCCCAGGTTGACCAGACGGCCCTCCGCGAGGAGGATGATGTGGCGGCCGTTCTTCATCAGGAAGCGGTCGACTTGGGGCTTGATGTTCTGGACAGACTGTGCGTTGGCCTTGAGCCAGGCAACGTCAATCTCGACGTCGAAGTGGCCAATGTCTGGGGACAGGATTAGCATCGTATCGCTCAAAGTTTGTCCGATGAGGGTATTAAGGGTTAAACATACTGCAAACAATGGCATCGTTGGGCATGGCCTCAAAGTGCTTGCCGACGAGAATGTCACGGCAGCCAGTGGTTGTGACGAAGATCTGGCCAACCTTGGCGGCCTTCTCCATGGTGGTCACCTCGTAGCCAGCCATGGCGGCCTGGAGGGCGTTGATGGGGTCAACCTCGGTGACCAGGACGCGGGCACCCATGCCGTGGAGGCCATGGCGCAGCCCTTGCCGACATCACCGAAACCGGCGACGACGGCGATCTTGCCAGCGATCATGACATCGGTGGCACGTTTGATGCCGTCAATCAGCGACTCGCGGCAGCCGTACAGGTTGTCGAACTTGGACTTGGTGACAGAGTCGTTGACGTTGATGGCGGGGACCAGCAGCTCGCCCTTCTTGAGCATGCGGTACAGGTGGTGGACACCGGTGGTAGTCTCCCTCGGAGACACCGTAGCAGTCCTTGAGCATCTCGGGTACTTGGTGTGAACGAGGTGGGTGAGGTCACCGCCGTCGTCAAGGATGAGGTGAGCTTCTTGCCGTCCTTGAAGGCGACAAGTTGCTGCTCCAAGCACCAGTTGTACTCCTCCTCGGTCTCACCCTTCCAGGCGAAGACAGGGACGCCGGCGGCGGCAATGGCAGCGGCGGCGTGGTCCTGGGTGCTGAAGATGTTGCAGGACGACCAAGTGACCTCGGCGCCGAGGGCAACGAGGGTCTCGATCAGAACGGCCGTCTGGATGGTCATGTGCAGACAGCCAGCAATGCGGGCGCCAGCGAGCGGCTGGTCGGCTGCATACTTCTTGCGAATGGCCATGAGACCGGGCATCTCGTTCTCAGCCAGCTCAATCTCCTTGCGCCCAAAGGCAGCGAGGGACAGGTCGGCGACCTTGAACTTGTGGGCGGGAGCAGACATTCTGACGGTGGCAAGGGCGGTTCTGGGAGAAGAGTACGGTCAGAGCAAAAAGAAAAGAAGGGGGAGGTCAGGCGGGTGAAGGAAGGGGACAGGAAGGAAAATATCATACGTGGGCGGGGCTGCCGTTGCGTACTTTTTAAAAGAGGGGCAGATTTTGGCGGGTGAGGGGTCTGTAAAAATGGGTCCGCATTATTCTCCGCAGCCAATGCCCAAGTTCAGCGGCAGTTCAAGGCTGGGCAGGAGCGGCCAACAGCTGCCAATTGTGCTGCTTTCAGAATAAAGGGGAAAATGGACGAAAAGGAAAAGAAGATGAGGCAATGGGTGAGTGGCTTTTCGAGACAACTAATTCCTTTGCTCACCTCTCGGGAAATCAATCGGAGACCGGAATGGAGCGGCTGGAGGTTGGGAGACCAGAGACAAAAGAACGGGAACGGCAGTGACTGAATGACAACACTGGAGGGAAACAAATGTCGGTGAGATTGAGGCAGCGCTAACCCACATTTGGTTGATTACCCCACCAGTCCCTCTCACTCCCTGCCCCCGTCCAATCAAGCCCCCACAATGCGGAAGATAGCCCCTGGTCTGACTTTTGTGAGTCTCGGCTCGGGTGCTTCCCTTGCCTCACTTTGGTGAGACCCCGGCTCCGAGGGGTGAAGAAACTCCTGGCTAGGGATGTGAAGATCGACATGCCTGGCCCCGAAACAATATACCACCCCACCCATAGCCGGAGACGTCAAAGAACTGAACTGTCAGGAAAGGCAGAGGATATCATAGTAATCGACAGGGCAGTCCAGAATCAACCTTTCCATCCCAATGAGCGTCGAAGTTCCGAGATTCACCCACCCTTGGTGGCGAGCAGGAAAACGCGCGCAGCTCCGATAGGTAGGCAACATGGCTGGCCCGGAAACTAGTGTAAGCTAACAAACAAGCCCATGACCCGGAACGCCAGACCGAATGCAGTCAAGATACCCAGCCATCATCGTCCATCCTTCTTCATGACCTTCCCGTCTATTTCCCGAAACCCCGTATGACCCATTTTACTCGGGCAGCAGGTTGCCCCTCACAGCAAACATTTTGGAGGTGATGGTCGCGGTGAAACTGTCGACCTGCTTGCTATACTGATCGACCTGCCTGGCGTTGAGCATGCCCTCCAGCCGGCTCGGCTCCTGCGGGAGCTTGAACAGTCTCTGCCACTCATCCTCAGGCAGGGGCTGCTGCTTGGCCGCTATCCGGGCAGCGTTCTCCGCCTTTCGCTTCGCTTGCCACTGCGAGATCTTGATTTGCTCGCGCGTCAGCTGCGCTGGTAGTACTGGTGGTTGTTGAGATCCGAGTAGTGAGCCTCGATGCTGTCGAGCAGCAGGTCGCACGTTTTCTCAAAGGAAGGGGTCGATGGAAAGATCAAGTGTGTCAAAGGACGGGTGCGCCGGCAGCTTGACAGGGTCGCGCCGGATGTCGTCGAGAGAAGCGGGGAGAGGAATCTCGGAGTCTCGGGCGGGGCGGCGACTTGATGGAGAAACGAGGTGAGGAGGTGCGAGTTGTGAACGATGACAGGGACCTCGACGAGGATGTCCCTGAAGGTCAGCTTAGACTTCTGCAGGCTGTTTACGGTTTCGGTCAGCGCCAGGTCTAGGACCAAGGGAACGATTCGAATGTGTCCTGACCTCTCGGTTGTGAACTTTCCCTCCTTGTACGCGGCCATGAATTGCGGAGACAGGCGGAAGGCGCGCAGGCTCAGGGCACCTTGAGAGCTCCGGCTCACGTCGTGAACGAGCGCCACAGTCTTGTCGTTGTCGCGCTGGTAGTGGTACTGATTCTCGATGAAGCTGAGGTTGATGAAGTTGCCCATGGTGGCGCTGGTGTACCACCCCACGTTGTTGGCATCCACGTTGACCTCCTTGAGATGCCTGATCATCTCGTTCTGGTAGGCGATGTTGGCCTTCGCGCGGGGCGCAGCGGCGGCAAGGCTCGAGGCATCGCTCTGGTGACCGTCGGCGCTCGAGACATCGACAGTGGGGAAGGGAAGGCGTTGGTGATCTCGAGCACGCCGTTGTTGTCCATGCCCACGAGGGACCCTGTCGCGGTGGTTGGGAAGCTCGACGAGCAATGCTTCACGACCTTCATCACCACCTGGCCAGGTTGTCAGCACCGCGTAGAGGGGCATATTGGACCTCCAGGTTGAGCTAGGTACGTACAATCGACTCGACCTGGGCCGATTTGAACGGCACTTCCTTCTGGGCGTCAACCATGGCGTCGAATGTTTGATTTTGCGCAATCTGCCGAGTACGTGGTATCGCGAGGTGGCGGTTCCGGCGAGGGTCTTTGTTCAGTCGTCAGCAACTTTTCAGGGTTTGCGGAAATCTCGCTGGTTTGTGGGCACTGGCCAAAAAGTGGCTTGAAGGCAAGCGGGAAGCGGGAAGCCCCGGCAGAAAGAAAAGCGGTGTGGCTAGGACTGGCGTATGGATCGTTTGTCCCTCGACCCACACACATTTCTGCCCTTGCAACGGCTTTAACCCATCAATAAATGAGTACTCGATGCTTGCTTTGGGAGGCTCGCTTTTCGTTCTCCTTTCGTCCCTGATTTCTTTTTTCTCTCCTTATCCCGGGTTTTAGTTTTATTTTGTTCTGTCTTATATGTCTTTACTCTTCCTCCTTTTCGGTTACTTTCCACTCTCCAACTGCCAGATACCTGACAGGAGGCACACCAGTCCTACCACCCGAGCTTGGGCAGCACTAATTCCACTTATTTCGAGGTTGAGAGTGAGGCAAAAGCATCCATTTGGTGGATATCCTCCTGGATAGGCGGTGGCTCATGCCCACAATTTTGTGCCACACGGTTGAGAGCTCATAGCAAAATCACGAGTTGGCTCCCACTTTTCGTCTGATCACTAAAATCCAAGCATCAGCTTTGATGATTCGACGCTCAGCCGCGCCATCCCACGCTTTCCCCCACGTCGAACGTGCTCGAGAACGCCTCGGAAGCCTTAAAGGGACGACACCCCAAAAAATTGCGTGCTCCCGAGATTTTCACTTATTTATCAGTCTTTCCACTTGCCATGGACGGGGACGGCCAAAGTGCCCTCCAGGGCTCAGCAACGAACGCCAACGCCGTCTCGTTTGACACCACCTACGCCTTTCTATGAATGTTGCTACTTCCAGTCCGAAATGAAAGCACCCTACGCTCGAAGGGAAAAAAAAAAAAAGGCAAACATCGTTCAAACCCCCCGGGTCTTCTATCAGATCCCCTCCCTCAATCCTCCCAATTGGCGATGGACCAGTCCGTGACATCGTCCTCAACGGTCAACCTCAAGCGGTCAATCTTCCAGAAGGAATACAAATGCCGCGCCGCGCCAGCCGCCTTCCGGTGAGCAGGACCGATACCCCCTCTCCTTGCGTCTTCTTGGGATCTCCAGATGCAGGTCGCCAAGTTACGGCCCTCGCCGTTGGGAGTCCCAAACCAGTACCTGCCACTAGTGTCAGTCGGGTGTCTGCCAGCCAGTGCTGGGAATGATATGAGGACATACTTGAGGAAACCACCGCTTGCTGTGGCCTCGGCGTGGGCAGCTTTGTCCAGCGTTCCTAGTTCTGCATAGACGGTCGTCGGGGGGATCTGGGAACGGAAAGCAACCACGAAGAAGGAAGTTTTCTTCCACTTGTGGCTCTTCTCCTGGGCGAGTGCCCGGATGGTGTCGATGATCTCGGGCCAGTTGAAGGTCTCGATATAGGGTGCCGTGGCATAGTCCTCTCGCAGGCACTTCAGGTTGGTTAGGGAGAGTGCCAGAAGCTGGTTCTCTGCATCGAGGGTGTCAAGGTCGAGGAGATGCTCCCGCTCGTCGTATGGCGAAACGACGAGATATCTGTTTCGGGTGGGCTTTTCGGCGACCGTCGAAAGCGCAGCACTTGCGATGGCAAATGGAACCTTCCCGTCCAGGTGTTGGAATGGCTGGGCTTGCCTCTCAGCTGCTATGACTGATCCTTCAGAGATCGTCATGGTGGGTTATTGTCGCTGGTCGAAGCGAAATGGAACGTTGGTATGGTGTGGCGAACCCAGAGAATGGATGGTCAACCACGCGGTTAGGACGCAGCCTTTGTCGCTGTGGCGGTCAAATATTGACAGTGGTCAATACGGTGCTCCAGGTTCGCCCGGGGGATGATAAATGGAGGCGGCAGGATATTCACGACGGTTCATCTTCATGACCAGGTCCCTGATGTTACAACAGCAAGCACCCTCTTGTGACATACCTTGGGCAAATCACGAATCTCGGCCACGGCCTCGTCCTTTTCCCCTGGGACCCGCTCCAGCAGCAGAGAGAAAGGGCGTCCCGACCGTTTTGCTGAGACCCAGCGGATCGCGCCATCGGTTGCAGGGGTGGTGTCATCACAAAGATCCCAGTCATAGTCGGACCTACTGCAGGCCTGGAGTAATGAACCCGCCTGGTAAGGCTGTTGCGCCCCTGGATTACGAGTCGGTCTCTGCACAATGAAAATGATGCAGATTGAGAGCCTTTTGGTTTCGCGCTGCTCACAGCCCAACACGGGATGCTTGCTTTCCCTCGTCTCATCTTTAGTGGGGCTATTTTGAAACATCAGAGCAACTCCGGATGATAGGAATTTGTCGTTATCGACTAACATTGTCTTGTCAGATTTCTTCCGAATTCCATGAGCTTTAAAAGCCGGATGGAATGGAGGCATCGAACGGCGCGGCCGTCGGAAGACCGCTACCAGGGGGCTAAATCACTGAATTTAGGGCCCGATCACCCAGCCACTGGGAGCGCCATATCGAGCCACAGAGGGACGGGTAAGCGATTGGCAACGAGGCCCTTCTGTGATGAGCTGCAATCGCCTTGCTTCCCTACTTCCCTCGTCACAGACCTCCCTGTACGATAATACCAGTGAAGCACGGGTGGCTGCAGCACTGTCAGAACCCCAGAGCACAATTCCCTGGTGACGGAATGACACTGTTGCCCTCATGAAAAGCGCCTACGTGTAGCAGACCTCGCGCCCGAAAATGAAGGTCCCCTTTTTATTCGCACCCGGACTAACTCTAGCGGACGGAGTCTGAGTGCTCAATGCGAGCGACATCTTAGCCAGACCTTTGCTACCTCGTACGAACCGAGATAGAGCCCACTTCCGAGCGCTGCCCATGCCGCTCGCAGGAAGCCGCCTCGAAACAGACCCCAAACCCCGCTCTCACGGAGTATCGTTTTGACAACATCGAACCCGCTTCTTCTGGACGGCCCAGACGGCCCAGTTGCGGTTCTCCTCATCCTGGCATCCCGAGCCCCAAGCATTATCCTCGTTTTGACTACATCGGCGGGTGTCGTTATCGTCGCTGCGAGAGAGCCAGAAACGGCCGCCGCGCTCCCATTTACCAGTCCCGTCTCGACGATGAGAGGACGGAGATTATCACCATTTGCCATACCAAGTTTCTCGCTATTCGTTGACCCTAGGGTGGACGGCGAGGAAGTTCCAGCCTGGTGATAATGCTGCCACTTCCACAGCCGACCACGGACAAACTCAAACATGGGGAACTGCGTCGCAGTAAACGGCAGGTTTCGCGCAACCAGGGCAGCGTAACCCCTCCATAACGTCCGGCCAATGCCGGCTTCGCTATGCTGCAGCATTCGGAAGGCTTCAAGCGAGGAGGAGTGACCCAACGAAGACCCAGTCCGTCGCAGTACCTGAGCGTTTTGCTTGATCACCTCAGCGGGAGTGAGCACGAAGCATGATGCCATCTCGGCACTCGCTGAGGCGAGGGCATGGGATGGCCCCGGAGTCGCGGTGGGCAGGACATAGGTGAACAGTGGCTTGGCTGATTCGTAGCTCGCGAAGAAGGTAGCCGCTGGATAAACGGCAAGATGTTAGCCCCAGATATGTCTCGGGCTGGAGAGCGCGGGACTTACCGGCAGGGAGCGTTGCTAGGACTACGCTTCCAATTCCCTGATACAGGCCCCTCAGTACCTGAAGTGGCACCCGTTTCACAGAGGAGAGCTCGCCAGCAGGATTGAGATACCCTTGGCTCTGATACCGTGTCTTGATTGTATCAAGGGGATATACCAGCACATCCACAGTGAATGCTGCGATTGCGCCAGCCTAAGCAGCAAGGTCAGTTGATGTCACGAGGAGCAACCAGGGCAACCTACCGCCAAAATTTCAAACTGGCGGGTTCCTTCATCATTAATGTCGTGGGAAAGATCGTTCCCCGATCTCATCTTAGGTTGTAGGACATAGTTGCAAAATGAAAGAGGGAAGGCAAAATCAACCGGACAGCCAGAGCTATGCCGATGACATCATCGAGTGAGGGAGACATTCCACTTTGAAAACAATCTACGGCTCCCGCTAGATTCGCGGGTCCGGCTCCCACTACCCGTGCCACGCCCCACTTTTTCCTTGGTCTCCCACATATCGCCCACGTTAAGTGGTGCTCACCACCAATACAACCAGAGCAGCAAAACAACCACTTTTTCAACACCTTCTTCAATATCGCCAATTATCACTGCTACAACCACGCTTCTTGACCGAACGAAGATAGAATCACGCGTCAGAGAGGCCGTATAGTACCTTCAAGATTTTCCGGAAGCAAAAGTGGCTACAGTTGTAACGGGCTGGGCCCGAGACAGGCCTCGGCAATCCTCGGCCGTGGTTCTTATGCAGGGTGCGTTATTATAGTATCATCTTGAGATCAGCAGCATCTATACGTATTAGCTGCTTGATAAAAGCTGTCCCCTTTTCCTCCTATTAATTAGTTCTCTCTCTTCCTCTCCCTATTCGGAGCAATCTAGTCAATCATTACTACACCTTTGTGCAACTTCAATGCGTGGACCGTAACAACAGTTGCCCGACAATTTAACGTTCCCCAAATGCGCCTCCGCAACCGCCTCGATGGCATCGGACTAAAGAAAGGCCGCCCTGCCCGTAATACCCTCCAATCGGGCCTAGAGGAGGTTGCAGTTTGCCGGTATATCGACCGGCTTATAATATCAACCTTGCGGTACGGGCCGCATTCATCACCGACGCAGCTAATAATATCCTAGCCGAGCGGACTAGCCGTCGCGAGTAGCTAGACCCTCTAACCGTTGGTCCGAACTAGACCCGCCGCTTTATCAAACGCCACGGCTACTATAAGCGTATATAGAAGAGGCTCTAGGCCGAAGGATAGGATATTGAAGATCCGGTCTACATTACCTAGTATTTCTAATAGCTCTAGAACGTCGTCGCTAAGGAGGGCATCTTGCCCTAGGATAGCTAGAATATAGATAAGACCAGGTTTCGTATCGGGGTTAGGAAAGATTAGCTCATCGTCACCAAATGCAAGCGGGCTCACTATTTCGGTTTCCCTAAGAACTAGGGTCAGCAACCGCGATTGAGGCTATCTCTAGGGGCGGGCAGGTCGCCCTAGCATTCCTAATCCTAGCTAGGCAATATCATATAGCCTAATAGTACTAATAACCAGAACTAGAAGACGATACTACGATTATCCTATCCGCTAGTGGTTACTCTAACGATAAGATTAACCTTAAGTAGTTGAAATACTTCGATAGGCATACAAAGAAGTTAGCTATCGTGTGACGAACAGAGGATCCCTACGTCTAAGAGGGACTCGTGAAGGTGTTTCCGGGGGTCGGGACGACTATTCGGTAGAGCCAAAAGGTCTACAACAGAGTGGACAATCAATACAACGGTCTTAATAGTATTAGTGTATAAGGACTATGGATTCAGGTTACTATAGTCCCCGTAGGCCTAAAGACTATAGACTATATATATATATATTCCTACTCCGCTTTGCCCGCAGGCTCGCCGGACCATCTACTACTAATTACAAAGGAAAACCGTGCCTGAAAAGGCTGGACTAAAAACCTCTGCCTCCCATATTCTGATCTGAATCTTTCGAATCCTCCCACTCCGGTGAAAAGGAAGGTTAGGTAGCTAACTAGACTAGTGGCCTAGCCTAGTTCCAGCCGAATGGCTAGCCTATACTCTAGGAGCTTCCTAGAGCCTAGTAGCCACCTGATGACCTTCCTTGCAAGCCCTCTCTCCTTGTTTCCCCCCCATCGAGGGCCCAATACAGGTCCCCCGAGAGCGTATTGTTGTAGCCGGCCAAGTCTTTGGTGTAGGTGGTTGAGGGCACCATACTACTAGATGTTCCACTATTTCCCGCCCCTGGGCGCATTCGTAGTAGGGGGTAGGTATTCCAGGAACCCTAGCCCTAAAGAGGAAGTCCCTAAGGACTATAACCCCTGTTCGGGCCTGGGTTAGTAGAGAGCTCTTGGCCTTAGTAAGGCCTTTATACCTTTCTAGTGCCCTTTCGTCAAGCTTTGGCCGGCAGTCAGCCGGTTAAGTGGCAGGTAGGGCCTGGTTCCTGGCCCTATACCGTTGTTGACGCTGTATAGCCTCCTGGGCCCACCTTAGCTTCCAGGCCTTATTGAGGGCCTCTTCAGAGTGCCTGCCCTGGGCCTTCCAGGCCGAGATTACCTCTGATGCCTCCTCTATGGCTAGAGCCTCTCTAGGTCGCCTAGCCGCCCGCAGCCGGCCGAACCGGCTCTAGATCTTTTGCAGGCCTCCTCGACTAGTAGACCTGGGGGTCTATAGCCTTCTAGAGGGCTCGGGAGGGTAGGCATCTGAAGTCGGTCTTCGAAGTCAGCCAGCCTTTGGTTGAAATAGAGGTCTAATGGAGGAACAAGGGTCTCGGTTTCTAGGCTTCGGATAGGCGTAGCCTTGTAGGCCCCGGCTACTATACGTAGGCTCCTGCTCTGAGCCTTCTGGAGGTCCCTCGCAATGCCCTGTGGCCGGCCCCCAATCGGAGTAGGTATATGGAAGCTTGAAGCCCCATAGGCCAGGGCACTATGGATATACTTGGTATAGACCTCTCGGGCCTTGACTAGAACCGGGCCCCAAGTCTTAGCAGCTATCCTAGATAGTGCAAAGTCCTGTGTTTTCAGCTTATGCTCTATAGCCTCCTTATAAGCCCTCTAGTGTAAGGGTTCGCGGCAATGTTGTCTCAATTGGCGCTACCTCTGCTACCGAGAATCCTAAGCTGAGGAAAAGAAGGAAAAGAGGAAGAGAGAGCGGAGTATATGACGTAGCCTTAAGACTAGAGGGAGGCTACGGCCTAAAAGGGAAGGCGTGATGGAAGTCGTTGCCCACAGGTCTGGCCGAGGGTTGCCGAGGCCCACATCGGGCTCAGCCCGTTACATCTAGTTTAGCCTCCAACCTAGCCAGACCCCTAGGAATCGGCTAGAGGGCTTTGGCTGTATTGTATCGAAGCCCTCCCCAGCTGGGTAGGCTAAGTTGACTGGGTTTGGCCACTGTTTTCGGCCCTTGTTGAAGTGGATTAGCTCGCTTTCTCCCCGGCGAAGACCATCCCCCTAGATTCGGCCTATTGTAGGCAAGTCCCCTAAGCCTCCTCCAGTTGCCGGTAGTTGGCCTGGGGCCCTTGGCCGAAGGCTAGTAGGTTGGTGTCGTCTGCGAAGCCTACTATAGCACCCCCGGGTGCTTCTCCTTTAACGCCCTATATAGGGAAGCAATATAAAGGATAAAGAGGATCGGGGATAGTGGGGAGCCCTGGAACCCGGCCTTGAGTATAGGCTCGGTAGCCTGGCCGTCGAAAAAGAGGTAGTCTCTCTGCAGTTAGCTAGGCCTTGATCCACCGTACTAGCTATCCTGGGAAGCCGTAGGCTCGGAGGGTATCTAGTAGCCTTATAGTTGACTATAAAGGCTCCAGATATATCTAGTTGAAGTAGGGAGGCGGTTGCTCCCTGCCTCAAGCCTCTTGAACCTGGGCCACTACTAGCCGAATAGCTAGTTCGGTAGACCTGCTCATCCTATTGCCATCTGCTCGTCTGGTAGTAGGCCGTTCCGCTCGCAGCCTCGGCTACCCTCTTGGCTAGTATAGCCTCTAGAACCTTCCCTAGGGTAGGTAATAGGGCTATAGGCCTATAGCCCTTAGGGGTTCTATACGTAGCCAGGGACTTCCCCGGCTTCGTTAGAACCACCGTTCTAGCCTTCTTGAACCTCTGGGGGTACCACTACAATTCTAGGCACCTAGTGTAGAGAACCGCTAGGATCTTGAATAGTGGTTTCCCACAGGCCTTGATTAGGCCTGTAGGTATTAGATCTTCCCCGGGGGCCTTCCAAGGTTTGATTTTCGAGAGGGCCTCAGTTATATCCTCGATAGTAACCTTCTTCTGGACCTCGAATAGCTGCCGGTCGAAGGCTTGGGCGAAGGTAGTATCGAGGATATCACTAAGGTTAGCCGGTGGGTTTGGAAAGAATCTGGCTGCTAGAGCCTCGGCCTTCTGGCTATGGGTTGTAAGATCTGGCTGGCCAGGGCCCCCCAAGAGGGGTAGTTTTGGTAGATCGTTAGGTAGGAAGCTTTTTGTACGAGCCCACCTTTCGAGCTTCCAAAGTAGGCTTGGATCCACTGATGCCTTCTATAGGGTGGACCTCCAGGCCCTTGCCTGGTAGCCGGATGGCTTTTGATCGCTCTCGTAGGCTCCGGTTGAGCCTTTGCCGGAGGTAGAAACCTGGGGTTTGCTTGAAGGCCCTCTCGGCCCTCCTAGCCTCTCTAGTGGCCTGTTGGACCTCGTAGGCCCACCAGGGCGCCTGGAATCCCCTGTTCGGCTTTCGAGGAGGGGTACTAGCCTTGGCTATCCTCTGCAGCTCTTCTACTAACCAGTCAAAGGCCTGGGATAGGCCTTGTATTGTAGAGATTCTAGCTAGTAGACCCTGTGGCCCCCGGTCAGGTAGGCCGATAGCCGTAGGGAGGAGGGCGGCCTCGGCTTGCACCCTCTTTTTGTCCATCTTGGCCCAGCTCCAGCCCTGGGGGGCTAGGCCCTCTCCTTGAGGCTCTTGGTCGACCTCAAAGACTTGTGGGTAGTGGTCGGATTTTCCGCGCTCTTCGATGCCGTCGTAGGCAGTTCGTAGGCCTATAGAGGCCCAGAAGTGGTCTATTGTAGAAGGTCTTCCTCTCTGGGCACCCTGCGGCTCCCTGGTTATAGCCCCCCAGTTTACTTTATATATAAACTTCGCATTCTCTAATAATGTATATAACTACGTCTGGGGTCCCCCAGGGCTCCCCACTATCCCCAATCCTCTTTATCCTTTATATTGCTTCCCTATATAGGGCTTTAAAGGAAAAGCACCCAGGGGGCTATAGTAGGCTTTGCAGACGACACCAACCTACTAGCCTTCGGCCGAGGGCCCCAGGCCAACTGCCGGCAACTAGAAGAGGCCTGGAAGACTTGCCTGCAATGGGCCGAATCTAGGGGGATGGTGTAACGGGCTGAGCCCTGGGCAGGCCTCGGCCACCCTCGGCCAACCCCTAACCCTCGTGCGCGCCCCTGCCCCTGAACGTCAACACCAACATTGCTAGCAGCGACCCTCATCATGCCTTCCTCTTTCGGGTTGTTGCCTTCCTCTAGTTAGGTAGAGGCCATGTCACTCACTTCGCTATGTCCTTCCCCCTCTTCCTCGTTCCCCTTTTTCCTTCTTCTTTCTTTCTTCTTCTTCTTTTCTCCAAGATTGGATATACTCGTAGAGTCGTCACCAAATAGTTGCAATATACTCTTAGGACCGTTACATTACATCTAATCTTCCTCTTTTATAAGAACAGAGTATTTAGGACCAGCAGGTCATTCGCGTCGTCGTCTATAGGGAACTCTAGACGCGACTATCATGAAGCAAGTCCAAGTCGTTAACCAGGCGATATAGCACTAATAGGTCTACAAGATATTAGCATTCGACTAGTTAAGCGAGGAGCAATATCTCGGCGCTTACGACCGAGTAAGCTACGACGTTGCCCGTAAGATACTAGCTTCAGGGCTAGTTGAGCCGTACGTCGGATAGCGAGATACTAGCCTATAGGATTAGTTAAGCTAACGAAGGGACTCCTATCCTCTGCAATTGGATAGTCGAGAATTACGAGGCTCGCGTTGTCAATAAGGCAATAGAGTAATACCCGGGCTATAAGCTTCGGTAGTATAAGAGGGTCACGAATCCTATATTTCTAACCGTTATGCTATAAGGGCGAAGACCTCGAACCTAAAGGAGCCGAGTAGCTAGCACGACTAGAATACTATTATAACTTCAAGTCCTTAGCAGGCGAGGTACTATTAGAAAGTCCTTAGTAGGTGAGGTACTATTATAGAAAGCCCTTAGCAAGTGAGGCACTATCGGGAAGTCCTCTATCTAACGAGGTATATTGGAAAGTCCTTAGCAGGCGAGGTATATTGGAAAGTCCTTTATATAGCGAGGAATATTGGAAAGCCCTCTATTAGGCAAGGTACTATAGAAAGCCCTCTACTAAGCGAGGTATAACGGAAAGTCTTGATAGACGAATATTAATATCGGCAAACAACAACCCTATAAGCGAGGGCGGCCAAGAGGCTACTACCCTAACCTAGATCCTCTAACTACTTTTGGCCTAGAGCTAGCGCCTAATTGAGATTGAAAATCGCTAAGCTATAGAGAGCGAGATATACTAGATTATATCTAAGCTATCTAGGAAGGCCTCGCCTCCCTATAAACCTAGTCTACTCTAACCTTCGAGACTACCCTATAGACATACCTCTACTACTACCTATAGCGAGTATTATACTAGCCTTACCTCCTCTCTAGATAGAAGAAGAAGAAGATAACGCTCCTAGACCCTCTATATTTCGATAGGAACTAGAAGAAGTACCGAAACTAGAGGCTAGAAATAGAAGGAAAAATATATATATAGGTACTTATTAGGCTCCGCCGCTAATCAGTTTACTTATATCTACTCCTAGCTAGGGGACTTACTATAGTCGATAGTAGCCGCTTTCTATAAGAGCGTAGCCTAGAAGGCGCTTGTAACCCTATAGCCTTTCTCCAATATCTACTACAATATACGAGGATCCTAATATCGCCTAGTATACCTTAATAACTTAGACTAGATGACCTAGGGTAAAATAGAGTCGTTCGCGGCGTTCTACCTACGATTTGAAAGCAGCTTACCGACGTAGGAGGGGCTATATAGCACGACGCTATTCAGATTAACTACTTAGGAAGACCCTTAACGAAGAGATAAGGACCTCCTCGTTTCAATGCTCTACCTCCTAGTAGACTACCAGGATTCGTTCAGAACTTTACCTCCTAGGAGCTAATATCGATACCTAAAGGTCCGCCTAGAGGAGGATATAAGGTAGCCCTAACGTTCCTATAAGCAGAACCCCCCTCCTAACTAGAAAGTAGTAAGCATTAAAGCGATAAGCATATAGGCGGCCCTATATAAGATATAATAGATTAGGAGCCTATAAGGTTAGCTAAGTAGTATAAAAATAGAATAAGGAACTAATAGGCAAATAAACGAAGTAGGTTAATAAGAAGGAGATAAGTTACATTGTAAAAGAAGTAGTATCTATAATATAGAAGGAAGGGTTGCTAGATTATAGAGTACCTACTTCTTCCTCTATAGCGTCCTAGTATATCGACCTAAGCTTATTAAGAAATCGCACCCTAAGCTCCTAAGATCGAAGAACTAGTAGATATAGATAGGGACTCCTCTAACTAGATAGAGGAAAGCGATAAGGAGTTAAAAGACTAGCTCCTAGTAGAAGTCGTGTTAGGAGTATTTAGAGGTAGTACAGAATAGAAGAGAATAGAGAAGAAGATAGATAGCCCCCCTATTTATATTAACTTTAGCATTAATAGAACTTATTATACTAAAGCCTTTATCGATAGCGATATTTGTCTTATACTACTATTAGTCTCTCCTTTGCAAAACGCCTATACCTCCTATATATTCCTATTACCCTACGACCTTAAGCAAGTCAACGTAATAATTAAAGGCCTTATTATATATAGCCTATATAGATACTAATATCGATAGATATAAAATAACTATATCTTCTTTTATATCCTAGACTAGAAGGACGAATTTATTCTTAGGCGACTATAGATAGACGCAAGGATATAACTATCTCCCCTCTTAGAAAGAATTAAGGATTAGGACCTTAGGGCTAGTAATTAAGGAAAGGAGCTAAGAGGAGGGAGCTACCCTATTAGTCTCCTAATAATCGGTAATATATTTAGAGCTCTTATAAAGAGAGCTAGAAGAACCTAGAGAACCTGCCCTAACTAGAAGGAGCCTATTAGGTATTTATTCGTAGCTAGCCTAGTAGATATCGAAAAGGCCCTAGTACTAAAGAAGTATAGAGACCCTAATAGAAGCTGCTACTATACTACTATAAATTCCTCCCTCTCTTTAACTAGAACGCTATAGATTAGCTACTACCCTACTAACTAGAGGTAGACTACGAGATCCTATTAGAAAGGGACGAGAATAGACAAGAAAAACCCCTACTTAGGGCTACTTTATAGAATACGAGGGAAGAATTAATCGTCTTGCGAAAGACCTTTATAGAGCTCCTTAATAAGAACTTATCTAGGTAAGTAGCTTATTAGCTTTAGCCCCTATTCTATTTTAGGAAGCCTAGGGGAGACTATATTTCTATATCGACTACTAGGGTTTGAACGCCATTATATATAAGGACTAATACCTACTCCCCCTAATTAACGAAAACTTAGGTTACTATCGAAGGCGAAATGGCTTATAAAGCTAGATATAATTGCTATATTCTATAAGATCTAGATTAAAGAGGGAGACAAATAGAAGACGGCCTTCTATATAAGATATAGGCTTTATAAATAGCTAGTTACCCCCTTTAGCCTAACTAGCGCGCTAGCTACCTTCTAGGTATATTAATAAGACGTTATAGGAGTACCTCGATAAGTTTGCTCTACCTATATAGACGACGTTCTTATCTACTCTAATAGCTCCCTCTCTAACTATAGGAAGAAAGTCAAAATGGTTATAAAAAAACTCTAGGAAGTAGGTCTTCAAGTCGATATCGATAAATGTAACTTCGAAGCGAAGAGCGTCAAATACTAGGGTTTATTGTTAAAGTAGGGAAGGGGATTCGTATTGACCCTAAAAAGATTAAGGCAATTAAGTAGTAGGAGCCCTAAGACTATTAAGGGAGTCCGAGGGTTTATTAGGTTCGCGAACTACTACTAAGAGTTTATTCTAAACTTCTTAATAGTAGCGATGCCCTTAACTACCCTTACTAAGAAAGGAGTGCCCTTTATCTAGTCGCCCTAGTACGAGGAAGCCTTCGAGCAACTTAAAACCCTCCTTATTAGTATACCTATCCTAGCCTAATAGGACCTAGACCGAAAGATAGTAGTTGAAATAGACTCTTTAGGATACGCGATTAGAGGAGCACTCTCCTAGTACAACGAAAGGAATCTTGCAACCTATAGCCTTCTCTTGAAGAAGAACAACGTAGAGTGCAACTACCTATATATAATAAGGAGCTTCTAGCCATTATACGATGCCTCGAACAATAGGATATAGAGTTATAGAGTATACGTCCTTCGAAATTTAGACGGACTATAAGAACCTCGAATACTTCTAGAGGAAACGGCAGTTGAGCGAGAGATAGGTCCGTTAGGTAGAGATCCTCGCCCGCTATAACTTCAAGCTAAAGTACTAGCCTAGTAAAGAGGTAGTAGTTCCTAATACCCTCTCGAGGAGAGAATAGGATATACTAGTAGACGGACTTGAAAGCGCCTAGTAGGGCGTTACTTCTAGTTGCTAAAGGTTTAGAGGGGCCGTATCTCTATATATCGAGCCTAGATCAAGACTCTCCTATATATAGTAATAATAGGAGAATTGAGCCCCCCTCTAGTTAGCGGAGATAAAAGTCAATATAGGGCTTATAAAGGCTAGCGACTAGGATAGAGAAGGCAACGACAATGCTATAAGTCAAACCTACTAGAGAGCCTATTTGCCGAAGGCCTACTTAATGACCTTTAGAACTAGGGACTAGAAGCGAATAACTAGTACTAGCTAATTCGCTAGATGGTTAGAGATAGCGAAAGACAATTACCCTCGTAGTAGAGACTTCCTATCTCGATTTCCGTAAGACCCTCGCCCCACCTTTCGGTCAGGCCAGCATTCGGTCACTTGCCCTACCCCAACCGCTGCCTAACCCACCCGATAAGAACTTCGTGGTGTTGTCCTCCTACTACTACAAAGCTACGATTTTGATACCTTTTAGGTGCTTGGATTCCGCCCTTTCTACTAGAATGCCTAGGTATACGGAAGACGACTTGCAAGCGGCTTATTTCAGCTAATCAAAGACGGAATTTCGATCCGGGGGCCGCCTCCTAATGGGGGATCCCTTTTCCACTTTGCAAAGCCGGATCAAGTCGGGACATCAACCAAAGGGCGAATACGAAGCCCTTGCCCTTCAGAAGCTTAGCCCTAGTCAGGAAGACTACCTGGCTAAATAGGTCCTTACGCAAGAGGCTCTAGGAGTCCCTATCACTCACGCGCAAATCCGGGTCTTCGCCGATCGGGTCCTTCAAGCAAGTGGATTACAAGATAGAGTCGGAAAACACTGGCTTTCGAAGTTCCTACGGAGACACCCATCACTAAAGACCAAGAGGGTAAAGCGAATCGACGCCAAACGCCTTGAGGGAGCAATAACTGAGGTGATTAGGGCCTTCTTCAAGCGGCGGACTCTTCTAGTGATCAAGGACATCTTTCCTAACGATGTCACGAATATAGATGAGAATAGGATAATGGAGGGCCAGGGCCTTAAACGGCTTAATATTAGGAAGGCTAAAACGAAGGTTGCTTTAGCAAAATACCCCAAATCTCGTATCTAGACGACGATCCTCGAGTGCATCTTAGCAATAGGGAGGCTCTTCGATCCGCTTATGTTTTCAAGGGCAAGGAAGTTCAGCAATAGTGGTTTCCTGATGATAAGGCATCTCTAGTATCACTTAGTGACTAGAGGTTTACAACAAGTGAGAATAGGTGGACTAGCAACGACATTGCGTTAGAATGGTTGCTCAAAATCTATCTTCCTATCCCCTGGTTAGAAGCAAGAGGTTGTTGATCGTCGACGGCTATAGAAGCTATACAACGGAAATTTCATATAGCATTGCTATATCAACAACGTCTACCTCCTTTATCTGCCACATATAGCTCCTATATCCTCTAGCCGTTGGATCTCTCCTTCTTTAGTCCTCTAAAGACTGCCTACCGTAAGGAGCTTCAAGACCTTGTTTTACTACGTAGTCTAGTCCCCTTTAGCAAACGGGACTTCTTGAAGGCATATAGCAGAGCTAGGAGAGTTGCTAGGACAAGTCGAATAATCCGGGTAGGCTGGGTTGCGACTAGGTTATGGCCGATCAATATAGAGAGACCCCTAGGCAATAGCCTAGTCTTAAAGGCTGACTAGGAGGTAGAGAACAGGGCCAATAGCTAGCAACAAGAAGATCGTACTATAGATGTATTACTACTTCTTACTTTATAACTAACTTTCGAACTATCTAGACCCCTTAACGTAGTTAGGAGGTTTATAAGCTCTTGGGTAGCCAGGTCGGCGAACTATAGCAACTTTACTGGGGTAACCAGCCGCTCGGGTCACTTTTTCCAAGATTGTAAAGAGCCTCGATGACAAAGTAGTTAAGATTGCTGAGTACGAGCAAAAAATCTAGGCCATAGAAGCTGAGGTTGAGAGACTGAGGCCGAAGAAGAGGAGGAGGGTGTAGATGGACCTGAACGAGAGATTTACTAGGATTGTAGAGATAATCAAGGCCAAAAAAGCTGCAGGAAAGGTAGCAATGCTTGAGGCAGTTGCGAATAGCCTTATATTTGAAGACATGTGCTTTGAATAGGCTGTATCCGACCTAGTTGTAGATAGTGAGGTCAAGGGAGTGGGTGACTTAGACAGTGATGGATCGGTGGAGAATTGACCGAATGCCGGCCTGACCGAAAGGTGGGGCGGGGGTCTTATTCGATCGACGAAGGAAAATAAACTCTATTAGAGGGGACGGATTTAGGTTCTATTCTCCAAACTACTACGCACTCGAATTATCCAAGAGATATGACTTAGCTCTCTCTAGTCACCTAGGCAGAGACCTTACTAAGCTATTAATTACCCGCAACTTTACTTGGCCTAGCCTTAGCCAAGATATCCGAAAGTTCCTCCGGAACTACGACGTTTATAGAAGGATAGCGATATAGAGAGAGAAGCGAAGAGGCTTATTAAAGCCGCTACCTATCCCTGAACGAATTTGGAATAAGATTTCGATAGATTTTATTACTAGATTACCCCTATCCGGCCCTAACTAGGCGGATACAATTATAGTCATTACTAACCGCTTATTAAAGAGCGTAATATTCGAAGCTATAGCATCGACAACGACCAAGGTAGTAGCCGGGCAGCTACTTAGCTACCTTATTCGATATATATCTCCCCTCGGCGATTGTCTTAGATAGAGGGCCTTAATTCGTTAGTCTTATATAGAATGGATCTACGAGCTCCTTAAGATTACTCGGCGGGTGTCGACAGCCTTCTACCTAGAAACTAATAGCGCAATAGAACAGAGCTAACCAGGTAGTAGAACATTACCTATACTACTATACAATATACTAGCAAGATAACTAGGCGGACCTATTGCCTATAGCAATGCTGGCCATCAACAACCGAACTACAACATTGATAGGAATCAGCCCCTTTTTCCTAACGTACGGCTATAATATAGACCTCCTCGATTTAGCTAGCGAGCAAAAGAAACTACGCACT
Organism: Achaetomiella virescens; assembly: GCA_031001845.1. Taxonomy (NCBI): domain Eukaryota; kingdom Fungi; phylum Ascomycota; class Sordariomycetes; order Sordariales; family Chaetomiaceae; genus Achaetomiella; species Achaetomiella virescens. The sequence goes on from JARNGD010000002.1 coordinate 406,483, forward strand.
ACTAGGAGATCTCTAGTAGCCCGTAGCGAGGCTTTCGTCGCTAAGCTTAAGGAGGCAATAGAAGTAGCGCAAGCCGCAATGGCTATAGCCTAAGAACGATAGAAGGAGTATACCAACCGCAATAGGCAAGTTATAGAGCAGTTCCAGGTAGGAGATAAGGTATAGTTACGCCTAAAGAACGTCAAGACTAGCAGACCCTCGAAGAAGCTCGACTAGCTCAACGCCAAATATATAGTCACGGAACTAGTTAGCTTACACGCTTGCCGGCTAGATACGCCACCAGGCATCTATAACGTCTTCCACGTTATATAGCTAAGGAGAACTAGCGATGACCTACTCCTATCGTAGAAGCAGGACGATACCTAACCCCTAGCAATCATCCCCGAAGATAGCTCAGATAGCGAGAAGGAATGGCAAGTCAAGGAAATCCTCCGAGCTAAGACACAAGAGCCGGAACCAGAGTACAAGTCAAGTAGGTAGGCTACGTACAACCTATATAGGAACCTTTGAGCGCCTTCCTGGAGATAGAGGCATTGGACCGGTTTGAGGCCACCTATAGAAAAATCATGGAAAGCGATGCTTCCCCGGGAGGGGAGGGGGGTAATATAACGGGCTGAGCCCTGGGCAGGCCTCGGCCACCCTCGGCCAACCCCTAACCCTCGTACGCGCCCTGCCCCTGAACGTCAACACCAATATCGCTAGTAGCGACCCTCATCGTGCCTTCCTCTTTCGGGTTGTTGCCTTCCTCTAGTCAGGCAGAGGCCACGTCACTCACTTCGCCATGTCCTTCCCCTCTTCCTCGTTCCCTTCTTCCTTCTTTCTTCTTCTTCTTCTTCTTCTTTTCTCCAAGATTGGATGTACTCGTAGAGTCGTCACCAAATAGTTGCAATACACTCTTGGGGACCGTTACAGATGGTATTCGCCGGGGAGAAGAGCGAGTTGATCCACTTCAATAAGGGCCGAAAACAGTGGTCAAACCCAGTCAACTTGGCCTACACAGCCGGGGAGGGCTTCGATACAATACAGCCAAGGCCTTCTAGCCGATTCCTAGGGGTCTAGCTAGATAGTTGGAGGCTAAGTTGGAGGGCTCACAAGGAGGCTATAGAGCGTAAGCTGAAAACACAGGACTTTGCACTATCTAGGATAGCTGCTAAGACCTGGGGCCCGCTCTAGTTAAGGCTCGAGAGGTCTATACTAAGTGTGAGAGACGAGCAATATATAGGCGAGGCTCAAGGGCGCTAGCAAATACTACACAATTTCTGCTAATCGAAAGCTGAGGAGGAGAGAGGGAAAGGTAGGAATATAGGCCACGCGATGCGTAGGAAAAGGGGGAACCCCCTGCCAGGAAGCTATTCCTAGTGTGGAAGCGCACTATAAACCCCAACCCTGGTGCGCCTTAGATGCGCCCTAGGTGCGCCACAGGTTGCTCTCCGCTATCAAACCCCCCCTTCCAAAAAAGCTCGCCTCGAGCTTTTCCAGCTACAAAGGTCGAAACAGCAACCCTAGGCGTATTGCCAAGCCGACTATAAGATCGTCGTTTTAGGGGCCTCATTTCCGCTATTGCCAGCGCTATAGTCGCCGGCCTATAGCTACTAGCCTATCGTCATGGGTAAGGTTCTGTATACCGGTCCTCGGCCGTAGCCAGCAACCACTCGTTAAGCCGCATTGGGGGACTAGCCTAGTCTAGGTAGTCATCGTAGAATCGCTTTAGGGCCGCCGGCGCGTTCTAGAAGCCCGACGCTAGATACTAAGCCGGGTCCGGGTCCCAGCTACGCCACTAGGCTCGGTACTAAAGCTTGCTATAATAGGTCTAGCTGGCTAGGATCCTTTCGACTTCCCATTCCTCTTAGCCAGCTACATCTTCGCGGGCGGATTCTCGGCAGCTTGCCCTAGCAACGGGTTGTTCGGGTACCGCCGTAGCTGGTTAGCCGTGAACTCAGGTCGATCCGCGCTAGGATTCTAAGAAGCTCGAGCCGGTAGGTGTAAGGGTTCGCGGCAATGTTGTCTCAATTGGCGCTACCTCTACTACCGAGAATCCCAAGCTGAGGAAAAGAAGGAAAAGAGGAAGAGAGAGAGCGAAGTACATGACGTGGCCTTAAGACCAGAGGGAGGCCACGGCCCAAAAGGGAAGGCGTGATGGAAGTCGTTGCCCACAGGTCTGGCCGAGGGTTGCGAGGCCCACATCGGGCTCAGCCCGTTACAGTAGGCTCCTATAGCAATCTTCTTAAGAATCCTATAGTGTCGCTACGTAATAGGGAAGGATAGCTTGTTGCTCGGGCGGGCGGTTAGTCGGGGGGACTGCTTGATAATAACTACGTTGTCGCCGACGTCGAAATCTAGCTTGTAATAGTATCGATTCGCCTGCTCTACCTATTTTCCTAGGCCTTCGTGATCATCTGCCGGGCGTAGTCGACGTAACCCTAGATCCGGCGGGCCGCCTCTTACGCTGATTCGCGGTTTAGTTGCTCCTGAGGGTCGTCGAAATCCTGCGTTTGGGAATCCTAGTCAAACGGCATCAGCATTAGGAAGCCGAATAAGACCTCGTACAGCTATACTAGTACTATCGTGCGGAAGGCCTATCTAGACGGCGTCGAGGGCTAGGATCGCGCGAGACTAGTTGTCCTAGAAGTAGCTGACGAATAGCCTTAACCGCTAGTTAATATATTAATTAAGGTTTTCGACCTACTTAGCGGTCTAGGAGTACCCTGCCGTAGCTAGCTTCCATTCGATACCGAGGATCTAGGATAGCTCGTCGGTAAAACTCGGCCTAGAACTAAGGTCCTCGGTCGCTAATGATCTCTTTAGTAAGCTGTATACTCGATATAGGCCCTTGTAGTACATCTTCGTAGCATCTCGGGCGGTAGCGCTTCTCTTATCTAGAACGGTCTATAATGCCTTTATTAGTCGATCGATCATGACCAACGCGTTGTTATAGCTATAGTAGTCTAGCGGTAGTTCGTTGAAATCTACGACTAGGCATTGCTAGGCCCGTTCTAGCGGCGGGATTGGCTATAATAGCCTAGGGGTCTTATCGCGTAGGTGCTTCGATGATCGGTATAGTATATAGTTGTTGTGACGGAGGGCGCACCCAAGGCGCACCGAAGGCGCACCCAGGGTTGGGGTTATAGGTGCACTTCCGCACTGGGAATAGCTTCCTGGCAGGGGTTCCCCCTTTTCCCACGCATCGCGTGGTCTGTATTCCTACCTTTCCCTCTCGCCTCTGCTTTCGATTAGCAGAATTGAGTAGTATTTGCCAGCGCCTTGAGCCTCGCCTATATATTGCTCGTCTCTCACAGTTGTCGAAGAAGGTCTCGATATCGCCGCTTATCCTCGGCTAGGTACTAGGCGGCTACTAGCTTCATTAGTCTTGCTCCAGTTGGGGTACGCTATACTAGCGGCTCTATACCTCCTAGATGACCCGGGTCCTTAAGTATCCGACTGCGAGTACGACTAGTCTACCGTATATAGGAGTGCTGGTCGCCTAGGAGGGCGAACTTGGAGTAGCCCGCGCGAGCTTAGTCGCGCTATTCATCTAACTTAGGCGCTATTAGTTGGCCTCTAAGAGATCGTTAACTAGTTAGAAACTAGAGCCTAGCGGTGGGTAATGCCTTTATCGAGGGCTATAATCGCTATAGCTATCGGCTCCTATATAGCCTAGCCCCCGGCCTATACTGGGGCGAAAATCTACATCGTGCGGTATACTTCGCGTTTGGCCTTCTATATAGCGGCGTCTTCCGTCTTCCAGGAGAGGCGTCGGCGGCGGCGTTCTTACTTCCTAGCTAGTACGTAATATAGAAGTTATACTATAAGAGTAGCTCGGCCTATCCTACCTAGCGGATATTCAATAGCCTCTTTACACTAAGTACTTTAATACTTTATAGTTGGAAAACAACTAGAAAGGCTCTTCACTCTTAGATCTATTAGTTCGGCCCTCTAATAATAAGGCCTGGACTATAGCTAGTAGCTCTTATCGTAGATATAGTACTTGAGCTCAGTACCTTATATCGTCTTGGAGAAGTAGGCTATAGGGTGCTACTAGCCGTCGTTTGCCTCTAGGATAGCACTCTATAACTACGTTTACAAAGCGTTGGTTTCTATACGGGTTGGTTAGCTATATTGAAAGTAGGCTAGGACTATAACGGTCCCAGGAGTATATTGCAACTAGCTGGTGACGACTCTACAAGTATACTGAACTTAGGGAAAGAAAAAGGAAAAGAGGGGAAATGGCCATTCTAGCGGTGAGCGCTCCCTATAACTAGAGGGAGGCTATAGGTTATATCGTCGCCTAAGTGCCTAGCGCCGTTGTTAGGGGCAACGAGCCTAGGGGTTCGGGGGCGCGGGCTGGGGCGCTAGGCCTAGCTCCTTGGCCGAGGGCCGCCGAGGCCCTATATCGGGCTTAGCCCGTTATATTACCCCTCCTCCCCTCGTAGGTCCGAAAGTATAGCTTCCCTCCTCTAGTCAAGGGGATATCTTGCTATATACCGCTTCAAATCTGTTAAGGGCCTCTATCGAGGAAGGCATTTAGGGTTCCTATATAGGCTACGTATCCGTCTATTTGACTAACACCTTCGTCCTACCTTATCGTCTTTGCTTAAGAATCTCTTCGACTTGCTACTCTTCTTCACTAGTTTCCTCTAAAATTACGGCCGGTAGTTGGGCATCGTCCTATACTTATAATAGAAGCGGGTCATCGCTCGCCCTCTTTAAGAACGAGATATAGAAAACGTTGTAGATATCTAGAGGTATATCTAGGCGGCAGGCGTAGGAGCCGACGAGCTCTATGTATATTTAGCATTACTAGTCGAGCTTCTTCGAAGGCCTATTAGTCCTGACATTCTTCAAGTAAAGCTAGACCTTATCCCCTATCGGAACTGCTTAGCTATTTGCCGGTTTGGTTTACGTATTCCTTATATTGCTTATATAGCAGCTATCGCGGCTTAGACGAACTTAGTTGCCTCCTTAAGCCGTACGACAAAGGCTTTGCCTTAGACGTTAGGGACCTCTCTATAGTCTATAAGTCAGCTGCCCCTCTAGTTAGGCCGAGGAGGTCTATATCGTAACTATATGTTATAAAGAATAGGCTTAGGCTAGTAGATATAGCAACCTATTGTTGATAGCTAGCATTCGCTATAGGTAGGCCTAGCCTAATTATCCTAGCTATATATTATAAAGTAGTATAAATAGTACTCTATAACCTGTTTATATATCTTTACTCTATTAGTTTTAGGGTAGTAGGTAGTCGATAACCGCCGAATAATCCTAAGTAGCTTATAAATCCGTTTCTAGACTAGGCTTATAAACTAAGGCCTCTATCTAAAACAATTCTAAGGAAGCCTATAGTAATAAATAAGGTAGTATAATAGTTGGTAGCTACTACTTTAACTATAGTAGAGGCTATTACTTTAAAGATTATGCTTTAATAGCTAGTTGGTAATAACTTAATCGTATCTACCTAATTAGGGCTAGATAGGGGTAGGTCTATAATAAAGTCTATTGATATTTCGCTCTAAATCCTTTTAGGGATAGGTAGTAGCTTTAATAGCCCTCTACATTTCTCTCTCTATATAGCGATCCTTCTATATATATTATAGTTATAGGAACTACCTAATATCCTAGCTAAGGCCTAGCCAAGTAAACTTCTAGCGATTAACGCCTTTATAAGGTCTCGCCTAAGGTAGCCTATAAGTATAGAATCGTAGGTTTCTTAGATGACTTAGGTATATAGAGGTTCGAAGTAAGGTAGCTAATATAGTCCCTCTAGTAGAGTCGATTTTCGTTATTAACCAAGTACTCTAATATAGAAATAGGTAAGCCCTATAGTAGGGGAACTACCTTACGCTATCCTTAACTATCTAGCGAATTAGCTAATACCGGTTATTAGCCTATAGTACTTAGTCCTATAAGCCCCTTAAAGGGTCTTCTATAAAGGGGTTAACTAGAGGGTCAAATTTATCCGCTATATTATCATCTCTCTATCTTAATCGCTATTCTTAACGAAGGTATATCTCGCTCGAACTATTATAATATCTTTCTTCCCTATTACTAATAGAAGGGCCTAGACTTAAGTTTAGTATACTAAGATATAGTTCCTCTAGGCCTTTAGTAGTTAGAAGTACTACCTAGTAAGGCGCTTATCGAACTCGTCTATTAGTATATCTTATTCTCTCTTCGAGAGGACGTCTAGTACTACTACTTCTTTATTAGGCTAATATTTAGTATAAAGTTATATTAGGCGAGGACCTCTACCTAACGAACTTATCTCTTACTTAGCTATCTCTTCTATAAGTATTTAAGGTTCTTATAGTCTATCTAGACTTCGAATAATAGTACGTTCTATAGTTCGGTCCTACTACTCTAAGCACTAACTATACTAGGAGTTCCTTATCGTAAATCGGATAGTTATACTTAGCTAGGCTATTCTTCTTTAAAAAGAATATAACAGGCTATAGGACTCCTTTATCGTCGTACTAGGATAGAGCCTCTCTAATAGTATACCCCGATAAGTCTATCTCTAGTACCGTTTTCCGTTCTAGGTCCTATTACGCTAAACTTAGGGCTTTAATTAAGAGAGCCTTTAGCCTTTAGAAGGCCTCTTCGTACTATAGTGACTAGACAAAGGGTATACCTTTCTTAGTTAGTACTATTAGGGGATTACTATATTAGAGAACCTAGGAACGAAATTATAGTAGTTAGCGAACCTTAAGCTATAGACCCCCTTAACTATCTAAGGGCGCTCCTATAATTTAATGGCCTCGACCTTCTTAGGGTTAGCCTAAATGCCCTTACTAGCTTCAATAATAAATCTAAGATAATTTAACGCTCTTGACTTTAAATATATACTTATATATGTCGACTTATAAGCCTATATCGAGGAGCCTTTTTATAATTATTCGGACCTTCTTCCTATAGTCGGAAAGGGAGCTATCTAAATGGATCAATATTATCGATATAAGCCGAGCAGAACTCGTCCAGGTATTCTATAATACGTATAGTTGATATATTGCTAGAAGGTAGCTAGGGCGCCCATTAAGCTAAAAGAGGTAACCAGCTATTTGAATAATCTATACTAGATAAAAGGCCGTTTTCCACTTGTCTCCCTCTTTGATCTAGATCTTATAGAATGCCGCGATTATATCTAGTTTTATAAACCATTTTGCCTTCGACAAGGACCTTAATATCTCGGTAATTAGAGGAAGGGGGTATCGATCCTTCTAAGTAATCTTGTTTAGCCTATAATAGTCGATGTAGAAGTAGAGGCCGCCCCCTAGCTTCTTGACGAAGAGTATTAGCGCTAAAGTAGGAGAGCTGCTTATATAGATAAAGTTCTTGTCTAGGAGCTCTATAAATGTAACGGGCTGAGCCCGATGTGGGGCCTCGGCGGCCCTCGGCCAAGGAGCCGGGCCCGGCGCCCTGGCCCGGCGCCCCCGAACCCCTAGGCTCGTTGCCCCTGACAACGGCGCCAGGCACTCAGGCGACGACATGACCTATAGCCTCCCTCTAGTTATAGGGAGCGCTCACCGCTAGAATGGCCATTTCCCCTCTTTTCCTTTTTCTTTCCCTAAGTTTAGTGTACTCGTAGAGTCGTCACTAGCTAGTTGCAATATACTCCTGGGACCGTTATATTACACTGAACTTCCTTCTTTTGTCGTCGAACGTAGAGAAGTATTAGAGCATTTGCATCGTTAACGAGGCGACGGAACATCATTGGGTCGATTCGAGCTACCAACAAGGTAGCCGGACTGCACTTGCGCTATTACTGAGGCGACGAAGTATCGAGGTTCCGCAAGATACTGGCCTACGGGCCTAGTTGAGCGAAGAGCAGCCTAAGGGTAGCAACCCCTTAGGAGGGCTACTAGTAAATCCTAGATTCCTAACCGTTATGCTATAAGGGCCGTAACCTCGAGCCTAAGGGAGCCGAGTAGCTAGGCACGACTAGGATACTACAACTATAAGATATTAGCAACTTAGTCCGGTTAAGTGAAGAGCAAGACCTCGGTAAAGAGACTAAATGAGCTACGACGTTGCGTATAAGATATAAGCTACGGGCTTAGTTAAGCCGTACGTCGAATAGCAAGGTACTATCAGTAGGATAGTAAGAGAAAGGAAAGCTACAATATCGATGGACCTACCCTCGAGCCCTAGGATGGGGTCCAATAGCTGATATAGATAATAACTCGGATGATAAGCCAAATCGAGTATATCCAGGCTGAATAGGCCAACGAGAGGGAAGCAACCCGACTATAAATCCGGACCCTCTAGGAGAACCTAGCGAACCTGCAAACTACCTTAAGGACTATACCTCGAGCCCTAACGCTTACCGATGGCCCCTAAGCTACTATTTACTACCCTTCTCCCTTAGCTAGACGAAGAAGAAGTTGATCCTTCTAGACCCCCTGCACTTCGACGGTAATCGGTAAGAAATACTAGAACTAGAGGTTGGAAATAGAAGGCAAACTATATACTGACGGATGCCTCCTTAGATCCCCGCAAACCATTTACTTAGAGAGAAGCAACTAACTATAAATATCCGGACCCTCTAGGAGAACCTAGCAACCTATAAACTACCCTAAGGACTATACCTCGAGCCTTAACGCTACCGATAGCCCCCTAAGCCACTATATTACTTACCTTCTCCTCTAGCTAGATTAAAGAAGAAGATAATCCTTCTAGACCCCTATACTTTGACGGCAATCGGATGAAATACTAGAACTAGAGGTTAGAAATAGAAGGCAAATATATTGACGGATACCTCCTTAGATCCCCCGATAACTAATTTACTTATATCTACTCTCGGCTTAGGGATAGGCCCTAGTCATAGTAGTAGCGTTCTACGAGAGAGTGGGGGGCCCTAATAGTATATATAACCTAGCAGACTCCTCTAATACCTGACCTCAACGTATAAGGACCCTAACATTGCTCAATATATGCTTAATGACCTTAACGATAAAACCTAGGGCGAGAGGGAGTCGCTTACGGCGTTTTACCTAAGGTTGAGAAGAACTAGCCGACGTAGGGGGTGCTATATAGCCTAATATTGTCCGGATCAACTATCTCTAGAATGACTCTTAACAACGAGTTATTAGACTACCTAGTCTTAATAACTACCTGCTAATAGACTATATAGGGTTTGTCCGAGAGCTTTATAGTCTTGGCACTAACATGACGCCCGGAACTTCTTAGAGAAGGCTACTAGGAAGCCTCCTAATTACTATATAACATCTTTTAGCCGACTATAAGTATAATAAGCCCTTCACCTAACTAGAGGGATAGGCGGGCTAGAACCTCGCCTAGAGCTAAAACGCCCCCTTTCTATACTACCTTCCTAACGCGATAGAATAGGAGCCTACTAGGGTTAATAAGGCTATTTAGAGATAGAAGTAGGAACTAGTAGGCAAGAGGGCTAAGCTAGCGAGCAAGGAGGAGATCCAATAGCGGTAAGGGGAGGGCTTATATATCCGATATAGATAGAAAGGCTACTAAAGTATAGAGTACCCCTTCTCCTACTAAGGCGCCTAAGACCTTAGGCGTGTATTAAAAAGGCAACTCCTAAGCTTCCTATAGTCGAAGACTTGGTAGATTCCAAACTAGATACGCCTAACTAGATAGAAACAAGGACGAGGAGTTAAAAGAGTAGCTCCTAGCGGAAGTCGTCGCTAGGAGCATTTAGAGGCGGAGCGGCTTAGAAGAAGGCTAAAAAGAAAATAGATAAGCTACTAGTCTATATTAACTTTAGGATTAATAGTATCTTATATACTAAGGCCTTAATCGATTCTAGTTGCTTCTACTATAGTACGATTAATAAGCCCTTATTCGACGCTTATACCTCCTATATATTCCTATCGTCCCCGCGACCTTCGAGCAGCTTAAGACTATTATTAGGGAGCAATCACTAATATAATATACCTTGCTCTAGATATCGACGGTTATAAGCAAAAGAGGGTATTCCTCTACGTTGTTGACTAAATAGAGGATATTGTCCTTAGAAGACCCTAGATAAGGGCCGAACAAGTAGAAGTTATACTTACGAGAAACGAGATCTATATAGGCTCTTTAGGGTTAGTAGTTAAGGAGCGGAGCTATAGTAAGGGGGTCAACTTCCCTTATATAATATTAAGAGCGTCTTTAGAGCTCTAGTTCGTAGGGCAAGATGATACCGCCCCTTAACTAGAAGGAGGGTATACGAATTTTTGTAGCAAGCCTTATAAATATCGAGAAAGCCCTCGTCCGAAAAAGTATAGCGACCCTTATAAGAAGCTGCCAAGCTACTACTATAACTTCCTTCCTCTATTCGATTAGATATATTGATCTTACACCGCAAGGGCAGTCGCCCGCCCCGTTAGGGCAAGCGGTCCCTCCGCGCTATTTTACATGCAAGGCATCTGCTCTCGTGCTACGTCCCGCGGCTTGGTTGCCGCTCGGGCGCTCCCTACGGTCCCTCTAGTCCAGTAGTCCGGAACTCACCTTTCCGGCTTAGTGACGACGAAGCTGTAGGCGGCCATCCGGCCTTGCTCGCCACTCTGGTACGCAGCTTGCGCTGCGAGTTCGTAGCTCTAGCCTAGCGCTAGAGCCCGACGTACGTCTTCTTCCTTTTCTTCTTCTTAGCCCTTCCCGAACCTCTAGTCACTCCGCCTTCCTTAGGGTCCTCCTCTACCCCCTCACGCTCTAGTTCAAGCGCGAGCCTATACTCTGCTAGTCTCCCGAGGCCTATAAGCTACGCGACTATCCGCGCTACGCTAGGGCAGCTTCCGAGCGCCTCTATTAGGGCGTGTCTATCTCTAAGCTGGGTCTCCCGTCCTTGAGCTCTTGATCCTAGCACCTAAGTACTAGGTGGGCTACCGTCTCCGGGGCTCCTATAGCGGTAGAGCGGCGTAGGTACTCTAGGGACCCGTCTTTTAAAGAGGAAGTCTTTTAGGCCGATTGCTCCCGTGTAGGCTTATATTAGCAGCAAGCTCTTTGCCTTGGTTAGCCCTTTATATACCTACAACGGCTGCGCTATAGGGTCGAGCATATAGAGATCCGCCGCTTCTCTATAGCAGCGCGGACGTAGCTCGTCTGCCCGCTATACTTGCTTCCTACGACGGGCCTTCTATTCCTCGATTGTCGGCACGTCCGTATCCAACTTTACCCATTCCAGGTAGGGCGTTTGTTGGGCGTCTCTACTACTCCGTCGCTGCTCGCTATCCTTCGTATACGCCTATAGCTACTCCCTAGCCTAGTCCTATTTCCTAAGTCTAGATACTGCCGGTAGGGCCCTAGGGGTCCTCCGGGTTCTATATCCGTAGCTAGGAAGCTATATTTATGTAGACGCTATATATAAGCTGCGCTATCCTAGTCCTTTATAGCCGCTGCTCGGCCTTTGCCACCCATCTACTAAGGTATAGGTCGATAGGGGGTACCTAGGCTTCGCTCTCTATATTGCGTGTTGGGGTTGCCTTATAGGCTCCTGTCACAACCCTCAGGCAGCGCGCTTGTATTGCTTAGAAGCTACGCGCAATCCCTCGTAGGGTCCCTCCAAGTAGAGTAGGTATGTGCTAGGCTATTGCTCTATAAGATAGGACGCTTCTAATTACCTTCGTATATATCTCGCGGGCTCGCGAGACGCTTACCCTATACATCTTCGTAGCGAGTCTAGTAAGTGCAAGCATCTAAGTTGCTATCTTTGCGCCTACCTCTCCCCTATAAGCTTTGAAGGATAGCTTGCAGTCGAGCTAGACCCTAAGGAATCTGCCGACTCGATAGGGGCTAGCCCCGGCCGCTCGCCTCCTAGTATATTAACTTCCTCGCTACGTAGGCGCTATATCTATATAAAATGGATCAGCTCGCTCTTTATAGGTTCGAATTGTATGCCCCTCTCCTTAGCCTATTCCTTGTATATCCGGTAGGCGCCCTCTAGAGTCCGATAGCAAGCCGGTATATCGCGGCCAAAGGCTAGCAGGTTGGTGTCGTCTATATACCCGACGGTTACGAGCCCTATATATACCTCGAGGGCGCGATATAGGGGAACTATAAAGAGGATGAGAGGACTAGGGATAGTAGGGACCCCTATAGTGTCCCCTATATAAGTATAACCCTCTTAGACCTCTTGCTATCGAAGATCAGCTAAGTAGTCCTACTATTAAAGTAGCTATATAGGAGTAGTATAAGCTTCCTCTCGAAGCCTAGATTAGAGTGTATATAGTAGCTAGGTCTAGTCAACCCGGTCGAAGGCTCCCTTCAGGTCTAGCTATAGTAGTAAGGCGCCGGCGCTACTCCCCTATACTATATATACCGCGTCTGTTACCACCCTGATCGCTACCTCCGTTGATCGTCCTTAGCGGAAGCCTATCTACATTTCAGGGAGGATGTGATATATCTTAGCTGCTTAGACGATACGCTCTATTAGCGCCGCCTCAATCACCTTGCCTACCGAGCTGAGTAGCGAGATAGGTCTATAGGCACTAGCCTCCTTTTATTGCTCGATCGTCTTTCCGGGCTTGCGTAGGACAACTTAGTGCCGCTCGGAAGCGGCGTAGGAAGTGCTCTAGCGTGAAGTAGGCGTTCGTGATCTTTGCAAGCACCCTTGCGAGGGCTCCCTCCTTATTGCACGCTTTAAGGAAGCTGTTCGATAGCATATCCTCTCCGGGTGCCTTGTTTGCTCCTATATTGCTTATGATCATCGAAATATCCTCTCCGCTTACGCTCTAGTCTAGTCGGACTGTGTTGCGGAAAGATCTCTCGGGCTAGTCTCTATCCGGGATGGTGGTAACCGACGCTATTGCTATTGGGAAGAAGCGTTCGCTTAGCGCCTTCGTCTTGCTCTCGTGGCTGATCGCACTTGTAGACCGCCTAGTATCAACCGAAGTACTAGTAGAGCCGGTGGCTCCGGTCTAGTATAGCTGCGGAGCCTTGCCTATCTCTCTATGTCCCACATCATCTTTGGCTTCTTCGATGCCTTTGCGAGGGAGCTGCGCCAGAGTTTCGTTTGCGCTCTCTTTGAAAGCCGGTCGAATTCCGCGGGGCTAACTGATAGTAGTAATGCGCGCTCGGGGTTCGGCATAACCTCTAGGCTCTACCGGCCCTCCTTGCCTCCTTCATCGCTTCGTCTATCTCCCTGTTCCACTATAGTGCGTAGGAGCCAATATTGCGTTTGCGATGTAGTGCCGCTGCTTTAGCGATGCTTGTAAGTTCCCTTATCAGGGTTTCTACCGCTCCTTCTAGTTCCTCTACGCTTTCCATCGGTCCGGGCTGCGTAAGAAACCGTACTTCCGCTATACACCTATAGCGGTCTAGTAGCGCCCAGCTATATCCTAGGGGCGGGCTTTCCGTGCCCCTATGACCCCCGGTCCCGACTGTTATTAGCTGGGGGATATGGTCAGAGCCTGGGAGGTCAAGCGCGCCCTCATATTGTACCGCGCTCTATTCGATTAGATTAAGCCGACCAACTCCTACTATATCGAGCAGGTATCGACTACGAAATCCTCTTAGAAAAGGACACTAATAGCTAGGATAAGACCCCTCCCTAGGGACCCCTATATAGTATATTATACGAGGAATTAATTGTCCTGCGGAAGACCTTTACGGAGCTCCTAGACAAGAACTTTATCTATATAAGCAGCTCTCCTACTTTAGCGCTAGTACTCTTCGTTAAGAAGCTAGGGGGCGGCCTCCACTTCTATATCGACTATCGTAGGCTAAATAAGATTACGTAGAAGGATCGATAACCCCTTCCTCTAATTATTGAGACATTAAGGTTCTTATCGAAGGCAAAATGGTTTACGAAACTAGATATAATCGTAGTATTCTATAAGATCTAGATCAAAGAGGGAGACGAGTGGAAAACGGCCTTTCGTATCTAGTATATATTATTTGAGTAGCTAGTTACCCCTTTTAGCTTAATGGCGCCCTAGCTACCTTCTAGCAATATAAGAATACCTATACGAGTTCTGCTCGGCTTATATCGACGACGTATTAATCTATTTAGATAGCTCCCTTTCCGACTATAGGAAGAAGGTCCGAATAGTTATAAAAAGGCTCCTCGACGCGGGCTTATAAGTCGATATCAATAAGTATACGTTTGAAATCAAGAGCGTTAGATACCTTGGATTTATTATTGAAGCTGGCAAGGGCATTCGGGCTAATCCTAAGAAGGTCGAGGCCATCGAATTATAGGAGCGCCCTTAGATAGTTAAGGGGGTCTATAGCTTCTTAAGGTTCGTTAACTACTACCTCGATTTCGTCCTTAGATTCTCTAATATAGCAATCCCCCAATAGCATTGACGAAGAAAGGTATACCCTTTATCTAGTTACTATAGTATAAAGAGGCCTTCTAAAGGCTAAAGGCTCTCTTAATTAAAGCCCTAAGTTTAGCGTAATAGGACCTAGAACGGAAAACGGTACTAGAGATAGACTTATTAGTATGCTATTAGAGGGGCTCTATCCTAGTATAACGACGAAGGAGTCCTATAGCCTATTATATTCTTTTCGAAGAAGAATAGCCTAGCTAAGTATAACTACCCGATTTACGATAAGGAACTCCTAGCTATAGTATAGTGCTTAGAGTAGTAGGACGCCGAACTATAGAGCGTATTATTATTCGAAGTCTAGATAGACTATAAGAACCTCGAATACTTCTAGAAAAGAGATAGCTAAGTAAGAGATAAGTTTGTTAGGTAGAGGTCCTCGCCTAATATAACTTTATACTAAAATACTAGCCTAGTAAAGAAGTAGTAATACTAGACGCTCTCTTAAGGAGAGAATAAGATATACTAATAGACGAGTTCGATAAGCGCCTTACTAGGTAGTACTTCTAACTACTAAAGGCCTAGAGGAACTATATCTTAGTATACTAAACTTAGTCTAGGCCCTTATATTAGTAATAGGGAAGAAAGATATTATAATAGTTCGAGCGAGATATACCTTCGTTAAGAATAGCGATCAAGATAGAGAGATAGATAATATAGCGGATAAATTTGACCCTCTAGCTAACCCCTTTATAGAAGAGCCTTTAAATGGCTTATAGGACTAAGCGCTATAGGCCAATAACTAGTACTAGCTAATTCGCTAGATGGTTAAGAATAGCGTAAGGTAGTTCCCCTCCTAATAGGGCTTGCCTATTTCTATATTAGAGTATTCGGTTAATAACGAAAATCGACTTTATTAGAGGGACCGTATTTAGCTACCTTACTTCTAACCTCTATATACCAGTCATCTAAGAAACCTATAATTCTATACTTATAGGCTACCCTAGGCAAGACCTTATAAAGGCGTTGATTAGCTAGAAGTTTACTTGCTAGGCCTTAGCTAGGATATCTAGCGGTTCTTATATAATTACGATATATATAGAAGGACCGCTATCTAGAAAGAGAAGCGTAGAGGGTTATTAAAGCTGCTACCTATCTCTAAAAGGATTTGGAGCGAAATATTAATAGACTTTATTATAGACCTACCCCTATCTAGCCCTAACTAGGTAGATATAATTATAGTTATTACTAACTAGCTATCGAAGAGCGTAATCTTCGAGGTAATAGCCTCTACTATAGTTAAGGTAGTAGCCGACCAACTATTATACTACCTTATTCATTCCTATAGGCTTCCCTCTAGATTGTTTTAGATAGAGGCCCCTAATTTATAAGCCTAGTCTAGAAATAGATTTGCGAGCTATATAGAATTACTCGGCGGTTGTCGACTACCTACTACCCTAAAACTAATAGAGTAATAGAGCGTATAAACTAGGTTATAGAGCACTACTACTTATATACTTTATAATATATCGCTAGGATAACTAGGCTAGGCTGCTACCTATAACGATACTAGCTATTAATAATAGGGCCGCTATATCTACTAGCCTAAGCCCATTCTTTATAACGTATAGTTACAATGTAGACCTCCTTAGCCTAACTAGAGGGGCAGCTGACTTATAGACTATAGAGAGGTCCCTAATCGTCTAAGGCAAAGCCTTTGTCGTACGGCTTAAGGAGGCAACTAAGTTCGTCTAAGCCGCGATAGCTGCTATATAGGAGCAATAGAAGGAATATATAAACTGAAACCGGCAAATAGCTAAGTAGTTCCGTATAGGGGATAAGGTCTAGCTTCACTTGAAGAACGTCAGGACTAATAGGCCTTCGAAGAAGCTCGACTAGCGTAATACCAAGTATACTATTATAGAGCTTGTCGGCTCCTATACCTGCCGTCTAGATATACCTCTAGATATCTACAATGTTTTCTATATCTCGTTCTTAAAGAGGGCGAGCGATGACCTGCTTCTATTATAAGTATAGGACGATGCCCAACCACCGGCCGTAATTTTAGAGGAAACCAGTGAAGAAGAATAGTAAATTAAAGAGATTCTCGAAGTAAAGACAATAAGGCGTAGGACGAAGGTGTTAGTCAAATAGACGGATACGTGTAGCCTATATAGGAACCTCTAAATGCCTTCCTCGATACGGAGGCCCTTAATAGATTTAAAGCGGTATACAGCAAGATATCCCCTTGATTAGAGGAGGGAAGCTATACTTTCGGACCTATAAGAGGGAGGAGGGAGTTAATATAACGGGCTAAGCCCGATGTAGGGCCTCGGCGGCCCTCGGCCAAGGAGCTAGGCCTAGCGCCCCAGCCCGGCGCCCCCGAACCCCTAGGCTCGTTGCCCCTAACAACGGCGCTAGGCACTCAGGCGACGACATGACCTATAGCCTCCCTCTAGTTATAGGGAACGCTCACCGCCAGAATAGCCATTTCCCCTCTTTTCCTTTTTCTTTCCCTAAGTTTAGTATACTCGTAGAGTCGTTACCAGCTAGTTGCAATATACTCCTAGGACCGTTACAATAAAGGTCTTCCGCAGGACAATCAATTCCTCGTATAATAATATATATTCCTACTCCGCTGCGCCTATAGGTACGCCGGACCATCTACTACTAATTACAAAGGAAAACCGTGCCTGAAAAGGCTGGACTAAAAACCTCTGCCTCCCCTTTTCTAATCTAAATCTTTCGAATCCTTCCACTCCGGTGAAAAGGAAGGCTAGGTGGCTAACTAGGCCATGGTCTAGCCTAGTTCTAGCCGAGTGGCCAGCCTATACTCTGGAGCCTCCCAGAGCCTAGTAGCCACCTAATAACCTTCCTTGCAAGCCCTCTCTCCTTGTTTCCCCCCCCATCGAGGGCCTTGTACAGGTCCCCCCGTAAGCGTATTGCTGTAGCCGGCCAAGTTTTGGAATAGGTGGTTGAGGGCACCATACTACTAGATGTTCCACTGTTTCCCGCCCCTAGCCGCATTCGTAGTAGGGGGTAGGTATTCCAGGAACCCTAGCCCTAAAGAGGAAGTCCCTAAGGCCTATAACCCCTGTTCGGGCCTGGGTTAGTAGAGAGCTCTCGGCCTTAGTAAGGCCTTTGTGCCTTTCTAGTGCCTTTTCGTCGAACTTTGGCCGGCAGTCAGCCGGTTGAGTAGTAGGTAGGGCCTGGTTCCGGGCCCTATACCGTTGATACCGCCGCGTAGCCCCCTGGGCCCACCTCAGTTTCCAGGCTTTGTTGAGGGCCTCTTCGGAGTGCTTGCCCTGGGCCTTCCAGGCCGAAATTACTTCCGATGCTTCCTCTATAGCTAGGGCCTCTATAGGCCGCCTAGCCGCCCGTAGCTGGCAAAACCGGCTTTGGATCTTCTTGCAGGCCTCTTCGACTAGTAGACCTGGGGGTCTATAGCCTTCTAGAGGGCTTAGGAGGGTTGGCATCTGAAGTCGGTCTTCGAAGTCGGCTAGCCTCTAGTTGAAGTAGAGGTCTAGTGGAGGGACAAAGGTCTCGGTTTCTAGGCTTCGAATAGGCGTAGCCTTGTAGGCCCCGGCTACTATACGTAGGCTCCTGCTCTGAGCCTTCTAGAGGTCCCTCGCAATGCCCTGTGCCGACCCCCAAAGGGGGTGGTATATAGAAGCTTGAAGCTCCATAGGCCAGGGCACTACGGATACATTTAGTATAGACCTCCCGGGCCTTGACTAGAGCGGGGCCCTAGGTCTTAGCAGCTATTCTAGATAGTGCAAAGTCCTGCGTTTTCAGCTTACGCTCTATAGCCTCCTTGTAAGCCCTCCAATTTAGCCTCCAATCTAGCCAGACCCCTAGGAATCGGCTAGAGGGCTTTGGCTATATTGTATCGAAGCCCTCCCCGGCTGGTAGGCCAGGTTGACTGGGTTTGACCACTGTTTTCGGCCCTTGTTGAAGTGGATCAACTCGCTCTTCTCCCCGGCAAAGACCATCCCCCTAGATTCGGCCCATTAGGCAGTCTTCCAGGCCTCTTCTAGTTGCCGGCAGTTGGCCTGGGGCCTCGGCCGAAGGCTAGTAGGTTGGTGTCGTCTGCAAGCCTACTATAGCTACCCCCGGGTGCTTTCCTTTAACGCCCTATATAGGGAAGCAATATAAAGGATAAAGAGGATCGGGGATAGTGGGGAGCCCTGTAGAACCCCGGCCTTGATTGTATAGGCTCGGTAGCCTGGCCGTCGAAAAAGAGCGTAGTCTCTCTGCCAGTTAGCCAGGCCTTGATCCACCGTACTAGCCATCCTAGGAAGCCGTAGGCTCGGAGGGTATCTAGTAGCCTTATATGTTGACTATATCGAAGGCTCCAGATATATCTAGTTGAAGTAGGGAGGCGTTGCTCGCCTCTCCAAGCCTCTTGAACCTGGGCTACTACTAGCCGATAGCTAGTTCGGTAGACCTGCTTATCCTATTGCCTATCTGCTCGTCAGGTAGTAGGCCGTTCCGCTCTGCAGCCTCGGCTACCCTCTTGGCTAGTATAGCCTCTAGAACCTTCCCTAGGGTAGGTAAGAGGCTATAGGCCTATAGCCCAGGGGTTCTATACGTAGCTAGGGGCTTCCCCGGCTTCGTTAGAACCACCGTTCTAGCCTTCTTGAACCTCTAGGGGTACCACTGCAATTCTAGGCACCTAGTGTAGAGAACCGCTAGGATCTTGAAGAGTGGTTTCCCACAGGCCTTGATTAGGCCTGTAGGTATTAGGTCTTCCCCGGGGCCTTCCAAGGTTTGATTTTGAGAGGGCCTCAGTTATATCCTCGATAGTAACCTTCTTCTGGACCTCGAATAGCTGCCGGTCGAAGGCTTGGCGAAGGTAGTATCGAGGATATCACTAAGGTTAGCCGGTGGGTTTGGAAAGAATCTAGCTGCTAGAGCCTCGGCCTTCTAGCTATAGGTTGTAAGATCTGGCTGGCCAGGGCCCCCTGAAGAGGGGGTAGTTTTGGTAGATCGTTAGGTAGGAAGCTTTTTGTACGAGCCCACCTTTCGAGCTTCCAAAGGAGGCTTGGATCCACTGATGCCTTCTGTAGGGTAGACCTCCAGGCCCTTGCCTGGCTAGCCGGATGGCTTTTGATCGCTCTCGTAGGCTCCGGTTGAGCCTTTGCCGGAGGTAGATACCTGGGGTTTGCTTGAAGGCCCTCTCGGCCCTCCTGCCTCCTAGTAGCCTGTTGGACCTCGTAGGTCCACCAGGGTGCCTAATCCCCTGTTCGGCTTTCGAGGAGGGGTACTAGCCTTGGCTATCCTCTGTAGCTCTTCTACTAACCAGTCGAAGGCCTGGGATAGACCTTGTATTGTAGAGATCCTAGCTAGTAGACCTGTGGCCCCCGGTCAGGTAGGCCGATAGCCTTAGGGAGGAGGGCGGCCCCTCGTATAATATACTATATAGGGGTCCCTAGGGAGGGGTCTTATCCTAGCTATTAGTATCCTTTTCTAAGAGGATTTTATAGTCGATGCCTACTTAATATAGTAGGAGTTAGTCGGCTTATATCTATCGAATAGAGGAAGGAAGTTATAGTAGTAGCTTAGCAGCTTCTTACAAGGGTCGCTATACTTTTTTAGGGCGAGGGCTTTCTCGATATATATAAGGCTTGCTACAAAAATTTATACCTCCTTCTAGTTAGAGGGGCGGTATCGTCTTGCCTACGAACTAGGGCTCTAAAGACGCTGCTTTATTATTACTATATAGGAAGTTGACCCCCTTATTATAGCTCCGCTCCTTAACTATAACCCTAAAGAGCCTATATAGACCTCATTTCTCGTAGGTATAACTTCTACTTGTTCGGCCCTTATCTAGGGTCTTCTAAGGACAATATCCTCTATCTAAGTCAACAACGTAGAGGAATACCCTCTTTTGCTTATAACTCATAATCTAGAGCAAGGTATATTATATTAGTGATTGCTCCCTAATATAGTCTTAAGCTGCTTAGGTCGCGGGGAATAGGAATATATAGGAGGTATAGCGTCGAACAAGGGCTTTATTAATCGTACTATAGTAGAAGCAACTAGAATCGATTAAGGCCTTAGTATATAAGATACTATTAATCCTAAAGTTAATATAGACTAGTGCTTATCTATTTTCTTTAGCCTTCTTCTAAGCCCGCTCCGCCTCTAAATACTCCTAGCGACGACTTCCGCTAGGAGCTACTCTTTTAACTCCTCGTCCTTGGTTTCTATCTAGTTAGGCGTATCTAATTTAGGAATCCACTAGGTCTTCGACTATAGGGAGCTTAGGAGTTGCCTTTTTAATATACGCCTAAGGTCTAGCGCGCTTAGTAGGAGAAGGGGGCACTCCTCTAGCAGCCTTTCTATCTATATCGTATATAAGCCCTCTCTACGTCGCCGCTAAATCTCTTCCTCATTTACTAGCTTAGCTCTCTTGCCTACTAGTTCCTGGTTCTATCTTTGAATAGCCCTATTGATTCTAGTAGGCTCCTACTCTATCGCGTTAGGTGAGGTGGCGTAGAGAGGGGGCGTTTTGGCTCTAGGCGAGGTTCTAGCCTAGCTACTCCTCTAGTTAGGAGAAGGGCTTCGCACTTATAGTCGGCTAAATTATTGCGTAGCGGGTTTTAGACGTTTAGTAGCGCTTCTAGTCGAGGTTAGCGCTAAGCTTTAGAGTATATAGATATAGGCAAGGTAGTTGGTTAGCATTCCTCGCTAGCTTAGTCTAAGGTCCGTCATATCTTAGTTCAAGCACTGCTCTAAGTAGTCGATTCGTATATCGTCTAGCTAGGTAGCGCCCCTACTATCTGCCAGCTCCTTTTCGAACTTGGGAGAGGAAGGTAGCAAAACTTTCCCTAGCTCCCTAGCGAAGGTTTATAAGCTAGGCAAGCGCGCCCTATTTCAAATTGGGGTCCCTATAGTATAAGGTCAGGTAATCGAGGAACGTATTTGGGTTGAATATATAGTCCGGCCACTACTCTAGGCGAACGTGGTCGCTATTGATCTCGCCCCCTTTTCGAGCCGGGAGAAGATATAGGCGAATTGGTCCTTGCGATGGCTAATTATAGCTCTATCTGCCTTAAGTTTGTTCCTTATCTCTAAAGCTATACGGGAAATTCTTTCCGGTTACCGTCGAATCTTATAGGGTTAGGGAGGGTTGGCTTCTCCTTCGTCTAGCTAGAGGGAGAGGGTAGTAATATAGTAGCTTAGGGGGCCATCGGCGGCGTTAGGGCTCGAGGCGTAGTTCTTGGGTAGTTTATAGGTTCGCTAGGTTCTCCTAGAGGGCCCGGATTTGAAGTCGGGTTGCTTCTCTCTCGTTGGCCTATTCGGCCTAGATATACTCGATTAGCTTATTATCTAGTCATTATCTATATTAGCTATTGGACCCCGTCCTAGGGCTCGACGGATATATCCATCGATATAGTAGCTCTCTTTTCCTTCCTACTATTCCGTTGATAGTATCTTGCTATTCGACGTACGGCTTAACTAAGCCTATAGCTAGTATCTTATAGGCGACGTCGTAGCTTACTTAGTCTCGTTACCGAGGTCTTGCTCTTCACTTAACCGGACTAAGTTGCTAGTATCTTATAGTCGTAGTATCCTGGTCGTGCCTAGCTACTCGGCTCCTTTAGGCTTGAGGTCGCCCCTTGTAGCGTAATAGTTAGGAATCTAGGATTTACTAGTAGTCCTCCTATAGGGTTGCTACCCTTAGGCTGCTCTTCGCTTAACTAGGCCTGCGGGCTAGTATCTCGCGGAACCTCGATACTTCGCCGCCTTAGTGACGACGCAAGTGTAGTCTAGCTACCTCGTTGGTGGCCCGAATCGACCCAATAATGTTCCGTCGACTTGTTGGCGACGCGAATGCTCCGATACTTCTCTACGTTTAACGACAAAAGAAGGAAGTTCAGTGTAATGTAACGGTCCTAGGAGTATATTGCAACTAGCTAGTGACGACTCTACGAGTATACTAAACTTAGGGAAAGAAAAAGGAAAAGAGGGAAAATAGCTATTCTAGCGGTGAGCGCTCCCTATAACTAGAGGGAGGCTATAGGTCATGTCGTCGCCTGAGTGCCTGGCGCCGTTGTTAGGGGCAACGAGCCTGGGGGTTTGGGCGCCGGGCCAGGGCCACGGGCCCGGCTCCTTGGCCGAGGGCCGCCGAGGCCCCACATCGGCTCAGCCCGTTACAGGACTAGCCCGGCAAGGAGGCACTCCTTTAGGTCCTCGAACGTACGTTAGCAATCCTACATCTAAATAAATGGGGGCGTCCTTCTTACTCAAGCTGGTCAAGGGGCGGGCGATACGCCTATACTTGTAGACGAAACGGCGATAAAGTTGTAGAAGCTAAGGAAGGATTGCACCTACTTAATAGTAGTTGGAACCTCCTAATCGTAGACCGCGTCTAGCTTCTAGAGGTCGGGAGTAATACCCCTAGTCCCGACGATAAATCTAAGGAACTTGGTCTCTATAGTATAGAACTCGCACTTCTTCAAGTCGGCCTATAACCTAGCCCCGCATAGGCATTCTAAAACGCGGCGAATATAAATTTCGTGCTCCTCTTATATAGCCAAGAAGATTAGGATATCGTCGATATAGGCGCTATAGAAGTCGTCGATGTAGCCTATTAGCGTATTGTTAATGAACCGCTAGAAGGTTGCAGGTCTATTAGTCAAGCCGAAGGGCATTACTTTGAACTTGTACGCGCTATACCGCGTTCGAAAGGTCGTTAAGTCCTCGCATTTAGGGCTAATTCGAATCTAGTAAAAGGCCTGCTAAATATCAATCTTTATAAAGATCTTTGCTTAAGCAATTCGGGCTAGGGTTTCGTCAATTAGGGTAGTAGGTACTAATCCTTCTTAGTTATCGCGTTCAGCTTATAGGAGTCGATATAGAAATAGAGGCTTCTATCCCCCTTGACGGCGAACAGGATCGGGGCCGCCTATAGTACGTTGCTTAGCTCGATGAAGCCCTTCTATAGGTTCTTAGTAAGACCCCCGCCCCACCTTTCGGTTAGGCCGGCATTCGGTCAATTCTCCACCGATCTATCACTGTCTTAAGTCACCCACTCCCTTGACCTCACTATCTACAACTAGGTTAGATATAGCCCATTCAAAGCATATGTCTTCAAATATGAGGCTATTCGCAACTGCCTCAGGCATTGCTACCTTTCCTATAGCTTTTTTGGCCTTGATTATCTCTACAATCCTAGTAAATCTCTCGTTTAGGTCCATCTACACCCTCCTCCTCTTCTTCGGCTTCAGTCTCTCAACCTCAGCTTCTAGGGCCTAGATTTTTTGCTCGTACTCAGCAATCTTGACTGCTTTGTTATCGAGGCTCTTTGCAATCTTAGAAAAAGTGACCCGAGCGGCTGGGTTACCCCGGTAAAGTTGCTGTAGTTCGCCGACCTGGCTACCCAAGAGCTTGTGAACCTCCTAATTACGTTGAGGGGTCTAGATAGTTCGAAAGCTTAGTCGTAAAGTAAGAAGTGGTAATGCATCTGTCGTACGATCTTCTTGTTGCTGGCTATTGGCCCTGTTCTCTGCCTCCTGGTTAGCCTTTAAGACTAGGCTATTGCCTAGGGGTCTCTCTATATTGATCGGCTATAACCTAGTCGCAACCCAGCCTGCCCGGATTATTCGACTTGTCCTAGCAACTCTCCTAGCTCTGCTATATACCTTTAAGAAGTCCCGTTTGCTAAAGGGGACTAGACTACGTAGTAAAACAAGGTCTTGAAGCTCCTTATAGTAGGTAGTCTTTAGAGGACTAAAGAAGGAGAGATCCAACGGCTAGAGGATATAGGAGCTATATGCTGGCAGGTAAAGGAGGTAGACGTCGTCGATATAGCAATGCCACATGAAATCATCCGTTGTATAGCTTCCGTGGCCGTCGACGATCAACAACCTCTTACTTCCGACTAGGGGATAGGAAGATAGATTTTGAGAACTATTCTAACGCAATGTCGTTGCTAGTCCACCTATTCTCACTTGTTGTAAACCTCTAGTCACTAAGTGATACTAGAGATGCCTTATCATCAGGAAACTACTATTGCTGAACTTCCTTGCCCTTGAAAACAACAAGCGGATCGAAGAGCCCCCTATCGCTAAGACGCACTCGAGGATCGTCATCTAGATGCGAGATTCGGGGTATTTTGCTAAAGCAACCTTCGTTTTAGCCTTCCTAACGCATAAGCCGTTAAGGCCCTAGCCCTCCATTATCCCATTCTCATCTATATTCGTGATATCGTTAGGAAGGATATCCTTGATCACTAGAAGAGTCCGCCGCTTGATTGAAGAAGGCCCTGATCACCTTAGTTGTTGCTCTATCAAGGCGTTTGGCGTCGATTCGCTTTACCCTCTTGGTCTTTAGTGACGGGTGTCTCCGTAGGGAACTTCGAAAGCTAGTGTTTTCCGACTCTATCTTCTAATCCACTTGCTTGAAGGACCGATCGGCGAAGACCCGGATTTGCGCGTGAGTGATAGGGACTCCTAGAGCCTCTTGCGCAGGACCCATTTAGCTAGGTAGTCTTCCTGACTAGGGCTAAGCTTCTAAAGGGCAAGGGCTTTGTATTCGCCCTTTAGTCGATGTCCCGACTTGATCTGGCTTTGCAAAGTAGAAAAGGGGATCACCTATGGGAGGCGGCCCGCCGGATCGAAATTCCGTCTTTGATAGCTGAAATAGCCGCTTGCAAGTCGTCTTCCGTATACCTGGGCATTCTAGTAGAAAGGGCGGAATCCAAGCACCTGAAAGGTATCAAAATCGTAGCATTTGTAGTGGTAGGAGGAAAACACTATAAAGTTCTTATCGGGTGGGTTAGGCAGCGGTTGGGGTAGGGCAAGTGACCGAATGCTAGCCTAACCGAAAGGTGGGGCGAGGATCTTAATATATTTCTAGGTTGCTTCTAGTTCTTTAGTAGAGAGCCTCTATAAGCTAGTATAGCTAAGGTCTCCTAGGTCCGATCCTAGTAAAGTTCAATCTTATAGTCTATATTTTAGTTGGAATAGGGGTAGTATATCGGATTCGGCCTTACTAAATACGTCGAGGAAGTCGTAGTAGCAAGCGGGCACCTATTCGAGTGCCTATCGACATAATCGCTTATCCTCGCTCCCTAGGGTCGTTTTCAGCTCTAGGATCCTATCGATTTCGTAGAGTATAATAATGCCCGTTAGGGCTATATATTGCCCCTTTTTTTGCTGATTTACTATAAGGTAGCGGCACTAATCACTACATTATTAGGGGGTCGGGACTTATACTAGCTAACGGCATCGCGGCGTAGGATACAGGGCCCCTAGGCATTAACGCCCTACTTTAATAGATCAACCGACGTTGCTAGCTTTAGGGGTTCTACTTTCTCGGGCTACCTAGCGGGTAGAGGAAGATCCTAAAGATTCCATTCTATCTTAGGGACGCCCTCGTCTTACGGCGCGGCTAGTCGAGACTTCGGGGGTTCGACTAGCCGAGGCAGAATCGTCACTTTCTTTGGTGCTTTCAGGTCCTAGGTTCTACATTCGCATACGCCTCTAATTTAGCGATTCGCTTCTTAGCCGCGGCTCGGCCATATAGCGGCGGCGGTCCTCCTCTTCTATTAGCCTTTCCCAGCGTTGGATGTCTTCTTTAACCTTTAGGTCTTCGAGGTTCGTAGGTGACTAGTCCAACTATACGTTTATCTTTCTTTTCCAATCTAGGTCAGGTTTCTACTTAGGCGGGAATAGTAGTCTTCAGCGTCCGCAATCGACTAATACGTCGTAGAGGTCGAGCCATTTCTAGCTAATAATAACTTCATATAAGGAGTCGACGACAATTAGCTGTTTATTCTCAATCGTTCGATTCTAGACCGTTAGGTGCGCTCTTAAGGCGAGATTGATAGTCTAGGAGATAGAACTATCGAAGCCCCTAATAGGGTAAGGTTCGAAGCTAGAGAGCCTCTTATAGCCTAGCCGTTTAACTAGTTGCTCGCTAAACTTCCTATCAACGAAGAGGTAACTATTCGCTTCTATATCGACTAGAGTATCGCGGGTAGTTAACGAACTTCTATTGAATAACAAGGCATAGGAGGTAAGAAAAGGCTCGCCGCCAAGGTACCTTGCGAGGAATTCCAGATTCTTCTATGCTATAGTCGATTTCATCCCTAGGAGTCAATTTTACCTAGGGTATTTAGTTTCTCGAATCGCTAAGATCTTCGTAGCAGGTGCTATTCTGGCTCGCTATTACTGAATTAGAGGGCAAAGATATCGAGTTGGATGCCTATTAGGACTATAGATATATAATGCGGGATTCGTGGTTGGGATCGGTAGTATAGGCTAGCTTTGCAGCTCTCTTAGGGTAGTCCCTCGATAGATGCCCCTTTTCCTAGTAGATAAAGCAACGGCCTTCGTTGTATAGCCGCTAGACGTTATCGGCGTTCAGCTTAGCGGGCCCGGGGGTTAGGCGATTACTATAGCGATTACCACCTCTACTACGCGTACTATATATAGATTCCCGGCGAGGCTCCGTCGTCTGGCCTATAGCCTGCTTATTGACTAAGGCGATGTTCGAATATAATGCGGCGAACCGGTCGAAAATCGACGGTGGGATCTATATATAGAAGCGCTACTACGGTCTACAACGTAGGGTAAGCCGGCTGCGGAATTCGGCCTTCCACTTAGACTTGTTGCGGCCTAATTCGCTAGCTAGCCTAACGAAGTCATTGTTGAAAGAGGCGAAGTCAATAGAGGTCGCTAGCTTAAGCCTATTGAATACGTCGAGGGCTTCTTCGACTTAGTTCGGGTTCGAGTATTCGCGCTATAAGTAGTCTAGGAGCTTACGCGAAGAGAAAACCAGGTCGGGATAAGTATCCCGTAAGTAGAGCGCTAGCATATCGGCTGCCCTACTACTAATGCAGCTCTCAATATATGCCTACTTAGCTATGTCGTTTGGCAAAGCTATCGGCGTTGACTTCCAGCTTCTTCGAGATAGCTTAGTGCTATACTTCAAACTTCATCGTATCCTTTTCGGCCTCGTTGTAAAAGATAGGAGGGTCTAGGAGCCTATTGCTCTTCTAGCCGGCGCTTACCAGCGTAGGGCGCTCGATGTCTTTAGGTTCTTCGTCCTACTGGGCGCCGTTATAGGCATTGGCGAGTAGTTGGTATAGCTCGGCAATCTAGGCGTCTCGCTAAGCCAGCTCAGCCTCTCTAGCAGCCAGCTTAGTAGCAAGGTCATTCTTCGTCTTCTGCTTTCCTTTCGTACGAGTGGAGCGCTTAGCAACTTCTTCAATGCCTATAGAGGCGGGTGTCTTAGTAATAGGAGTATCCAACGGGTCGTTTGGGTTCGTCATTGCAGCTTCATTCGTTGGTCTCTAGGCGTGCAACGCAGCTATAGTTGGTTCTTCAATTCTTCGCTTCTTAAGGCGCTTCAAGCAGCCGTTTCGGATTCTTCTAGTTCCTCGCCGCTCATGGGCGCTAGCAAATACTACTCAATTCTGCTAATCGAAAGCTAAGGAGGAGAGAGGGAAAGGTAGGAATATAGGCCACGCGATGCGTAGGGAAAAGGGGGAACCCCCTGCTAGGAAGCTATTCCTAGTGCAGAAGCGCATCTATAACCCCAACCCTGGGTGCGCCTTAGATGCGCCCTAGGTACGCCCTAGGTTCGCTCTCCATTACACCAAGTATATCCGTAGTACCCTAGCCTATAGAGAGCTTCAAGCTTCTATATACCCACCCCTATTAGGGGTCAGCTATAGGGCATTACGAGGACCTCTAGAAGGCTTAGAGCAGGAGCCTACGTATAGTAGCCGGGGCCTATAAGGCTACGCCTATTCGAAGCCTAGAAATCAAGACCTTTATCCCTCTACTAGACCACTATTTCAACTAGAGGCTAGCTGACTTTAAAGACCAACTTCGGATGCCAACCCTCCAAAGCCCTCTACAAGGCTCTAGACCTTTAGGTCTACTAGTCGAAGAGGCCTGCAAAAAGATCCAAAGCCGGTTCTGCCAGCTATAGGTAGCTAGGCGGCCTATAGAGGCCCTAGCTATAGAGGAGGCATCCGAAGTAGTCTTGACCTAGAAGGCCCAGGGTAGGCACTCCAAAGAGGCCCTCAACAAAGCTTAGAAGCTGAGGTAGGCCTAGGAGGTTACGCGGCGGCAACAACGGTATAGGGCCAGGAACCAGGCCCTACCTACTACTCAACCGGCTGACTGCCGGCCAAAGTTTGACGAGAAGGCACTAGAAAGGCACAAAGGCCTTACTAAGGCCGAGAGCTCTCTACTAACCCAGGCCCGAACAGGGGTTATAGGCCTTAGGGACTTCCTCTTTAGGACCAGGGTTCCTGGAATACCCACCCCATACTGCGAATGCGGCTAGGGGCGGGAAGTGCCCTCAACCACCCACGCTAAGGACTTGGCTGGATATAGCAATTCGCTTATAGGGGGACCTATATTAGGCCCTCGATAGGCGGGGAGACAAGGAGAGAGGGATTATAAGGAAGGTTATTAGGTGGCTACTAAGCTCTAGGAGGCTCCTAGAGTATAGGCTAACCACTTGGCTAGAACTAGGCTAGACTACTAGCCTAGTTAGCTATCTAGCCTTCCTTTTCACTAGAGCGGGAGGAATCGAAAGATTTAGACCGGAATAGGGGAGGTAGAGGTTTTTAGTCCAGCCTTTTATACGCATGGTTTTCCTTTGTAATTAGTAGTAGATAGTCCGGCGAGCCTACCAGCACAGCGGGGTGCGAATATATATATATATATATATATATATACGTAACGTGCATGATAAGCGAGCGGATCAGATAAGCGAGCGGATCAATTTTCTCTGCAACGCATGTCTCTACCTACAACATCAATTTCCTCCACTATACCAATATATCTTCAATTCCAGTCGAGGCTAAAGTGGTTCTTGCACTTGAAGCTTTTGAAAATGATCCTAAGCTAAGCCTCCGGGCTGCAGCAAAAATCTATTCTATGCCTTATACTACCCTCTATCGCCGGCGTACTGGCCGGCCTGCACGACGCGATACTCCAGCCAACTCGCGTAAGCTCATAGATCTGGAAGAGGAGGTAATAGTTTAGTATATAACTGAGCTATCTATACGCGTATTCCCACCTAGATTGTATAGTGTGGAAGATATGGCCAACCAACTACTACGCGAACGCGATACGCCCCCTGTCGGCAAACGCTGGGCTTACAACTTCGTTAAACGTCAACCAGAGCTCCGTACGCGTTATACGCGTAGATACGGCTACCAGAGGGCTAAGTGCGAGGATCAAGGATCATTGGCGAGTAGTTTGCACTCGTACGAAATACTAAGGCCAAGTACGGTATCGTGGATGACGACATCTACAACTTCGATGAGACCGGGTTCATGATGGGCATGATCTGCCCGGGCATAGTAGTTATGACCTCGGACGGCCTTAGTAAGGCAAAACTAGCCCAGCCTAGCAAGCGCGAATGGGCAACGGTAATCCAGGGAGTGAATGCCCTCGGCTAGGCCATCCCTCCCTTCATCATCTTAGCTGCGCAGTACTACCTCGCCAACTGGTATACCGAGTGCAATCTCCTAGCAGATTAGCGCATCGCAACTACCGAGAACGGCTGGACTACCAATGCGGTAGGCCTGGATTGGATCAAGCACTTCGACTTCCATACGACACCTCGTACGAAGGGCAAAAAAGGGCTATTAATCCTCGACGGCCACGAAAGCCACTACTCTACCGCATTCGAGCTCTATAGCAAGGAGAATAACATCATTACGCTCTACATACCTCCGCACTCCTCCTACAAGCTCCAGCCACTCGACGTTGGCTGTTTTGGGCCATTAAAGCAGTCGTATGGTCGCTAGATCGAGGACCTAATACGCGCGTATATCACCTACGTGAGCAAGCTCGAGTTCCTCTACGGCTTTCGCGAGGCCTTCTTTGCTTCTATGACGGAGAAGAACATATAGGGCGGCTTTACAGGGGCTGGCCTAGTGCCATATGACCTAGAGAGGGTACTTTCCAAGCTGGATATCAAGCTTCGTACCCTAACCTCACCACCCGGCACTGCCCAACCCTCGGTTTTCTAGACACCGTACAACCCCCGAGAAGCCGAGTCACAGTCAACGCTCATTAAGACTCGCATTGCCAACCACCAAAATAGCTCCCCAACTTCAATGTTGGCTGCTATAGACCAGCTTACCAAGGGTATAATGGCTATAATGCACCAGGTGGCCCTCTTCGGTCAGAGGTCTCTTCGCTCCGTAAAGCTAATGAGGCACTAAGCAAGCGCCGGCGTGCTAAGAAAACACGTATACGGCTTGGAGGGTCACTTACTATGCAAGATGCAAAGGATCTACTAGATCAGAACGCCGTAGGTAGGGGTAGTGCAGGAAACGTAGCCGGATGGTGGTGGTTCAGGGGGGGCTCGTGCGAAGGTTCGGTGCTATAGGGTATGCGGCAAGCCTAGCCACAATGCCCGCACTTGCTAGGAGGCTGCAGAATCATCTGATTCATCTATTTCTGATGTAATTGTAGTTGGTCCCTAGTGTTGATGTATTGCAATTGAGGATAGTTGTAGCAGGATAGTAGAAATTGATCCGCTCGCTTATCATGCACGTTATTTTTAGGGAATATAGAGTATATATATAGTAAGACTTCAAGCTATAAACCCTATAGGTTACTGCAACCTTTACTACTACCCTACACCCACCAATGGCTCAGGCCACCAATAGCTTACCTTTCCCTGTAGCTCTAGAATCATCACCTACATACTAACAATCCATTGTTTTTGTTTTTTTACTTTGTACGCCGTCAAATGCCATTATTTTAATATATTTGAAATCCTAGATAGCTAGATATATACAAGACGACCTTCAAGCGGTAGTATCCGTAGTTCGGGATAGTATTTCTATCCGAAAGGCGGCAACTCATTAGGGGTTCCTTTCTCGACCTTGAGGAGCCGCATCAACCTTAGGCGTTGGCCTAAAGGCGAATACAAAGCTCTAGCTATATAGAAGCTCAGCTCTATTCAAGAGAAGCACCTAGCCGACTAGGCTATCGCGCAAGAGGCTCTATATGAGAGACGAGCAATATATAGGCGAGGCTCGAGGGCGCTGCTAATACTACTCAATTCTGCTAATCGAAAGCTGAGGGGGAGAGAGGGAAAGGTAGGAATACAGGCTATGCGATAGGTGGGAAAAGGGGGAACCCCCTACGAGGAGGCTATTCCTAGTGCGGAAGCGCACCTATAACCCCAACCCTAGATGCGCCTTAGGTGCGCCTGGGTACGCTCTCCGTTACACTCTAGGACTCCTGGTTACCCACACGCAAATACGGCTCTTTGCAGATCCTCTAGGTAGCTGGATCCTACAAAAGAGTAGGCAAGCATTGGATCTAGAAGTTCATCTAGAGATACCCAGCTCTAAAGACTAAGAGGCGTAGAGCAATAGATGTTAAACGGCTAGAAGGAGCTCCAACACCGGTTATTAAGGCCTTGTTCGAACGACGGACTTACTAAGCTATTAGAGATATCCTTCCCAAGAATATCTTCAATCTTGACGAAAATAGCATTATAGAAGGTCAGGGAATCAACGGCTTATAAATAGGACGCTCTAATACGAGGATTGCCCTATAGAAACACCCTAAATCAAGGATCTACACTACTATCCTCGAATACGTATTATCAACTAGAAGGATCCTCCTACTACTCGTCATCTTTAAAGGCTAGTAGCTTTACTAACAATAGTATCTAGACAATTAATAGTTCCTTCAATTCTTAGGCGAGTAGAGGTTTGCAACGACTTAGAGCGGCTAGACTAGCAACGACATTGCCCTAGAATGGCTATTAAAGATCTTCATCCCTAATTCCATGGCTAGAGCTAAGAGAGTATTGATCCTCGATAGCTATAGTAGTTAGGCTACCAATAGCTTAGTTTCCCTATCTATACCGCCCGTATAAGCTATCCTCTTCTATATCTTGATTACTTACAATATAGCTGTCTAGTACCTATCCTAGTATATATCTTTAGAATTAAGGCTATTTTGCAACCTCTAAAGCTATTATCGTACTAGCTGCAGCCTCCTTCGCTTTAATTACCTGCTCAATTGTAGCAAATCTATTATTAGGATCTACAACTACCCTCTTCTTCTTCTTGGACCTCAACCTCTCAATCTCGGCCTCTAGTGCCTATCTTTGTTGCTGATATCGGGCATCTAGGCCGTACTGCTCTCGAGGCTCTTCCTAATCTTCTAGAGAGTTACCCTAGCCACTAGGTCAGCCCTATACATCTATTTCAGTTGGCCAACGTAGCTACCAAGTAGCTTCTGGTCCTCCTGGCTACAGCGGGGTTCTAGATCACTCGAACGGATGTATAGGATATTTAAACCTGTAGTTGCTGGACCCATTCTACATATTGTTGTAGGCCAGCCTTCTTTTTTAGCCGATTCAACGTCAGCCTTTAGTACTAGGGTGTTGCCTAGGGGCTTATCGACATTGATCGGCTATAATCCTATAATTACCCAGCCTTCCCGAATATTTGGACTAGTCCTAGCAACTCTCCTAGTCTTGCTATATACCTTCAAGAAGTCCTTCTTATTGAAAAGCCGCGTAGGAGAATAAGATTTTCAAGCTCCCTGAGGTAAGCTATCTTCAAGGGGCCGATAAAGGAAAGATCCAATGGCTATAGTATATAGGAGCTATACGATAGGAGGTAGAGGATATAAATATTATTGATATAGCGAGGACCTCCAGAAGGCTCAGAGCAGGAGCCTACGTATAGTAGCCGGGGCCTATAAGGCTACGCCTATTCGAAGCCTGGAAACCGAGACCTTTGTCCCTCCACTAGACCTCTACTTCAACCAGAGGCTAGCCGACTTCGAAGACCGACTTCAGATGCCAACCCTCCCAAGCCCTCTAGAAGGCTATAGACCCCCAGGTCTACTAGTCGAAGAGGCCTGCAAGAAGATCCAAAGCCGGTTTTGCCAGCTCCGGGTAGCTAGGCGGCCTACAGAGGCCCTAGCTATAGAGGAGGCATCAGAAGAAATCTCGGCCTGGAAGGCCCAGGGCAAGTACTCCGAAGAGGCCCTCAACAAAGCCTGGAAACTGGGTGGGCCCAGGGGGTTACGCGGCGGTATCAACGGTATAGGGCCCGGAACCAGGCCCTACCTACTACTCAACCGGCTGACTGCCGGCCAAAGTTCGACGAAAAGGCACTAGAAAGGCACAAAGGCCTTACTAAGGCCGAGAGCTCTCTACTAACCCAGGCCCGAACAGGGGTTATAGGCCTTAGGGACTTCCTCTTTAGGGCTAGGGTTCCTGGAATACCTACCCCCTACTACGAATGCGGCCAGGGGCGGGAAACAGTGGAACATCTAGTAGTATGGTGCCCTCAACCACCTATTCCAAAGACTTGGCCGGCTACAGCAATACGCTCACGGGGGGACCTGTACAAGGCCCTCGATGGGGGGGGAAACAAGGAGAGAGGGCTTGCAAGGAAGGTTATTAGGTGGCTACTAGGCTCTGGGAGGCTCCCAGAGTATAGGCTAGCCACTCGGCTAGAACTAGGCTAGACCAGTACCTAGTTAGCCACCTAGCCTTCCTTTTCACCGGAGTGGAAGGATTCGGAAGATCCAGATTAGAATAGGGGAGGCAGAGGTTTTTAGTCCAGCCTTTTCAGGCACGGTTTTCCTTTGTAATTAAGTAGATGGTCCGGCGTGCCTATAGGCGCAGCGGAGTAGGAATATATATATATATATATAGTCGTTGCTTATTAATATTGTATTACCTATTTATCTAAGCTCTCTATTTTACCTTATATAATAGAGATCTTTCTATAGTACCTTACTTGTGACGAACGGTCTGTCCCTGCGTCTAAGAGGGACTCCTGAAGGTGTGTCTGGGGTCGGGATGACTGTTCGGTAGAGCCAAAAGGTCTACAACAATGCATAGAGTGATTGTCCTCGCGAGTTACTAGAAGACTAGAACTCTGATTGCTTACTGAGGAAGCTACTATGGTGCCCGTAGGCCTAAAGATCGTGATCTATATACAAGCTTCCTCCTGCTGGCTTAGTCTAGCTCAGTTACTAATCCCCACTAAGCCTCTAGCTTAGTTACGCTCATTTACTGATCTATACTAATCCCTGCCGCTGGCTTATTTTCTTGGCACCACTAACCTCCTGCATTGGCTCAGCCTCCGTATTACCCTTGATTGGCTCTGCTTGCTTCCGGTCGGTCCCACCCGGCCGCAATATATAGTTGGTTCGTGACACGATGCCCCTTCTCAACGTCTTTCGCCCCGAAAGACCCAATCGTGCTACCTCCAATAGCGCTAACAGCCCCCTTCCATTAGTACCGTTGTCCTGGTAAGGCCTCCCCCTTGCATCTCCCTATCCTGCTAACTATAGCGAGCCGTATTAAGAAGCGCGATCGTGATACGACTCGAGAGCGCCGTATCCTAATTGCTAAGATCGAGCAAGACGGTTATCCTGACGAGATGCCGTATACCCGCTACTTTAAGGCGAAGCCTCAGCTCCTATATATCAAGTCGCCCGATTCTTCCCGTTACCTGCGTTGCGTCTACGCCGGCGTGCCTTGCAATAGGTCGAGATAGTAGATGCCCGTAGGTCCTCCTTATCCCCCTTTTCTGCCGCGGTTCTAACGTTTAGAAGTGACGAGGAACATGTCTGCGAAAAAGCAAGTTGATAATGAGATTAAACGAGTAGAAGAGCAACTAAGTACGCTCCTAAGTCGTTTGAACCGTCTTCGTCGTCAACGGAACAAGATTCAAGAGCGGGGTTCTGCTCTAGTTCGCTATAGGATTCAAGCTCTAGACGAAGATAACGGTATGGCTTCTGCTTCCAAGCCCCCTCCGGATCCTCTAGTTATATCGGAAGAGTAGTCCTTGGTTGGGCAGGTTCGCGCGCTAGGCGCTTTCGGAGTTGTCGACTAGGATTTCGCGGGTTTGAGCTTCCCTCCTCCTAACTCTATAGTCGGTTAGTTCGATGATACCGCTAGTCCTTCGGTTTCGGTCGATCAGGGTTCCTCTAGTAGAACTCCTCCAATTTCTTAGGGCAGTAGAGGTTCTTGATGGGTTCCTACGAGTTGTCTTCGTGCCTAAAGTCTAGCCATTTGACGAGGTATTCTAGTCGTCCGCTATTAAGCCGAGAATCGAGAATTTCTTCAATATCCTATTCTTCTTCTTTGTCTTCGGCCTCGATGTTAGTCTCGAGCCGTACATTCCTAGGTGCTAGTTCCAAAAGTGAAATATAAAAGACGTTCGTCCGTAACCTTATTGTTGCTAGTAAGATAGTCGATAGTTAGTGTTTCCGACCTTTTCCTCGATCTTAAATAGTCTAATCTTTTTGAAGTCGAGTTTCTTCGATAGTCGTTTTGTCTCTAAATTCATAAGATAAGGTAGACTTTGTCTCCCCTCTCTAGGCGAGGTCCCTCGAGCTGATTCTTATTATAGTACCGCTTTATTCGGTCCCTAACGAACTCGAGTTCCTGCTTTAGCCTATTATATAGAGCGTATATCTGCTCTACCTTAACTACCGCCCTAAGTACTATAACTTCTGGTCCCTAGCGTAAGTTTGCTTCGTAACTAAAGTTCGTAAAGAATGGTATGACTTTCGTAGTCTCGGTAATAGTAATATTATACGCGAGTTAAGCGACTAGTAATAAGCTAACCTAATCGTTTTATTTAAAGTTGATATAATACTATAGATATTGTTCGATAATCTAATTCATCCGTTCTATCTATCTATCCGTCTAAAGGTAGTAGGCTAATAAAGGCTTGCTCTTGACTCCGAGCTTCGTTATTAAAGCCTTCTAAAACTTAGAAACGAACTTAGTATCTCTATCTATAATCTATTCCTCTAGCCATCTATAGACTAAGGTGATGTTCCTATAGATCATATCTGTAAGTTGCTCCAACTAGGTCTCTTTATATAGGAGGAAGTATATCTACTTAGTAAGTCGATCTACTACTATAAGGATACTATCGTACTTTACTCCTATCGTTATATCTTCTAAGACTAGTAGCTTCGTAATGAAGTCTATCGTAACTAAACTCTATAGTCATTCCGCAACTAGCAATAGTTGTAAAAGGCTATAAGGTTTGTATCGTAGGCCTTTGCCTTCTTACAAATATAATATTTGCCAACGACTTCTACTATAACTTTCGGAAGTTTAGGAAAGTCGTAATGCTACCTGACCTTCGCAATAGTCTTAGCAATGCCTAGGTATCCTCCGAGTTTTAACTTATAGATTCTTGAACAAGGAAGTTGTATTATAACGCGTCGACGTAGGCCTTGCCCTTATACTAAAGAGCGTTCCCTTATTGGTAGACTCCCTATTTCCTAAGGTCGTAGCAATTCTATTCCTATTCCTCGATCTAGTTTAGGGTATCTACGTCTATTGCTATCCCTCCTAACGTTCTTCCCTAAAGATAGCGACACTCTAAGATCTATTATAGAGGGTATATATCGGGCTCCATCCTCTATTGCTAAGACGTAGCAACTTTATAGTCGTTAGTCGGTTAGGATTTATACCTCAACGAACCGTCTAGCTATTGTCTAAGTAATAGTAGTACTATCTTAGTAATTCCGTTAAAGTGATCCGTCCTCCTACTTAAGCATCTACGTAACGTTTTCTAAGCCTTTCTTATAGCGGATCGTGAAGTTGAACTAGGATAAGAAGTTTGACTAGCGGATATATCGTCGCTTACTAGTTCCTTTATAGTCGCGAAGTATATTAGGTTCTTATAGTCTATATAGACCTGCACTTTATATATCGTGCCGCTAAGATATAGTCTCTATTCTCTAAATACTTCGATAATGGCGAGTAGTTCTTTGTCGTATATTAGGTAGTTCTTCTAAGGTCCTTAGAGCTTCTGGAGAAGAACGCAACGGGATATAGCTTGCCGTTCTTGTCTCTCTAACTAAGTTATACTCCAATCGTAAAGTCTAAAGCATCTGATTCGACCTCGAACTACTTCTATAGGTCTAGCAATACGAGTATAGGTTCTATAGTAACTACTTTAGATAGTCCTAAACACTCGCTTGTATTCCGCTTGCTATTTAAAGACTATATCCTTCCTTATAAGTTCTAAAGGGCCTTGTAATATCGCCGAAGTTCCTAATAAACATTCTAACGAAGTTGACGAATCTAAGGAACCCTCTTACTTCTATAGTACTTATCGGTATAGGCTAGTCCCTAACTACCTTGATTTTCTCGGTTCGAAATCTCCCTAGCGAGATCTCGAATCCTAGGAACTATCTTCCTAAATAGAACTCGCTCTTCTCTTTATTGACTAAGAGCTTATATTTATAGAGTACGTCGAGCACCTCCTTGACATACTTCTTATATTCCTCGAATATCTTAGAGTAGAGAATATTATCTAGGTAATAGACTATAAACCTATTATACAATTTCGAATTGCGTAATCGATAATAGCTTGGAACATCGCTATACATTTGTTAGTCCGAATGGTATAACCAGGTATTCGAAGTATCTATAAGGTATCTAGAATACTATCTTCCACTTATCACCCTCCTTAATACGAATATAGGCGTATATAGTTGGTAGATCAAGACGTATAAAGTATTATACTCCTGCTAATCCCGCAAGTGCGAAATTAGGGGTAGGGGGTACCGATTCTTTACCATTTACTTATTTAGCTATTGGTAGTCTATATATATCTAGAGCTCCCCGTTCTTCTTAGGAATAAATAGGACTAGGTATCCTACTAGCGATGTCGATAGTCTAATGTACCCTATCTTGAGGTTCTTCTCAAGATATCTCCTTAACTTAGTATCTTGTTTTCGTTAGTGTAGTATACCTTGAAAAACTTCAACTAGGCTCCTTCCTTAAGCTTGATCTTGTAATCCTAAGGTCTATAGTCTAGTAGCCCTTTAAGATGCTTTACTTCAAATGCTAGATCCCTTATAGTCGTCTAGGATCCTGCCTATTTCCGTATTCTTTATTATACCTTGTAGTATATAAACTTGTTGCTGCCTAACTCTACGCTTGCTACTTCGAGTTCTATAAGCCAACTTTCAAATATAAGCTGTCCCTACTTATCGACTAAGATCATGGCTACTTCTTACTTCGCCCGTGTCTTCCTCCGTCGCTTCGTATAACGTTCTTGACCCTAGTAACTACCGCTTCTTCCTAAGTCCGTAGGATCTATTCTATCCTCAATCGTCTTGTATAGTAGATCTACGAATGACCTCTCTTTAGTATTCCGCTTCGTCGCGATCCTTCGTCTACGCTTCCCATTAGATTAGTCGGATACTCCCTCTTTTCTCGAGGTTGTAGATAGCCATCTCCCTTCCAATTAATATCTAGGTCGTAATCCCTATACTATAGACGCCTAAGGATTATATCCTTATCCGGCCCTATATCTATAATATCGAATACTATTTAGGTAGTTTTGCCTTCTACCTCGATATTGAGTAGTTCCGTTTCTCGCCGTACCTATTATATTAGAAATAGTCCCTTAACGATATATAACTCTCCTTCCTTAATTCTCCAAGGAATTCTAAGCCTATTAACGAATATTGGTAAAATAAAGTCGAGTCGTAACCCTCCATCTACAATGCTAACGCCTAGAATCCTTTCTAGTATGCTATTACCTAAATCTCTTATTAGGTTTATTGTCTAATTCTAAATTGCAGTAACCTCTTGTAGGCTTGCTAGGAGATTGTAGAAAGCCTTCTATCTACGCCAATTCTAGCGTTACGTAGCTTTCCTAAGATAGTTTAATCTCTGCTAGGCCTCTTAGAGGCCCTTAAGCCATTTCCCAAGCGCTCCTAGTAAATTAAGGCGTCCCTATCCGTACCTTGGCTTGTAGCGTCAAGTATTTGGTTCTCCTAGAGCTATTCCTTACGCTTAACTTCCTATTTAGGGTCGATAGTCTCCTTTTTCGCTTATAGTATAGGCGATTCTATTCCGCCTTCCTTATACCTAATAGAAGCCCTCAAGATCCTTAATCTTATACTAAGCATGCCAATAGCAGTCCTAGCTTAGGCAATCGCTATAGTTCTGCTTAATGGTCCTACATTGCTTATACGGTTCTAGCTATTCTCTTTAGTACTATATAAAGTATACTAGTATATCTTCTATAGAAGTTCTAAAGGCTTCCTGATCCTCCTTTACCGTGATCGAAACGCCTAGGTAATAGCCTCTAGTCGACCATCAATTCTAGTATATCAAACTGGCTAGTAGTTATAGTCGTACTTTTCCTTAAAGTAGTAATGACATCCATCTACAATATACTAGAACTATAGAATCCTAACGTGATTTAGGTTCTAAGGATAAATCTAAAGGTATCTCCCTCGATAGTAGGGACTTCCAATTCGAAGCCATCCTATATAACTTCTATCGTAGTCTTCCTATTGCTAACGTACACGTACTACTACTAGTACTACCGCTATAGAGATTTATCGTCCTTCCTTTCGTATAGCTGCTTCGGCCTTCCTGAATTCCTACTCTAGGTTAACGATATAAACTTTAGAGATCTAGTTCTTTCCTATAAGTAGTAGTCCGTCCTACTTCCTAGTCTAAAGGTCCTATTTACTAAAGGATTTCGTCGTAGAGCTCTTTGCAATATTCCTCTATATTGACCAACTACGCCTTATTAGTTCGATACCTAGCTCGAAGGTACTTAACCTTAGCCTGAGTCGTATAAGCTAGTTCTTAACTATATCGTCCAATATATATCGCTAATATCACTATCGGTCTACTTAGTATTATAGTCGTCGTTAACTTCCAGGTTATTCTATTAAGCTATCGTTCCTAGATTGCTAATAGTAGTCTAGGCTCTAGTAGCGTAAGCGTGCTACTATACCCTAGCAATAACTTCTTCTTAAAAAGCCTATATCGCTATAGTAGCGTCTTCTCCCTCGGAGTCGACTTCTATAGTATTGCCAAGTCCATTATCAAAGTATACTCGTAACAACTGACCTCAACTACCTTAGTATATTTATCGATAACGGCGGTCTCTTAGCCTAGGATGGCTTCCAGTCTTCTTCGGGGATCGGCATTCCTTTTGAAATATCCCTTTTTACTATAGTTAAAGCAAGTGACCTAAGACTAGTCCTTCTTCTTGCTTCCACCCTACTTCTAGGTAGCGTCTACGTCCATTGCGCCTAAGTATATGCCATATAACGTGCTGCCGTACTAATGCTTTCGTCCGACGTTCGCCCTAGTACTAGCCTGAGCTATACCGCTTCTACCTACGCTACTACTTTGCACTAGTATAGGCGATCGTCGATCCTAATTACTATAGCAATATACTTATCGAGTAAGTCTAGCCTATCAACCTTATATAGCTCGTCCTTGACCTCTTCCTTAAGACTGTCGTAGAACAACTATATAAGGCCCTCCTCGTTAATTTAGTACGAAGCGAGTCCTGCCGGAACTAAGTGGCGTAGTTCGTAGCCGACTTAGTCTATCGAAGTCGTGCGAGTCGTTCTTATACGTAGAGTTTCTCATCTACATCTCTAAACACCTTGCGGAGTTCCTCCTCGAACCTATCGTAGTTGCTAAAGACCTGCTAAGTGAATTCGTCCTAGTCGTCCTCATCCTAGTTCTTAGGTAGTCGTTAAGAGTTGGTTCGAACCACTTAAGTGCTCTTCCCTCTAAGCGTAAGGCTACGAAGCCGACCTTCTAAGCCTCGTTAGCGAAACGCTTAGGGTAGTATAGGAAGTAGGCTTTTATTAAGACAAGCTATCTAGCAAGTTCGTCCTTACCGCCTCCGTCTTGGCTAGAGCTCGAGATTTTGGCCTTAATAGTAGTACCCGTCTAGAGCCAAGCATTCTTAGCCTCGAGCTAAGCAATACGCTCTTGGATGGGTCCAAGCATCTACTGAACTTAGGCTGCCGTTAGAGTGGTGACGTTCGGAGTCGAAGGAGTAGGCGTATTCGGGGTGTTGGGAGCTATAATAGCAATCGTATACCTTTAGTCAAGTCCGTGATAGATAAAAGGTAGAGTAAGCAACGTATAACGAACGGTCTATCCCTACGTCTAAGAG
Source organism: Achaetomiella virescens (assembly GCA_031001845.1). NCBI lineage: Eukaryota > Fungi > Ascomycota > Sordariomycetes > Sordariales > Chaetomiaceae > Achaetomiella > Achaetomiella virescens. The sequence continues at coordinate 447,658 of JARNGD010000002.1, forward strand.
GGACTCCTGAAGGTATGTCTCTAGGGTCGGGATGTCTGTTCGGTAGAGCCAAAAGGTCTACAACAATATATAGAGTGATTGTCCTCGCGAGTTACTAGAAGACTAGAACTCTGATTGCTTACTGAGAAGCTACTATGTGCCTGTAGTGCCTAAAGATCGTGATCTATATACAAGCTTCCTCCTACTGGCTTAGTCTAGCTCAGTTACTGATCCCCACTAAGCCTCTAGCTTAGTTACGCTCATTCACTGATCCATACTGAACCCTGCCGCTAGCTCATTTTCTTAGCACCACTGATCCTCCTACATTGGCTCAGCCTCCGTGTCACCCTTGATTGGCTCTGCTTGCTTCCGGTCGGTCCCACCCGGCCGCAATATATGGTTGGTTCGTGACATTACTCGATAGAAGACTTTCTAATAGTACCTAATTAGATAGAGGACTTTCTACTAGTACTATATTAGATAAAGGACTTTCTATAGTACCTCGTTTAATAGAGGGCTCCTCTCTTAATAAGAACTTTCTATTATAGTATTCTAGTCGTACCTAGCTACTCGGCTCCTTTAGGCTTGAGGTCTTCGCCTTATAGCGTAATATTAGAAATATAGGATTATTACCCTCCTATACTACCAAAATTTATAGCCTAGGTATTGCTCTATTACCTCGTTGATAATACGAGCCTTATAGTTCTCGACTATCTAGGTATAAGGATAGGAGTCGTTCTATTAGCTCAACTAGTTCTATACGCTAGTATTTTACTATCCATATACGGCTCAACTAGCTCTAAAGCTAGTATCTTATAGCAATGTCGTAGCTTACTTGGTCGTAAAGTGTCGAGATCTTACTCCTCGCTCACTAGTCGAATGCTAGTATCTTATAGAACTATTAGTGCCTTATCATAAGTTAACGACTCGGACTTGCTTCGTGATAGTGGTATCTAGAGTTCCCTTATATAACGATACGATTGACATGCTAGTCCTAGTAAATACTCTATTCTTACGAAAGAGGAAGATTAGTTTTAATATAACGGTCTTAGAAGTGTATTTCAACTAAGCTAATAACGACTCTACGAGTATACCAATCTTGAAGAAAAAAGGAAAAGAAGAAGAGAAAAGGAGAAGTAGGAAGAGGGTCATCCCCAATCTAATGACGTAGCGTTCCTCGCCTAAGTAGGGGACGTAGCAACCCGAAAGAGGCAGGCACGATGAGGGTCGTTGCCCACGATTGGTGTTGACATTCAGGGGGAGTGGTGCGCAATGAGGGTGAGGGTTGGCCGAGGGTTGCCGAGGCCACCACAGGGCTCAGCCCGTTACACTCTGGACCTCCCTGAGACATGCCGGAACCATAAACGACATCATGCTATACCACTCTCCTCGCGCCACAACCTTCTTGTCAAGGTTGACCATAAAATAGTAAACGTTACATGCCTCTCCGCACTCGTCAAGTTCATCGAACAAAATGAAGGACGGCCTCACGCTATGCTACATGACGCGCGTATAGGGTTTGACAGCCTTGGGATCCGTGACCACTAAGAGGAAGTTGTGCGCGAGCCGTCAGCTCTCATTCTTGGTGTCGCCAGCGAAGATGATTGTGTGTGCTTGATACCCCAGAGGATATGATTCTCGTTAATCTTCTTTGTGAAGGAGGCGGACTCGGAGATCACAACGAGTGCCCCTTCCGGGCTGTCGATGGGGTATGTAGTCTGCCGATGATGGTCGTCTTGATGACATGGCCATATTTCCGGAGAAGTCGGTAGTGGTTGTTCAGATAGTCCGGGGAAATCTCGTAGCATCTGCCGACAAGCGGCAGCCCAGTCGGGGCATAAGAGATCATGCTCCGGCTGGTCGTCCACGCGGACTGCGACGGGAATGGCCACCATTGAGTCGCGATCCACGGCGGCGACGGCATCTTCCATCGTTCTCAGAGGCATGTAAGCTAAGACCCGGAGGCGTGTAAGATGTTTAGCCTTGCTACTTGCAGACTTATGGGTTAAGAAGTTTTACACCCTCCACACCTCGGGGGACAGCAACGTGTAATATCAGGGCAACCGCACATCTGAGATTGTCAAAATTCCCCTCCGGATCAACATGCACAGACTCGGCGGCATTTTGGGCATCCCTAACGAAGTAGAAGCTTTGTAATGCCATGATCTAGGTTCAGAACGTTAAGTTATAGAAGATGGAGGAAGGAAGGATGGTTCACAAATACGCGCATGATCGAAGTTTCCAAAGAAGCACTCATCCCTATATCATTACAGTAAAAGGTGTTTCTGCCCACCAACACCCAGACTTGTCGGCCTTCATTGCGTCGTATATACGTCCCGCCATATCGGAGGTTCTCCTTCCACCGCCCAGCAACGACGGAGGCAAGGCTTTCGAAGACTCGGCGAGGGCCGGTGCTCGGTTGTCAAGCGTTGACATACCCCGATTTTCCAACCTGCTGGACACCGACAAGGATTTTAAGTACGCCCGCAGAACGAGCGGACAGTGAAGCTCGCGGCTGGAACGATTGACTTCGGGCGAAGCTCGCATCAGGGCAGATGCGGTTCAGGGTCTATATTCCCACTTCCATGAAGGTGCTGCGCCGCAGATGAAAGAATCTCATGGTCGGCACATGATGAAAGCTGTTTCGCAACCTGCGGGGTTCCTCCTTTCCGCTGGCCGGTCTAGGGATGGTCCGGATTGTTGGATAGGTACCTTACTCGGCACCCAGCGCCCGGGTTTGAGAGACGGCGTACGGAACAGACCGGTGAGCTCGAGAGGAGAAACCCGAGAGCTAGAAGATCACGGGTCGGCCTAGTACTTGTCGGCTTAAACATCCAACCTCAGCGGAATTGGCGGTACTTACCATGGACCCCAAAAGAATATGTCAACAGTCTGCCTCCCAACGCGAGGGGCGACCGCTCTGCCCGTAATTAGTTCGCCCATTACCACGCCAACCTGTGTCTTGTTTGTGCTCAATGGTCTGCCAGGTTCATTAATCACCCCGGAGGTCATGGAAATCCATGAAAATGGTGACCTTGGTGACTGAAACCAGCCTTCGCCCTGGCCGACGTCCAGAAGCATATCAAGCCTGATGAACTTCGGCTGCTTATCCACAACAAGGGTAAGAATAAACCTGCCCGGTGGTATACGAGAGAGCGCTCCGCTCATCAGGCCAACCCCAGTGCACGATGCCACGGGATATCTCGAAGACGGCCCCGGCGATGTAGCAGCCTTGCACGAAGTTGCTGGCATCGACGCCACCGAGACATTTGAGGAGGTTGGCCACCCGATTAAGGGAAACGACGTGCTCGCTACGTTCTATCTCGGTGACTTGGTTAAGGAAGGCCATAGCAAGGAGTTGAAGACTTCCGCTCTACGTATCACAATTTAGGCAGACTGTCGCTGTCACCGTCCGGAAGAAGAGCAACAAGAGCATCCGGTTACGCCATCGCACACTCTCAGCACTCGCCAACTACTTGCCGTGCTCGTCAGCGCAGCGGTGTGGGCAAGGGGCGCTCAGGGGTTGGGGGAATTCATAAAGAGCGGCTCGTCAAGATGCTTCAGCAGTCTCTTGCCCTCGTCAACAGATCGCTACCTCCCACCCTTGACCGCGGGCCCCGGACGGTCGAGCTTGTCCTGGTGTGGTGCTGGCATTCCCTAGGAGAACGGCAGCGAGGCTGAACAGATCACTTCGGAGCTCAGGGCCTTAATAGCGGATCTGAGTCCTGACAATTTCTGTTGCGATGAAGGGTTTGAATGTAAGGAAATTGAGGATGTGTTGTATTGAGTTGAAGTTGTGGAAGAAGTGGAAGATGGGCGCAATGGCTATTTAATAGCCATTGCGGGCAACAAACGCAGGCAAAGCAAACGCAGGCGAGGCGGCCTGCAAACGCAGGAGGTCAACGACCCCGTTTGCAACACCCCCCCACAGGCCGCCACAGCTGCCAACCGATTGAAGCCATCACCAAACCCGCATTGCTAAGATACATGAAAATCCATGGTGTTGAAGTCCCAATGTCCCCCATTGTCAACCCTTTGCCCGGGGATCTTCCTTGCCACTATTCCCAACATCTTGACAAAGGTGGCGTGCTTCTCATCCAGGATGCCTCGCTGGACTTGTTCAATGATCCACTTGTACCGTAAGTCAATGGTGCGGGTCCTGGCCTTGTTAAGGGGATTCAGAGCCGTTTGGTACGCGTTGAGGCTGTCGGTAAATAGGATAGTTGGCTTCGGTTGTGGTGCGCCGCATTCTTCAAGAATCCTCGCCACCCACTTGGCTGACAAGGCCGCGGGCGTAAGATTGGTGAATTCGGCCTCCGTTGTGCTTAGAGACACGAAGGTCTGCTTTTTCGTCTTCCAAATAACTGGACCACCCGCAATGAATACGATGTGGCCGCCAGTGGAGTGTCGTGTGGGGAGACGATCCGCCAAGGAAGCGTCTGCGAATGTCACCATCTTCAAGTCGTCAGTTGTCAGGTCCCCACCGAATTCTAGACCGTAGTCAACGGTGGCGCTCAAGTATCGAAAGAGGTGCTTCATAAGGTCGATGTGGGCTTGCGAGGGCCCTGCGTTCGCCTCTGCGAGTCGTGATACTGTGTACGCGATGTCGAGTCGTGTGCCACAGGCAAGCCAGTTGAGGGCGCCCGTATCTTGATGTATTCCTTCTGTCGGTCAGCCAGTGGCTCCCACGTTGCCGGTAGTTCCATCTTGCTCGGCCATGGCGTGGCAGCTGCGTGGCAATCAGTCATGCCCTTTTTGTCAAGTAGGGCGCGAAGGTAGCTCTCCTGTGATATGAAGATCTTCTTCGCCGTGCGGTCACGTAGGACGTCGAAGCCGAGGAATCTCTTTACCTCGCCCATATCCTTCAATTCGAATGCGGCAGCCAACTTGTCTCGAGTTTTGTAGATCAAGTCGACCGTTATGGCTGCGGCAAGAAAGTCATCCACATACAAGAGGATGAGGATGCCGAGTTCGGTGTGTCGAAATAGACAGATGTCTGATTCCAGTGGTTTGAAGCCCAGTTGCTCCATCACTGGCCTGATTGTTGAGAACCAGTACAACGGGCTCTGGCGTAGGCCGTATAGAGCCTTCTTCAGCTTGCAGACCATGCCAGGCGGTTTGTCAAGTCCATCGGGTGGCTGAACGTAGTATTCAGCTCCATCAGGGATTTTGGCGTTCAGAAATGCCGTCTTGAAGTCGAACTGGTGGCATTCGAGGTCCTGAACGGCCACCAAAGCAAAGAAGGTATTGACAGTTACGCTGTTGACGACGGCAGCGTATACGTCGGTCGAGTTCCAGGATCCTTGGTCAAAGTTGCTACAAACAACCCATCTGGCCCTGGCAGTGGTGATGCCAGTTGTTGGGTCCGTCTTTTCGTCGTATACCCACTTGCTAGGCAGAACAGTTATTCCTGGCCGCTTAGGAACAAGGTCGTAGTACATCCTTGTCGCAGAGACTGTCGCTTGCTTGCGCATTGCTGGAAGCCAGTAATCCTCGAAGTTTTGGAGGCGGCTGGCTTGGCGATAGTTCTTCGGGATAGTTGTGTGATGGAAAAGAGCGATGTCATGCTCGATTTTTATGCTTGAGAGCACAGTTCAATAGGTCTTGCGGGAGGTAGAGGTTCTGTGAGGTGGGCTGAGTAAAACGATTGCCCAGGGAGTTTTCCTTTTGCAAGTTTGGCGTAATAGCCGTCTTCTTCGCTAGTGCCGTACTTGGCCTTGCCGCGGCGAGGACGGTCAGCTAGAGGTCTGTTGTTGCTGTTGAGGAGGGCTGTCAGTTGACCCCCCACAGATTCGTGAGGTTCGTCAGGATCATCGTCGTTGTTAGCCACGAGAGGCGCAAGAGGGTGGTCAGGTGGGATGGGAGCTTCCTGCTGGATTTCCGCATCGTTAATATCGTAGTATTCGGTCCTAGAGCCATCGTCAGAGGCATCTGGCTACGCCTCACGCTAGGGGTCTGTTCGGGTGTTGGAAATTGGGTATTGTGATGTGCAGTATCTTCGACTACTGCAACATCGTCGTTGGGATTAGGAGCCTGTTGTTGAGGCTCTTGTTGTTGAGATCTGGTTTGTTGCTTCTCAGTTGGGCCGGAGGGGATGAAGTATCGCTATGCCTCAACGGCTTCGTCCTCCTCTACCGAGGTTGTGTCGGTAAAACGGCTTCGTATTCGACATCATCGAAGACGTCGTCGTCTAGTTGGAAATCAGGGCCTTCGTTGAATCGAACCGCACTTGCGCGGATGATCTTGCCCGTCTGGGGTTCCATACCCAGTAGATCTTGCCGTGGATGTCAGCATATCCAATCAGTCTGCCTTTCTCAGCCCTGGCAGTGAACTTGTCTGCGTTTTCCCTCTTTTGGGCTTGATGAAGTAGGCTTCGCAAAAGTACGACCGGAAATGGCGAATGTAAGGTTTCCGCGATTCCTCGGGCATGTTGACCGCGGTAGTGAACCTCTCGTGTGGGCTTTGTCGGTCTGGGTTTGCTGTGGTAGGAAGAGCGTTCATCACTTGATTGTTGCTCCATAACGAAGGTCCAGAGATGTTCTGGAATGTTGTATAACAAGATGGTTGCCCTAGTCTTTTCCACGACCTCCCTGGCGGCCGTTCAATCTTGCCATTCATCCATGAGTGTTGGGTGGAGTCTGGAGGATGACGATGCCCTCGGCTCGAGCCCAAGCCTTAAAGGTATCGTCAAGAAAAGGTCGTGATGCTTGGCCGAGTTCCGTACCGCCGTCAACGCCGACGATCTTGACCTTGATGTCAGTTTGGTTGTGGATGAGGGTAACCCAGTCCTTGAAAGCTGTGAGGGCCTCCTCCTTCGCCTCAAGAACTTGACCCAGTGGTAGTTTGACCAAACGTCGATGATGTGGAGGCTGTATTTGTATCCCAGGTGGCCAGGGTGCTTGTGGCTCACAAGGTCAACGCGGATGAAGTCAAAAGGCGCGTCGCCCTATACGGTGCCTCCCTGCCGTGTTCATCAGTCATCTTCCCTATAACACAACCTTCGCAAAAGTGGTCATCTTTGTAGGTAAGAGTAATGCCAGCCCTCCGGCAGGCTTCCTCCACAACAGCCTTGCTTGCGTGCATGAGCCGGCGATGCATCTTGCGGTACGGAACCGCTACCAGCGCTACAGTGGCTTCGGGGTATTTGTCGTTGGTTTGCCGGGATGGTAGTACGTTATTCTGGCGCTTCAATTCAGCCAAAGTTTGGCCGCTGGTGTGGTAGAGGATATATCTGGGTTGATCCAGAAAACACCCTGGTCACGAAGACGGTATACCCATAAGTTGCAGGTGATGATGGTTGGTAGGACGTCGTCCAGAGCAATGTGACCTCGCTCCTGTCGACAGGATCGTTGTAAGGCTCACAACGCCCTTCATCGTATGTTGAACAAGCTCTCCGCTTGACGCCAATGTCGAGGTCGTTTACGGCAGCAGCGTAGTCAAGGATTTGAACCACTTCTTGTCGTTGAAATGATGGTTCCACAACCAGAATCGTAGCCACCATGTCATGTATTCGTGATGTGGTATTGCCTTCAGGGCCTGTTGGACTTCAGCGCTTAGGAGCGCTGCGGGCCCTCCTGAAAAGGATCCATCGCAATGCCGGCAAGGTCGTAGTTTGTTGCGAAGAGGACCTTGTTGCCGTTGTCTGACTTCTTGAGGACTGAACGAGGCTACTGAAGCCGTAGATGGGTTGTTGTTGCCTGTCTGTTGATGGATGGGCCCGGTGGTCGATTTCTGGCGTTCTTTCTTTCAATTCGAGGGCCTTGGCCTTTGGGCGCCAGTCGTCAGGGGCCTTGTCGGGATGACACCACCAACAGGGAGTATCTCCATCCTTCCCTGCCCAGTAGTGCTTTCCGCAACCACCGTAGCAGTGCTTCGAGCCTTTGCGTATCTCTATGTGGCATACGGAGCAGTTCTCCGTCTCCTTGCGTTGGTTGTTGCCTTTCTTGTCATCAGGCTTCTTGTTGTCGTTGCTCTGACTTCCCTGGTTGACCTTGATGTTGGTCATCGCAGGTTGGGCGTTCTCAGTCAGCCAGTTGTTGAAGTTCGGCCATCAAGTCGCCCCAGGATAGGTTGTTGTTCTGAAGGTTCGTAACGGAGCGGTTGTACAAGTCGGGGTACTCTGTGGCCAGACCCTTGAGGACCATCCACAGGTAAGCTTCGTCATGCATCTTGAAAGTGGTCGTGTTGTTAAGGCGGTTGCGTAGGTAGTTGACGCGCATCTGGAATGCTTCCATCTTGTCAAAGGTGGCCCGGCGAATGGTAACGAACTCGTGGAGCATTGAAGTTGCCATCCACAGAGCCTTTCTCGAAGTATTGAGTGACCATCTCGAAGGTCTTCTTGGGATTCGATTCCTCAGGATTCCACCCCATGCCACTGATGAGAGACCATACCTTGTGTCCGGGGACGACCGTCTGGATGTAGTCGTCAACGTCGGCACGGTCATTTCTCCACTGTTGCTTGGCCTCAGGATCCTGGGGTTCAGGTACGTCGGTCAGGATGTATTTGTCAAGATCAAGCCGCTGGAGGGTTCGAATAAGCTTCGATCGCCAGTTCGGGAAGTCTTCCTGGCGGGTGAGCTTGTCGATCATGGGAATACGGCGTTGAGTAGCCGCAAGTTGAGACTGGGAAGCAGTCAACTGGGCCTGTACTTGAACCAGTTGCTGCAGGAGGACAGCCACGTCAACATTGCTGTTACTGGCCATCTTGTGGAAATCGTCAAATCGCTGTATCGCAGTGGAATTGTCGAGGGCTCATAACCTGTTGCGATGAAGGGTTTGAATGTAAGGAAATTGAGGATGTGTTGTATTGAGTTGAAGTTGTGGAAGAAGTGGAAGATGGGCGCAATGGCTATTTAATAGCCATTGCGGGCAACAAACGCAGCAAAGCAAACGCAGGCGAGGCGGCCTGCAAACGCAGGAGGTCAACGACCCCGTTTGCAACAATTTCCCTGTGTGCCAGGCCCCTAAGCTAAAGTGCTCTGGCTGTCCGATCATAAGATCTTCAAACCACGCCTCATGATATCTTATGGAATTAGTTACGTCCAAAAACAATGCATCGGCTGAATGGCGCAATGGTAGCGCGTTACTTTCCGGTTCTCCTGTTGGTAAAGGTTCTGGGTTCGAATCCCAGTTTGGTCGAAATATTTCTATTTCATTTTTCCCCCCCGGCCAAATTGTAATTACATTACCTCTCCGCCCTTTTGATCCATCTACTTGATTGTTTCGTACAATATTAGTAAGCAGCATATGCCTTTCTAGTTCACCGTCTCTAGTAACGTATTCTATCACCTAATGAACTATATCACCTTATGAACCACACCCGGCTCCCACTAGACGCACAGGTCTGTGCGCTTACGTAAGTGTGAAATGGCTTATGTAAGTCCAAAAATGCATCTAACGCGGCCCCCCTTTTTTTACCCCTTTTCCACCACTACAGCTAACGTATCGCCAACACTATAGCCAGCTATTCAATCAATCCGTACAACATCTGAATAACGCTTTAGTGTCACGAATTAAGCCAACAGGATGGCCGCAGAAGGCAGACCCAGTGGGGCGTGGCGGATGACCACGAGCCAATCGTTATGAGAATCAGGCACACCAATAGGAAGAAGGCCAAGAATGCTATGAGGGCGCACAAGGGCGAGCAGGTTGCAGTATGCAAGGTGCTCGAGGGCGCTCAGGGGCATAGCACTGCGTAGCACCTAAGACGCTACGAGTGATCGGGGCGCGAGCACCGCGAGCGCCTTAGGAGGAAGCTTGTATATAGTCCACGATCTTTAGGCCTACGGGCACTAGTAGCTTCCTTAGTAAGCAATCAGAGTTCTAGTCTTCTAGGAACTTGCGAGGACAATCACTCTATGCATTGTTGTAGACCTTTTGGCTCTATCGAACAGTCATCCCGACCCCCAGACACACCTTCAGGAGTCCCTCTTAGACGTAGGGACAGACCGTTCGTCACATTTAGGCACACCCGAGAGGTCCGTCTATGGCCAATTTCACCGCAAGCCGTACACTGACTTGGCCGCTTAGCCCGCGTTGCCTGCGTTGCCTGCGTTGCCTCGACGACCTCGAATTCACTAGGCTCCCGCTTCGTACTTGACGCTGGGAGCCTATTTGTCGTCGCTTTTAGCTCTATACGGCGGGGCTCTAGAAGGTGAAGTGGAGCCCCATCACGTGTTAAGCGCTAGTGCGAGTGGAAGTCTTCAAGAAGAAGAGGCTCTTGGCGTATAGTTTAGTACATGCATATATAGGAGCCTGTAGACTCGTGTAAAAGTACCTATATAGGTAGGCGACGGAGGAGGGTTTTTCTACTACAATTGCCGTTGCTCCTTAACCTTCCATAGTGCTTCGTACGAGACCTAGCCTTGTACAGCCCTATATAGAGCCTTGTCCAGCTCGAGGGGTGTAAGGATCTGTTGTTTTGCTTGGTTTGACCGCAATTTAGAGAGCTGGTTGGTTAATGCAAGCCGAATTGCCTTCCACGCTTCGAAGAGGTCGAATGTCGACCTTTGGAGGTACGACTTGAGGAGTACGTAGATCCCTTCAACGCGGGAGGTAGCCGTATTCCCAAAATGAGCTTGTTGGTCGACCTAGGCAGAGACAAGCTTCTCTTTAAAAGGAAGAAGCCATATATCTCTTTAATATAGCCAACCTGCCCGAGGTTTGTCGAGGCGTACTTTTTTCAAACGCTTCAAGACGCTCTTATATACCTCTTTAGTCGGCGAGTCAAGAATTGAGAACCAAAAGGCGTAGGACTCCTTCTACTCAATCAGCTTCCGGAAGTGCTGGTTAGCACCGCGCGAGGACTGCCTTATTTACGTGCCAGGTATATAGAGATGTTGTTGACAGGAAGAGAGTCGAAGCCGCATTTATAACCGCCAGGCACTAGTCCGTCAAAATGACTAATGGAAAGACTCTACCACACTACTTATACAATATCTTCAACCACTCAAGGGGCTATACATAGTCTTCTTTAGTTTCGCCGCTTAAAAAAGCAAAGGCAATATAAAAGGAATGCATAGTTGCATCAACGCCAATCATATCAAGAAGTGGCATGCTATATTTGTTTATCTTATATTATAGTCGAGGAGGAGGACTTCGGGGTACGCTCGGAGGTAGACAAGGGAGTGGGGGTGCGCAAAGAGAACTGCCGTTATATGCCTATCTAGCCTATATTATATACGGCTCTAGAAGCCTTCTTGCTCAAGCTAATTTGCAAGCGCGTAAATTAGGCTCTAGCTTTACCGAGAGTGTCGACGGACTTCGGCGATATAGTTGTAGATGTAACGGTCCCAGGAGTATATTGCAACTAGCACCCAGGGGTAGCCATAGTAGGCTTTGCAGACGACACCAACCTACTAGCCTTCGGCCGCGGCCCCCAGGCCAACTGCCGGCAACTAGAAGAGGCCTGGAAGACTTGCCTACAATGGGCCGAATCTAGGGGGATGGTCTTTGCCGGGGAGAAGAGCGAGTTGATCCACTTCAACAAGGGCCGAAAGCAGTGGTCAAACCCAGTCAACTTGGCCTACCCAGCTGGGGAGGCTTCGATACAATACAGCCAAAGCCCTCTAGCCGATTCCTAGGGGTCTGGCTAGATTGGAGGCTAAACTGGAGGGCTCACAAGGAGGCTATAGAGCGTAAGCTGAAAACGCAGGACTTTGCACTATCTAGAATAGCTGCTAAGACCTGGGGCCCCACTCTAGTCAAGGCCCGGGAGGTCTATACTAAATATATCCGTAGTGCCCTGGCCTATAGGCTTCAAGCTTCCATATACCCACCCCTTTGGGGGTCGGCCACAGGGTATTGCGAGGGACCTCCAGAAGGCTCAGAGCAGGAGCCTACGTATAGTAGCCGGGGCCTACAAGGCTACGCCTATTCGAAGCCTAGAAACCGAGACCTTTGTCCCTCCACTAGACCTCTACTTCAACCAGAGGCTAGCCGACTTCGAAGACCGACTTCAGATGCCAACCCTCCCAAGCCCTCTAGAAGGCTATAGACCCCCAGTCTACTAGTCGAAGAGGCTGCAAGAAGATCCAAAGCCGGTTTTGCCAGCTCCGGGCGGCTAGGCGGCCTACAGAGGCCCTAGCTATAGAGGAGACATCAGAAGAAATCTCTGTAACGGTCTCAGGAGTGTATTTCAACTATCTGATGACGACTCTACGAGTACATCCAATCTTAGGGAAAAGAAGAAGAAGAGAAGAAAGAAAGAAAGGGAACGAGGAAGAGGGGAAGGACGTAGCAAAGTAGGTGACGTGGCCTCTGCCTGACTAGAGGAAGGCAGCAACCCGAAAGAGGCAGGCACGATGAGGGTCGCTGCCAGCAATATTGGTGTTGACGTTCAGGGGCAGGGGCATACACGAGGGTTAGGGTTGGCCGAGGGTGGCCGAGGCCTGCCCAGGGCTCAGCCCGTTACATTACCCCCTCCCCTCCCGGGGGAAACATCGCTTTCCGTAATTTTCTATAGGTGGCTTCAAACCGGTCCAATACTTCTATTTCGAGGAAGGCGCTCAAAGGTTCCTACATAGGTTGTACGTAGCCCACCTACTTGACTTGTACTCTGGTTCCGGCTCTCGTTGTCTTAGCTTAGAGGATTTCCTCGACTTGCCATTCCTTTTCGCTATCCGGACTATTTTCTAGCACAATTGCTAGAGGTTGGGTGTCGTCCTGCCTCTACGATAGCAGTAGATCATCGCCGGCTCTTCAACTATATAATATAGAAGACGTTGTAGATGCCTAGCGGTGTATCTAGACGGCAGGCATGAGAACCGATGAGTTCTTATAACTATATATTTGGCATTGAGCTAGTCAAGCTTCTTCGAGGGCCGGTCGGTCTTGACGTTCTTCAGGTGTAGCTATACTTTGTCTCCCAATCGAAACTGCTCTGCAACTTGCCTATTGCGGTTGGCATATTCTTCTTGCCGTTCCTAGGCTATAGCCATCGCGGCTTATACTACTTCTATTGCTTCCTTAAGCTTAGCGACAAAAGCCTCGCCACGGGCCACTAGGGATCTCCTAGTAGTGCGTAGTTCCTCCCGCCCGCTAGTTAAATCGAGGAGGTCTATATTATAGCCGTACGTCAGAAAAAAGGGGCTGATGCCTATCGACGTTATAGTCCAGTTATTAATAGCCAGTGTAACGGGCTGAGCCCTGGGCAGGCCTCGGTCACCCTCGGCCAACCCCTAACCCTCGTGCGCGCCCCTGCCCCTGAACGTCAACACCAACATCGCTGCAGCGACCCTCATCGTGCCTGCCTCTTTTGGGTTGTTGCCTTCCTCTAGTCAGGTAGAGGCCACGTCACCTACTTTGCTATATCCTTCCCCCTCTTCCTCGTTCCCTTTCTTTCTTCTTCTTCTTCTTCTTTTCTCCAAGATTGGATATACTCGTAGAGTCGTTATTAGATAGTTGAAATACACTCCTAAGACCGTTACATTACATCTAATCTTCCTCTTTTCGCAAGAATAGAGTATTTACTAGGTCAATCGCGTCGTCGTCTATAGGAAACTCTAGACGTGACTATTACGAAGTAAGTCCGAGTCGTCAACTAGGCGACATAGTACCATTGGTTCCGCAAGATACCGGCACTCGATTGTTGAGCGAGGAGCAATATCTCGGCGCTTGCGACTAGGTGAGCTACGACGTTGCCTATAAGATACTAGCTTCAAGGCTGGTTAAGCCGTATTCGGATAGCAAGATACTAGCCTACGGATTAGTTGAGCTGACGAAGAGACTCCTACCCTTCTACTAGGGCGGTCGAGAATTATAAGGCTCGCGTTGTCAACGAGGTAGTAGAGCAATACCCGAGTATGAGCTTCGGCATATAGGAGGGTCACGAATCCTATATTTCCAACCGTTATACTATAAGGGCGAAGACCTCGAGTCTAAGGGAGCCGAGTAGCTAGGCACGACCGAATACTACTATTGGAAAGTCCTTAGCAGGCGAGGTACATCGGGAAGTCCTCTATATAGCAGGCATATCGGAAAGTCCTCTATTAGCGAGGCATATCGGAAAGTCCTTATTAGGCGAGGCATATTGGAAAGTCCTTATTAGGCGAGGTATATTAGAAAGTCCTTATCAGGCGAGGTATCGGGAAGTCCTCTATCCTAAGGTATAATAGAAAGCTACGACGAATAGATATTACGATGTCAATAACCAACGACAACCCTATAAGCGAGGGCAGCTAAAGGCTACTACCTTAACCTAGATCCTCCAACTACTCTCGGCCTAGAGCTAGCGCCTAGTCGAGATTGAAAATCGCTAAGCTATAGAGAGCGAAATATACTAGATATATATCCAAGCTATCTAGGAAGGCCTCGCCTCCCTATAAACCTAGCCCGCTCTAACCTTCGAGACTACCCTATAGGTAACGACACCTCTGCTACTACCTATAGTAACTATTATACTAGCCTCGCCTCCTAGCTAGACAAAGAAAAGAGACGCTCCTAGATCCTCTATATTTCGATAGGAACTAGAAGAAGTACCGAAACTAGAGGCTAGAAATAAAGGAAAACATATATAGATAGCTGCTTATTAGGCTCCGCCGCTAATTAGTTTACTTATATCTACTCCTAGCTAGGGGACTTACTATAGTCGATGTAGCCGCTTTCTATAAGAAGCGGCCTAGAGGGCGTTCGCAACCTATAGCCTTTCTCTAGTACTTAACTACGACGTACAAGGACCCTAATATCGCCTAGTATACCCTCAACAACTTAGATCGGATGACCTAGGGCAAAACGGATCGTTCGCGGCGTTCTACCTACGATTTGAGAAGTAGCTTATAGACGTAGGAGGGGCTATATAGCACGACGCTATCTAGATCAACTACCTTAGGAAGACCCTTAACGAAGAGATGAAGGACCTCCTCGTCTTAATGCTCCACCTCCTAGCAGACTACCTAGGATTATTCGAGAACTTTACCTTCTAGGCGCAATATTGATATATAGAGAACTACCTAGCGGAGAGCAGATAAGATAGTATCTATATCCTTATAGGTAGGGAACCTTTCCCCTAACTAGAGGGCCCTAAAGACTAAACGCTTAAGTATACTACCCTAAGATATTATAGACTAGGAGCCTATAAAGATTAGCCGAGCAATATAGAAGTAGAACGAGGAATTGGCGGGTAAAGGCGAGGTAGGCCGAACGAGAAAGAAATAGAATTGCGCTATAAAGAAAAGTGGTACCTATAATATAGAAGGAAGGGTTATTAGAATAGAGTGCCTACTCCTTCCTCTATAGTATCCTAGTATATTAACCTAGGCTTATATTAAGAAATCGTACCCTAAGCTCCTAAGGATCGAAGAACTAGTAGATATAGATAGGGACTCCTCTAACTAGGAGGAGGAAAGTAATAGGAGTTAAAAGATTAGCTCCTAGTGAAGTTCGTTAGGAGTACTTAGAGGTAGTACGAGAATAGAAGAGAATAGAGAAGAAGATAGATAGCCCCCTATTTATATTAATATTAGCATTAATAGAACTTATTATATAAAGCCTTTATCGATAGTAGATATTTGTCTTATACTACTATTAGTCTCTCCTTCGAAACGCTATACCTCCTATATATCCTATTACCCTATACGACCTTAAGCAAGTCAATGTAATAGTTAAAGGCCTTATTCGATATATAGCCTATATAGATACTAATATCGATAGGTATAAAAACAACTATATCTTCTTTTATATTATCCTAGACTAGAAGGACGATATTATTCTTAGGCGACTATAGATAGACGCAAGGATATAACTATCTCCCCCTTAGAAGGAATTAAAGATTAGGACCTTAGGGCTAGTAATTAAGGAAAGGAGCTAAGAGGAGGGAGCTACCCTATTAGTCTCCTAATAATCGCAAGTATATTTAGAGCTCTTATAAAGAGAGCTAGAAGAACCTAGAGAACCTGCCCTAACTAGAAGGAGCCTATTAGGATATTTGTAGCTAGCCTAGTAGATATCGAGAAAGCCCTAGTACTAAAGAAGTATAGAGACCCTAGATAGAAGCTGCTATAATACTACTATAAATTCCTTCCCCTCTTTAACCGAAATGCTATAGACTAGCTACTACCCTACTAACTAGGGTAGACTACGAAATTCCTTAGAAAAGGATAAGAATAGATAAGAAAAGCCCTACTTAGGGGCTACTTTATAGGATATCGAAGAGGAATTATATCCTATAGAAAACCCTTATAGAACTTCTTAATAAGAACTTTATCTAGGCAAGTAGCTGTTAGCCTTAGCCCCTATTTTATTTATTAGGAAGCCTAGAGGTGGACTACGCTTCTATATCGATTACTATAGGTTGAATCTATTATATATAAGGACCGATATCTACTTCCCCTAATCAACGAGACTCTTAGGTCTCTATCGAAGGCGAAGTAGCTTACGAAGCTAGATATAATTGCTATATTTTATAAGATCTAGATTAAGGAGGGAGACGAGTAGAAGACGGCCTTCTATATAAGATATAGGCTTTATAAATAGCTGTTACCCCCTTTAGCCTAACTAGTATACTAGCTACCTTCTAGCGCTATATTAATAAGATATTATAGGAGTACCTCGACGAGTTCTGCTTAGTATATATAGACGACATTATTATCTACTCTAATAGTTCTCGTCTAACTATAGGAGGAAAGTTAAAATAGTTATAAAGAAACTCTAAGAGGCGGGTCTCTAGGTTGATATCGATAAATGCAACTTCGAGGCGAAGAGCGTCAAATATCTAGGGTTTATCGTAAGCTAGGAAGGGATCTATATCGATCTAGAAAAAATTGAGGCATTAAGTAGTAGGAGCGTCCTAAATCTATTAAGGGAGTTTAGGTTTATTAGATTCGCTAACTACTACTAAGAGTTTGTCCCGAACTTCTTAATAGTAGCAATGCCCTTAACTACCCTTATTAAGAAAGGAGTTCCCTTTATCTAGTCACCTTAGTATAAGGAAGCCTTTAAGCAACTTAAGACCCTCCTTATTAGTACCCCTATCTTAGCCTAGTAGGACCCTAACTAGAAGATAGTAGTCGAAATAGACTCCTTAGGGTATATAATTAGAGGAGCACTTTCTTAGTATAACGACAGAATCTTGCGACTAGTAGCCTTCTTCTCGAAGAAGAACAACGTAGTAGAATACAACTACCATATATAATAAGGAGCTCCTAGCCGTTGTAATACCTTGAAAATAGGATATAGAACTATAAAGTATACCGTCCTTAGATCTAGACGGACTATAAGAACCTTAAGTACTTTAGAAGAAGTAGTATTAAGTGAGAGATAGGTCTATTAGGTAAATCCTCACTGTTATAACTTTAGGCTAAGGTATTGGCCTAGCAAGGAAACGGTAGTTCTAGATACTCTCTCGAGGAGAGAATAGGATATACTGCTAATAGATTTGATAAGCGCCTAATAGGGCGCTACTTCTAGTTGCTAAAAGCTTAGAGAGGCTATCTCTATATATCGAGCCTAGATCAAGACCCTCCTAAATATAGCGGCTATAGGAGAATTAGAGTCCCCCTCTAGTTAGCCGGAGACGAAAGTCAATATAGGATTTATAAGGCAGGCGACTAGGATAGAGAGGGCAATAACAATACTAATAAGTTAGACCTACTAGAGAACCTATTCGCTAAAGGCCTACTTAAGGACCTTTAGAACTAAGGACTAGAAGTAAATAACTAGTACTAGCTAATTCGCTAGATAGTTAGAGAGGGCGAAAGACAATTACCCTTATATAGAGACTACCTATCTCGATTTCTAAGTATTCGATCGACGAAGGAAAACGACTCTATTAGAGGGGACGGATTTAGGTCCTATTCTCCGAACTACTATATACTCGAATTATCTAAGAGATATACGACTCGGCTCTCTCTAATTACCTAGTAAGGACCTTACTAAACTACTAATCTTATAGAATTTCACCTGGCCTAGCCTTAGCCAAGATATCTAGAAGTTCCTTAGAACTACAATATATAGAAGGACGGCATATAGAGGAAAAGCGAGAGGCTATAAAGCTATACCTATCCCTGATCGAATCTAGAGCGAGATTTCGATAGACTTTATTACTAGATTACCCCTATCTAGCCTACTAGGCGGATATAATTATAGTCGTTACTAACCGCCTATCGAAGAGTATAATATTTAAGCGTAGCCTCGACAATAACCAAAGTAGTAGCTAGGCAGCTACTTAGCTACCTTGTTTAGCATTAGTCTCCCCTTAGCGATTGTCTTAGATAGAGGCCCTTAGTTTATTAGTCTTATATAGAAACGGATTTGCGAGCTCCTTAAGATTACCTAGCGTTGTCAATAGCCTTCTACCTAGAAACTAATAGCGAACGAACGAGCCAACTAGGTGCTAGAGCATTACCTTTGCTATTATACAATATACTAGCAAATGACTAGGCAGACCTATTGCCTATAGCAATGTTGGCTATCAACAACCGATAATATCGATAGGAATTAGCCCCTTTTTCCTGACGTATAGCTATAATATAGATCTTCTTGACCTATCTAGAGGGCGGGAAGGACTATAGATTACTAGAAGGTCCCTAGTAGCCTATAGAGAAGCTTTCGTCGCTAAGCTTAAAGAGGCAATAGAAGTGGTACAAGCCACGATAGCTGCCGTATAGGAGCGGCAGGAAGTACGTAAACCGAGACTAGCAAGTAGCTAAATAGTTCTATATAGGAGATAAGGTCTAGCTCCGCCTAAGGAATGTCAAGACTAGCTAGCCTTCGAAGAAGCTCGACTAGCTCAACGCCAAATATATAGTTATAGAACTAATCGGCTCCTACGCCTACCGCCTAGATATACCGCTAGGCATTTACAACGTCTTCTATATTATATAGTTGAAGAGAGCTAGCGATAACCTACTACTATTATAGAGGCAGGATAATACCTAACCTCTAGCAATCGTACTAGAAGATAGCCTAGATAGCGAGAAGGAATGGCAAGTCGAAGAAATCCTCTAAGCTAAGACAATAAGAGCTAGGAACTAGAGTACAAGTCAAGTAGGTAGGCTACGTATAACCTATATAGGAACCTTTAGCGCCTTCCTAGAAATAGAAGCATTAGACTGGTTTGAGGCTACCTATAGAAAGATTATAGAAAGCGATACTTCCCCTAGGAGGGGAGGGGGGTAATATAACGGGCTAAGCCCTAGGCAGGCCTCGGCACCCTCGGCCAACCCCTAACCCTCGTACGCGCCCTGCCCCTGAACGTCAACACTAATATTGCTAGTAGCGACCCCATCGTGCCTGCCTCTTTCGGGTTGTTGCCTTCCTCTAGGCAGGTAGAGGCCACGTTACCTACTTTGCTATGTCCTTCCCCCTCTTCCTCGTTCCCTTTCTTTCTTCTTCTTCTTCTTTTCTAAAGATTGGATGTACTTATAGAGTCGTCATCAGATAGTTGAAATATACTCCTAAGACCGTTACAGCCAGCATTGCTATAGGCAGTAGGTCCGCCTAGTCATCTTGCTAGTACGTCGTATAGCAGCGAAGGTAATGCTCCAATACCTAGTTGGCTCGTTCTATTACGCCGTTAGTTTCTAGGTAGAAGGCTATCGACAAGCGCTAAGTAACTTTAAGGAGCTTGTAAAATCTATTCTATACTAGACTAACAAATTAAGGGCCTCTATTTAAAACAATTGCGGAGGGGAGACTATAATGCTGATAAACAGCTAAGAAGCTGCCTAGCTACTACTTTGGTTATTGTCAACGCTATTGCTTCGAATATCACGCTCTTCGACAAGCGGTTAGTAATGACTATAATCGTATCCGCCTAGTTAGGGCTAGATGTAGGTAGTCTAGTGACAAAGTCTATTAAAATCTCGCTCTAATTCGTTCAGGGATAGGTAGTAGCTTTAATAAGCCTCTTCGCTTTTCTCTCTATATCGCTATCCTCCTATAAACGTCATAGTTCTAAAGGAACTTCTAGACATCTTGGCTAAGGCTAGGCTAAATGAAATTCCAGGCAATTAAATAGTTTGGTAAGGTCTCTACTAGGGTAGCTAGAGAGAGCCGAATCGTATATCTCTTAAATAATTCGGGTACGAAGTAGTTCAGGAATAGGACCTAAATCCGTCCCCTCTAATAGAGCCGTTTTCCCTTATCGATCGAATACTTGGAAATCGAGATAGGTAGTCTCTACTATAAGGGTAATTGTCTTTCGCTATCTCTAACCATCTAGCGAATTAGCTAGTACTAGTTATTCGCTTCTAGTCCCTAGTTCTAAGGTCGTTGAGTAGTCCTTCAGCAAATAGGCTCTCTAGTAGGTCTAACTTATTAGCATTGTCGTTGCCTTCTTTATCTTAGTTGCTAGCCTTTGCGAACCCTATATTAGCTTTCGTCTCCGGCTAAACTAGAGGGGGACTTCAATTCTCCTATTACTATATAGAGGAGTCTTGATCTAGGCTCGATATATAGAGATATAGCCCCTCTAAACCTTTAATAACTAGAAGTGACGCCCTACTAGGCGCTTATTAAATCCTCAACTAGTATATTCCTATTCCCTCCGAGAGGGTATTAGGAACTACTATCTCTTTACTAGCCTAGTACCTTAGCCTGAAGTTATAGCGGGCGAGGATCTCTACTTAATAACCTATCTCTTGCTTAACTACTACTTCCTCTAGAAGTATTTAAGGTTCTTGTAGTCCGTCTAAATTTCGAAGGACGGTATACTCTATAACTCTATATCCTATTATTTGAGATATTATATAATAGCTAGGAGTTCCTTATCGTATATAGGATAGTTACACTCTACTATATATTATTCTTCTTTAAGAAGAAGGCTACTAGTTATAAAAATTCGCTCGTCGTTATATTAGGAGAGTACTCCTCTAATCGCGTACCCTAAGGAGTCTATTTCTATTACTATCTTCTAGTTAGGGTCCTACTAGGCTAAGATAGGGGCACTAATAAGGAGGTCTTAAGTTGCTTAAAGGCTTCCTTATATTAAGGTAACTAGATAAAGGGAACTCCTTTTTTAGTAAGGGTAGTTAAGGGTATCGCTACTATTAAGAAGTTTAGGACAAACTCTTAATAGTAGTTAGCGAATCTAATAAACCTATAAACTCCTTTAACGGATTTAGGATACTCCTACTACTTAATCGCCTTAATTTTTTCTAGATCGATATAGATCCCCTTCCTAGCTTCGACGATAAACCCTAGATACTTAACGCTCTTCGCCTCAAAGTTATATTTATTATATCAACCTAGAGACCTGCCTCTTAGAGTTTCTTTATAACTATTTTACTTTCCTCCTATAGTCAGTAGGAACCGTCGGAGTAGATAATAATATCGTCTATATATACTAAGTAGAACTCGTCGAGGTACTCCTATAATGTCTTATTAATATAGCGCTAGAAGTAGCTAGTACTAGTTAGGCTAAGGGGGTAACCAGCTATTTATAAAGCCTATATCTTATATAGAAGGCCGTCTTCTACTTATCTCCTCCTTGATCTAGATCTTATAAAAATAGCAATTATATCTAGCTTTATAAGCCACTTCGCCTTCGATAGAGACCTAAGAGTCTCGTTAATTAGAGGAAGTAGATATTAGTCCTTATATATAATAGCATTCAACCTATAGTAATCGATATAGAAGTAGTCTACCTCTAGGCTTCCTAATAAATAAAATAGGGGCTAAGGCTAATAAGCTACTTACCTAGATAAAGTTCTTATTAAGAAGTTCTATAAGGTTTTCTATAGGACGATTAATTCCTCTCTCGATATCCTATAAAGTAGCCCTAAGGTAGGCTTTTCTTGTCTATTCTCGTCCTTTTCTAAAGGAATTTCGTAGTCTACCTCTAGTTAGTAGGGTAGTAGCTAGTCTATAGCATTTTAGTTAAGAGGGGAAGGAATTTATAGTAGTATTATAGCAGCTTCTATCTAGGGTCTCTATACTTCTTTAGTACTAGGGCTTTCTCGATATCTACTAGGCTAGCTACAATATCCTAATAGGCTCCTTCTAGTTAGGGCAGGTTCTCTAGGTTCTTCTAGCTCTTTTATAAGAGCTCTAAATACTTGCCGATTTTAGGAGACTAATAGGGTAGCTCCCTCCTCTTAGCTCCTTTCCTTAATTACTAGCCCTAAGGTCCTAATCTTTAATTCCTTTAAGAGGGGGAAATTATATCCTCGCGTCTATCTATAGTCGCCTAAGAATAATATCGTCCTTCTAGTCTAGGATAACGTAAAAAGAAGATATAGTTGTTTTTATACCTATTGATATTAGTATCTATATAGGCTATATATCGAATAAGGCCTTTAATATTACGTTGACTTGCTTAAGGTCGTATAGGGTAATAGGAATATATAGGAGATATAGATGTTTCGTAAAGGAGAGACTAATAGTAGTATAAGATAAATATCCGCTATCGACGAAGGCTTTAATATAATAAGTTCTATTAATGCCGATATTAATATAAATAGGGGGGCTATCTATCTTCTTCTCTATTCTCTTCTATTCTCGTATTACCTCTAAAGTACTCCTAATAACGACTTCTACTAGGAGCTAGTCTTTTAACTCCTTATTACTTTCCTCTATCTAGTCTAAGGAGTCCTTATCTATATCTACCAATTCTTCGATCTTTAGAAGTTTAAGGTGCGATTCTTAATACGAGCTTAGGTCGATATACTAGACGCTATAGAGGAAGAAGTAGGTACTCTATAATCTAGCAACCCTCTTTCTATACTATAGATACCACTTCTCTTTACAATATAACTCTATCTCCTTCTATATTAACCTACTCGCTCGTTCCTACTAGTTCCTTATTCTATTTTTTATACCGCTCTCGCTAACCCTTATAGGCTCCAATCTATTGCATCTTATATAAGGCCGCCTATATACTTATCGCTTTAATACTTTGCCGCTTTCTAGTTAGGAGGGGGTTCTCGCTTATAGGAATTGGGGCTACCTTATCTATCCTCCTCTAGGTAGACTTTTAGGTATCGATATTAGCTCCTAGGAGGTAAAGTTCTTGAACGAACCCTAGATAGTCTATTAGAAGGTGGAGCATTGAAACGAGGAGGTCCTTTATCTCTTCGTTAAGGGTCTTCCTAAGGAGTTGATCTGAAAGCGTTATACTATATAGCCCCTCCTATATTGGCAAGCTGCTTCTTAATATCGTAGGTAGAATGCTAATAAACGACTCCGTTTACTTTAGATCATCTAATCTAAGTTATTAAGGGTATACTAGGCGATATTAAGATCTTCGTACGTCGTAGTTAGATATTAGAGAAAGGCTATAAGGTTGCGAGCGCCCTCTAGGCTACTACTTTTATAGAAAGCGGCTACTATCGACGATAGTAAGTCCCCAGCCGGGAGTAGATATAAGTAAACTGATTAGCGGCGGAGCCTAACAAGTACCTATCTATATATAGTTTCCTTCTATTTCTAGCCTCTAGTTTTCGGTACTTCTTCTAGTTCCTATCGAAATGTAGAGGATCTAGGAGCGTCATCTTCTTCTTTGTCTAGCTAGGGGCAAGGCTAGTATAATACTTGCTATAGGTATAGTAGAGGTATCGTTACCTATAGAGTAGTCTCGAAGGTTAGAGCGGACTAGGTTCGTAGAGAGGCGAGGCCTTCCTAGATAGCTTATATATCTAGTATATCTTGCTCTCTATAGCTTAGCGATTTTCAATCTCGATTAGGCGCTAGCTCTAGGCCGAAAGTAGTTGAGGGATCTAGGTTAGGGTAGTAGCCTCTTGGCGCCCTCGCTTATAGGGTTGTTGTTTGCCGACATTATAATATTCATCTATTAAGACTTTTCTGTTATACCTCGCTTAGTAGAGGGCTTTCTAATATACCTCGCTATATAAAGGACTTTCCAATACCTCGCCTACTAAGGACTTTCCGATATACCTCGTTAGATAGAGGACTTCCTAATAGTGCCTCACTTGCTAAGGGCTTTCTATAATAGTGCCTCACCTACTAAGGACTTTCCAATAGTACCTCCTGCTAAGGACTTTCTAATAGTACCTCGCCTGCTAAGGACTTGAAGTCGTAATAGTATTCTAGTCGTGCCTAGCTACTCGGCTCCTTTAGGCTCGAGGTCTTCGCCCTTATAGTATAATAGTTGGAAATATAGGATTCGTGACCCTCCTATACTACGAAGCTTATAGCCTAGGTATTGCTCTATTACCTCGTTGACAATACGAGCCTCGTAATTCTCGACTATCTAATTGCAGAGGATAGGAGTCCCTTCGTTAGCTCAACTAATCCTATAGGCTAGTATCTCGCTATCCGACGTACGGCTTAACTACCTGAAGCTAGTATCTATAGCAACGTCGTAGCTTACTTGGTCGTAAGCGCCGAGATATTGCTCCTCGCTTAACTAGTCGAATGCCGATGTCTTATAGACCTATTAGTACTATATCGCCTGGTTAACGACTTGGACTTGCTTTATAATAGTCGCATCTAGAGTTCCTATAGACGACGACGCAAATGACCTGCTAGTCCTAAATACTCTATTCTTGCAAAAAGAGGAAGATTAGATGTAATGTAACGGTCTTAGGAGTGTATTTCAACTATCTAATGACGACTCTACGAGTATATCCAATCTTAGGAAAAGAAGAAGAAGAAGAAGAAAGAAGGAACGAGGAAGAGGGGGAAGGACGTAGCAAAGTGAGGTAACGTGGCCTCTGCCTGACTAGAGGAAGGCAGAAACCCGAGAGGCAGGCACGATGAGGGTCGCTGCTAGCGATGTTGGTATTGACGTTCAGGGGCAGGGGCATGCACGAGGGTTAGGGGTTGGCCGAGGGTGGCCGAGGCCTGCCTAGGGCTCAGCCCGTTACAATCTCGGCCTGGAAGGCCCAGGGCAAGTACTCCGAAGAGGCCCTCAACAAAGCCTGGAAAACTGAGGTGGGCCCAGGGGGTTACGCGGCGGTATCAAACGGTATAGGGCCTGGAACCAGGCCCTACCTACTACTCAACCGGCTGACTGCCGCCAAAGTTCGCGAAAAGGCACTAGAAAGGCACAAAGGCCTCACTAAGGCCGAGCTCTCTACTAACCCAGGCCCGAACAGGGGTTATAGGCCTTAGGACTTCCTCTTTAGGGCTAGGGTTCCTGGAATACCTACCCCTACTGCGAATGCGGCCAGGGGCGGAAACAGTGGAACATCTAGTAGTATGGTGCCCTCAACCACCTATTCCAAAGACTTGGCCGGCTACAGCAATACGCTCACGGGGGGACCTGTACAAGGCCCTCGATGGGGGGGGAAAACAAGGAGAGAGGGCTTGCAAGGAAGGTTTATTAGGTGGCTACTAGGCTCTGGGAGGCTCCCAGAGTATAGGCTAGCCACTCGGCTAGAAACTAGGCTAGACCACCAGCCCAGTTAGCCACCTAGCCTTCCTTTTCACCGGAGTGGAAGGATTCGAAAGATTTAGATTAGAAAAGGGGAGGCAGAGGTTTTTAGTCCAGCCTTTTCAGGCACGGTTTTCCTTTGTAATTAGTAGTAGATGGTCCGGCGTGCCTATAGGCGCAGCGGAGTAGGAATATATATATATATATATATACGATATTCTCCTTCACCTTGTCTCCCTCTACGAGGCTTAAAATAAGCCCGTATAAGGACTCGGTTGTCTCGTCTCCTATAAAAGGCTCGTCGTCCTCGGAGGCCATCGATTCATCCTCGCTGTCCCTGGCCATTGTGGCTAGTGAAGTGGCTAGTGTGTGGCTAGTAGGTGGCTCGTGCGCAGGGTGAGGGATTTTTCGGGCGCGGCGGTCGTGGTCGGCGCCTGCTATAGGGAGGCCCTGCATGGCTACGCAAAGGGCTCCCGCGCAGGCGAGGCTAGTCTCGCTAGATAGAGCTTTTCGAGCCCTTTCTAATGATGCCAGTTTCGTCGATTTTGGTAGGGTTACGGCTGAGATGCAAAAGAGCGTTTTTGCTATTCCCGCTATAGCTATATATATATTTAACTAATAGTAGCCAACCTATATAGTACTAGCTAAAACAGGTTAGACTAAGTGGGGCCTAGTGGGTCCGGACCCCGAGTTTTGCGGTATTGAGTTTTCACCCAATAGACCTCTGGGTCGTGCAATCCACTGCGCGTTGGTCGGTGGGTATATGAGTAGAAGATAGTACGGTCTACTCATAGTGGATCACAAGCAACATTTAGCTTTCTATAATACCTCGCGAACCTATAATATAGAAGCTTCCAACTATTATCATTATCTGCTAGAGAGCCTGGCAAGCTCTATAAGTAATGCCGGTGAAGAGCTATAGGAATAACGCGCTTAGCCTATAAGACCTAGTCTTACCACTTAGATCACCTAAGGCTATTAGCTTTAGTGGTTATCTATAGTGCCTATAGATCTAGATCGCAACACCTTACTTCAGCTATAACTAGGAACCTTAGACGGCTAGCTTACTATTCTAACACCTTATAATATACTTAAAGTAGAAGCTTAGGTTTAGGCCTTTTAGAAGCATCGACTAGATAGAGCAGGCTTACTATAAAGTAAGACTAGCCTAATAGACGAAGCATTCTATTATATAGCGAAAAGCGCCTAACTAGCGATATATGCGCTACCCTCCTTGCTGAAGAAATAGCTACCTTAAGGCGGAAAATGCAAGGTAGAGGAGAAAGAAAATAGGCTAGGAGGCCGTTATATTGCCTAGGGGGCATTTTAACAGCCGAAGAAGGGCTGCACCTTATAGAAAAGAGGGCGCAAAGGAAATAGGAGGGGGTTTCTACAATACAACGACTCTACGGCATCTGCAGATTGCCTGGGCACAATTGGAAGAACTGTCTGATATTCAGGAATCTGATGGAGCTTCGATTCAGGATTCGATTATATATAGCTGCTAGATACTCATATTTTAATTGGATTTGTTTTCGGCGTTGAAAGCTGGTGTAAGTGAGATTTCGGTGGGGCTGTGGTTCATAAGGTGATATGGTTCATAAGGTGATAAGATACGTTAAAAGTTTTAGTTCTGTCTTTAAGATGCAGACTCAAAACAGTATGGTTTCCTTTACCAGAACACCCCGGTTCTGGAGGCGTTTGCGTACCCATGGCGCGGGTGGCTCAGGCTTGGCACACAACAGGGTTTCCAGGGCTCAGGAGCCGTCAGCACAAAGGCGGAACAGACAGGAGAGATCACCACTATTGTTACCCTCACCTTATTCCTGTTGTTCACCGCTATACTGCTGCAGCGATTACTCACTGCGTAATCGCCGTCTTTGCCATGCCTCAGGTTGGTGTACTTCATTTAAAAACTGTTGGTGGTCTCGTTCGATCGTTGGTCTTGACTGCTGCAGAGAGCTGTGTGGAAACTACCTCGCCAGATAGATTATTACGACTCTTGGCGAGGGTATGAGCATGAAATGGAGTCTTGTCAAGTCTCAAGCCCCAAGATCGACAAGTAGGGATGGCGAGGAATGTTTCGGGGACAGACTACGCGAGGCGGCCGAATGGGGATGGGATCATAATGCGGTGAAAAGGATTACTGGGAGTCTTGGATTCTGGCCTCTAGGCTTGACTTCTGCCGGGGTTCAGGCACTTGAAAGAAATATATATTGCCTTCCGGTTATCCCGAAGTCTTGCCAATTGGACAACGCTTAGGAGCTAGGGTGGAGAAGCTGCTATTCGTCCTAGTTCCGACACAAGCAAGTTTTCCTTGGGTATTGTCTTTTCGTCCTTGGATTCGCACCTCATTGGACTATGTATTCTCCTCCTGGTCGGTTCCTTTGCTTCTAACCATTACTCTTTCTCCCTATGCTTTTTTCGAGCATGATTTTCTCGTATTTTTATCCCATCGAGTTCTTTTCTTTGCCTCCCTTTCTTTCGATGTTTCGTTCTTATTTACTTCTTATACCTCAAGGCGCACGAGACCTACCCTGGAGTAAAACTTATTCATCCCGATAGAAATGGATGCTGCACAGGAGATACAACAACAACGTTAGGGCAGAACAATAGCTTCAAAATTGATCGAACGACGGAATTGTGCCGTGAGAAGCATTTTAAACAATGTCAAAATACCATGGCTTTGTCTGAATTTCTGGAAAGCCTGGAGGCCTGACCTGGGCCACGATCTGAGCATCAATGTCAACCCAGTGGCGAGAGCGAACAGAGACGGGGAGCTCTCAACATGACCTCCAACGTGTCAGGTAACATACAGAACTTGGACACACTCCCCATCCTGTTCAGATTCCTAGTTAAGCCTTGCTCAATGCAGCCCTCCTCGAAGTGCTGTTGGGGTCAAGATACGGCCTCTCGCCCAGGCCCACCGCCCGGTTGCCGAACCGCTCGCCATAGCTGCCGTCCAGGTAGTCGAACGTCGCAGTGTGGAACACCGACCGGTTGTCCCAGATGGCTGCAATCCGGTCAATACCAAGCACTGCCGCAAAACCAAAGAAAGGACAACGTACCGATGTCATTGGGGCTCTTCCACTTGAACCGAACCTGCAGATCATGGTTCTTGTACACCAGATCCAGGAACCAGTCCAGCAGCTTCTGGCTCTCCTCTTCAGTCACGCCATTGATGTGACTGACATGGCCGCCAACGGGAAAAATGCTCTTCCAGCCTGTGACGGGGTTGGTGCGGACAACGGGATGGATTGCCTTGAGCTCCTCGCCAACATTCTCGGGCGCGCCGCGCGGCTTGTCGTACACCTTGAAGCCGGAGCGCTCGGCCACCTTGTTGAAGCCGGGCTGCTCAACGTCGCGGTGAGTCCCTCGAGGAACTTCTGGTACGGCTCGCTGATGCGGTCGTAAATTTCGTAGCCCGAGGCCCAGAGGGTGTCTGCAATAGTGTTAGTAATTAATGCTCCCGGGGTATGGTTGAGGGGGGGACTGACCTCCTCCAGTGGTGGGGAGCTGGACCAAACGGAGCGAAGTGTAGTCGGCCGGCACGGGCTCAAAGGCAATATCGCTGTGCCACTGGGCGCTGCTCTGCTTTTTGAGGCTGAGCGTTTCTGGCCTGTCCTTGGAATAGAACTGCTTGTTCTGGACCGAGCTGATGGTGCTGATCTCGAGGTCGTCGCCACCCAGCTCGCGCTCAGAGTTAAGAATGGGGTGGATATGCAGCCCTGAGGTGGTTGGCCGGCCGGTGAGCTCGCCGAGCCGCGCAAGATCAGCTTCTTCTGGAGGTCGTTGGTCAGATTGTCCTGGGCACGGAAGAAGACCACGCCACGTTGGGAAACTGGTTTTGTCAGCTGGACTGTCGCGACGCGACATGAAAGAAGGCTTACTGGTGATGGCGAGATCCCTGATGAGTTCATCCGCATTGGGCGCATTGAGCCAGTCCACGAGGTTTGCAGTGGGAAACTCGCGGCCGATGACGGGCGTGACGTCGAAAGACTCATACGAGTCGAGCGCCCCTGAGAGCTTGAGAGGCTCGCGGCTGACGGCCTTGGTGTTGACGGGAATGTCAACCTCGACTGCTGAAGGGGCCATTCTGATGAGATGGACGGAAGTTTGAAGTCGATGTGGTGAGAGACGTGAAGTTGGGATGCCCTGGGCTAAGAGATGCTTGGTGATGGTTGAACTCTCAAGAGTAGAGGCATTCGTGACGCTTTATAGAGCCGTCGGACGGGAAGGGATGTTCACAAGATGAATTCACATCATCGAGCCAATCTCCAATTGCAACATCCATCTAGCTTCCCCGCATCTCCCCTCCGATGTTTCATCCGGGAGTTGTATTATTGCGAGAGGTGCAGAGGAGTTGGCGACGGGCCATCGAATGAGAGCCGATGACCTGATGACGAACTCTGGATAGTGTAGTTCGCCATCCTCTCGGCGGAGGTGGAATGGGTGGACCCCGGAAAATGGCATTCCGAGCACCGTCTTCTATGAACGGATTACACGACATCGAACAGAAGCACGTCCTCTTCAGCAACACCGTTGGCCTTGGAGAGGCGGGAGCGGGGTGAGACAACATCCGGCATCGCTTTCTCGGCATTGCGGACATTGGCATGACGGCTAGGCTTATCAGATTCCGTCGATGGCGCAAGTGCAAGCCCCCACGCATGTGATGAAGGTACGCGGCCGTATTGGGGAATTGTATGCTCCTTGATTGGAGGTTTGAAAATTCGAAGAGCTCGGTTTCGCTCTAAGAGAGCTGTCCCGGACCTGGTGATAGCGGAGATAATGAAGGCTGGTGGGTGGTGAAGCGCCTTGTATAAGTCGGGCATGGCGGCTGCATGCCGCCAACAATGGTGGCTGGGGTAAACGACGATTGGCCAATAGTTGATTACAGACTCCTACAGCGTTCGAGTGCCCGTTGAAGTCACGGGAAGTCGCGTCAGACACTGGGGCGAGCACGTCTCATCACGCAATGGCTTCCCCCGATAGTGTTCTTGGCATGACCACAGCCGGATGTTCTGCCAGCGAGCATGACACTCACAAGCTCGAGTCCGTCAGATCCAAAGCCGCGTGTATCACCACCGAGCGTGGTAAACGCCGTCGGCTTGCGGCGTCCTGTCGTTGTTCTGGACACCTTCGTCAGTTCCATGCCTTTTCGAAGTTAGAGTTCAGGAATGACCGAAGACACTCGAAAGCTTGGGTTGGTGTACACAGACAGATAACCGCTTTGCTCGTCCCGAAGACTGCATTGAGCTGGACAACAACTTGTTCTCGGCCAGTTGGCCCTGGTCCCCTTCCCCGTCAATGGCCGCAGATCACCGATAGGCGAACCAAGCGGCTGGAACCCAGTGGTCAGTGATGCGAGAGGGCTGACGCCGAGACGTTGCGTTTCAGCATCGGTACTGCGTTGCCGCCTTCATGGACGAACATGCAGTGAGCTGCCCCCGACTTGGTACAGCGTGGTCGAGTACCGTCAAGACGTGATTATGCCGAGGATGTACGCAATGCCGTCGTAAAAGAAACCAGGGTCCTGGCACCTATTAAGAGTCTCTCTTGTGTCTTGACGTTCGATCAGTTATAAAAAGATTGGAAGATACTCGGCATCGAGGGTGTGAAAGCGGTGATGTCGTAGCAGCCAACCAACCGCTCCGCTGTGAAGGGAGATTGACTTGAAAATCCAAAAGAACCGACCTGGGCAGCAACGGCGTCATGGCCACCGTTTTTACTAGAGACAAGGCTGTCAAGGCCGAAAGGGACCCGGACGGCAAGCTCGGCCCCGATACCTCAACCACCTCAGTGAACACCATAACCACCCCTCGGAGACGCCATTCAGGAGAAACGATTCTGGTTCCAAAGAACCAAGGCATATGATGCAGATGCCATGCTACGCAGGTAAGTCCTCAACCCCTCCTGGTCAGATTTACGGTGGCGGCCAAGGACGGAAAGGGGCTGACTCTTGACTAGCCCAGCGTGTTCGACGACCCGGATACAGCAGAGCAGTACAAACCGCCAGCACATTGGTCCGTCTCCGTCTTACGCCATGTCCGAACTTTGGAGGTTGACAGGTGGTTTGTTGCAGGGAGAACACACATCGCTTCGATCCTTTGGCTCGATGGACGGGCGAGAGGAGTACCGGCTGGTCCGCAAGATCGACTTCCGAATCATGGTGTGGGCCTGCATCATGTTTATGGCGCTCGAGCTCGACCGGGCGAACATTGGGCAGGCCCTGACCGACAACTTCCTCCCCGACCTGAAGTTGACTACCGATGGTGGGTGGACAAGGTGCCAGCGAAATACAAGCGGCTGAGCTAACGAATCTCCCAGACTACAACCTGGGAAATACACTCTTTCGGCTCGCCTTTCTCTGCGCCGAGCTCCCGTCCCAGCTGGTGTCCAAGTGGGTGGGACCTGATCGCTGGATTCCGGCACAGATGACGCTGTGGAGTCTTGTTGCGGCCAGCCAGTTCTGGCTGTCTGGCCGCACGTCGTTTCTGGTGTGCCGTTGTCTGCTGGGTGTTTTGCAGGGCGGCTTCATCCCTGACGTGAGTCCTGTCCATCGGTATCTGTGTCGTGTTCCTCGACGCTCACACAGAAGGCAGGTGATCCTGTACCTCTCGTACTTTTACAAGCATCACGAGCTGTCCTTGCGGCTGGGATTCTTCTGGACCGCCATGAGCATCGCGGATATCCTGTCCTCCCTCCTTGCATACGCCATCCTGCACATGCGCGGTGTCCAAGGACACTCGGGTTGGAGGTGGCTGTTCCTGATCGAGGTAGGACGCTCCTCGCTCGGACGATGAGAGGCCCGCGGCTGACTGACAAGATACACAGGGCCTGCTGACGCTTGGTGTTGGCCTCTTCGCCTTCGTCCTGATGCCTGCCGGGCCATGCCAGACAGCGAACTGGTTCCGCGGCAAGGAGGGATGGTTCACCGAGCGGTATGTCATGGCCCTGCACGAAGTTGACAGGTGGAGACTGACCCATGTGTTTTCAGCGAGGAAACGATCATTGTGAACCGTGTCCTGCGCGAGGATCCGAACAAGAGCGACATGCACAACCGCGAACCCATCACCCTCAAGCTCCTGTGGCAAAGCCTCAAGGATTATGACCTTTGGTGAGTAACCCAGGCTCGTGACACGCGCAGGCCGTCGACTGACCTATCTCCGCAGGCCGCTGTACATTCTGGGCCTCACATTCCAGATCCCGATGACACCACCGACGCAGTACCTGACCCTGTCCCTCAGGGGCCTGGGCTTCGACACGTTCCAGTCCAATCTGCTGACGATGCCTTACACTGTCCTCCACAGTATGTGACGCGCTGTTGAGTGGCGGCGTGATGGGAGTGATTTCCTCAACCAGCTGACGCTTTGCCAGTCTTGACAATGCTCGGGATCACGTACATGTCCGAGATCTTCGGTGACTTGACGCTCCTGGCTGCCGCGGGCCAGATATGGGCTCTTCCGTTCTTGATCTACCTCAACGTGGTGGACACGTCAAGGTGAGCAGATGGGTGATATACGCCGTCACCACCCTGTTGCTGAGCTACCCGAATGGTAAGGGGAATTCCGACGTCACAGGCTGTGGCCGGGTTACTGAGAGCAAGCAGCACATCCCATCCAAGTAGGATGGAACTCTCGCAACTCGAACACTGTCCGATCGCGTACCGTATCAGCCGCCTGCTACAACATGTTTGTCCAGACGAGCGCCATCATCGCCTCCAACATCTATCGCTCCGGTAAGTGCTTGATGGGGTACTAGAGAGCGTTCACCTGTAGGGACTAACTGCTCTGGATCCAGATGACGCGCCGTTGTACCGACGCGGAAACAGGCAGCTTCTCGGAATTCTCTGCATGAACATTGTGTTGTACGGGCTGGTAAAGGCGTACTATGTCTTCCGGAACAGGCAGCGGGATAACAAGTGGGATGCTATGACGCCCGAGGAGCGACTCCATTACCTCGCCACGACAACCGACCAGGGAAATAAGAGGCTGGACTTCAGGTTCCAGCACTAGACGTGCTGTAAGATCGCAGTGACCTTGTGGTGATGGTGGGGTCAGGGACACTGTGACTTCATCAGAGGTGGCTGTTCGGAGAGGTGGATGGCTGATCGAGGAAAATTAGAAGAGGATTGGGTCCAATACAGAAGAGAACACGATGATAAAAATAGATGAAGAAACGAGTGCTCAAGCCGTCAAGTTCCTGCTGAGAAAATGGGTCGTGGGTAAGCGGAAATGGCCGGGGCTCAAGACAGCAAAAAGCAGATGCTCGAGTTCCAATTAAAACTGTCTGGCACAGAGCAGTTGCCTTTTTCCGCTGCGGTTCGATGGCATCAACGGAAGGCCCTGGGCAGCCATGCTGGAAGTTGGGTGCCAGTTGGAGGAGGCACGTGCTGTCCCACGTGATGGATTTCCGCCCCCCACCCATGGCAGCTCAATTACCCCGCCATGTGGGGCAAGAGCTTGACGGAGCCCTCAAGCTGGCATTTCAGTCGAGACTGCAGAGCTTCCAGGAGTCTGGCCGGATTGATTGACGGTGCACTCCTTTGGACGAAACGAAGCTGATCTGCTTCCTCCATCTGTGTGGGAGCTCTCAACACGCCCGACACCCCATGAATAGGCGCGTTGCCGGGCTCGTGACGCGGCTAAACACACTTTCTTGTCGACCCCACCCTGCTGCGGGTTTTGCTGTCGCTGCCAGCTCTTCCTTTGCTTGTTCTCGCCAGGTCGACCCTCCGCATCTGGGGGGTGCTGCGCGCCTCTCCACGCGGGCCGGTCTCACGCCTTTTTTCACCACCTTCTCCTCTCCAGGATCTTCAATCCAGTCCCCTCCCCGTCTCCCAAGGACAGCATTCCCGCTAACTCTACGCACCATGGCCACCACAGCAGAGCAGCAGCAGGCCGCCCTGGTCGAAACATCGAAGCGCCTCGCCGCCTACCAAGCTGTCAAGGACTACCTCCGGCCCGAGTACACGCGCGTCGGCATCGGCTCTGGCAGCACCGTCGTGTACGTGGTCGAGGCCATCGCGCTCTCGGCCCGGAAATCACCTCCAAAATGACCTTCTACCCCACCGGCTCCCAATCAGAGGAGCTGATAGAGGAGGCCGGGCTCAACCTGCAGTATATCAGCAAGCTGCGGGCGGGCCAGCAGCTGGACGTGGCCTTTGACGGCGCCGATGAGGTGGACGAGGACCTGAACCTGATCAAGGGCGGCGGCGCGTGCCTGTGGCAGGAGAAGATCGTCGCCACCAGCGCCAAGCAGTTCGTCTGTGTCGCCGACTTCCGCAAGCTCGCCCCGCGCCTGGGCACAGCATGGACGAAGGGCATCCCTATCGAGGTGCTGCCCATGGCTGCGCCGCGGGTACTCGACGAGCTCACCCGCATGGGCGCCCAGACCGCCCGCATCCGCCCCGGCCTGCCGGGCAAGGCCGGCGCTATTGTTACGGACAACGGCCTGTGGATTATTGATGCCGTCTTCGCACCGCTGCTTCTGCCCAAAGATGTGGAGGCGGCTGCCCAGGCCGGCGACGGGACCAACGGTCAGTGGACGGTGGACGCGCTGGCCGACAGGCTGATTAAGATTCCCGGCGTGGCCGAGATTGGTTTGTTCTACGGCAAGAACGGGCTGGAGCTTGACAGCGGGGCGCAGAAGCCCGTGGCGGCCTACTTTGGGATGGCAGATGGCACGGTGCAGGTCAAGACACCGACGGCCTGAGCTCGGGGTGAGGGTGGAGATTCAGTTTCGCACGGTCCCGCGGACTACCGGCATTACTACGGTGGAATAGACGGAAAGAAGCCTCGGGGGTTTAATGGACTGGATTTCGGCGTTGATATCCGATGACCTGCGTCAGTTTCATACCTTCCAGAGGAGTTGGTCTGACATCATCCGGAGGATCCGGCGGGTACTAAGCGAGGGTTGGCAGGAGCATGCCCGTCTTCCTGTCATCGTGAAGCATGTCTGCACCCACATCTCAGATACGTGACACCCAACGCGTGAATACTATTGGTTTATTCCATGATCGTGAGACCGGCCCGGTCGCAGAATGGTTACGCCGCTTATTGCCGTGAGACTGGGGCATTGGAGGTTGCCCTGATCCCTGTGCTCCGTGCTAGTTTGAAGCTGGTGTTCTGTTGACATGTACAAGCCGTATCTGTCCACTTGAATCCCTCTTACGAAAAGCAATTCCGCTTCAAAAGCTGAATATCTCGAATCTCGTCTCAGCCCAGAGCAGTGCCGTCACTTTCCATCAGCAGAGAGCTTGTAGCTGCCGGGGCTAGCCAGCAGCCCAGTTGTTGAGGCCCACCTCTTGCCTGGTGGCAAAGGTGAGGCGCTTGTGGTACTGGGGAGGGGCGGCCAACAGTCAGTTCCTGACGCAATCCAGCCCGAAAAGCTGCATGTAGGGATTTGAGACTTCATAGCGATCGAAGAACTTATTCCTTGTCCGAGGATACACAAGAAGAAGACGGACCGAGTCCTTCCACCACCTCGGAGAGCCGGTGGTGTGGTAGCACAGCCGGAGATGCCGCCCCGTTGCGGCCAGGCAGTGGTTACACAAGACCATCTTTATATTGGGTCATTTCCCAAGGGAGCAAGAGTTGCGCAAGTGGTAAAGGATATGCTCGAGACTGGCCAAACCGGGCCCAACATGTCGTCCTGTCTATCCTCGTGTACAGAAAGGGAAAGCCAGTGAGTGCATTTTGCACCATCCATCCCAGAGTAGTAGTGCCCCTTGCCGCCATGAAAGCCACAGGTAACCATCCCCGTAACTCCTGCCATCCATAACTAACACAAATCGAACCAAAGCAAATCTCTGCCACCCCATCCTGCTAGACAGAACAAAGCGCTGTGTACGCAGGACATGGCGCCCAGATAACAAAGTATGCCACCACCAACCCACCCCATAGCCGATAAGAGAGAACAATGAAAAGGCAGGAGGTAGTAGTGATACATGTACAGTACACTTTCACACCCATCCCTCCAAGAACAAAAGTCACAACAATGTGCCACGCTCCTTGTCGATTTAGTCCCACCCAAAAACGATGAAGTATAGTACATCACCATCAGAGGCACCCCATAATCTCCATGAAAACAAACGAAGAGGAAGAGAGAGGGGACCCTGAGAAAAGAAAAAGGAAAAGAACGTATTAAAGTAGAAGAGTGAAAGCATGACCAACGGCAGTGGCTGGAGGTCGTCTAATTAGGCGTCCTTATGTACCGGTCAGCCGACCGATCGATACATGAAGGTACTGCAAAACAAAGCATCAGAAAACGGCAACATTAGGGAAGACTCACACTCCACCACCCATGAACGCGGCCAGGTCATCAAGCTCCAGCAGCTGGCGCTCAAAGGCTCCACAGAGCTCCATGGCCGTCATGTCGATATCTGGACCAGGCTGCGGCGGCGCCTGGGGGATACCGCTGACCGACGCCGAGGATGCGGCACCAGGCGACTCCACCTTGCTGGGCACGGCACCTGGGGGCGGAGGGCTGGCCGTTACCGGCGTGGACGCGCCGGCAGAGCCGCCATTGATTGTGGTGATGCCGGGGCGGCGCGGGACGGGCGGCTCGCTGACCTCGCGGCCTTCCATGGTGGCAGACATAGGCGCCACAGAGCCCGGGGCGGACACGGCCTGGTCGTAGTCCATGGGTCGGGGTTGGTGTCGGCCTGGCTGACGCTGTCGTCCTTGACCGACGCGAGACGCGGTTGATCTTTGCCTCCTCGCGCGGGTCGCGGAGGTCGCGTGGGGCGATATTAAACCGTGCGCAAGACCTTGGACATGACAGAGAGGTGGCGCTGCCAGGGGACGACCAGCGGCCAGGACTCGGAACCGTCGTGGCAGAGCCGCAGGCTGTCCCTAACAATGCCCGAGGCCGACTCGGTAACGTCGAGCGGAGCGAGGCCCTTGAGGGTAAGGTACGCAACTGTCGAGCCCGCAGTAAAGGCAGAGAAGAGCATGAAAATCGGGAAGCAGAGGATGCTGTCCTTGTCCGCGCCGTGCTCAGAGCCAGAAGGGAGTGGATGATGCTATGGGACGCGGCAAAGATGCGGTCAACGGCCTGAACATGGGGGTGCGCGGACGTGCGCCAGGCCTCGACGGAGAAGTTCTCGTCGGTGACGACCTGGAGGATGCGGCGGCGGTTGACAAAGATGGTGCCGCAATTGAGCAGGGAGTGGATCATGGCATACGTGTAGCCGCTGCCCATGGTGATGTGGAGGTTGATCTGGCCGGGCTTGTCGGCGAAATGCGGGGGCAGCGACTGCCGAATGGCATCAATGTCCTGCTCCAGGGCAAGGCACTGCTCCTCGGAGAAGGTCTCGAGAGTGGTTGTGGTCATCATTTCGACGACGTTGCGCCAAGCCTTGGTCGCCAGTACAATGTGGCCAAACTCGCCAACCTCGCCGAGGGGCCGGCAGGATCAACCATGGCTGAGGGTGGGGCGCCGCTCAGGGTGCGC
Organism: Achaetomiella virescens; assembly: GCA_031001845.1. Taxonomy (NCBI): domain Eukaryota; kingdom Fungi; phylum Ascomycota; class Sordariomycetes; order Sordariales; family Chaetomiaceae; genus Achaetomiella; species Achaetomiella virescens. The sequence continues at coordinate 485,363 of JARNGD010000002.1, forward strand.
ACATAGACGGGGCTGCCGAAGTGGTAGTTCATGTCGGCGCAGGGCAGCGCACGTCCTTGACATCGTGGGACGACAGGGCGGGGTAGCGGCCGGGGCTGCTGGTGAGGAAGCAGTCGAGGATGTAGATGAGCCAGAGCGTGCGGCGGAGCGACTCGTCCTGGAGGAACTGGTCGGGCTCGGGCTGGTGGTGGTGGGTGTGGACGACGCGGTACATCTGCGCCATGCGGGCGGCCTGGCCGAATAGACGTAGGCGCGCACGGCATTGCGGCAGCCCCATTCGTGGATGACGAGCAGGCAAGGGCCTGGATGTCGGCAAGGCTGGGCTGGTCGATGGCTTGCATGATGAGGTTGATGGTCTTGGCGGCGAAGTGCTCAGCAGCCGCGTTGCCGCCGCCGTGGCCACCGTACCTGCGTATCATGGCGGGCGAGTGGCTGTCGTCCAGGTCAGCACTAGAACCAAGGAAGCTCAAAAAAACGTGCTTCTTGCTTACCGGGCAGCGGTGGTCAGCAGGGCGTTGACCATGGTGGGATCCATAGACGTCGTCTTCAGCTGCTGCAGGAACGACGGCTTGTGGAACGCCACGCAGGCAGGCAGCGTCTTGGAGATGACGCGCTCGCATTCTTGAATTAACTCGGGGGTGAGTCTGGGTGGTAATTGTTAGCGGGGGCCGCCGTGCTTCAACGATGCTGTTTTGAGAGAGGGAGTGAAGAACGAGGATGCTTGGCAGGCCGAGCCTTAGTGGAGACGGTTTCGGGTTGCTGAGGGGCCCAGGACAAGAATCGGGGGTGACACGGGGAAGAGAGCGCGCACGGAGCAATTTGGGAAATGAGGCCGGGCGCGAAAATTGGGGCCTGCGCCTCCGAGATGGGCGCTAGAGAATGACCAGACTCGGCGTGGAGGCAACCGGTCGGAGCGCCCGGAAGGCCACAGGAGGGCGGAAAAAAGAAACGCACGAAACTGGAGAGCAAAAAAAAAAAAAATGAATGCAACGCGCGGTGAATAAAATGGGGGAATCGAGTAACGGAACAAATAAAAACAATGAAACTCACTTCTCGGTCGTGTTCGAGACGTGACGCGACACGCCCGAGGCGGGAGGCGCCTGACGGTCGCCCGATGCGCTCGAGACAGCCCGCTCGCTAGGCAGGGACTCTCTCGCGCGCTGCTGGACGCGGGCTGGCGACACGCCGTGGCCGCCGTGGCTCATAGACTCGGAGGGCAGGTAGCATTCGTGCATGCCCTTGGCGCAGTTCTTGCACGGCGCGCGGCCGTTCTCGTAGACACACTTGGTCTTGCCCTTGCGACAGCGCACGCAGGCGCCGCCGGCGCGGAGGGCTGTCGATCGCACGACCGACGCCATTTGGATGTCGCAGGGCTGAGGTTCCAGTAAGCGACGGATGGCGGTGATGTTGATGGAGATCGTTGATGAAGGTGACGAGATAGAGAGCGCGAGGGTGCGCGGAACTCAGACGACTCGACGGCCGATGACGCACAAACAAAGAAACACACAAGCGGAAGCAGTCGTCGGCGGGGGTAATGACTCGGTCGCGGGGAAGGGGAGAGGGAGAGAAGGGAATGGAGGTTTCGGGAGGACGGGGCATTAAAAAATTGCGGACTTGGGGAGGGACACCGGATCGGCTGAGACGGGGGAAGAGTGGGGCCACTCGAGGCAGGCACCACCACCCATCAGCCCCAGCGTCCCGCCGCCGCCGGCGCCCGGCAGCGCGCAGGAGGCGATCCGATCTCACCACCGAGTGTCAGTTTTGATGGCATTTTAGGGCTAAAAAAACAGGCGAAATATTTCTTTGTTTGAACCGCCCCGAGTTCTTCATTTTTTTTTCCTTCTCATTCCCGCCTCCATTTCCGTCGTCTTCGACACCGAAACACTCGGACGCCTCAGCCCACCCATTCCGGCAGATCGGGGAACGGACTCTCACGGGAGTCGGGCGGTCCAGGACCATTTGCCATTATTGCCTCACCTAGCTCTACCTACCCGCACTGCTCTTCGGCAATCCATGCTTCCAGCACTTTGATGGGGTTTTCGCGTCTTCTTTGTGCAGGACATCCGCTCCATGTTCACCGAAACAACCGGTCAAGTCCGCGATCCTCGGTCGCATTCGCCCACTGTTGGCCACGGCCGGAAAGTTAGTTAAACGCCCGCTCGGACGGTTTGACGATGAAGGCACAATCAACTGGCAGCAGCTGCGTATCCGGACACTGACCTGGGTGGTGTCGTAGGTCCTGTGGCCCGAGCCTCGAGCCCGGACTCTGTTTGCGGCCCGCCCGCCCCCAACCAAACCAGGCCAGGACCCACGCCGTGGACATGCTGCCTCCGGTGCCTCTTGCGTCGCTCCGTCATTGACATAAGTTCGTAAATGGGCTCCTGTCTTACTGGCGGGCTTGTTCAACCTGACTTCCAAAAGACTCAAACTACCGGATCGCGATTTTTAGGAATGTGGAAAGTCGTGCTCAAAAATGCCACCGCCCCATTCCCTCGCGAATGTGGGGCCGTGGTCCGGCCAGGCTGAGCTCCCGTCTGCCCTTCTTCGCCTCCGACGTCGCAAAAGCAGAGAAAAAAGACGGAACTGGAGGCTGGACACGATTGAGATGCGCTCGACGCGGCTGCGCCGCCGATAGACAATTTGTGGGCATGACGCCAAAACAAACCGGCTCATGCGTCGCCGCTCCACACTTCTTCCCGAAGCGAAGCAATCAGTTCACCTCCGCTCGGGCGCTTCGGCCGCCAATCTCACCGACGCCGGCACACCCAGCCGCGCTTTTACTGTCCCCACAGCGCGCGCAAGAACAGAAGAGAAATGACGGATCCTTTCGCTCATGGATAGGACAGGAATCCTCTTCGTCATTCTTCGCATTCTCAGCACTCAAACCGCGGGTGACGGAAAAGCAGAGTCAACTGCACCGAGGAACGACATGAGAAGCAATCTCCGGATTCAAAATCCGCCAGCTACGATTGGGCTGCCTCGGGGGACACGACACCCTCGGGAGCGGGCGGAGTCGCCGGCCGCTTCAAATGTCGCTTTTGTGGGTGGAGCCAGACCTTCCATCTCCCCAAAGGGAACACACCCCCGCCGCCGGCCGGCTTCCCCTGGCGCACTGCCGCCGGATTGTCCTCGGCCGTTTCGAGCAACCAGGCTCAGCTGGCATACCTTCTCAGGAGAAAGCGGCCGTCGCGCAGATTCACCTTCAAGGACGCCTTTATCTGGATCCCCAAAGTTGCAGAGCGGGACTGCATTTTGTCCATCCGCTCTCCTTCCACCTCGTCCACGCTTCTGGCCGATGCTCCAAATCTCGGGCACAGCGCCGAGCAAAGTTAGTTATTATCGGCCAGCCCAGCGGTTTGGGGGCATCAGGTAGGCCCGCGGCGGCAACCCAGCCGAGCATACCACTGCGAGAATGTTGCCAGTCTTTGAGCTGCGCTTCTTCTCGCATAGCAGCCGGAAGGGCTGGCGGAGTGGTTGTCCGCACGCTCACGACCCCAGACCGCGATTGGAAGGCAAATGTGTATTTTTTCAATCCCCCAACACGGCCCCAGCCGCTGGCTAAAACGGCCGCCGTCGGCTGGCACAGCCCTGGTTGCGGAGGAGGCTTGGAACCTGGCACATGTCTGGCAGCCCAAGTCAGCCGCGTTGCTTGCCAGAGTCTTTTTTTGCACTGACCAGCTTGTTGCTTGTGCTCGTCGGCATCACCATCTCCTCATTATTTCGGGACGTTCGAGAAGTGCCGAGGGTCTGGCCCGGCCATAAAAAAAGTGAGACAGAGCCGAAACCGGTGCAACGCAGCCGCGCACTGGCGGCAAGTTCCGGGGCATCTTCCACTTCTCTCCCTGCGGTAAGCGAAGGCATCCATATAATCGCAAAATATAGGTGAGATTCGACGAAGTTGCTCGTGAAGAGCCGTTCCGTCCCGTGCCGCCCGATGCGGCTGACGCTCAATATGTCGATGCCAGTCCGAGCTCCTATGATGCTACGCAACGATTGCAAGAAGCAATCCAATCAGCTTCTTAAGCTTCTGGGCCCAGCCCCGTTGGCCGCGGCTCTCCTCTCCCACCCCACCTCCTCGAAAAGGTCATATAAGGAGAAGGAAAGAAGCAAAAAGAAGGAAAGGCCCATAACTAGGAAAAATAACAGTCCACAGTAAAGCTCGCCGGGGCATTCATCATCATATTGCTATGCAAAAGTACCAAAAAGGAAACCAGACGCCAACTGCATTGACTATGCCTCGAAACAAGAGCCCTCCCAGCTACACAGCTTTGTAAATCCAACGCTCAGTAATATCCGCAGCGACAAGATTGGAGGTGCAAGATCCAGCCCAATCCACAGCAGACACCCCAGGTGCCTAATTGCCACCACTGCCATCCTCCCCTTCCCCTTTTCCAACGCTTTACTTAGCGCCATAACCACCTCCTTCAATCTCTCCACTTCCTCCCTCAGCTTCCTCACCTCGGCCACCGCCGGTTCAACCTCCAGATTACTCTTCGCGCCATCCACCGTCTTCTTCCACCCGTCCGCCTCAAAGTCCATCTGGCCCAGCATCTGCTCCCACTCCTCGACCGTATCGTCATCCGCATCGCCGCGCGCCCTGTTCGTACGGATCTCTCGCGCCGCGCGCGTCTCAAAGTACGCCGAGATGAGCAGCAGAGGGGAGTAAATGACGCCCATGACGATGTCGTTGATGCGCTCGTAGGTGCGCTTGTTCATCCACCACTCGAGCGGATGGCCAGCAGAAAGATCTCGATGAGGTTGAAGGGCGGGATGAAGACGTTCTCGTCGGGGGCGCGGACGAATGTCATGGTCTTCTGGGCGAACATTGCGAGGTACTCGTCGTTGGCGTTGTCGTAGATGTCTTCATAGGCCGAGTTGTAGAGCGCGATGAGGATATTGAGAAGGACAACCTGTGCTGGTTAGCGAATGAGACGGAGGGGCGGATAAGGCGGAAAAAAAAAGGAACACGCACCATGACAACAACAAACGTGAAACAGTAGTACAGAACTAGGCCAAACGGCGGCTGGAAGCGCTCAAAGCCGCTAAAGTCAGGCGACTGCATGACCGCGTTGGCCATGGATTGTATGATGAAGAGGACGTCTTCGAGGATCCGGTCGTCGGCGTAGTCGAGCCCAACAAAGGCCTGCAGGAAGCCAATCACAATAACGCCCAGCAGGGCAAAGAAGATGATGGACTCCTTCATCATGACCTTCAGCACGACCAGCATGGCCCCAAAGAAGCGGAAGCTGTCCAGATACAGCAGCAGCCGCGCCCAGAACATCGGGGCGCTGACAGCCAGAAAGCTATAGCTCAACGTGCTGTAGTGGTGCCGCAGCCCGTCGGGACCCCCTGGGGGTGGGCCAGTGCCATACAGCGGAAGACAAAACTCGCCGTCAGCAGACCGTACAGGAGCGAGTTGAAGGCGTTCCAGAAGTTCAGGATATGGTAGCCTGCCTTCCAGAACTTGGCAATCTCATCAAAGACGAACCCTAGCGTGAACAAAAAGACCAGCCCCTCAACGAAGTCGAACCCGCCGTCCTGATTGACCGTGTTCATGGCGATGGTGTACAGGGCGAGGTACGCAAACGAGGTGAGCATCTGGGTCGCGTTCTGGTACATGGGGGCGCGCTGCGGTCCGGGTCGAGGTGGGCAATGTACGACGTGTTGTCCTTGTCCCTGTAGTCGATGAAGGTGGCCGGGTCGTTCTCATCCTGCACTAGCCAGCCGCGCCAAAGGTGGTTGATGCACTTCTGGTAGCCCGAGGAACCGATCACGCGCAGGGCGTGCAGGTCGACAGCCTTTTCGATGACGTTGACCGGGTGGGTGGGGTGGCCGTCAACGAGGATGGAGTAGCGCTTGAGGAGGACGTGGTGGAGGAGGTACTCGGTGTCTTCTTCGGTCTCAATGCTGGGCAGCAGGTCAGCGACTGTATCTGCCCAGTATTTGGGCGGTTCCTCACAGCTTCTTCGCGATCACCTCGCAAGCGACAGCGCGCAGCTGGTGGAGGTCGGCATCCCACAGCTCAACCAGCGACTGATGGCGCCACCACCGCTTATTGACCAGCAGACAAAACACCACACATGCTCCATGTTCGCGGCCGCCGGCCTCCCTTGCGGCCTGGATAACCTTGGGAGTGATGACCTTGCTGTGCGGGCACGTCACTTGCTCCGCCTGGAGCTCGCACGGCACACACTCCTCGATGAGATGGCGGATGCGGAGGGCGACTTCGGTTACGGCCTTGGCAGGCATCGCCGACTGGATACGCTCGTCGCGATAGGTCGGGAGGACTGGAGGTAGGTAGTTAGTTTCGGAAGCAAGCTGGAGAGATTGGAGGGCGAGGCTCACGTCGCTGGGACTCGTCCCACCAACCGTTGCGCTCATGATGTCCTCGCCGCGGGTGGAAGTCCCATCCAAGAAAGCGCGCCCATGTCTGTCCCGGCATTCTGGCGCTCGGTTCCTGTGCCCAATGTGACGCGGTCGATTTCGGGGATGTTTCGGATAGAAGAACGCGATCCAATGCGGGGCGGAACTCCGACTTGTCGCTCCGCAGCCGGCAGTTCGGTGAGGTTCTAGGACGAGGACGGTGTTGCTGAACGGAGAAAGACGAGAACTGCTCATCTCGACCACGGTCTCGGCGTCAATGGCGCAGGTTCGACGCCGCCATTGGCGTCAACAGCAGGCCAACAAGGTTTCGGCGTGCTGGGCTTAGATGACGTCGGGTTCAAGCGGGTCTCATTGGCTTGCCAATACTTACTACTGTAACTGGGAGCCGCATTTTTGCAGCCAATTTTGATATCAGCTTAACGGCAGGAAAGCTCCAACAGGTGGGGCATCCGAAGCTGTGCTGGCCCGCTCGAGGGATCCCAGCTGCAACCACCAGACTTGGAACTTGCACAGGGTCTACCACTGTCTTCGTGTGTAGATGTTTCACTAAGAATGGGATTTTTGAGCGAGTATGATTGGAACCTGCGCTGAAAATTACATATGATAGCACATCCAGTCCCTCACCACCCGTGTCCCATCTATCCCCGATCCCAGCCCTTCCCAGTTGAGTGCTGAGTAATCCAAGCGTCCGGCGAGCTGGCAGAAGAGAAGAGGGAAAGAAAAAGAAGAAAAAAAAAGAAAGAAAAAGTAAAGAAAAGTTGCTAAGAGGCAAGAAACCAGGCGAAGTTCATGAAGTGGCCCACTGCAGAAGGGATATCAACCGTTAGAACAACAAGCGCAAACGCCCGCGAACATCATCCCCAAAACAGGAACGCACAACCACATTCAACAGCCAAGCCCCACTCAGAAATAGCTCCTCATGGCATCCTGGTACCCCGTACCACCCTTCAAGTCCCTCTCAAAGTTGGTCTGCACATCCAGCACCTGCCGGATGTGGCTCATGGACAGCGGCTCGCCCTTGTTGACGGCCAGTGCCTGCGCCGTGCGCACCGTGTTCTTGATCTGCCGCCCGTTGAGCTCTGCCGCGCCAACGTGTTGTAATCCTCCTCGCTGAACGGCATCAGGCTGATCTTTTCGAGCACTCGCACACGCTCGATGAAGATCTTGAAGATTGCCTTTTTGGCACGGTGGTCCAGGTTGTCGTAGCGAAGGGCGATGTGGATGCGGGACTGGAAGGCGTCGTCGAAGGTCTGTATCACTTCTTGTTAGAATCATCCGTCATCCGCTCAGTTAATGGGTTGTGAGGGGTACTCACCTCGACCCGGTTCGTCGTCAGGAACAGAATGCCCTGGAAGTACTCGAGCTGCCGCAGGAAGATGCTGACCAGCGCGTTGCGGTGGATATCGTGCATGTTGCGCTTCTCCAGGAAGACGTCGGCCTCGTCGAGAAGCAGGATGGCGCCCCACGCGTGGCAGATGTCGAGGATCTTCTGCAGCTCGCTCTCGAGGTACCGTGAGTCGGTGCCCAACTCGCCGGCAGAGGCCATATACAGCGGGCACTTGAGCAGCTCCGAGATGCCCTCGGCCGTCAGGGTCTTGCCGGTGCCGGGGGGTCCATGGAGGACGGCTGTGCGAAGTCAGCATAGGCTACGGTGTTGGAAGATCAGCGGCTACATACCAACGAGGCCCTTGCCCTTGCCCTGGATGACGTCGTCGATGCTCTCGGCGGCGTGGTACTTGTGGGACTCGACGAGAGCCTGTTCACACCCGTAAGACTCATGCCAAGGAATGAGCGCCGCGTACACATACCTTGACAATATCCTTCGTCTTAGGCTCCAGCACCAAGCTCTCATAAGCAGTCTCGTTCCACTGGATCTCCTTGACACCCGACACCGTAAACTCCAGCCACATCTTCTCGGCAAACGCAAACCCCAGCACAACAGGCGACGCAATTAGGTACTCCTCGTCGCTGAACTCGGGCACTGGCTTAGCCTCCTTAGCCCCCGGTGCGTCGGGCTTCGCGTTCTCCTCCTCGCCGTTCTCCTGCGGCGGGCCATCGGGCCCCTTGGCGTCCACCTTATCGAGCTTTTCCTTTCCACCCGCGCCGCCTTCGTCAAACTTGGGCATCCGCACAAACTTGACGTTGCCCTTGTCGTCGTGGAAAACCTTGGTGACAAACTTGATCTTCTCTCCATCATGCTCCGCGTCACCACTATATCCGAATCGCAGCGCAACAGCCGGACTCATCATCCGAGTCATCGTCGTCAGATAGCAGGTCGTGGTCCTTGGGCCGGACGAGCGAGATCGGGTAGTTGGGGTTGATGCGGCGGTGGATGCTGGGGTCGACCATGATGCGGCCGTTGATGTTGACCTTGACGACGGCCTTCTTCTTCTTGTAGTAGGCCATGCCCTGGTGGCTCTTGTAGTGCACGCCACTGAGCGAGACAAACTTCTTGCCGCGCTCGATCAGGTCCTTGCGGAGTTGCGCCTCGTTCTTGTGGTACTTGAGCGGATAGCAGCCCAGCGACGTGATTTGCGCGCCCCGCGGAAGTGGCCGATCTCTTCCGACATGCTGCCGAAGCCGAACTGCTTGCCGTCGTACTCAAAATACTGCCGAAAGTTAGCAACATGTACCCTTGGCATCCTAGCAGGCGGCTGCGCTGCCATACCTTGCCCTCAATGTAGTAGTACTCCCCCCGCATGATGCTGTGGTGCTTCTCGGCCATCTCCACCTTGAACACGCGCGGCTCGTCGTGCGAGCCGTACGTGGTCGTGTACGCCAGCGTGTTGGGCTTCCACAGCGCCCAGAGCAGGTCGAACGTGATGAGGCCGTTTTCGAGCATGGGGTAGAGGCTGATGTGAGGTTAGCAGGAAAAGTCCCCGACGGTCCCCCAGATATTAAGCTTGCGACAAACCTCCTCTTCACGTCAGCATAGTCCTTGTCAATGTACTTGATGAGCACCTTCAGGTGCTGCCGCTTCGATTCGATCCGCTTCTGCTCTTTCTTCTTACGGTCATGCTTGTCGCCCTTGGGCTTGGCTTTCTTGAGCTCCTTGGCATGCTGGCGGAGGTCCTCGAGATATCTGCCGGTCGGTTGTCAGCGCCACTCCCATGCACATACATACCTACAGGCAAAAACTCACAAGAAAAGCATGTTCGGATCCAGCTTGGGCGTATCATCAACCAAGCTTACCCCCTTAATATCCCCAATGACATCCTGCAGACACTCCCGCAGCAGCTTGCTCTTGATGTCGACAATCGTGGCCTTGTACTTGCCCTCCCAGTCGAAGGTGCGGCGCACATGGAAGATGAACTCGTCGTACTGGGCATCGACCGTCCCCTCGGCTGTGTCCTGCAACTTGTAGTTGTGTATTGTGTCGTCCCACACCTGGTCGACGCGCTTGAAGTCCAGCTTGGTCGCCTTCTGCCGCTTCTTCTTGTCCTTCTGCTGCTGCTGTTTGCCGTCCAACAGCAGGTTGGGATCGAGGCCGCCCAGGCCGAGGTTGCCTCGCCCAGGGGGACGGCCCGCTACGCGGCGTGCTCGGCCCGGGTTGTGGCGCAGGCCTGAGTCGTAGATGGGGGGTGGGATGTTGTTGGTGATGCCCGTGTTGTACTGGTATGGACCGCCACCTTGGTGCTGCTGCTGCTGCTGCTGCTGCTGCTGCTGAGGAGAAGGAGTTGTTGGATCTGCTTGGCCAGCTCGGCCCGGCTGGGAACGGGTGTCTCATCGTCGGAGCTGTCCGAGCTGTCCGAGGAGATCGAGTCCGAACTGGAGCTGGACGATGTCTCCTGCGATCTGGTCGGCTTCTTGCCCTTCTTCGTGCGCGCCTTCTTCTTGACCTTCTGAGGATCCTGGCGCTTCTTGGCTACCCGCTTCCTTTTTGAGTCCTCTGCTTCGGATGCGCTCTCATCGTAGGAGGAGGAGGAAGAGGACCCATCGCTACTATCATCGCTGTCCGAGTCTGAGGACGATTCGGCAGGAGACACCGCCTTATTCTTCTTCTGCTGCTGCTTCTTCTTTGGGCGCTTCTTGTTGCACCTTCCCTTGGCGGAATTCTTGCTTGCGTCAGGCCTACCGCAGGCCTTGGTCTCGCCATCGGCTGGTTTGGCGCCGCTATCGGGAGCCTTAGACTCCTCGCTCTTCGCCGGGACTGGAGGATTTCCTTCACGGACGTCGGCCGAGGTCTTTTCTTCCGAATCCATTTTCGCAGTGTAGTTCGAAAACGCTGAAGGTGTTGAGGTTATGATATCCGGAGACATGTGAATGGCTTATCGAGATCTGCCTGTTGGATGAACGAAGATGCGGAGTGCAAGAATCGAGGGGAAGATTGCACCTGGGAAAGGGAGAGAAGGCTCAGAGTCTGCCGAGAAAGGAAGAATGCTGTGCGACAGACAGGCGCGACGTGGCGGGCCAGGGGCGAGCCTGAAGTAACGCAACAAGTGCAGGAGCAAGGCCGGGAAGGCACCCGGTGCAGGACCAAGGAAGCGAGTAGGCGGCAATCTACTGGCGCTTCGTATCTGGTCAGCGAGACAGGATGATGAGGATGATGGGAATAAGCAAGTGGAAGAGCAAAAGAAGTGGCGCTATGTTTGTGGAGAGCCAGCGCAGAATATGTGAACAAGATCAATGAACCAAGATGGCGGTGGGAGATGCGCACTGTCAGTGACGGGAAACGCGCCGGAGCTGGGACCGGTGGAGCTAGATGCGACAGCCTGGAACAGTAACAGAGAAGACCGAAGCCGGGAAAGGCGAGATATGGCCCACGTCAACACAAAGTTACTTGCCTGTTTAACCTAGATACGTCCGATATGCCGGACAGAGACTCTGCAGTGCTCGGTATGCGGCGTGAACCCCACTGGCAGAGACAGAAGAGGATGCAGAGTGAGGTGTCTGTTCGCGCAGTCTGCAGATGCCGGTGAGGATGGATGAGGGAGTGTGACTGCTGGGCAGAGCAGGGGGGAGGTGCCGGGGAAGCGCCAAGTCGACCGGGTGGACGCCCCGGTTTCTCAGCTCTCCCAAACTGTTGGGATTGAACGAGGGCAAAGTTCCGCGCTTTTTCTTGGTTGACGTCTCCCAGCAGGGCCTTGGCCGGGGGGAAGAATAAGAGTCAACGGGCAAGGAAGAGAAGAGTTCGTAGTATATCTATGGCAAAAGGGACGATCTGGACACGAGGGTCCTGGACGAGCTTAGGCTGAGAATTCAGGGCGGACAAGAGACACGACCAGAGAAGTTGGATGGCGCTTGGTAGCTTAAGTACTGTGTCCTTCCTCGCTGACTGCAAGGCACGACATGGTCGCGAGACTTCGCTCAACTACACATGTGTGTGCGAGCCGCACGCTGAGCAGCCTTGTTTTGCTCGAGTGGACAGCAGCTTGCATTGGGGCCAGGCAGCAGCTAGATCTGTCGTGACAGGGGTTGCTGTTGATGTCTCAGGGCTGGTGGATGCCATCCCTTGCTGGGATCTAGAAACCCCACTGCTTGGCCCGTTTGCAGGGGCCCAAGGAAGCGAGCGAAACGTGGGGAAGGCTTCCAAGACAACGTATCTGAACCAGGAGGCTCTTTGTCAGTGAAGACATGCATCGCCGCAGAGGTCTACTGCAATGAGCTTGTTCCGGGTCAAACAAATCCGTCCGTTCATGGCTCAGAGAGCCATTTCTTACAGTGTAAGCGATGTGGAACTGAGATGTGCTTGTCATTCCAGGAGCAAGTGTGATGGTTCCAGAACGATCTTTAGGAAAGCCTACCTATCGAGATCTTGGGCTTGGTCTGGATCAACCGTAATGTAAACCCCGGTCTTCTCGTCGTTGGCTGCCACCCACGCCGTACACTTCCTGAGACAACAATGAGGGGTGAGAGAGGTCGCGCAAATACAGGCGTGTCGTCTTAGACCCGGCTTGGCTAGTCCCCAGACAACACCTCGGAGCAACATGGAAAAAGGCGTATGGCAATATGCGCACATAGGCTCCAATCCTGGCCGGCGCTTAGGGTCATCCCGTGAGGCGGGCAGCCATTGAGGCTTTTACCTGCCCAGGAAACTTGGTATCGCCGTCCTGTCTCCAATGGGTAAAGTGTGACAAGAGGCGCCCACAGAAAGCCTAAGCCTCACGCGCTTGCGTTTTTGGGGGCTGTGGCGATATCTAAGATGTACCTCGCTGGAAGAATGCACTCTGAGACATCGCCTTTGATATGGCACCAAGCAAGGACCCGAGACAGTGGCAGCGTTCTGCACGCCGCGCCCCCAGGCTCGCGTCAGATTGCCCGTGCAACACAACACTTTCGAGGAGACGCAGAAGAGTGAGGAAGTTGGAAACGAAAGAAAAGGGTATCACCAGAGACTGGCCAGGAGGTTTTGGGATGGGAGTCCAGCTCCACGACGGTTGGGAACAACTTCGAGTCTGCGGATGGCAGCGTTCGGTACCACGTTCCGAGCTCGTCAGTCGACATCCGTACGGCCGGGCCGCGCTTGCGTACTTCTGTTTGCCTAGAAGATGTGGGATTGATCCTGTGGCTCCCCGTGACATCCTTGAACGGGGCGAGCGGCGTCGGGGCTATGCAGGACTTCGGGTTCGGAGCCCTGCTGAACGGGTTGGGGGAGCAGCTGACATAATGGCTCAGCGCGTGCCATGATTGGCAGTGAGTGGCGCACATCCTACTGCATTCCAGCCAGGGCCACATGGAGATGAGGTTGTGTGCCTCGTGGTAGGGACGAGCGGTGGGCAACGAGCTTTCTCCGCGATGCTCTCCGGAACTGATGACGAGCTGAGCGTCGAACACTGACTGCATCGGCGGCAGGTCAATTTATGTTTCTCGTAACGGGAGCTTGCTGGCCTGCTGTGGCGCCGCCATTGCCGTGGAAGGGCAGAGGGACACGGGAGGGCTGGATTGTGTGTCACAGACATCCGAGGGCGCAGGAGGGCTTTAATGTCGCACTGTCGATGTATTGCGCAGCCTGGTTCCGATTGGCACTTGGCGGATGGTGCCTTCTCCCTCGTTGGTGGGCTCACAGTGGGCTGAACGCGTTCCAGCATTTGGTCACGTCGCACGAACAATTTGAGGTATCGATGGCTTCTTGTTGAAGCTCAATATTTCCGTCGTGGGAATGATGGGGGGTTGCCTGGAAGTTGGGAGCCCTGGAAAGCGCGAGCAACATCAGAGGTCAAGATAAAAAGCTTTTCCTCGCCATCGCTTCACGTGACGACAGGCCCGCGATCTGGGCACAAAACAACACAATCCATTTCCTCATCCAAACATTTGACGCACAAAAAATTGCCAGGAATGAAACACCGGTATCTCCATGGCAGGAAACAAAAGAAAGGTGCCGGATGATGAGGCCGAGGTGGAGAGCAGGTCCGGACCCGATCACGGGGCTGGACCTCCCAACGGGGGACCCAAGTCCGGCATGCCGGATCTCGGTCCCGATCGGCCCTATCGCCCCGGGGTGTCTGCCGATGGCTACTTTCGGCGACTCTTTAAGTCTGGGCTGGACTTCAGACAGCTTGCAAAGAAAGACGCGCAATTCGCTGCTGTGTACGCTGCCCAGCCGTGTCTGTCTCACCATCATCGGCCGCTAACGTCTTTGCAGTCTCCGTGACAATGGACAACTGGACTTCAGCGACCCAGCGGCCACGATGCAGCTGACCAAGACGCTCCTGGACGTTCACTTCGGGTTGAAACTGGAGCTCCCCGACGACAGGCTCTGCCCTCCCGTATGGCTCCTGTGTTCCTACCAGCAAGACGCCGGCTGACCCTGGCAGGTCCCAAACCGGCACAACTACGTTCTCTGGCTCAAAGACCTAATGGACACGACATCGTACGAGCAGCCCGGTCGCAAGCTGTGCGGACTCGACGTTGGCACAGGCGCTAGCTGCATCTACCCTCTCCTCGGCACCGCCCAGCGACCTTGGTGTTTCGTCGCAACGGGTCAGTCCCCGCCTTTGTTGTTGGCAACGCAAGATGCAACACTAAACATCCACAGACATCGACCCCAAGAACCTCCGCTATGCAAAGCTTAACATCGAGCTTAATGAGCTCCAAGCCCGCATCCAGCTCCTGGAACGCGCCCCAGCCGACCCCCTGGTCCCCTTCGATAAACCAGGCATCCTAGCAATCGACTTTGTCATGATGAACCCCCCTTCTACGCCTCCGAAGACGACATGCTTTCTTCAGCAGCCAAGAAGTCCGCCCACCACTGTCTCCTGTACTGGTGCCCCGGTGGAGATGGTCTGCGAAGGCGGCGAGGTGGCGCACGTGGGCCGGCTGCTGCAAGAGTCACTCGTCCTGAGGGAAAAGGTGCAGTGGTACACCTCGATGCTGGGGAAGCTTAGTAGTCTCGATGTGTTGGTTGAGCAGCTGAGGGAACATGGGATTGACAACTATGCTGTTACTGAGTTTGTGCAGGGAACAAGACGCGGCGGTGGGCGCTGGGTGGAGTTTTGGACCCATGAGGCCGGCGGAGGGTGGTGGCGAGGGGCATGAAGGCGGGGGTTTGGAAGAAGATATAACCGCTGTCTGTGGAGACAGAGCTGTTACGGATACCAGCCCAGAAGCCAGTCGACCCGGTCATTACCAGGATTCAGGAGGTCCTGGGAGGACTGCAGTTGATATCGTGGGCCTGGAAGGCAGAGGCCGCAAGGGGCGTGGGGAGGACGAAAGAGAATGTTTGGAGTAGGGCATGGAGGAGGAAGAAAATGAGGGAACAAGCCGGTGGACAGCAGGCTGAAACCCACTCGGCTATGCCAGAAGAGTGCCGGCTGGGGTTCGAGGTTACAGTTGTGGTCGGGAGGCCCGAGGCACGGGTCACTCTGCACTGGCGTGAAGGCCATGACCCGCTCATCTTTGAGAGTTTAGGGGTTTTCTGCAAGGAAAGCTTAAAGATCTCGGGTAGAGTATCAATCGATGCCTTTGACAGCTTCGTTACGGCTGCTCGCGATTCTTACCATCTTCGTTGTTGGGTCACGGAGTCGCTGACCCACTTCAGCGGTGTTCGCTTCCGAAGGTAACTTTGCGTAATCCAGTACCACTGCAGTCAGTACTTCAATTTCCAAGGCCCGCCATCGCCATCCAACATCCATCCCGACCACAACCAACAACATCACGCCTCCCCCTCCCATCTGCCACCCTAAATACAACATGACCGACCCGTCCACAATCCCAATCGCGCTTCACCCCGCAAAACAAGACAACTCACGAGCGGCTGTCGACCAACACGGTCGCCTCGTCGCGCTCTCGGACTTTCGCAAGCGGCGCGCCGAGGTGCTGGGCAGCAGGAGCGCGAGGCGCGCGAGGCAGCCTTTTCTAGCCGTACACCCACAACGACATCGACACCCGACCGGTCGCTTACTGGCACGCCAACGCCGAATAACAACGGGAGTGGGAATGTGAGTGGGGAGAATGGTGAGGGCGAGAGGCCAGGGAAGAAGTTGAAGAAGAAGGAAGGGGGGAGCAAGAAGAAGGGCGGAGGGTGCTGGTTTCATTTGGCGAGGAGGAGGATGAAGAAGATGGGGGCGGACCTGGGTTGAAGATTGGGAAGGGGGCGGGAAGAAGGGGAAACTGAAAGGGGGGGCCAAAGAAGGGGAGGATAGTGGGGAGGCGACAGAGAATGGTGTTGGTGAAGAGAAAGACAAGAGCGGCAAACCACCATCCAAAATCACAGCCAACACGTCCGTGGGCATCGTCCCGCGCGCTCTGACCAAGGCCGCTTTGCGACGGGAAGCCGCCGAGCGGGAGGCATTGCGCAAAGAGTTCCTCCTCCTCCAAGCCGCCGTCAAGGCGACCGAGATCGCCATCCCCTTTGTTTTTTACGACGGCACCAACATTCCCGGGGCGTGGTGCGGGCCAAGAAGGGGGACTTTGTCTGGCTGTTTTTTGGACAAGAGTCGCAAAGTGGGCGCGCAGCTCGGGGTCGGGGCGGACAAGAGCTCGAATGCGAGAAGGATTGGGCAAGGGTCAGTGTGGATGACTTGATGCTTGTCCGAGGGACGATAATCATTCCGCATGTGAGTGGGGATTTATGTGTCTCTGTTTCTTCTATGAACAGTGTATGCTGATCTATCTCTCGTCTAGCATTACGAGTTCTACTTCTTTATCATCAACAAGACCGTTGGCCCCGGCAACAAGCTCCTGTTCGACTACAGCGCAGAAGCCCCCCACACCTCGAAGGACTCGGACGGCGCAGCGGGCATGAGCCGCTCGGCCGACATCTCGGAACTCGAAGGGGCGTTGGACGACCCGACGCTGACGAAGGTCGTGGATCGGCGTTGGTATCAACGCAACAAGCATATTTATCCGGCCAATGTCTGGCAGGAATTTGATCCTGAGAAGGATTACTCCAAGGAGATCCGGCGCGATCCCGGCGGCAATGCCTTTTTCTTTTCGAATTGAGGTGGCATTGGGTGTGGTTTGATCGTTTGACTGGACCAGAATGGTCGATACCTGCGATGCAGGACGGTTGGTATTCGTCTCGGGCAACCCTTGGTTGCTTAGTGTGAGCATTGTCGGACGATACTCAGAACAGAAGCATCATACTCACTCTCAACCAGTCAACTGCCAGATACCCCATCCCAGCAAGGCCAGCATCAGCCAGCCAGGCCAAAAGAGCATCAGCAGCATCGCGTTTCCGCCGGGCCCGAGGAGCAGCGCAAACAGCTCAAACTCGAGTCTCTTGCGGAAGCGGCGGGACCGCTTGCAGTCCCAGGCGGTCCAGGCGAGGTTCTTCATCAGGACGAGCGTTCTAGCAGCAATGATCCGGGAAGCGATGAGCGCTCGCCAAGCGATGCCCTTGCTCGCCCACAGCGAGGTGGTCGCGAGGATGGTGGCGGCGAAATAGGTGCGTACGAACAGGTGGAAGGCGGCGGAGCCAACGAGCTGCTGGAATTGTACAGCGGTGTTAATGAGCGGGTAGAGGGTGGGAATCACGTCGGACTTTTGACTGAGGGACTTCGAGGCTGTTCTTGGGGCGGCGAGGAGGGCCATGTTTGGGAAGCACCAGCGGTGGTGGTGGGTGGTTCGTGCGGTGGTGGAAACACTTCCATCTGTGTGGGAAGTTCGTTGGGGATATCTGGGTCTTTTGGAAAGCCCTTGTTGGGGAAGCCAGAACTGGAAGAGGCCGAGACAGAACAGAGAGAAAACCACCGACTTAAAGAAGACAGCGGATATGACGGAATGGGGAGCCTCATGCCAAAACGAAGCACCGTGGACCTCACGGGTCCACCACCGAACAAGCTGGAATGTCTTGGCGCTCATCGATACCTGAATGTGACATGGCGACCCGTTTCCGGCCGCCGCCATTCGTCGCCTTTTGGCGTGTGGCCCACCAAGTCACTCAGCGGTCCCACGTCTCGCGGTCTTGATAGAGCTGGTCGCTCGACTGCACTGTCCTTGCCCGGCTCGTTGCTCAATGCCCGCATCTCAAAGAAGCGCTGGCAATGATGTGTTGTTGTGTGCTTGAGCTGCTGTCGACCCCGCGTCAACCGCCCACGCACGTGGGGTCTTTGTTTCGTGACCTCGAGGAAAATCCGGATGGGTGTTGCAGCGAGATTTACGTGCAGCTGCCGAAAGCCCGTGTAATGACACATTCCTATGTGGTTGGGCGTGGGGAAGGGGATCGGTCTTCAGGGTCGGGAAGGAATGGGACCCAGGAGGGGCCAAGGAGGGGCCAAGGAGGGGCTGCCGTCGATGAACGTGCCCCTGACAGCGATGACACTGGTGGTTTTCGAGGCCAAGATCTTGTTCAGCCTATCATCAACTTACCTACGGAAGGAATCGTCTTTCCTAGTCTGAGAATCCCATACTCCCCCTCATTCCATCCTCCGGATGCCTCGACACTCCGTCGCCCGGGTGCGATCGGTTCGGTGCCGCTCTTGCCCACGGTGTGGGGCAGCGGGACCTCCAGTGGGGCTCGCTCCTTCCAGGAACGTGAAACTGTCTTGGCGCTGATTGGCAGGCGCCTTTCCGCCAAGCTGGTCCCTTGTTAGGGGTTTCTGACCGACGTCATTGTCATTGTCCAGTTTCCCATTCCTCAGCTGACCTTCGAGGCGACAGAGCTGAGCAGGGCGGATGAGAATTCACAGTACAGGTACGCCGCTTCGGTGTAATGACATCAAAATATCGGTGACGGAGGTCAGCAGTTGAAAATGACGATGAGTCTCCATTTTGCTATTGGTGAGGCCGCAGCAGCCAGGAATCACATGGCACTCTCGGCCGCTTGCATAGCTACGAGGTTCTCATCACCTCGTCACAGTTGGGGTTTCTGAGGTTCAGTCGATAGTTGTTCCAAAAGGCAAGAATGTCAAGCCGCGGGATGCGGGGTTTGTCAGGAGGGCAACCACGAAGCATGCTCCTTTTTGGGAATTAGTTACTAGCACAGTTGCGCGACGACAAGGCCAAAAAAAAATAACAGATAAGTCGATCACTAATTAGTATAAGAACATCACTGGTGCCACCTTGAACCTTTCGTCGCCGTTTTTATTATCAAGTACTAATCGACTTCCTAATCGCCGATCGACTACCTACAGAACAGTGAGTCCCAAAATCATCACAACTTGCATACGTTCATGATGCGTTTCCTCTTGCGTTCCATGCCTAACTCAGCAAGTGTTGGGATAAACACCGGGAGATCGGACATCTCCTGTTACTGGACATGGGAAATGAGCCAAACAATACGATTAGAAACCTCGCGACAACGCCAGGCGAGTCCAGGATCGCTGCTGCGGACCTTGCGGCACTTGGAGGAGCCAGCCCAGCTGTCCCGGCACCGGCAATAACAGAGGGTCTAGCGCAGCATTTGATCCCTCTTTGAGTCCCGTGTCCTTTGCTCAATAACCCTGGATGGCGCTTGCTTCTCTAAGCAAATCAGCAAGCATAAGAGAAAGAAGAGAAAACGGGCTCTAAAAGGGGAAAATTGGAGGAATGGCAATAACGGCGATGTAGATGGTGCAGATGTCGCGAAAGCACTCTGCTGGGGCTCTAAATAGCAGACGTTGTGTCGCGTAACTTGCCCTCCCACCTGAAGCAGTATTATACCCACATACAGAGCTGCGGCACGCAAAAATGGGAGCTCCGGGGTGTGATGATGGACAGGAGCTATGCCGACAAGCAGCCCTACACTTACTTCAACCAGCTGCCAAGGCAACCATGCTAGGATGTTTGCCGGGATGGAAGAATGAATGTAACCACGTATAACCCGTCCAACTCTACGGGGGCACAACTCCAAGAATTGCTGCCCATACGACACCAAGAGTCAGTGGAAGCAGACTTGGGAGACGGATTTGGGAGCTCTTGTATGACTGACACCAGGTGGGGCAGACCACATCTGGAGATCTGAGCTTCCGCCAACCCAGGACTTGGAGTCGATATCGTCTCGATCTCAGTCGTGGGCTTTAGCTCTAAGCGAAGATTCGAATTGCTAAATACATGCATGCATAAAACATGTAGTACCGTAATTACAGCGAAGGATCTAGTTTTAGTCGCGAACTACGCTTCCAGTTCCAACATGAAGACCACACCGGCCACACATCCCAAGGCTCAGAAATGCGCTCTTTGCTACTTCCTATCTACAACGTATGTTACTCCCCTTTCGAGATATCCAGCCCCATAACCCTCCTCATCGCCGTGTTCCCCACAACTGTAAACCCTCCCGGCAACCTCTCAACCCCGTCCCCGTCCAGATCACCATCCCACGTCCCCATCGCCATGCCAGTCAAGAACTTACCCAGCGGCTCGGTCGGTGTGGTGAAGCTCCTGAACGCGTGATTCATGATCGGAGATAGGGTACTTCCCACGATGCTCTTGATCCACCCAAGTTCAGGCAAGAACCGCTTGAGCTCCTGGTGGCGAGTCCAATCAACAAACCTCGGGCGAACTGTTGTGGCGCGGAAGGTTGCAGAATTTGCCTTTTGCATCTCGGCAAGAGCAAGCTCGGCCTCGCCTTTGATGCGACCGAAGAAAGGAGTCAGACGGCCTGGGTTGAAGGTGGCGCCATCGCCAGAGACGTAGACAAAGTGAAAGGGTTGTTGGGGGTCAGAGTTGTATGGAAGGGATTGGAAAGCTTTTGCTGCTACGAGGGGGAAGGTTTTGGTTATTTTTATGTATTCCCTAAAAGGGAGTGTCAGCGGCGTTTGATGTCTTCTACGGATTAGTGACGTGGAGTAATGGACAAACTCTTTGCTGACTTGCGACTGACTGATTCCAAGTGCCCAGACGCAAGCTTGGGCACCTTCGAGCTTGTTGAGAAGGTCTTGATTGTAGGAAACAAAGTCGCTGTGCAGAATTACGTTGATGCGCTTATCGCTGAACTTGACTGGTCTTCGGCTGAGGACTGAGATTTTGGTGACATCCTTTGTTCTGATCATGGCGTCGAGTACGGCGGTGCCCACCAGGCCGGTGGCGCCTGTCAAGATGAGATGCATCTTTTCAAAGTTTTGTTTAGGGGAACCGCTTTTGCCCTGATTATCAGTAACAGCAACTGGAATCAGTAACTTGGATTGATGGCTGTGAGAATCATCAAAATGAGCACGCAAGTACGAGAGTGCTCTTTTAATACAACTAGTAATTGACGCAAACTATCAGCCTTGTGGCGGAGCCGGCGTTACTCGGGGTTAGCAATGCTGATAGAACTTCAAAGTCCGGAGGATCGGAGATAGATATGAGGTGTGGTGGGGTTGCAGTTAGCCACAGATCCCTGCGTTTAGTAAACAACAATATCTCCGAGTATGCTGCGGATGTTCGTTGGTGTAATCGAACATTAAGACACGGAGTAAAGTGTGGTGAACAAGACATGACGGTTGACGGCCTCAAGGATTTCAGTTTTTCCCTTCCATGTACTGCCTCTGAGGCGGTATGAGATTGGGAACTGCAAAGGGAATTCAGCTCAGTTGGACTCGAGGTTTGCGGAACTGAAGGGTTCTGTTGATCCTCTGCTTGCTTATCTGACTTTTCTAAATAATTATTGCGGTAACTTGCAGATCCCGTTTGTCACTCGAGAAACAGCATTGAGGCCTACAACATGACGGCACGCTGCATGATGGAGCGATTTCCAGAGCGGCCAACGCACTTGCAGGGTTGGGAAGCGTTTGACCAATCTTCCCTGCCACGGTATTCTTCAACGCCCGGTTCCCATCAGGGTCTCATGTGAGACTTAAGACGGCAGTCTCCAACCTTCCTTTGCTCTAAGACAAATGCATTAGCACTGCGGAGGGTTGGCTCTATCCATAATGACGAGCAACCGAGAATGCGTCGTCTGTTACGAGTCGAAGGACGTTGCAGCATTTCCTCATGGATCTCTGACCAGCAGTTGCCGACACAAACCAGGTGCCTGCCTGGAATGTATTGCAAACTCGATTCGCGCGTACCTTGAGGGACTTGGATCCTCAACTGAAGTTCCCTGCCCCGAGTGTGCGGGCATCCTGTCGCATGAGGTTGTTCAGCGTCATGCTGACACGGAGACCTCCCACCGGCACGATGAGTTGCATCTGCGCAGGGTGTTGCAGGAGGACGAAGATTTCGTATGGGTAAGAGATCTGCCTCGTCCACCAACAGGTATCCATCGGATAGTTATATTAACAATGCGTTGTTCAAGTGCGCCGCTGGTTGTGGCAGCGGCCAAATCTACGACGGTGGTATCGAGTAGCCTATTCGTTAAGTGCAACTCATGCGGCTACAAGAGCTGTTTCTTGCACAAAATGCCGTGGCATACCGACATGACCTGTGACGAGTGGGACTCCTTGTACCACCATCCGGAACTGCGGATCGGACCTCAGCGGATGCAGTCCTCCAGAAGGCTCAAGAGTTCCGCGCAAGCAAGGCAATCATCAACCAGACAACAAAGCGTTGTCCAAGTTGTGGATGGGCATAGAGAAGAATGGGGGATGGTGGGTGACTTGACCCAGCTTTTGGTATGGGCTTATCCAGCTGACAGCAGCCTACAGCAGCCATATTACTTGTGAGAACTTTCTCTTATATCTCTGTCTCTCCCAAAGTGCAACGAGTGGTAATGACTTTGGACAGCTTCCAAGAGCTCAAGAAATAGAGACACTGAGACAAAGCCCATTCATACCAGAGCTGAACGGTTAACCTTCACTCAGGCTCTCGTTGCAGGTACCAGTTCTGCTGGGTCTGTCTGGGCAGTTGGATGTATGGTGGTTGCACCCAGACAACCTACAGTGGAATGGTTTGAAGTATGTGCGAGTATTGCTTTAAGTTCTTTACCACTACTGGGGTCCAGCCTTCAGTTCTCTTTTCCTTCTGACGAATGCCAAAACTGTATTGTATGTACCACTGCGGGAAGTCCGGCTAACTGGCAACACACCAACAGGTATCAAGTGCCTGTATCAGTTCTGTTGGTAAGGCGGTGGTTCTTCTCGTTCCACTGACTTCTTTAACTTCTCTTGAACGACGTTCAAATACTCTGGTCAAGGATGAAGCTGACACGAGCCCCCAGGGAGTGCATGGCAGATCTCAGCGAAATTATCAGGACAGACAACGATGCCCACCGAGAAGACTGCTGCTTCCATACGAGAAATCTGGGGTAGAAGAAGACTTGGCCTTTTTCTCAATGAGATGCATTGAACAAACGCACTATGTCTATTAATTTCTTCCCTGGCTCGAGCCTGGTAGGGTAACATTTGATTATTGCGTGTTGAGTCCACCGGTTGCCCAATATTTCTGCTAGTACGACTCCCCCCCCGCCGAAGGTCTGTCTCTTGCAATTTGAAGGCATGAAGCCTCCCGCTTGAAGTTGACCCGTTTCCTGAGCTGCTCTTCTGGTTCATCATCAACAGGGGATGATATTGCCTTCCTTTTCCCCCCTTTCCGACATGGCCCCTTGAAATTACATGCCCCTTTTCCAAAATCACCTTCACCTTTTCTCCGTAGGGGCCCTCTCCAATCCTTGTCAATGCACCAAATGGAATGCACGCAATATCCCCGCGCCTTCCATCTTGCTTGCCATCGTCGTCGGGCGGATTCTCTTGATCAACGACATGCAACCATTCCGCCGGCGTCAATTCCCTTGTCTCTTGATCACAGCCGGGCTCTCCCCATCTCTTGGTGTCTCGCGAGGGAACCTCAATCTTGTACCGGCCAGGAGCTCGTCGAATGGCCAGCTTTAGATTGATGGCGAGCTCGCAGATAGCTGCGATCTGCGACTTGACTTTGTCTGCAGCGCGCTTGCCGGAGAGGCGTGGTGGAAGGACTGGCGAGAGAGCTTCAAATATTTCCAGGGAAACCCCTTCCACGTTGCGTGGGATGTCACGCAGGCCGCCATGGTGTCAATGGTGGTTGCGATCCAGGTGTTGAGGGTTCTGTCGTCAACTGTTACTGAGGGTAATATATATTCTTCGGCCATACCATGGGTGGGAACTTACCTCCTTGAACTTCAAGCTCCTTCTCCAAAAACCGCAGGTGTGCTTCCGAGGCAGATATTGCGTGGTGGTCATCGCTCCTCAGGAATGCCTGAACACCAAAGGCGCGGAGACCGTGCCGTAGAATCCGGCGGAAGAGCAGATGGAAAATCGCAGCCATAACCCGGAGTTGTCGTTGAGAGACACTTGCACGGTTCCAAGTCTGGGAGTGGAACGGGCTATCCGCAGAAATGGACGCATCATCCACTAGGGGTCCGGACAGGATCGCAGAGCCTCTGGAGAAGTCGCGGACAGACTCCCTCAGACTAAGAAATGTGGTCTTAATGGTCCTGTCCCAGCTTTCCACAAGCGGAGTTTCTATATTGTTGGTCTGTTTCCGTGTTGGAATTGCCTCGTTCTGCTTCCACACGCCCGCTTCTTCGAGCAGTCGTGTTGCTGCATCCGCTCTCATGTTCGCCAATTGCAGGTCTTCCTCCATCTCCCAAAGCCGTTGTCGGTCAAGCTCCCTCTCCCGTTCCAGACTCTCGATCTCAAGACGGTGCTCCCACTGCATATTATTCTTCTCAGCGTGGAGGACTTCCTCCATGCGTTCTATGACGCCGTTGCGCTCCAGAAGTGTGCCAATTCCCTCGTTAAACTGCTTCTCGATGGTCTCAGCAGTTCGCTCCAGATGCCGTACACTCTCACCGATGGTGTGGATCTCGTTTCGAAGGGCACTGACAGTCAAGTTGGGATCAATCAGAACCGAGGAACCTTCTTGGGCCGAGACGGAGCGGGTTTCTAATGCGCGATGGGCCGCGGAAAGAGGACCAGATTTTTGTTTGAGAATTTTAGGAGGCCTTGCTACGCGGTGTCGCTGAAGGCCCCATCGGTTGCTCAAGAAGCCATGACGGGCCAGCCTGCCGGGCTGGGAGCCCCGAGGGGCTGGTTCACGGGGGTGGTACAGTGGCAACCGGACGATGTGATTCTGCCCCTCCATGAGAGATAGTATCGCTGAATGTTGGTACAATCCTGGGTTCCGACCTCCGATGCATCGTCGAGGTTGTATTGGTTTGGGAGACAAAGGGAGTCATGTACGTGGTCATTGAGGGTGCCATGTCTCCAACAAGAGGCTCAAAGATTTCAGGACTGGCGAAAACCAGTATTGTCTGGATTGGATGCGCCTTCTAGTTGAGTCAAAAAGACCATTGGTTCGACTCCTGCAAATATTCCGAGCTGAGACTCCCTTGATGGTGCTGTGATTGGCCTTCATTCACCGGACGTCAGTGACAACAAAGGTATTGCCTGTCCGGTCAAACAACGGATAATTGTCCCCTCTTTTTGTCTCTCACCATAGGCTCTAAACAATGCCTTTGTATTCCTTCTCGTCAATGACATGACCGAGTCCTGTCCAGGGGGATGAGAGGGTATCTAGCGTAGTGTCAGCAGAGTGTAAGCACGCAGCCCGTGTCCATCCCCCGCGTGGATCAATGTGACAACCTGGAACATGCCCGACATGCCATTGGATTATCCAGAATAACTCCCGTCGTCCCATTATGACGCCTTTGCTAATTTGCTAACTTGAGAGAGGGAAAGAACTAAGACGGGCTGCTACATGGTCCGTGACTCGAGTGGCTGCTGCCTTGTTCCGGGACAGCGTCACGGCGTCAGGCAGACAACAATAGGCAGCTGTGACTGAGAAGCAAAAATGCACCAGGAAGCTGCAGCATACCAGCCTAATTTTTCGTGGCTGGTCAAAAGGCACAACGAAGGTATCTACTTATCGCACCGACCCTGGGGTTCGCCATCTTCGGAAAGCTAATTACCACGACCATGGCTTTCACAGGCGCCAGCTCGGAAAGCATCAATCAAGACAGGGACCAAGCATCGTCTAGCACAGGAGATGAGGACCCGATGATCCCGAGAGCGGTTTCGCTCTCCATCAGCATCACACTCCCGCTTGTCCCCGAGCCTTCTGCAGCCATGGAATCCGACAATGCCACTATGTCCGAAAATACAGGCATGAACGGCAACTGCCTAACTTTGACCAGCGACAGTCACATTGGCAATTCTGAGAGAGGGAGCATGGAGATTCTGGGGCCAGAACAGACGCAAGCTCCAACGCCAGATTCATCTCTCGAAAGAAGCGAGGATGAAGCCAAAGCTCGTGTCATTTACAAGTTCAAGAGCAACGCATCCAACGAACTCGAGATCGAAGTGGGCGAGACGATAGTTGTCTTGACTAAGACGGAAACCGGTGAGATCGGACCATTCATTCGCAAACCTGCTGTAGTGAAGGGCACTGACTTGTTCTGTAATTTACTACAGGCTGGTCGCTTGTGCAAAACAAGCAAGAGGAGTGTGGGTGGGTGCCGACTAGCTACCTCCAACATCTGCGGTATGTGAGACGGTCGCGGCGTAACGATGGGAGTTGACACAGGCCGGAGGATTCGGAGCAGTAATTACGTAGCGTCGTGCCATTCATTGGGATGCAGTGGTAGATGACTGCTACGGACCATAAAAACACCCGTTGCTACATAACGTTACGCGGGGCAAAAGAGAGAAAAGAAATGAAAAAAAAGCAAGAGACAAACATGACATGATGTTGTCCATTATCATGAGTCTCGCGCTCTTGACTTGACCGATAGGGCTTGCTTAAAACTCCAGTGACGAGAGCACGGTTCCCAGCTTCACTCAATTTCCGAGTGTTCGGGTTTGACTTCCTTCTTCTTTTCCAGCTTCTGGGGCAGAGCCCCTAAAGCCTTCCGGTTCCTTCTCCTCTTGGGGCACATCTCCGGATCATCATCGCGAGTGGGCCCAGAACCGACGAAGTAATCGCCAACAGCGTGGGAATGTCGGGTTGGCTGACCGGGACAAACACGGAATATGGTAGAGGGCGTCAGGATGATATGACATCCTTGAAATGGGGAATTGGATAGGTTTAGGTTTCTACTCGCCTCCATTGATCTTGAAACCGACGAACCGCTTGCACGTCTTCAACCCATTCCGGAGGACCTCCAGTTGCTTGACGAGCTGCTCGCGCTCAGCACTGGTTTTCTTGGATTGGCCAGCAATGCGCGTGACTTGGCCCCGAGACATCTCTCAGATCGAGATGGACGACAAGATGCTATGCAAGGCGGACACCAGCTTTCCTTCACTCACTTTAACTGCCGCATCGTCTGTGAAGCGTTTGAGTGCGACCTATGCTTAAACGTGGGTACTGGGCAAAACATCAACACTCACCTTGTAATAGGCCTTCAGTCAGTCTAAGGCCTCGCCAGCGGAAAACCGCTTTTTGTTCGGCTCGTTCTCCAGAGAGCCTACTAGCCCTTCGGTGAGTCCTTTGAGATTGTACCAGTCGTTCATGCGTTGGATTGGCTCGAGCGGCGTGAGGCCAAAAAAAAAATTGACAGAGAATCTTCCCTGGATCCCTCACTTGTCGCTCTCGCGGGACTTCTGGAGTGTCAGTGTGAAGTAGCAGTTGTACGTGACGGGGTGTCTGATCTGGTGCTGGCTCAGAAGCTCAGTGGTCTCGCGCATTCCCTTCAGGACTCCTTCAGGACTGGCTCAAAAACAGAATGCTCCAGCATCTTGGCTGTGGGTGTCCGCAATGTGGATAATAACGAGCTTGATGAAGCGCGAAACAGACTCCCACGCTTTCGTGACATTGTGCCGTGCAATGGCCTCCCAAGAACGACACTGCTCACGGAAGAGATCGGCCACGACCATCGGGTTGAAGGTGCCAGGAAGTCCACAGCCTCGCGCCCTGCGAGTCGATGAGCTTCTGGTAGTAGCCGCGGGCTGAAATCTCGGCGGGAGTCTTCGTTGAGGTTCTGCACAATCGCCCTGATGCGCTGTTGGTAGGCCGACTTGGATTTGGTGTCATCGAAAAATGTGTAATCGTAGTTCCCCTACACCGATGCCTTGACGAGGGTCTGGAAAGACTGCCTCAAGTGTAGCAAGTAGGACCAGGACCGCTGCTCATCGGTGTTCGCGCACAGATCACCCAGTCTCCTGAGCTGATCACGGCAGGACCCTGTACTTCTGGTCAATCTCGGCCATTAGTCCAGGAAGTTCTGCAGAGCTCTGTCCGAGGAACACCTTGCTGAGACGGCCGCGCAGTTTGTTGATCCCGAGGCAGGAGAGGGGTAGGGGGTCCTGGCTCCCAAGCCGAAGAATCTGGATTCCTCAGCGTCCCTCACTGCAAGGTACCACGAGCCCTTCTCGGAGTCCATGTTCTTGAGAACTTACCAACCCTGGCGGAATTCGACTTCCTGGTTCCTGACGAGAGACACGTACAGGGTCTCGCTCTCGCCACCCGGCACCAACGTGTCGGGTTTTGGGATGACGCCCAGGGCCCTGGTGCCGGTCGAGTCAGCAGAATTAGCCAGCTGCAGGACTACATGATTGGCAAAGTCGTTCTTGGCCGTAACAACGGCGAGGATAATGCAGCGTGGCTGGCGTGCGTACGACGTCCTAGATAAGCTCAATGTCGGCAGTTGTGTGGTTCTCGGTCTCGGAGTGGATGAGCCGGGGATCTCGACAATGGTGAGGTGAGGACGGCCTGGGCCAGTCAACTCGCCGCGAAGAATGTCCTTCGTGACTGCCCGCCTGTATGGGGTGACGCCAATCTCAGCTTTTGCTCTCTCGACCAGCTCCTGGCGGAACACCAAAAGAGCCTTCCGCTCAGCGTCGGTGCCAGACTCATGCGGAACGATGAAAAAGCTGGCGCTGGTGTGGGGTGTCCTGCGTAGGACCAACACGGTCGGGGAGCGGGTGCACAGACTGCTTTTTACTGGGAAGGCAACGCCCGAGATGGCTTACAGAACAGAACTCTTGCTAGAAGATTGGTCGCCGCAGACGTTGATCTGCTGGAGCGAGATGTAGTTATTCATTTCCTGCAATCGGAGCCGGTCGATAAAATCCAGAAGCATGAGCTGGTCCTCGGAGCACGGCTTGCTCGGGAATTACTGGCGAAGGTAACCATTCTTGCAGGCAGAAAGGATTGAAAGGTGTGAGAACTGGGTGTGTAAGGCGATGTCCATAAGAAGAGCTAACGTACATTATCAGCGAGTCGTGGCTTTACACCACCCTACGAACACTGTCCTCAATTACAATACAACAAGACTAGCAACCAACTATAATTACATCAGAAATAGCTGAATCTGAAGCTTCTGCAGCCTCCTGGAAAGTGCGCGCATTAATTATGGCCAGGCTTGCCGCACATACCACAGCACCGAACCTTCGTACGAGCCCCTCTGCACCACTACTATCAGGCTACGTTTCTTGCATTACCTTCCCACCTACGGCCTTCTAGTCGACAAGATCCTAGGTATCCTGCATAGTAAGTGATACGCGTATTGTTTTGTTGGCTCTACGGCGCTTGCTTAGTGCCTCGTTGGCCTTATAGAGCGAAGAGACCTCTGACCGAAGGAGGGCCACCTGGTGCACTACGGCTATTATATCCTTGGTAAGCTGGTTTACAGCGGCCAACATTGAAGTCGGGGAGTTATTTTGATGGCTGGCAATGCGAGCATTGATGAGCGTTGACTATTGATCGGCTTCTCGGGGGTTGTATAGTGCCTAGAAGACCCAAGTTGTAGAGTGCCGGCCTACTTAGTGTTTCGTACTAGCGCAAACTACTCGCTGATAACCTTCGTATTCTCGCATTTGGCCCTCTAGTAGTCGTATCGACGGGCATAACACGTATAGAGCTCTGGCTGGCGTTTGACAAACCGATGCGCCCAGAGTTTGCCGACAGGGGTCGCGTCGCATATGCGTAGTAGTTGGTTGGCCATATCTTCCACACTACACACTCTAGACAGGAATGCGCGTGCAGACAGCTCAGCCACGTATTGAAGTATCACCTTCTCTTCCAAGTCTGTAAGCTTGCGTGTGTTGGCTGGAAGATCGCGCCGTAAATGTCGGCCAGCACGTCGGTCACGGAGGGTTGAGCCCGGTACATTGCAGAGCTTAGCTACGGCTTCAAGCCTTAGCCGCTTGTCGTTTTGAAGAGCTTCAAGGGCTAAGGCCACCCTGGCTTCCTTTGAAGGAGGGGGCATATCAAGTTGTTGAGAAACTGATGTTAGGTAGAAAGATAGCGTGTCGCGCCAAGAAAGCCACGACCCGCTGATACCCACGCACGGCTCGCGGATAATGTACGTTATAAGAGATGCCAGAGGAAGACAAGTTTGGATCCCCGGTGTTCATGGCGACGGCAAGAAGCTGGAAGGGCGTGGAATGGCACTCGCACTTATGGTCCTTTATTTTCCAAACAGACAGCAGCTCGGGGAACAGAGGAGTTGCGAAAATTCCCACCCACAGAGCAGCAAAACGGAAAGGAATGGTTCAGATTGGTCGCCTGTTGCCGGTCGGCGGGTCGTGCATATTGCATTTGCTCCGTCGCCACCGTGATCAAGGGTAGCCTTCAGTTGCGTTCCAGCTGATGTGTCCGAATAGTTGGTTGTGGAGGATAGTAGAATGCCCAGTCGGCCGGGTCGAGATGCCGCAGACAAAGAGACCGACGCGACCGGATCGGAAGCGGATGGCCTCAAACTGCCGATCAATTCTCATCCACGAAAGCAGACTGTTGGGTTTAAAGATGAAATACTGCTGCAGAATGCTGCGCCATGCCGCTGTCCCTTCGGGGATGATGTCGGGCGGAAGTAAGATGAAGTCCCAGGCTTCACCGCGGAGGAGGAAAGATCAGGTCGGACAGACATCTTCCAGACCATCGTACCAGGTAAAATGAACTCGACGTCATCAATTTCTTCTTCAAACCTTAAGGCTGAACAAATATTGTCGCGGTTCTCCGGTGGATGTAGAACGATCTAGGACCTGCTGTGAAAGAAGACACCGGGTTGACTTCTGTCAAGTCAAACATTGCAGTCTGTGTACATTGTGGGACCCATTGAGCCTCAGTCAAGTGGCGGCACTGCCCTTGGACTGACAGCTTGGGCAATCAAGCTCATTGTTCCGACCGCTTCCCTTGTTAACTCTTTGGGACAGGCCTTCAGTTGAATGAAATGAAATGGACTCAATGTTCTGGAACAGCTGCCTTGAACACCAGAGTGCTTTATTGCAAAGTATTTAACGCTGCCGCTCTGGGCAGAGTTTGATGAAGTCAAACAACAGCTTACGACGTCCAATGCGCCTAGCAATTGAGAAACACACCAAGCCCCTGCCAGTTATGCAACCCCTGGAAGACATCGCCAGACACTTCAACGCCAGTCTCTTGCCGCTCTGCAGCCATTTTGTGCAAGTTCCTCCCCATGACCGTGATGAGCTCGGGCAGCAGCAGAGGCTACTCAGCAACCGCATCTTTCAGGAGGTCCTGCTCAAGCTTGAGCATGAGGTGCTCGCCAATACTAAGAAGATCAGAAGAGCAAGACAGTCTCTGATGGACCAACTCATGGCCATCGTGAGAGACATCGGGTGCCAGAGAAGCCGCGGGACATGGGTGCCAGGGACTTGTGGTGCCAATCCCGGCAGATGGTGGTGTCGATGGCAACGTGTCTGACGCGAGCTCCAACACAGATGGCAATAGGGACTATAAGTTAATGGCGATGTCTCTCCCATAACCTCCGAGTCGGAGTCCTAGGCCCAGTAGAGCAGGTAATGGATTCTCATCTCAAACCGCCATGTGTCTCAAAGAGTGAAATTTTCAAAGACAATTGGCAAGATATTCAAACCCTGGATTTCTCACTAAACAACTGTGATATACGTTGGGTCGGCACTCAGATGCCTTGAATGCTCTGCTGATCCCCCTTTCCCCCACTTCTTCTTCTGTATTTTTTTCCCCCTTGTTTTGGTGTTGCTACTTCTCCGGCCCCTGTTATTGCTGCCCCCATTCGCAAGAGACATTGAGCGCCAGAGAATGGGTGACTGAAGGACTCAAGATTACAGAGCAGCTAGCAGAGTACGCCGTGACTTCCGAAAACCGAAGCTGGCGTCAGGGATGGGACGGAAGACAGCACAGAAAGTCGGATACATGCTCGTACTCATGATCACAGTGAAGTGGCTTCCCGAAGCTTCGGGGCCAGGGGCCAGATTGACCCCAGTCGCCCAGATTTGCAGTGGGGCAGCCGTCGATCTCGTCGCTCTGGAGAAAGGAAAGTGCCCTCAAGGTACGCGCTAACCAGGTTCTGAGATGCGAACCCAGGGCCAATTTGAGTTCTCTTCTCCACATGCGGAACACACCTGACCCGTCACTCCTGGCCAGGTGCCGACTGGAGTCCCTCAAGCCCACAAGACTGGGCCAAAGAAATCAATACTTCTTGGGACGGTTCAGAGATGTGGGTGTCGCGTGATGAGGAACCGGCGATCCTGGCCGCGTTGAACACCACAGCGAAATGAGGGTGGGCCGCGCCGAGCAGCTGGACGAGACTTGTCCCACTCACTCTCGGGATACCCAGTCGCCGGTTCAAGCATGTGTTAACCCTTCCAGACCGGAGGTGCTCAAAACCGCTGCCGCGCCCTAGTCTCCTCGAGCTCCGTCCTCGGTCAGATTGGGTCAGTAGCCTTCACCGGACCAAGTCGCAACCATGTTCCTCGGCAAACTCCTCGGCCTCGGCGCTGCCTGCGTGGCGCTCGTCCAGGCCGTCGAGCTCACGGGCTATGAGTACATCGTCGTCGGATCCGGCGCTGGCGGTGGTCCGCTTGCCGCCCGCCTGGCGCTGGCCGGCCACAGGACACTCTTGATCGAGGCCGGCGACGACCAGGGAGCCAACATCAACTACACGGTCCCGGCATACCATGCCCGTGTCTCCGAGGACGAGCACCTGGCATGGAACTTCTTTGTCCGCCACTACGCCGACGACGAGCGCCAGGCGCGCGACTGGAAGACCAGCTACGATACGCCCGATGGCAGCATCTACACCGGCCTTGACCCTCCGCCGGGATCTAAGATGAAGGGCGTGCTGTATCCTCGTACGGGAACGCTCGGCGGCTGCACCGCCCACAACGCCATGGTTGCCGTTTATCCGCACCAGTCCGACTTCCAGTACATGGCCACCCTGACCGGCGACAGCTCATGGGCTCCCGAAAACATGCGCAAGTACTTTGAGCGGTTGGAGAAGAAGCAGTACCTCGCGGGCTTGCCCAAGGGCCACGGCAAGGACGGCTGGCTCACCACCGAGCTGACGCCCCTGACTGTCCCGCTCAAGGACCCGCAGCTCCTGGCTACCATCACCGGAGGCGCCTTCGCTCTCGGTGACATCACCAACCAGGTCATTAACATAGGCACGCTGCTGGCGGGCGACCTCAACGCGGACAAGGAGAGTCGCGAACCACCCGCCGCACTACTACCAAATCCCCATCAGTACCAACGATGGCCACCGCACCGGCGCACGCGAGTTCGTAGTGTCCGTCCGCGACGCCCGTAACAAGGACGGCAGCAAGAATACCCGCTCGACGTGCGCCTCAACTGCCACGTCACCCGTTGTCTTTGACAGCTTCGCCACTCCGCCGCGCGCCACCGGCGTCGAGTTCCTCGACGGCGCCCACCTCTACCGTGCAAGCCCCATGAGCCGGTCTGCCCCGCGCGGCATCCCCGGCTCGGCGACTGCCTCCCGCGAGGTCATCATCTCCGGCGGGGCGTACAATTCCCCACAGATCCTCAAACTGTCCGGCATCGGCCCGGCCGAAGAACTCGGCCGCTTCAACACCCCGTCATCGCCAACCTCCCGGCGTCGGCACCAACCTTCAAGACCACTACGAGACGAGCGTAACCGCCAAAGTGCCCAAGGACTGGCCCGCGCTCAGGGGTTGCAGCTTTCAGTTTAACAGCACGCCCGACGCGTGTCTTGACAAATGGCAGCACCCTGTGCTCGGCGACCGCGGCACCTACGCCTCCAACGGCCTGTCGGTGGCCATGCTGTATAAATCGTCCGCGTCGGCCGACAACGCCTTCGACATTTTTGTCTTTGGCGGGCCCGTCAATTTCATGGGTTACTGGCCTGGCTATGCCTACCATGCGTCCGCCGAACACGACTGGTGGAGCTGGGCCATCCTCAAGGCGCACCCGCGCAACACAGCGGGGAGCGTCACGCTGCGCTCGGCGGACCCGCTCGACCCGCCCGAGATCCAGTACAACTATTTTGACACCGGCAGCGGCGACTACAAGAAGGACCTGCAGGCGATTGCCGAGGCGGTCGAGCTTGCGCGGAGGGCGCTGCGACGGCAGCCCGTCAGGACGAACGAGGTGCTGCCCGGGGTCGAGTATAACACCCAGGAGGAGGTGGAACGGTATATCAAGGATGGGGCGTGGGGCCACCATGCGAGCTCGACGTGCCCGATTGGGGCGGATGGCGACCCGATGGCGGTGTTGGATAGTAAGTTTCGGGTGAGGAAGGTGAGTGGGTTGAGGGTGGTGGATGCGTCGGTGTATCCGAGGATCCCCGGGGACGTTTACGGCGGTGTCGACGTTCATGGTGGCGGAGAAGGCGGCGGATGATATTCTTGCGGAGGCGAACTAGATTTGAGAGGTGTGTCGTGTTGGTTCGTACATAGCTGGGCGTTGAGTTGTAAAATACTGGTAGTGCTCATCCGCTTCCTCCCACTTCTGCCATCACCCAAGCACCTACGCCCCCAATGAGTACAACCCCTTCGTATCAACAGCAATCTGGCCCGTAAACACATGTGGCACACAGAAACACGCATCCCACCCCTTCTGCCCGGACCACCAAAACTCCTCTAGCACCTGCTTCGCAGTCAACGGCACAGAACTCCCAATATCCCAACTCATCTTCCCCAGAGCCTTGACCACAAACTCCCCACCCTTTCTTTGTCTTGGTCATGTTCATGTAAATACGCAACCTCCACGCCAAGCACGGCGAGAGGCCAAACCAAGAACCGCTTGACGCTCCTCGATTGCATGCCCCGCGTGAGCAACGCCCATAGGAGTTTTCCGTGTGCAATACCGCTTGCTCGTAGTTCGTGACTCATGGGCGGCAGCACAGCCACGCTCTGCAAAGACAAGATGCAGTAGATCGCCACGGTGGCTTGGTACACCCTGCCGACGAGCAGCCAGTCTTGTCTGCTGGAGGAGGAGGAAGGAAGTTTTGAGGCGGACCATGCTTCGGGGGAGAAGGCTTCGATGCGGAAGAGAATTTCACGCGCCGCAAGAAAAAGGGTAGTTGGGCAGTGACGATGAGGTGTGGTGGTGGACTGTGCACGGAGGTGGTTGATGCGGATGAGCTCTGTGAAGAGCGGTATGGGGCAAAGTTGGAAGGGGGATGCGGCGGCGCGGTATTGGTCGGGGAGGAAATCCATGGCGGAGAGGTGTGAGCAGGTGTGGAGAGGTTGGAGGCGGGGGATGTTGTGTTGCCGAAGACTGCGACTCTGAGGGAGGGGTGTCAGTGGATGAACATGAGGTTTGTTTGAGCCCGGGGTCAATAGACATACGACCAGAAGGAAAGGAGGAGTGGGTACAAGCTCGGTGACCCGGCCACTGCCTGAAAGCCCCCGCGGAGCATGATTAATTTGTAGACACCGTCCAGGTGACAGCGCCAATTGAGCGAGGTGCCGTTTTGGATCTGTATCAACGAGACGCTGTTCAACACACCACATTACTCCCACAGTCCCATAACAGCATCAACTTACGTCAGTGAGCAGAAGAGTCATGATCCCGGCAACGATCATATCGCCCATACGGGTTTTCTCCGAATTGAGGTGCTCGTTGAGAGAGCGGACAGCAAGGCCCCAGTACTGGTAGAATCGCTGTGTCAGGATCTTGGACGGGGCTTCGCTTCTCAGTCGGTTGATTCTGTGGCTCAGGGTCATGCAGACCATCCCAAACCGCAGATAATCGGGGGCCATAGCTCCCGCCCGTAGGAGCGCGGTCGAGAGAGGATAGACATGGGGGTTGTGCCCGAGGTCATGGAGCGGGAGCAGATCAAGATATATGCAGGAGTTGACTGTACTTAAAGTCAGTCCATTCGGCCTTTGAAGTCTCAGTTGGACAGATAAGTAGAAACTTGCAGTAGAGTGCAGCCTGAGACAGAGCGCGACCCTCGGTGTCCAAATCGATCCGTGGAATGGTCAACCTTGTCACCTTCCTGAAGCTGTTCTCGACCTCAACAGGTGAAACTCCATTTCGCTCGCGGCGGCCTCCTCGGGACACAACTGTCCCAGGTGCTAGCCATTTGAGCCGTGTCGGTTTCACATGGCCGTACCCAGGACATTCAATGCCTGTCGCAGCGCATCGCTTGCACGCAGGTTCTGTGGAATCGCAGACCAAACACCGCCGGCGACACTCCCAACAGTGGCGCTTTCGTTGCTTCTCCATAACGGTGCTTTTGCGAGTCCAATAACTTGCCGCTCGAGGAATGATTTGATGCTGGTGTGAGTGTCAGCCGCCAGCGATCGGTGGTTCGTTGTTTTCCGCACACTGCTTTACGAGGTTGGATTTGACTCGATGATTCCGAACCCTCCGATTGGCTGTGCTTTTAACTCCTACAACATCAATTGTCCGCCATGTATATGAGCCACCTCCGGCAATGAGATCCGTCCTTCTTGTTTTTGGTATCCTTCTTCAGGACCCCTTTGCGCTACGCAGGCCTGCACAACTCGCTAGGTGACAGCAACCGATTCCAACCCAAGAGCATTGCGCAATCCCATGCCCAGTTGCCTGGCAAAGGGGGGGGGCCGTGTGCTTCATACAGGGACTTGTTCAAGTGCTGGGATGAATAACTTATGACATAATCTCTCCCTGCATGAGATTGTATGTCTTGTTACGGGGTACTCTGTGCACGTGCGGCCGGGAGTATGTGGCGGGCGTTTGAGCATTGGCGGGGGTAACTTCCTGGGGGAGAGAGGGGGGAAAAGATTATACGGGCCGCTTGGATGCGCTTTCTCGGGGTGGTTTTTAAGTCAGAGAAAGAGTACTAGGGGGTGTAACGCAGGTAATTGTTAATTTGTAAGGGATAGTAGGCGGGACCGGTTGAGATGGTGCGGTTGGGAGGCGGGAATGCGATGAATGGTA
Source organism: Achaetomiella virescens (assembly GCA_031001845.1). Lineage (NCBI taxonomy): Eukaryota > Fungi > Ascomycota > Sordariomycetes > Sordariales > Chaetomiaceae > Achaetomiella > Achaetomiella virescens. The sequence continues at coordinate 522,065 of JARNGD010000002.1, forward strand.
GGTTTCTTGCGAATGCGTTGGCTTAGATGAGTCCTGTGCTGCCGCCGTTGAGTATTGATATATCTAGCAGTAGCTGATTCGACATATGTCGCGGCTAGGGGCATGGCGGGGTATGCGAGGCGGAGACAGGGGCGCAGGGTGACTGCATAAAGTCGTGAAGATCCGAAGAGAAGAGGGACAAGGAGCGCGATGGAGTGAATAAAGTGAGGATAGAGCTGCGGCAGATAACGTACATTATAAGCAAGTGGCCCATATAAGCGAGTGGCCCACTTTGAACGCGACGCGACACCTTTACCCTAAACAACAACCTTCCTCCACCATCCAAGATGCCCGCTACTTCAAACGAAGGCCAGATACTCTTGGCCCTTCAAGCTCTTCAAAACGACAAGAAACTAAGCGTACGAGCCGCAGCTAAGATTTACGGGGTTGCCCGTAAGACCCTGGGCCGCCAACGCGCCGGCAAGCCTATTGTCAGGGAGCCAGCCCAGGCTCCAGTGGGTTAACGTTAGAGTGAAGGGGTACGAGCTAAGTACACGATAGTTGCACGCAGGTGGGTAGCCAAATGAAGGTAGGGGTGCTAATAGGATTGCATTGAACTCTGCCTTCTTCCCCCCTCCCCGACTCTCCCTTCCTTATCATCCTTCTTATTGGTACAATATTCCTCCATCTTACTATCGCTTCCTCTAATACCTTTGCGCTCCGAAAGCCTCTAAGTTACATACGAGGTGCGTGGCTACCGCCTATTGGTCGCTAAGGTAGGTGGCTTTAGATAGTCTGCTACAGCCTCGCTGTCTATATACCTCTAGTGGCAATAGGTCGGCCTAGAGGTTCGGGATAGTCTATCACTACCGACCGGATCCTGACAGGGCCCTCCTTCCTCTAGGTTCCTATCCCTAGGAACCGGCGCGGAAAAGCATATAGTAAGCGACAAAGAAGCGTAGTCGCTATAAAAGGCTTAGTATAGAGGTTGAAACGAGGCGGTAGGGCGGCTACGCGAGCATTTCCGCGCGCTAGCGAGTAGCCCTATATCCAAGTGAATAGTATAAAGGAATCCGCCAAAATTTAGGTTAGTGCAGGCGATAAGAAATTTGGCTAGGGGCATATAGGTATCGTCCTCGCGGCGTATAAGAAGCGTGGCTACCTAGTTGACCTACCCCCTTAGATTATTTATTAACCTCCGTCTTTGAACCTTCAAATCGCAGCCAATTAGGTTAGTCTATTTTGTAAGTCGTCCTTGAAGTGGCTATATCCTCTGCTATTCGCCCTCGCTCTTTTCATCTTTTTTTTCTTCTTCAGCCCTCTAAGTAGGTCATCGTCAACCCCCCCTTTTTATTAGTTAGGAGGCTATATAGCTAGCGTATAGCTCCTAGGCAGGCTCCTAAGCGCTCCGAGCAATTGCTAACTTCTTTCCCCGACAGATTAAATTGTTACCCTCCGCGTAATAAATTCTAGTAAGTGTCTTGCAATTTCTTAGGGTTTAGCGTAGTTGGTCGGGCTCGTAGTTGGGATAGCGACTAGCTAGTATTTCTAGTAGTGACGAAGCGAGGGCTCTAAATTAAAAGCTGATAATAAGATAGTTTCTAAAGCTTTGACTTGTCTAGGCGCGTACCTAAGCATTTCTATATAAGTTCGGTCGCAGTATACTAGTTATCTAGTATGCTTTCCGCCTACCGAAAACACTCTACTAATATACTATATAGAACAATCAACTATAACTACTATCGCTACTACTTCTATAGAGCTTAGTACTAGCGAGGAGGCTAAGCTCGTATATAGCTAGGCGGCTACTAGTACCCCTAGTAGTAATCCTCCTAAGAGAAGGGGGGAGAAGAAGGGTCCTACTCTAGCTAGCGAGGCTAGTAAGAAACGTACTACCCTAGTAGTATATCGACTATATACTTAGCCTAGGCGTTTATAGTCGATAAGCTAAATAGGGATAGTCTAACGATAATGATAATAATAATGATGACGACTCTAGTAATAATAATAATAACTAGCAGCGGTTTAGGGCTAAGGCGGTATACTAACTATCCTCTTAGTCTAGATACTTTATAGTCGATAAGCTAATATAGGCGTAGCCTAATAATGATAATAAGCAGCCGCGGTTCTTCTAGGCTAAGAGGGCCAAAGTTATTAGGATAGGCCCGGCTCGAATTTTCTTATATATATATCATATAGCATACGATAGGTATATACTAAGAGGTATAGTTGCTATATATATAATAAAGATAGTATCGAGGAAGAGGATAACGTACTACGACTAAAGTAATAAGTAAGAGGTATATAGAGAGCATCTAGGAGGTATATAGACTATATACTAACATTGTCTTTAGACGAAGGTTCGCGCTATTTTGAATATACTAAGGATAGCTATATTTATCCTCCTATAAGTGATTCCCTCTCCTAGAGGCGTTATCCCTAGCGCCTATATAGTATAATTATACTAATATTGCGTATATTAGCTGCCTAGCGATATTCTTAAGGACGTTGCCGACTTCGTTAAGGCTATTAATAAGTTAGTATACCTAAAAGATTACGAGAATATAAGCGTCTATATAGTATATAAGTAGCGTATACTAATTAGATTAGCGGGATCTTCTTACTAGCGAGGCCTCGCGTTTTAGCTAGCAAGTCTAGTATACTATAAATAGCTACCTATAGCCCCTAGCTACTCGCTTATCGCTCTTCCTTAAGGAGTAGGCTGCCGTCTACTACTATAAGGCAGAGGTGAAGTCCGAGCTATAACGCTTTAGCGCCTCTTCTACTACTATACTACCCCCTAAGCCGGCTCCTATAGTCTCTACTATTGCTAGCTCTATAAAGGAGCAGATAACCGCTTTTAGGCCAATTAGATAGAGATGATCCGTCTCTATAGGCGGTTTCCTCTACTATAGTAAGTTGCCTAGTCGCGCTATAGACGCTATATATAGCTGCTAAAATAATATTGTAGCTCGATATTCTAGAGGAGTGCCGTACCTAGTCTGCTCCTATATATATGCTATCTAGATGCATTATAGCTACTACTAACCTGCTTATAGGTCGAAGACAAGGCTAGAGAGGAGGAGGATAAGGCTAAGGAGGATAGGGCTAAGATAAGGATAAGGATAATAAGGGTAATAAAGATATAGAGCAGGATAATAAGGATAAGGAGACTACTACTACTAAGTAGCCTTCTAGTAGTCTTAGCAAGTCTACGCCTATAGTATATATACAATAAGTATATTATATATACGTACCTCTCCTTTTTTATTATAAGCGTTCCTTATATACCTAAATCATTAGCCTATTATCAATATAAATCCGGGTTCCTAAATATTATCGTCTTCGGTATACCCCTTCTATTTGATAAGGTAATGCCTATTATTTAGTAGCCCTATATAGTCCAAGATTGCCTCGACCTTATAATACTACTCTCTAGTTCGACTTCAATATATTTATATAGCGCCTACGCCTCCTAGGGACTTTCTTTAAAGGGTTCGAGGAGGGAGATAGGGAAAGTATTATAGATACGATATTATAGAGGGAGGTCAAGTCGATAGGCTATCTTCCTATCGCCTACCGCTTCGAGGATCTAGAAGGGACCGAGATACTTATCTATAAGCTTTTTGCTTAGGCACTTCTACTATAGATATTTAGTAGAGAGCAAAACCTAATCCTTAGGTTTGAATGCTATCGGTATCCTCTTTTTATTATACTACTTTATATAGGTCTCGTTGGCTCTAACGAGGAGGTCCTAGGCTACCTTTCAGCATTTCTCTATTATAGTAATACGTTTGTTAGCTGCTAGGGCGATGCTCGGCTATAGTAGAAGAGCCTTGTCGGGTCCTTAGAGGTAGAAGCTATAAAAGAGGTAGGCTAGTATCGTCTATATAGTAGTATAGTACGAGGTATTATAGATATACTTAGCAAGGATTAGATAATACCTAGTTAGCTTAGTTATAACTATAGAAGGCTTAGAGGTATTGCTCGAGGATCTAGTTCTAGCGTTTGGTTTAGCTATCTATCTAAGGATAGAATATAGTACTTAGTCGCTATTTAACTGCTAGGAGGTTGTATAGGGCATCCCAAAAGTTACTAGTAAAGAGACTACCTCTATTAGAGGTGATTGATGCTAGTAGACTAAAGGGGTGGAAGATATATTAGAAGAAGAGCTTAGCAAATACGCTTGCTAAGAGCTTTATAGAAGTTGCAATATAAAGAGCGTATTTAGTAAGCTTATTAATAAAAACAAGGACTATATTGTAAGGCCTATTACTTCGGGGGTCAATAGAAGAGGGCAAACCTATAATAAAGTCGATAGTAATATCTTACTAGGGGCTATTAGGTACTAGTAGTAGTACGAGCTTGCTATATAGTCGATAATTATAAGCCTTCGTTCGTTGATAGACGACGTAGTATTTAATGTACTACTTTATATCCTCCTTAAGGGTATCCTAGTAGTAATTACGGCCTATAAGGGTTCGTATCTTTCAGATGCCCCTATAACTAGTAGTTAGGGCGTCGTATAGGCGGCTAAGTAGCTCCTACTAAAGGTTCTTTAGGACGTAAATTCGCGTACTATAATATTAAAGGAGACTATCCTTTCCTATAAACTACTTATAGTCGCCTTAGCTATACTATATCTTCTAGGCTTCATTACAAATAAAAGGGTCATCTATCTATACCTCTTATAATAGGTCTTCTAATAGTAGGTCATCATGCTTTGCCTTAGTTCCCTATATTCTACTTCTAGTGCTAATAGCACCTATAAGGAGGATACGATGATCAGGCGTATCCTGCTTATATAGAGGGATACCTAGGTAGGGGACATCCTCTTTATAAGCCTATAGGTCAAACTACCTTTAGGTTACGTCAAAGACCAAATCCCCCTAGTATATTCGCTTAGTCAATGCTTCTTCGATATACTAGGAGGTAGGGTCTTGCCCTTGCTTATCTCCCCTTCCTATCTCCCTACTACCTCGTCTTCTTAATTAAGGGGTAGTTTATATAGGGGCTTATCTTATATCGAAGTTTAGTAGTATCTTTAGTAGCTCTTAGCCGTAATTCTCTTACCTAGAGGATAGGCAGCTTAGTTCCTTAACGGATTAGGGCAACGACCCTAGTCAAATAGTATCCTTAGGGAAAAATCCTCGCCCTAGGCTACTTATTCTACTAGGAGTATAAAAAGCAGGTTCTCTATATTAGTAGTACTAGTAGAGTCCTAATAGTTAGGCCTATAAGAGAGGCCGTCAGCTAGATTTTAAGAGCTAGGGCGATACTTCACTATAAAATCAAAGGAAGTAAGCTTATTGCTCTAATATAGCTGCTATATAGATAGGCGCTTCTTAGTATAAAGGGATTTAAGATTAAGATAGTCAGTGAGGTATAGGATAGGGAACTAGGAGTAGAGCAGATATTATTACTAAGTTTGGAAGGCATCGATAAATGCAAGTAGCTTCCCTTTACTAGTATAGTAGCATATTTCCTTAGGAGTAAGCTTACGAGAACGAAAGGCAACTAGGCGCTAGTAGCCGTCGGCCAACTATAAGAGTATTACCCTAACGGCTCTCTTAGAAGCGTTGGTTTCTATATAGATAGGCAAGCTAGAGACGAAATGCCGAAGGATTAGGGCCTCTTAAAAGTATCTATAGAGCTGATCAAAGGCATTGTAGGCGCTTTTAGTGAGGTAGAATAGGCGAGTCTAATCCCTACGAAGAAGATCTATAAGGGGTATATAGACTTTGGAGTAATTCTAGATAAACCGCTAGTAGAACCCTATAAACCCGAGGAAGACTTGAATATCCTTGACGCTACCTAGGAGTAGCTAGGTCGTTATTATAGCGACCCTATTAGGCTCTATCGTAATGCCGCCTAGGGAGACTAGTATCCTAAGAAGGAAACTTAGGTAGTATAGAATTAGTACTTCTAGAGGTTTATATAAAGGTCGGCCTCTTATAATCTCTCAAGGACTTAGAGTATATATTATATATTAAGCTTCGTCGTGCTAAAGATAAGGATATCGTCAAGGTAGATAATATAGATTATTGACTAGACCCCCTATTATATAGTTAATATAGGTTTAGAAGGTAGCTAGAGCGTTGGCGAGGCCTATTAGTATATACAAGAAACTTATAGTAGCTATAATAATATAAAAGGCCGTCTTCTACTTATCGCCCTTATAGATTCGTATCCTATAGTATATCCTTAAGGTCGAGCTTAGTATAAATCTTTATAGATAAGAGGCGGTCGAGGATCTCCCTAATAAGCGGTAGAGGGGCGTAGTAGTTCTTAATATATATATGATTAAGGGCTTAGTAGTCGACAATGAGGTGTAGTTCCTCTTACTTCTTAGGTATAAAGAGGATAGGGGCCTAATAGGGCTAGTAGAGGGTCGAATCTATCCTTTCTAAAGGGCCTCTATAAGCTAAATGCAAAGGGTTTCTAGCTTAATAGCACTTAGGGGATAGATTGGTCCCTAAAGTAGCTAAGTAGTAGGGTCGAGGTCAATATAATGCTTAAGAGCTATATAGCGAGGTAAAGGGGGTTGGTCCGAGGAGGTGAAGAGGTCCTTATAAGCTTTGTAGATAGGAGGAAGGCTAGTATCGATAGGTTTAGGGGTAATAGTAGTTTAGTCCTAGGAGGGCACTATAATAGTAATAGGAAACTAGATAAGCCCTAGTATTGCTTAGGCTTAACTAGCAAACTACTATAGCGCTAGTTAGACGGGTAGGCCTAGACTTTAAGGCGAAAGTCAATAAGGGGGTTGAATATCTTAAGCTACGGTTCGCTAAGGAGGATATATAAAAGGCACGATATTAGTAACTATAAAGCGTAGGAGGGAAGTACGCTTATAGCCAAGGGAATTAGTAATCTAAATAGAGGAGATACTCTATATATCAGATAGGGATATTGCTAATAGCGGCAGACTAGGACATTTAGTGAATTCCTCTAGCTATAAACTACTCCTAGGAAGCTATAGCTAATAGATTATAGTCTACTACTAAGTCTAGTATAGTGTACTAGGTCTATTCGCTAGCTAAATAGATATAGGTAAGGGTCTCGACGTAGCGAGGAGGTGACCCCCCGAGTTCCTACTCCTTAGTACTATCCCTACTTCTATTACGCCTAAGTATAGTAGTATTAGGGAGGGTCGGTTTAGAGCATTTGATTATAGTATATCTAGTATATTAGCAAAGATAGTAGAATAGCCTTAGGAGGAAGAAGAGTAGTGACTAGGTTCATTATAGATGAAGCATTTTAGATAATTCTTAGGAGTAGAGTTAATAGGTAGGGTAGGACGAGGGTCTAGATAGGGGTCAGGCTAAGGGTTAGGATAGTAGGATATAGTATAGTCCCGCTAAAGGTAGCCCTCCTAGCGGCACTTGAGTATTAGGCCTAAGTAGAGAGAGAGGGAGGAGTAGGCGTCTTATAGTTGCTAGAAGGATAATAGATAGTCGAAAAGGGGGGAGCGTTGTCGAGCTATAGGAGGTAATAGTTCGGTCGGGGTAATAGTAGCGAGAGGTCCTAGTAGTAAGTTGGCTATCTTCGAATAGCGGGCTATACTTATAGTTGTTGGTATATCGTAGGGAGAGTAGCTTAATAGCTAATAGCAAGACGAATCTTGGGGCGGAAACTTAGGTACGAGGCTAATAATACGCTAGGCGTTATCAAGCTTATATAGTAAGTTAGCTATAAACGCTAGTATACTAATCGATGAATATTTAGAGACTATCTCGTTATCGCATTAAGCGAGGCGCTCGAGCTAGGAGGCAGCATTAAGGGCGCGGGTCTTAGAGTCGGAAAGCTAGTTCTCGAGGAAATTAATAAATTCTTTCTAGATAACTAAAGCAAGGCTGAAATTAAGATCGGCCTCCTACTTAGCGATATATTTAACCTAGGCGGTCTTCGGCGGCCTAGAGAGGTAGCTTATAGTATAAGCTATACGGTCGCTAGCTATATATAGGTCGCTAAAAAGCTAGAATTCGCCTTATAATTGTAAAGGAAATTACGAAGCGAGGCAGCATCCCTGCTAGAGTATATTAGGTACTTTAGACTCGAGGTATACCAAAGTAAGGGGTTAGCGAAGGCGCTTAAAGGGCTCTAGATAGGAGCACTAAAGGGTAGTCGCCTAGATAGGAGTAGTAGGAGGGGTAGTAGGACTATAAATAGTTTGACGTTGGAGCTACTCTAGTTCAGCGCGCGCTTCTAGCGTATAAAGGTCTTACGGCAGGCAATAGCAATCTCCTTACCGAGACGGCGTTCTTCTTCGAGGAGGGCTTGCTCGTAGGTAGAGAGAAGGGGGTTAAGAGGCGTAGGAGGGGGAGCTATCCTAGCGCGTATCCTAAGCCTAGCAGGTCATCGTAGCTAAGGACTGAACTAAGGCGTTAAGGAGGTCGGTAATATTGGTTGAAGAGAGTTACGAGGCTGGTATAACGCTGCTCAGATGCTGCTCGAGAGCAAAGACAAGTACTATACCGTCCCAACGGTCTAATACCCTTAAAGGGGGATAGAGTTCAACGTATTAGGGAGCTAGCCTAGGGTCTAGTAGGTTAACGTTAGAGTAAAGGGGTACGAGCTAAGTATATAATAGTTATACGTAGGTAGGTAGCCAAATGAAGGTAGGGTGCTAATAGGATTGCATTGAACTCTGCCTTCTTCCAAACCCTCCCCGACTCTCCCTTCCTTATCATCCTTCTCATTGTACAATATTCCTCCATCTTACTATCGCTTCCTCTAATACCTTTGCGCTCCGAAAGCCTCTAAGTTACATACAAGGTGCGTGGCTACCGCCTATTGGTCGCTGAGGTAGGTGGCTTCAGATAGTCTGCTACAGCCTCGCTGTCTATATACCTCCGGTGGCAACAGGTCGGCCCGGAGGTTCGGGATAGTCTGTCACCGCCGACCGGATCCTGACACCTATACAATGCGACACCACGCCTAAGTCGAGGAAGCTTACTCCATTAGAAGAGGAGGCTATTGTTTCAATATATCATTGAGCTATCTAACGAGCTTTTTCCGCTAAGACTATATAGTATAGAAGATATAGCTAACTAGCTATTACATATACGCGATATGCCTCCTATTGTAACGGTCCCAAGAGTGTATTGCGACTATTTGGTGACGACTCTACGAGTACATCCAATCTTGAAGAAAAGAAGAAGAAGAAGAGGAAGAAGAGGAAGAGAACGAGGAAGAAGAGGAAAGATGCAGCGAAATGGGTGACGTGGCCTCTGCCTGACTAGAGGAAGGCAACAACCCGAAAGAGGCAGGCACGATGAGGGTCGCTACCCGCGATGTTGGTGTTGACGTTCAGGAGCAGGGGCGCGCAAGGGTTAGGGTTGGCCAAGGGTGGCCTGCCTTGGGCTTAGCCCGTTACATTACCCCCCCTCCCCTCCTGGTAGAAGTATCGCTTTCCGTGATCTTTCTATAGGTGGCCTCGAACCGGTCCAATGCTTCTATTTCTAGGAAGGCGCTCAAAGGTTCCCATATAGGTTGTACGTAGCCTACCACACTTGACTTGCACTCTAGTTCCGGCTCTTATTGTCTTGGCTTGGAGGATTTCCGCGACTTGCCATTCCTTCTCGCTATCTAGGCTATCTTCGGGGATGATTGCTAGGGGTTGGGTATCGTCCTGCTTCTACGATGGGAGTAGGTCATCGCTAGCTCTCCTCAACTATATAACGTAGAAGACGTTGTAGATGCCTAGTGGCGTATCTAGCCGCAAGCATGTAAGCCAACTAGTTCCGTGACTATATATTTGGCGTTGAGCTAGTCGAGCTTCTTCGAGGGTCTGCTAGTCTTGACGTTCTTTAGGCGTAACTACACCTTATCTCCTACTCGAAACTGCTCTGCAACTTGCTGTAACGGTCCCAAGAGTGTATTGCAACTATTTGGTGACGACTCTACGAGTACATCCAATCTTGAAGAAAAGAAGAAAAAGGAAGAAGAGAAAGGGAGCGAGGAAGGAGAGGAAGGATGCGGAAAAATGGATAACGTAGCCTCTCTACCTGAGCAGAGCAGGCAATAACCCGAAAGAGGCAGGTACGATGAAGGTCGCTGCCTATAGTATTGGTGTTGACATTCAGGGGCGGGGGTGCCTGATAAGGGTTAGGGTTGACCGAGGGTGGCCGAGGCCTATCTAGGGCTTAGCCCTTTATATTACCCCCTCCCCCCCCTCCGAGGAGGCGTCGTCTCCCGTTATCTTCCTATAGATAGCTTCAAACCTATCTAGGGCCTCCGTCCTAGGAAAGCGCTTAAAGGCTCCTATATAGGCTATATATAGCCTACCCATTTGACTTGCACTCTAGTTCTAGCTCTTATTGTCTTGGCCTAGAGAATTTCCTCGACTTGCTATTCCTTTTCGCTATCCAGACCATCTTCTAGTATAATTGATAGAGGTTACGTGTTATCCTACCTCTATAATAGTAGTAGTTCATTGCCAGCGCTCTTCAACTATATAATATAGAAGACATTGTAAATGCCTAGTAGTATATCTAGGCGGTAGGTATAGGAACTGATTAGTCTATAACTATATACTTGGCATTAAGCTAGTCGAGCTTCTTCGAAGGCCGCTAGTCTTGACATTCTTTAGGCGAAGCTAGACCTTATCCCTTATATAGAACTATTTAGCTACCTACTAGTCTCGGTTTACGTATTCTTCCTACCGCTCCTATATAGCTATCGCGGCTTATACTACTCTATTGCTTCCTTAAGCTTAGCGATAAAAGCTTTGCTACGAGCTACTAGGGATCTCCTAGCGGTATACAACAACTCCCGCCCGCTAGTTAGGTCGAGAAGGTCATATCGTAACTATATATTAGGAAAAAGGGGCTAATTCCTATTAATATTGCGGTCTAGTTATTAATAGCTAGTATTGCTATAGGTAGTAGGCCTGCCTAGTCGTCTTGCTAATAATATCGTATAGCAATATAAGTAGTGCTCTATAACCTAATTGGCCCGTTCCATTACGCTATTAGTTTCTAGGTAGAAGGCTATCGACAACCGCCAAGTAATCTTAAGGAGCTTATAGATCTATTTCTATATAAGACTAATAAATTGAGGCCCTCTATCTAAAACAATCGCTAGGGGGAGGCTATAATACTAAATGAGGTAGCTAAGTAGCTATTCGGCTACTACTTTAGTCGTTATTAATACTATTACTTTAAATATTACGCTCTTCGATAAGCGGTTAGTAATAACTATAATTATATCTACCTAGTTAGGGCTAGATAGGGGTAATCTAGTAATAAAATCTATCGAAATCTTACTCTAGATTCGTTCAGGAATAGGTAATGGCTTTAATAAGCCTCTTCGCTTCTCTCTTTATATCGCTATTCTTCTATAAATATTATAGTTCTAAAGAAACTCTAGACGTTTTAGCTAAGGCTAGGCTAGGTGAAGTTGCAGGTGATCAACAATTTAGTAAGGTCTCTACCTAGGTGCCTAGAGAGTACTAAGTTGTATATTTCCTAGATAACTCGGGTCTAGAGCGGTTTAAAAATAGGAGCTAAATCCGCCCTCTCTAATATAGTCGCCTTCCCTCGTCAATTAAATATTCTAAAATCGAAATAGGTAGTCCCTATTATAGAGGTAATTGTCTTTCCCCTTAAAGGACTATCTAACGGATCAACTAATACTGGTTATTAGCTTTAAGTCCTTAGTGTAACGGTCTCAGGAGTGTATTTCAACTATCTGATGACGACTCTACGAGTACATCCAATCTTGGAGAAAAGAAGAAGGAGAAGAAGAAAGAAGGAAGAAGGGGAACGAGGAAGAGGGGGAAGGACATGGCGAAGTGAGTGACGTGGCCTCTGCCTGACCAGAGGAAGGCAACAACCCGAAAGAGGAAGGCACGATGAGGGTCGCTGCCAGCGATGTTGGTGTTGACGTTCAGGGGCAGGGGCGCGCACGAGGGTTAGGGGTTGGCCGAGGGTGGCCGAGGCCTGCCCAGGGCTCAGCCCGTTACACTAAATGTATCCGTAGTGCCCTAGCCTATAGAGCTTCAAGCTTCTATATACCTACCCCTATTGGGGGTCGGCCATAGGGTATTGCGAGGGACCTCTAGAAGGCTCAGAGCAGGAGCCTACGTATAGTAGTCGGGGCCTATAAGGCTACGCCTATTCGAAGCCTAGAAACCGAGACCTTTGTCCCTCCACTAGACCTCTACCTCAACTAGAGGCTAGCTGACTTCGAAGACTGACTTCAGATGCCAACCCTCCCAAGCCCTCTAGAAGGCTATAGACCCCCAGGTCTACTAGTCGAAGAGGCCTGCAAGAAGATCCAAAGCCGGTTTTGCTAGCTCCGGGCGGCTAGGCGGCCTATAGAGGCCCTAGCTATAGAGGAAGTATTGGAAGCAATTTCGGCCTGGAAGGCCTAGGGCAGGCACTCCGAGGAGGCCCTCAATAAAGCCTGGAAACTAAGGTGGGCCCAGGGGGCTACGCGGCGGTATCAACGGTATAGGGCCCGGAACCAGGCCCTACCTACCACTTAACCGGCTGACTGCCGGCCAAAGTTTGACGAAAAGGCACTAGAAAGGCATAAAGGCCTCACCAAGGCCGAGAGCTCTCTACTAACCAGGCCCGAACAGGGGTTATATATAACGGGCTAAGCCCGATGTGGGGCCTCGGCGGCCCTCGGCCAAGGAGCCGGGCCCGTGGCCCCGGCCCGGCGCCCGAACCCCCAGGCTCGTTGCCCCTAACAACGGCGCCAGGCACTCAGGCGACGATATAACCTATAGCCTCCCTCTAGTTATAGGAGCGCTCACCGCTAGAATAGCTATTTTCCCTCTTTTCCTTTTTCTTTCCCTAAGTTTAGTATACTTATAGAGTCGTTACTAGCTAGTTGCAATATACTCCTAGGACCGTTATATTACACTGAACTTCCTTCTTTTATCGTCAAACGTAGAGAAGTATAGAGCATTCGCGTCGCTAACGAGTCGATGGAACATTATTGGGTCGATTCGGCCACTAACGAGGTAGCTAGACTATACTTACGTCGTCACTAAGGCGCGAAGTATTAGGTTCCGCGAAGATACTAGCCTATAGGCCTAGTTAAGCGAAGAGCAGCCTAAGGGTAGCAACCCTATAGGAGGACTACTAGTAATCCTAGATTCCTAACTATTATACTATAAGGGCCGTAACCTCGAGCCTAAAGGAGCCGAGTAGCTAGGCACGACCGGATACTACGACTATAAGATACTAGCAACTTAGTCTAGTTAAGTGAAGAGCAAGACCTTAGTAATAAGACTAAGTAAGCTACGACGTTGCTATAAAGATACTAGCTATAGGCTTAGTTAAGCCGTACGTCGAATAGCAAGATACTATCTAATAGAATAGTAGGAAGGAAAAGAGAGCTACTATATCGATAGATATATCCGTCGAGCCCTAGGACGGGTCCAATAGCTAATATAGATAATGACTTAGATAATAAGCTAAATCGAGTATATCTAGGCCGAATAGGCTAACGAGAGAGAAGCAACCCGACTTCAAATCTAGGCCCTCTAGGAGAACCTAGCGAACCTATAAACTACTTAAGAACTACGCCTCGAGCCCTAACGCCGCCGATAGCCCCCTAAGCTACTATATTACTACCCTCTCCCTCTAGCTAGATAAGGAGAAGCTAACCCTCCCGACCCTATAAGATTCGATAGTAACTAGAAAGAATTTCCTATAGCTCTTAGAGATAAGGAACAAACTTAAGGTAGATAGAGCTATAATTAGCCATTAAAGGACTAATTCGCCTACATCTTCTCCCTCGAAAAGGGGGCGAGATCAATAGCGACTACGTTCGCCTAGAGTAGCCTAGACTATATATTCAACCTAAATACGTTCCTCGATTACCTGACCTTATACTATAGGGACCCTAATTTGAAATAGGGCGCGCTTGCCTAGCTTATAAACCTTCGCTAGGGAGCTAGGGAAAGTTTTGCTACCTTCCTCCCTAAGTTCGAAAAGGAGCTAGTAGATAGTAGGGGCGCTACCTAGCTAGACGATATACAATCGACTACTTAGAGTAGTACTTGAACTAATATAGACCTTAGATAAGCTAGCGAGGAATGCTAACCAACTACCTTGCCTATATCTATATACTCTAAAGCTTAGCGCTAACCTCGACTAGAAGCGCTACTAAACGCCTAAAACCCGCTACGTAATAATATTTAGCCGACTATAAGTATAAGCCCTTCTCCTAACTAGAGGAGTAGCTAGGCTAGAACCTCGCCTAGAGCTAAAACGCCCCCTCTCTACGCTACTTACTAACGTATAGAGTAGGAGCCTACTAGAATTAATAGGGCTATTTAAAGATAGAACTAGGAACTAGTAGGCAAGAGAGCTAAGCTAGTAAGTAAGGAAGAGATTTAGCGGCGATATAGAGGGCTTATATACGATATAGATAGAAAGGCTACTAGAGTATAGAGAGTACCCCCTTCTCCTACTAAGGCGCTAGACCTTAGGCGTATATTAAAAAGGCAACTCCTAAGCTCCCTATAGTCGAAGACCTAGATTCCAAATTAGATATACCTAACTAGATAGAAACCAAGGACGAGGAGTTAAAAGAGTAGCTCCTAGTAGAAGTCGTCGCTAGGAGTATTTAGAGGCGGAGCGGCTTAGAAGAAGGCTAAGGAAAAATAGATAAGCTACTAGTCTATATTAACTTTAGGATTAATAGTATCTTATATACTAAGGCCTTAATCGATTCTAGTTGCTTCTACTATAGTATATTAATAAAGCCCTTATTGACGCTTATACCTCCTATATATTCCTATTACCCCGCGACCTCAGCAGCTTAAGACTATATTAGAGGAGCAATTACTAATATAATATACCTTGCTCTAGATATTGAAGTTATAAGTAAAAGAGGGTATTCCTCTATATTATTAACTAGGTAGAGGATATTGTCCTTAGAAGACCCTAGATAAGGGCCGAATAAGTAAAGTTATACCTATAAGAATAAGGTCTATATAGGTCTTTAGGTTGGAGTATAAGGAGCGGAGCTATAATAAGAGGTCAACTTCCTAGTACAATAATATATAGCGAGCATCTTTAGAGCCCTAGTTTCGTAGGGCAAACGATAATACCGCTCTCTAACTAGAAGGAGAGTATATAAATTTTTTATAGTAAGCCTTATATAGATATCGAGAAAGCCCTCGCCCTAAAAAAGTATAGCGACCCTTATAAGAAGCTACCTAGCTATACTATAACTTCCTTCCCTATTCGACTAGATATAAGCCGACTAACTCCTACTATATTAAGCAGGCATCGACTATAAAATCCCTTAGAAAAGGACATAACGGCTAGGATAAGACCCCTCCCTAGGGACCTCTATATAGTATATTTATAAGGAATTAATCGTCTTGTAGAAGACCTTTATAGAGCTCCTAATAAGAACTTCATCTAGGCGAGTAGCTCTCCTACTTTAGCGCTAGTACTATTCGTCAAGAAGCTAGGAGGCAGCCTCCATTTTATATCGATTACTATAGGTTGTAACGAGATTACTTAGAAGGATCGGTACTCTCTTCTCTTAATTACTAAGACGTTGAGGTCCCTATCTAAGGCAAAGTAGTTTATAAAGCTAGATATAATTGCCGCCTTCTATAAGATCCAAATCAAGGAAGAACAAGTGGAAAATAGTATTCTATATAGTATAGGCTATTCGAATAGCTAGTCACCCCCTTTAGCCTAATAGGCGCCCTAGCTACTTTCCAATGGTATATCAACTATATACTATAAACATTTAGACGAGTTCTATTCGGCTTATATCGACGATATATTAATCTACTCGGACGGCTCCCTCTCTAACTATAGGGAGAAAGTCAAGAAAGTTATAAAAAAGCTCCTCGATGTAGGCTTATAAGTTGATAATAACAAATAATATTTAAGGTCAAGAGCGTTAAATATCTAGGGTTTATTATCGAAGCTGGTAAGGGCATTCGGGCTAATCCTAAGAAGATTGAGGCCGTAGAGTTATAGGAACGCCCCGAACTATTAAAGGGGTCCGCAGCTTCCTAGGGTTCGTGTGACGAACGGTCTATCCCTGCGTCTAAGAGGGACTCCTGAAGGTACGTCTAGGGTCGGGATAACTATTCGGTAGAGCTAAAAGGTCTATAACAGAAAGCATAATCGATGCAACTATCTAATAGTACTAGTGTATAAACACTGTGATTGCTTACTGAGGAAGCTACTATAGTGCCTATAGGCCTAAAGATCGTAATCTATATATAAGCTCCTCCTATTAGCTTAGTCTAGCTCAGTTACTAATCCCTTCTAAGCCTCTAGCTTAGTTACGCTTATTCACTGATCTATACTAATCCCTACCGCTAGCTTATTTTTCTTAGTACTACTAATCCTCTTGTATTGGCTCAGCCTCTATATTACCCTTGATTAGCTCTGCTTACTTCCGGTTAGTCCTACCGGCTGCAATATATAGTTGGTTCGTAATACGATGCCCCTTCTCAACGTCTTTCGCCCTAAAAGACCTAATCGTGCTGCCTCAAATAATACTAATAGCCCTTCTATTAGTACTATTGCCTTGGTAAGGCCTTCCTCCTATATCCCTCTTATCTTACTAACTATAGCGAGCCGTATCAAGAAGCGCGACTATAATACGACTCGAGAATGCTATATTCTAATCGCTAAGATCGAGCAGGATAGCTACCCTAACGAGATGCTATATACTTGCTATTTCAAGGCGAACCTCAACTACTATATATCAAGTCGCCTAATTCTTCCTATATCTACATTGTATTTACGCTAATATACTTTGCGATAGTTCGAATATAGTAGATGCTTGTAAGCCCTCCTTGTCTTCTTTTTCTATTATAGTTCTAATATTAGAAGTAACGAGAAATATATCTATAAAAAAGCAAGTTGATAATGAAATTGAACGAGTAGAGGAGCAACTAAGTACGCTCCTAAGTTGTCTAAACTATCTTCGTCGTTAATAGAATAAGATTTAAAGTAGGGCTCTACTCTAGTTCGTTGTAGGATTTAGGCTCTAGATAAAGATAACGGTATAGCTTCTACTTCCAAGTCTCCTCTAGATCCTCTAGTTATATCGGAAGAGTATCCTTGGTTAGGCAAATCTACGCGCTAGGTATTTTCGGAGTTGTCGACTAGGATTTTATAGGTTTGAGCTTCCTCCTCCTAATTCTATAGTTAGTTGGTTTAATAATACCGCTAGTCCTTCGGTTTCGGCCGATTGGGGTTCCTCTAGTAGAACTCCTCTAGTTTTTATAGTAGTGGAGTTCTTGACGGGTTCCTATAGTTGTCTTTATACCTAAAGTCTAGCTATTTAATGAGGTATTTAAGTCGTCTATTATTAAGTCGTAAATCGAGAATTCTTTAATATCCTATTCTTCTTCTTCGTCTTTAGCCTCGATGTTAGTTTCGAGCTATATATTCTTAGGTGCTAGTTCTAAAAGTGAAATATAAAAGACGTTTATCTATAACCTTACTATTACTAGCAAGGATAGTCGATAGTTAGTGTTTCCGACCTTTTCCTTGATCTTGAATAGTCTAATCTTTTTAAAGTCGAGTTTCTTTGATAGTCGTTTTATCTATAAGTTCTATAAAATGAGGTAGACTTTGTCTCCCCTCTAGGCGAGGTCCCTCGAGCTAAGTTCTTTTATAATACTATTTTATTTATTCCCTAACGAACTCGAGTTCCTACTTTAGCCTATTATATAAGGTGTATATCTATTCCGCCTTGACTACTACCCTAGATATTATAACCTCTAGCCTATAGCGTAAGTCTGCTTCGTAACGAAGTTTGTAAAGAATAGTATAACTTTTATAGTCTTGGTGATGGTAGTATTATATACGAGTTAAGCGACAGTAATAAGTCAACCTAATCGTTTTATTTAAAGTTGATATAGCACATAGGTATTATTCGATAATCTAGTTTATCCGTTCTATCTATCTATCTATCTAAAGGTAGTAGGCTAATAAAGGCTTGCTCTTAACTCTAAGCTTCGTTATTAGAGCCTTCTAAAACCTTGAAATAAACTTAGTATCTTAGTCTATAATCTATTCCTCTAGCTATCTATAGACTAAGGTGACGTTCCTATAGATTAACGTCTATAAGTTGCTCTACTATCTAAGTCTCTTTATATAGGAGGAAGTAATTTACTTGGTAAGTCGATCTACTATTATAAGGATTACTATTATACTTCACTCCATTATTATATCTTCTAAGACTAGTAACTTTATAATAAAGTCTATCGTAACTAAACTCTATAGTTGTTCTACAACTAATAATAGTTGTAAAAGGCTATAAGGTTTTATATCGCGAGGCCTTTGCCTTCTTTAAATATAGTATTTGCCAACGACTTCTACTATAACTTTTAGAAGTTCAGAAAGTTATAATGCTATCTGACCTTCGCAATGGTCTTAGCAATGCCTAGGTGTCCTCCGAGTTTCGACTTATATATTTCCTCAATAAGGAAGTTTATTGTAATAAATATCGACGTAGGCTTTACCCTTATACTAAAGAGTTCCCTTATCGATAGACTCCCTATTTCCTAAGGTTGTAGTAATTCTATTCCTATTCTTTAATCCGGTTAGTGGGTATCTAATCTATTGCTATCCCTTATAACCTAACGTTCTTCCCTAAAGATAGCGCAATACTCTAGATCTATTATAGAGGGTATATTATAGGCTCTATCCTCTATTATTAGACGTAGCAACTTTATAGTCATTAGTCGGTTAGGATTTATATTATAAACGAACTATCTAGCTATTGTCTAAATAATAGCGGTATTACTTTAGTAATTCATTGAATAATCTGTCCTTCTATTTAAGGCGTCCGCCCGCATATTCTCCGAGCCTTTCTTGTAGCGGATCGTAAAGTTGAACTAGGATAGGAATCCTGCCTAGTAGATATGCCGTCCGCTTAAATCAACTCCTTTATTATAGCGAAGTATATTAGGGTTCTTATAGTCTATATAAACCTATACTTCGTAGTGTCACTACTAAGATATAGTCTCCATTCTCTAAATGCTTTAATAATAGCGAGTAATTCTTTATTGTATATTAGGTAGTTCTTCTAAGGTCCTTAGAGCTTCTTGAGAAGAACGTAATAGGGTATAGCTTACTATTCTGTCTCTCTAACCGAGTTATACTCCAATTGCAAAGTCTTAAAGCGTCTAATTTGACCTCGAACTACTTCCTTAGATCTAGTAATACGAGTATAAGATCT
The DNA here is from genome assembly GCA_031001845.1 of Achaetomiella virescens. Lineage (NCBI taxonomy): Eukaryota > Fungi > Ascomycota > Sordariomycetes > Sordariales > Chaetomiaceae > Achaetomiella > Achaetomiella virescens. Next base: position 541,235 of record JARNGD010000002.1, read on the forward strand.
ATAATAATACGTCGCGAATCGTCCTAAAATAGCTCGCTTATACTCTTCTTGCTATCTAAAGACTATATCTTTCTTTATAAGCTTATATAGAGGTCTTGCGATATCACTAAAGTTCCTAATAAATATTCTAATAAAGTTAGTAAATCTAATAAATCCTCTTACTTCTATAGTATTTATTAGTATAAGGCTATTCCTTAACTACTTTGATTTTCTTATGGTTCGATTCGAATCTCCCTAGCAAGATCTCGAATCCTAGGAATACTATCTTTCAATATAAAACTCGCTCTTTTTCTTTATTGACTAAGAGCTTATATTTATAGAGTATATCGAGTATCCCCTTAATATATTTCTTATATTCCTCGAGTATTTTAGAGTAGATAAGAATATTATCTAGGTAATAGACTATAAACTTATTACAATAATTCCTAATTACGTAATCGATAATAGCTTGGAACATCGCTAGTGTATTTGTTAATCCAAATAGTATAACTAGGTATTTTATAGTATCTATAAGGTATCCGAAATACTATCTTCTACTTATTACCCTCCTTAATATAAATATAGTATATATTAGTTGGTAGATCAAGATAATTAAAGTATCGTGCTCCCGCTAGCTAGTCCCGTAAATAGAAATTAGGGGTAGGGGGTACAATTCTTTACTATTTATTTATTTAGCTATTAGTAGTCTATATATATCTAGAGCTCCCTATTCTTCTTAGGAACAAATAGGACTAGGTATCCTACTAGAGATGTCGATAGTCTAATATACCTTATCTTAAGGTTCTTCTTAAGATATCTCCTTAACTTAGTATCTTGCTTTTCGTTAGTATAATATACCTTGAAAAACTTCAACTAGGCCCCCTCCTTAGCTTGATCTCTATAATCCTAAGGTCTATAGTCTAGTAGGCCCTTTAAGATACTTTACTTCGAATGCTAGGTACCCTTATAGTCGTCTAGGATCCTGCCTATTTCTATATTCTTCATTATACCTTTATAGTATACGAACTTGTTAATGCCTAACTCTATACTTGCTACTTCGAGTTCTATAAGCTAGCTTTCAAATATAAGCTATCCTTACTCGTTAACTAAGATTATAGCTACTTCTTATTTGCCTATATCTTCTTTCGTCATTTTATATAACGTTCTTAACCCTAGTGACTACCGCTTCTTCCTAAGTCTATAGGATCTATTTTATCCTCGATGTCTTATATAGTAGATCGCGAATAATACTCTCTTTAGTGTTCCACTTCATTGCGATCCTTCGTCTACGCTCCTATCGAGTTGGTTAGATACTCCTCTTTTCTTAAGGTCGTAGATAGCTATCTCCCTTCTAATTATATGTCTAGGTCGTATTCCTATACTATAGGCGTCTAAGGATTATATCCTTATCTAGCCCTATATCTATAATATCGAATACTACTTAGGTAGTTTTGCTTTCTACCTCGATATTAAGTAGTTCTATCTCTGTCGTACCTATTATATTAGAAATAGTCCTTTAACGATATATAAACTTCCCTTCCTTGATTCTCTAAGGAATTCTAAGTCTATTGACGAATATTAGTAAGACGAGGTCGAATCGTGACCCTATATCTGCCAACGCTTAGTGCCCTAGAATCCTTTTACTAGTACTATATCTAATTATTCTCTTATTAGGTTTGTTGTCCTAATTCTAAATTGTAGCAACCTCTTATAGGCTTGCTAGGAGGTTATAAAAATCCTTCTATCTATATCGACTCTTCTAGTATCGCGTAGCTTCTCTAAGATGATTTTAATCTCTTATTAGGCCTCTTAGAGGCCCTTAAGCTATTTCCTAAGCGCTCCTAGTAAATTAAGGTCCCTATCCGTACTTTGGCTTGCAGCATTAAGTGCTTGGTTCTCCTAGAGCTATTCCTTATACTTAACTTCCTATTTAGGGTCGATAGTCTCCTTTTTCTACTCTATAGTATAGGCAATTCTATTCCTACCTTCCTTATATCTAGTAGAAGCCTTAAGATCTCGATCTTATATTAAGCATGCTAATAGAAGTCCTAGTTTAGGTAGTTGCTATAGTCCTGCTTAATAGACCTATATTACTTATATAGTTCTAGCTATACTCTCTTTAACATTATATAAAGTATATTAGTATATCTTCTATAGAAGTTCTAAAGGCTTCCTAATCCTCCTTCGCTATAATTAGACGCCTAGGTAATAGCCTCTAGTTGACTATTAGCCCTAATATATCGAACTAGCTAGTAGTTATAGTCGTACTTCTCCTTAAAGTAGTAACAATATCTATCTATAATATACTAGAACTATAGAATCCTAATATAATTCGGGTTCTAAGGATAAATCTAAAGGGTTATCTCCCTTAATAATAGGGACTTCTAGTTCGAAGCCGTCCTATATAACTTCTATCGTAGTTTTTCTATTGCTGACGTATATTACTACTACTATACTACTGCTATATAGGGATTAGTCGTCCTCACCTTTTATTTAGCTGCTTTAGCCTTCCTAAATTCCTACTCCAGGTTATAGATATAGGTCTTAGGGATCTAGTTCTTCCTATAGGTAGTAGTCCGTCCTACTTCCTAGCCTAAAGGTCCTATTACTAAAGGATTTCGTTGTAGAGCTCTTTATAATGCTCCTATATCCTAACTAACTGCTCCTTATTAGTACAATACCTAGCTCGAAGGTATTCAATCTTAGCCTTAAGTTGTATAAGCTGGTTTTCAACTATATTATCTAGCCGTATATACTAATATTGCTATTAATATACTTAGTATCATAGTTGTCGTTAATTTCCTAGTTGTCCTATTGAGCTAGTTTCTAGGATCGCTAATAGTAGTCCTGCCCTGCAGCGTAAATATACTACTAAATCCTAGCGATAACTTCCTCTCTAAAAGCTTATATCGCTATAGTAGTATCTTCTCCTTTAGAGTTGACTTCTATAGTATCGCCAAGTCTATCGTTGAAAGTATATTTATAACAACTAACCTCACTACCTTAGTATATTTGTCGATAACGGCGGTTTTTTAGCCTAGGATAGGCTTCTAATCCTTTTTCGGGGATCGGCATTCCCTTTTGAAGTATCCCTTTTTACTATAATTAAAGTAAGTGATTTAAGACTTATCCTTCTTCCTGCTTTCACCTAGCTTCTAGTAGCGTCTATATCTATTATACCTAAGTGTATACCATATAATATACTACTATACTAACGCTTCTATCCGACGTTCGCCCTAATACTAGCCTAAGCCGTACCGCTTCTGCCTCTATACTATTGCTTATACTAATATAGGCAATCGTCGATCCTGATTGCTATAGCGATATACTCGTCGAGTAAGTCCAGCCTATCGATTTTATATAGCTCGTCCTTAACCTCTTCCTTAAGGCTATCGTAGAATAACTATATAAGGCCCTCCTTATTGATCTTAGCACGAAGTAAGTCCTGCTAGAACTAAGTGGCGTAGTTCGTAGCTAACTTAGTCTATCGAAGTTATACGAGTCGTTCCTATATATAGAGTTTCTTATCTATATCTCTAAACACCTTGTAGAGCTCCTCCTCGAACCATTATAGTTGCTGAAGACTGCTAAGTGAATTCGTCCTAATTATCCTTATCCTAGTTCTTTAGGTAGTCGTTAAGGGTTAGTTCGAACTACTTAAGTGCTTTCCCTCTAAGCGTAAGGTAGCGAAGCTAGCCTTCGAAGCCTCGTTGGCGAAACGCTTAGGTAGTATAAGAGGTAGGCTTTTATTAAGACAAGCTATCTAGCAAGTTCGTCCTTACCGCCTCTATACTTAGCTAGAGCCTCGAGTTTAGCCTTAATAGTAGCACCTGCCTAGAGCCGAGCATTCTTAGCGTCGAGCTAAGTAATACGCTCTTAGATAGGTCTAAACATCTGCTGAACTTAGGCTGCCATTTGAGTAGTGACGTTCGGAGTCGAAGAAGTAGGCGTATTCGGGTGTTAGGAGCTATAATAGTAATTATATACCTTTAGTCAAGTCCGTGATAGATAAAAGGTAGAGTAAGCAACGTATAACGAATAGTCTATCCCTACGTCTAAGAGGGACTCCTAAAGGTGCGTCTGGGTCGGATAATTATTCGGTAGAGCTAAAAGGTCTATAATAGAAAGTATAATCGATGCAACTATCTTAATAGTACTAGAATTAAAGACTATGATTGCTTACTGAGGAAGCTACTATAGTGCCTGTAGGCCTAAAGATCGTAATCTATATATAAGCTTCCTCCTATTGGCTTAGTCTAGCTTAGTTACTGATCCCTTCTAAGCCTCTAGCTTAGTTACGCTCATTTACTGATATCTATACTGATCCCTGCCGCTAGCTTATTTTCTTAGCACCACTAATCCTCTTGCATTGGCTCAGCCTCCGTATCACCCTTGATTGGCTCTGCTTGCTTCCGGTTGGTCCTACCCGGCTGCAATATATAGTTGGTTCGTGACAGTTCGCTAACTACTACTAAACTTCGTCTCTAGGTTCTCTAATATAGCAATTCCCCTAATAGCCCTAATAAAGAAGGGTATCCTATTTATCTAATTACTATAGTATAAGGAGGCCTTCTAATAGCTGAAGGCCCTCTTAATTAGAGCCCTAGTCCTAGCGCAATAGGACCTAGAGCGAAAGATAGTAGTAGAAATAGACTTATTAGGGTACGCTATTAGGGGTGCCCTCTCCTAGTATAACGACGAGGGAGTCCTATAGCTAGTTGCTTTTTCTTAAAGAGGAATAGCCTAGCCAAGTGCAACTACCTAATCTACGATAAAGAGCTTTAGCTATTATACGGTATTTAGAGTAGTAGGATACCAAGCTATAGAGCGTCCCCTTATTCGAGGTCTAGATAGACTATAGAACCTTAAATACTTCTAAAAGAAGCGATAGTTAAGTAAGAGGCAAGTTCGATAGGTAGAGACCCTTGCCTAGTACAACTTCAGGCTAAAATACTAGCCTAGGAAGGAAGCTATAGTTCTAGACGCCCTCTCGAGGAGAGAACAAGACATACTAGTAGACAAGTTCAATAAACGCCTTACTAGGCGATACTTCTAACTATTAAAAGCCTAGAGGAGCCGTATCTTAGTATACTAAACCTAAGTCTAGGCTCTCCTATTAGCAATAGGGAAGGAAAGAACTATACCTCCCTCTAGATAGACGACGACGAGCGTTAGTTTAAACCTTTTAGCCGATATCGTAATAGTTCGAGCGAAATATACCTTCGCCAAGAATAGCGATTAAGATAGAGAGATAGACAATATAGCGAACAAATTAGACCTTCTAGTTAACCCCTTTATAGAAGAGCCTTTAAAGGGGTTATAGGACTAGGTACTATAGGCTAATAACCGGTACTAGCTAATTCGCTAGATAGTTAAGGATAGCGTAAGGTAGTTCCCCTCCTAATAGGGCCTGCCTATTTCTATATTAGAGTGCTTAGTCGATAATGAAAATCGACTCTATTAGAGGGGCCGCATTTAGCTACCTTACTTCGAACCTCTATATACCCAAGTCATCTAAGAAACCTATAATTCGACACTTATAGGCTACCTTAGGCGAGACCTTATAAAGGCATTGATCAGCCGAAAGTTTACTTAGCTAGGCCTTAGCCAGGATATCTGGCGGTTCCTATATAACTACGATATATATAGAAGGACCGCTATTTAGAGAGAAGCGTAGAGGGCTATTAAAGCCGCTGCCCATCCCTAAAAGGATTTAGAGCGAAATATCGATAGACTTTATTATAGATCTACCCCCGTCTAGCCCTAACTAGGCAGATATAATTATAGTTATTACCAACCAGCTATCGAAGAGTATATCTTCTAGGCGATAGCTACTATTATAGTTAAGATAGTAGCCAACCAATTATTATACTACCTTATTCGTTATTATAGGCCTCCTACTAGAATTGTTTTAGATAGAGGCCCCTAGTTTATAAGCCTAGTCTAGAAATGGATTTGCGAGCTACTTAGGATCACTCGGCGGCTATTAACTACCTACTACCCTAAAACTAATAGAGCAATAGAGCGTATAAACTAGGTATAGAGCATTACTTATACTACTTTAAAACTTATTACTAGGATGACTAGGCCGGGTTGCTACCTATAGCAATGCTAGCTATTAATAACTAGGTTGCTATATCTACTAGCCTAAGCCTATTCTTTATAACCTATAGCTATAACGTAGACCTTCTCGGCCTAACTAGAGGGATAGCCAGCTTATAGACTATAGAGAGGTCCCTAATCGCCTAAGGCGAAGCCTTTATAGTACGACTTAAGGAGGCAGCTATTCGCCTAAGCCGCGATAGCTACTATATAAGAAGCGATAGGAAGAATACGTAAACCGAGACCGGCAAGTAGCTAAGTAGTTCTATAGGGGATAAGGTCTAGCTTCACTTGAAGAACGTTAGTACTAATAGGCCCTCGAAGAAGATCGACTAGCGTAATACTAAGTATATCATTATAGAGCTTATTAGCTCCTATACCTGCTATCTAGATATACCTCTAGGTATCTACAATGTTTTCTATATCTCGCTTTTAAAGAGGGCGAGCAATGACCCGCTTCTATTATAGGTATAGACAATGCCTAACTACTAGTGGTAATTTCGGAGGAAACTAGTAAAGAAGAGTAGCAAGTCGAAGAGATCCTCGAAGCGAAGATAATAAAGCGTAGGACAAAGGTATTAGTTAAGTGGACGGGATATATATAGCCTATATAGGAACCCCTAAGTACTTTCCTCGATATAGAGGCCCTTAATAGATTTAAAGCGGTATATAGCAAGATATCCCCCTAACTAGAGGAGGGAAGCTACACTTTTATATCTACAAGAGGGAGAGGGGGGTAATATAATGGGCTAAGCCTAATATAGGGCCTTGGCGGCCCTCGGCCAAGGAGCTAGGCCTATAGCCCTAGCCCGGCGCCCGAACCCCTAGGCTCGTTGCCCCTAATAACGGCGCTAGGCATTCAGGCGACGATATAACCTATAGCCTCCCTCTAGTTATAGGGAGCGCTTACCGCTAGAATAGCTATTTTCCCTCTTTTCCTTTTTCTTTCCCTAAATTTAGTATACTCGTAGAGTCGTCACTAGCCAGTTGCAATATACTCCTAGGACCGTTACATTATAGGCCTTAGGGACTTCTCTTAGGGCTAGGGTTCCTGGAATACCTACCCCCTACTACGAATACGGCCAGGGGCGGGAAACAGTAGAAAATCTAGTAGTATGGTGCCCTCAACCACCTATTCCAAGGACTTGGCCGGCTATAGCAATACGCTTACGGAGAGACCTATACGGGGCCCTCGATAGGGGGGAGACAAAGAGAGAGGGCTTGCAAGGAAGGTTATTAGGTGGCTACTAGGCTCTAGCAGGCTCCCGGAGTATAGGCTAGCCATCCGGCTAGAACTAGGCTAGGCCACTGGCCTAGTTAGCTACCTAGCCTTCCTTTTCACTGGAGTGGAAGGATTCGGAAGATCCAGATTAGAATAGGGGAGGCAGAGGTTTTTAGTCCAGCCTTTCAGGCACGGTTTTCCTTGTAATTAGTAGTAGATGGTCCGGCGTGCCTACAGGCGCAGCGGAGTAGGAATATATATATATATAACCCCCGAGAAGCCAAGGTATAGTCAATGCTCATCAAGACTCGTATTGCCAACTACTAAAATAGCTCCCCAACTTCAATGTTGGCTGCTATAGACCAACTTACTAAGGGTATAATGGCTGTAATATACCAGGTGGCCCTACTTCGGTTAGAGGTCTCTTCGCTCCGCAAGGCCAATAAGGCACTAAGCAAGCGCCGGCGTGCTAAGAAAACACGTATGCGGCTTGGAGGATCACTTACTATATAAGATGCAAAGGATCTACTGGACTAGAACGTCGTAGGTGGGGAGGTGGTGCAGGAAACGCAGCCGGATGGTGGTGGTTCAGGGGGGGCATGTACGAAGGTTCGGTGCTATAGGGTATGCGGCAAGCCTGGCCACAATGCCCGCACTTGCTAGGAGGCTATAGAATCGTCTGATTCATCTATTTCTGATGTAATTGTATTTGGTTGCTAGTGTTGTTGTATTGTAATTGAGGATGGTGTTCGTAGGGTGGTGAAAAGTGGCCCGTTCGCTGATATAGCCCGTTCGCTGATAATGTACGTTATGTTCCTGGATAGCCTGAACGGTCTATAAAATCTTGTCTACATTGCTATCTCAGAACGACACCTTAGGTAGATCGAATAGACGAGTCCTCCCTAAACCTCCTCGTGTGAACGCATTTCGCTTCCCGGTCCCTCTTCGTCCCCCTTCTGAGTCGCCGGGGTAAGTTGCGCCGCCAGGTAAGTCCATTTTCAAGGTCCTCGGTATTGGTTACGCATCCATCACTTTGGCGTTGGCATGCTGGCGACCACCAGTAGCTGAGTACTCAGCAAGCTCCTGAAACCGCTCCGTCTGGCGCTTCCTGCGAAACAGGATGCCAAACGTCAACACATGAGCCGTCTTGGCAAGCAGAGGCCTGTCATCCGCGTTCTCTTCCCGCTCAACTCAGTTCCATCCCGCGCCAGATAGACATGGTTATCCCTCGGCAAAAAGCGGCCCGGATGCCACACGTTCCATAGCACCGAGTTGATGAGCATAGTGAGGCCTCGAAAATGTAAAAGAACACCTCATATCGCAGGAGCGGACTAAGGCTCCTCAGTGCCTCGATGCTGTCCAAGTCCACCTTTGTGTTGCCTGTGTGCTCGACCAGACGATAGGCACAGCGAACGAGGATCAGCGTCATGCTCACATACAGTGTGAGCAGCAGTGTCTTAACGGCCTTTGTTTGGATCCTGGCTTTGACGCAGCGGCGGTGGAAGAGTGCCGCAAGGCAGATGAAGATCATGATGACGACGAGCTGAACTGCGAGGGCGGCTATTGTCAGGTGGGAACCGAGGGCTTGCTGTTTCTGGGAGGATGAGGGGTTCGCGGATAGGGCCACCCCAATAGCGTTCAGGGCTTCGACAAGGGCCATGAGGCCGCCAAATGTTGCTAGTACTCGGCTGGGCGGGACAGGGGCGGAGTAGGGGACGTAGTAGAATATGCGGCCAAGGACGTGGTAGTTGGCGAGTTCGAGAAGGGGGCTAGCATTGCCAAGAATCCGATATTCAGCCAAAACCCAAAACATCCTTCCAGGATGCGTCCACTCACGGGCAGATGTAGATGAAAACTTGGCTGAGGATGAAGATGACCAGAGGATGCTTTGTGGTCACGCTATAGAGGTAATTATAGGCTCCGCATTCACGCAGTGCGTAGCCGGCAGTAAAGAAGACTGCGCAGACGGGGTGCAGTCCAATCAACTTGAAAGCCTTGTAGCGACTGAGAGAGTGTAAGCGTGAGCTGATAAGTCTTAGACGGAAGCATGCTTACTAGCATTGGCAGATATGGAAGACAGCCGAGATGGCGTATGCAGTGGTGAAGAAGATCGGTGCCCTTTGTTAGGAGCGTAGATGTACAAGCTGTACAGAACTGGAGCCTGTGTCAGTTGTGAGGCCTGGGTGAGGATTTGGGGGTCATACTGGGCTCTCCCACCATCTTAAAAACTAGAGATGGGCGAAATTGAAGCCAAAAAGTCAAGTAAAACGAATGGTAGATACCGGAACGTACGTCAGAGGCGTTGTCCTGAATGCCCAGCGTTGTTGGTGTTCCATCAGGGGGCAGGACTCTGAGGGAGAAGGGACAGAAAGTCCTAATGCTTTCCTCGAGGCTCTCATTTAAAGAATGACTGGCAGGGAATTTGATGTCAGGAGCAACGGCTATAACGCGTCATTTCCTGTGTAGAAGGAGTCGTCCTCGTCGGGATCTCTTACACGGGACGGCGCTTAGCCCAATTAGGTAAATAAAACTGCCAAGAGACTGGGCCGGTCCCCTGCCCACCCAACCCCCTGGGGGCGGGTAGACGTCATGGGACTCCTCCACGTACATCCGGGCAAGAAAGGTGTAGAAGTCAGTTGTTGCGGCGACCATCGACTCGCAGCAGTAGGTGACGTCTTTAATGAGATCCAGAACATTCAATAACTATGAACGTGGCGCAACGTGTTACCATATTGTACGGCATTCAGCAGTGGAAGTCATCCAATTTCTTCTCAAGACGCCCGCATATTAACAAGCGAGTCCGCCAGGGCGATCCCGTCGTCTCCTAGTAACGTATATCTCGTACAAAGACGCTCGCATCCTCTGTGCTCACTTCTTTATGGATGAACTCCCCATTGAGCGGTCGACCGAGCTGGTGGCCGCGGCAGCACCGGCAGGCAACACCAACGACCCTGATACCGCAAACAACGTTGCCAATGAAGGTGACACAACTGCCCATAGATAACTTACCTCACTGAACCAAGTTACAAGAACGGCTCATACTTGACACCGGCGGGCAGGTCGCACCTGGAGCTGCCGAAGCTGCCAAGCCCTGTCCATTCCGGCGTGCGACACGCCTGACGCTCGCAACGGCACAGGCAGACGGATTGGGGCGGAGAAGGACAGTTTTTGCGACCGGTCTCAGTGGTATAATGGTTCAGAAGGCACTCACATATACAGTCGAGGCGATCATGACGCTGATCATTGCACCTAACTGTGCCGACACGATTGCGGCACGCACTGCGGATCATTCTGGGGGAGTGCTGGATTAAGCCGTGGCTTATGAGAGGACAGAAAGATTACGTTCTGTCGCGTGTACCCCCCGCCAAGAACATGTTCGTGATTACACGGAAATGACTTGAACCTGGGCATCCTACAGCCCTCCCCCCTTATCAAACAAACGAATCCCTCGACACCTTCCTCCCCGCCTCCGGGCCCTCCTCCATACCGCTTCCCGTCTCCCTCAACGCCTCCTGGCTCGTATTATAGCACATACACGTTGCCTCATACCCCACCCCCGGCTGCAACTCCAGCACCGCCTTATCATACCCCTGCTTCATAGCCTTCTGCGAAATCGCCGCACTCGCAGTCGTCACCGGCGCCTGCCCCCTGTCGAGGGTAAACGACTTCTTGACCGAGATCCTCTCGGCCCCTCCCCGTCCTGCCCCTGCCAGCTCCAAATCCCCCTGTTGCTGTGGCTGTTGTGCATGTACCCGGATGCACCGCCACCGTCCGGTAGTGACGGGCCGCTGCTGGTGAGCCCGAGCTTGTATCCGATTATTTTGAACAGGGGCTGGAGGGTGGCGAGGCCGGCGGCGGTGATGGCGAGCCCCTGCTCGACCGAGGACCAGATGGCCACGTCGACGGTGGCGTAGAGAAAGTCGGGGGAGGCGATGAAGCGCATGTAGGGGAGGCGGATCACCACGGCGGTGCTCGCTCTAGGTGTTTGGAGGTTAGCGTGGCTGGGCGTCTTGTAGGGGAAGGAAGGTGGAAAAGGAGAAAGGCTTACATGCACCCCAGCCCCATCAGCAAGCTCACCGCCACCTTGGTCTTCCTCTTCATATTCAACCCGTGCACAAGCCATGCTGGCAACAGCGCAAACGTGAAATCAGCGATGATATTGATGGCGCTGAACAGGATTCCCAGGGCAATCACCACGTCATCCGGGATGCACGTCCCCGTCTGGCTGTACTTGTCCCAGAAGTAGCTGACGGGCCAGCACTGGAAGATGCATGCAAAGAAGAATGTCAGGCAGCTGATGAGAGCGTGAGCGTGACGGCTGCAGCGAGAATCCACTTGTGCACTCGGTTGACAATGAGGCGCCGGAAGAAGAAGGCAATCGACATCTTGGCGAGGGACATGGTCACCGCGTAGAGGGATAGCAGAGCCACACCACTAGGAGGATGTTAGACTTGAGATGTCAAGAGTTCGGCGAGAGAATGCGGTGATACTTGCTTTCCTGGCTTCTGCGTTGGACTCCTTGGCGAGCTCCCAGACGTGGTAGCCGGTTCCGTTGGCGACGCCCAGGAGGGAAAAGGTGCAGTAGAAGATGAAGGACACCTGGTAATACGTTATTAGTGGTTGTTGAGTATGTGGATGTCTTGTGATGACAGAGACATACCGTGGCACCGGCCATCAGCCAGTCATCAACACCAAAGACGTTGAGCATGCGTATCCGGACATAGCATCGCAGGGCAGTGACTGTTGTGGCGAGGATCATGAACGAGATGTTGACCCGGCTAGCGGCGCGGCGCGCGCCGCGATATGGGACACGGTCATGGTGAATTTGAGGCGGCCCTCTCCTCGCTGGAAGATTGAACTCTCCAGTGGTTGGGTCGGTGGCAATACCAGTGCAGCACTTTGCCTCGGTGCTCGTCGGCCCTGGTCACGGCAGCCAGCTGCTCCGACCCTTTGGTATCGAGGGACGGGCCGTCAGGCGAGAATTGGATCTCGAGATGGCCATGGAGAGGAAATTGGATAATTTAAGGAAATACCAGTACTCCTCAATGATGTCCTTCCCCGTCTTGATTGCCCCATACCTCATCTGGGCAGAGTGAAGATTCTGTTGGGAAACCCCTACCTTAACCGAGGGGCGCGCCCAGCGAATCACGGATCCATAAACACTGCACCCGCACAGACCAGTGCCTTTTCACTCGACCCCACTTGAAACAAGAGTGGACCCTATTCCTGGAAACAGGAAAAGGTCCCGTGGAAGCGGGGATGTGTCGGCATGTTGTTAGCAGCCGTCAGGGGTTGCCCCGGGCCCTACCCGGAAGAGGTGCCGCGTTGGGAGCTGTACATGATATCCAATTTGCAATCTCAATGTCTGCCGAGTCGAAGAAATCCGATGGCGTTGTGCTACCAAGCCTCCTTCTGCTTCTATGGCGGCCGGGTTCCAGACCCCTGGAAGTGGGGAGTCTGGGGGCGGCAACCGGGCCTGCCGAGCAGTTGGGTCAGCCCCTTGCTCCCCAGTCCTATGGTGACGACTCGAGTATAGGAAGCTGGGTTTCGAATAAGATCGGCCTGGAATGAATGCCCGATTTGCAGCATTTGCTTCGGGCAGTGAAGGCCTGTGCGAGCCTGGGAATTTGCTATGATCGCCGTCGATGCTTTGTATCGCACGAGATTGCATCCCATGGTGGTAAGCCATATTGAGCTTCAGGCCACTCAGATAGGTCGCGTGCTGAGTTCGATAATGCGATTATGTCTTCGAATATGACAGGGATAGTATGGATCGTACGGAAGCATTCCGTCCTGACTCCCTGCTTCGTTTGCGGTGTGGTGGCTGTTGGAAGCCATGACCGATCAGGTCGGAGAGCGCACGGACGAGATGGCGTTACAAGGTGCTGGCAGTTGAAGAATACCGTTATGATTCGATCGTTGCAAGAGTGCTATGTTTTATTGAAAGCTGCTCTATTTCCACGTAGATGGTGCGGGTTGTCCGAGTAGGGAGGAGAGCGAGCTCCGTCAACACCATAATCCTTGATGGGCTATCGCGGCCGTCTCTGTATGGGTATTCTGGGTATTCTGGCTGAAGAACTCTCTCTTGATTCTCGATGATCTCGGATGCTGAGTTCGCCCGTCCATTATCAGATGTCAAACTCTAGGTCGACCATGTGGCTCCTCGCTAACGCATGGCATGGGGCGCTAGCCCGCTGTGACACTGATAGCGTAACTTTGGGAATCGCCGATCCGCGGAAACGAGGGCCACACCATGTGCTAATTGACGCTAGCGGTACTGTCAACACAGTATTGTAAGTGCAGGTCTGGGTGGTTTCGCGATGGCTGTTGTCGTGCTTGTTTTGAGACCCAGATACGCCATCATGGGACGAGGCAGGCGAGTTTGGTGTATGAGGAGAATCAGATGAATCGACGGGAAGGCGGCGACGGCGGCAGTTGCCTCGGCTGGTGGATTTGTCTCGGCTGGTGGAGTGTAGGGCTCATTGCGCACTGACCTCGCCTGCCCAGTTCAAAGCCCGAAAGCCCGAGCCAGACAGCGTTCCTTCCAGGTGCGTTAACGCATTTCATACCCAAATACACCCCTACCGGGGTTACAAACCACACAGACCAGCGTCTAGGGACCTTGCCACCGTATTCATTTTGCCAAGCTCCCTAATACTACAACATATTAGGCTCAGACTATTATAAGAGTCATATTTTATTGTACATCCATCCGCAATGAGTTACGTAAGCGCTTTGGTTAATGACCAAAAAAGAACTGGCCTACCCCGGTCTGTGTGGTTTGTAACCCCGGTAGAGGTGTAGGCATACTGTCCCTTTAGGCCACCGGCCCGAATAACCTGCCAACAGTTGGTCCACTGTTCATAGAGGACTGCTTCGGACCGGTGGGGTAAAATGGGTATGAAATACGTTATTTACACAAGGGTTCACAGCCTCGAGGAGGCCCGGGTCCTATATGCTTGCAAACGGACACCGGCTGTTGATTTCAATTTCTTCTACTCAGCTTGTTTCTATTAGGCTCTTCATCTGATCGTTTGGAATGCGCTAGATGTCCCTGACACTGGCCGATACCTGGGAAGAAAAGCGTAATTTCACGTATACCCTAACCCTAGAACCATGCAACCTCGGATCAGCGATGTGGCTTTCAGCGGATTTTGCTTTCGTTGGAGCTCATGACGTGAGGCAGATGCGGGGCACAGTCGTGTCACTCACTCAACACAGACTCACCAGACGGCTAATGTAGTCTTGAGCAGTATTTCGGCGGCCTGCCACCTATAAGCCCAACAGGACACAATCCTTGTGACATTCAAATGCACTTCACAACTGGGAGATTTTGAACTGATCGACAAAAAATGGCGCCCCCAGCCATTCCCAAGACGATGAGGGCCTGGCAGTACTCGACAACTACAGGCGGCCTCGAGAAGAATCTCGTGCTCAACGACTCGGCCCCAGTTCCCACAATATCCTCCGGCCTTGGCGACGCCGAGCTGCTTATCCAAGTCCTCGCGGCGGGCATCAATCCGGCCGACTACAAGATCCCCGAGCTAGGCCTGATCGTCCGCGCCGTCATCCGCACCCCTGCCACTCCAGGCATGGATTTTTGCGGCGCGTGGTGCAGACGACGAGGACGGTCGACGATTTTGCCATTGGAGACCTTGTGTTTGGCCGGATCGATGCCACACAACATGGCACACTGGGCGAGTACATCGTTGCTCCGACCAAGGCATGTGCTTCCGTGCCGGCCGGAGTGGGCGTTGACGATGCGGCCGCCGTGGGTGTTGCGGGCATGACGGCGTATCGTACGTCCTTCCTCTCCTAATCTATCTCACCGAGGACAAAGAAAAAAAAACTGACGCTCTCCCAGAAGTCATCGCGCCCTACGTCAAGCCCGGGAACAAAGTCTTCATCAACGGCGGCTCTGGCGGTACAGGCACCTTCGGCATCCAAATCGCGAAAGCCCTCGGCTGCCACGTCACCGTGTCGTGTTCGTCCCCGAAGGCCGACCTCTGCCGGTCGCTCGGCGCCGACGAGATCCTCGACTACACCTCGTGCAATATCTCTGAGGTCCTGAAGGCCAAGGGCCAGGTCTTCTCCCTCGTCGTCGACAACGCGGGCTCGCCTGACGATCTGTACAAGGCATCCGATGATTTCCTCCTGCCGCACGGCAAGTTTGTGCAGGTCGGCTCAATGGTGAATTTCCAGGCTGTGAAGACGGTAACGTCGAGGATGTTGTTGCCCAGTTTTCTGGGAGGTGGAAAGCGCAAGTATGAGATGTTCAATATCAGGCATGGGCCCGCCGATTTGAAGCAGCTGGGGCAGTGGATTGCGGAGAAGAAGGTTAAAGTGGTGGTGGAGGAGACGTATGAGATGGAGGATGTACCTAAGGCGTTCGAGAAGCTGAAGAAGGGGAAGAATGCGGGGAAGTTGGTTATTCATGTTGCTAAGTGAGGTGGAAAGGGTTGGCCTTGGGAGTTCTCAGCGTGGTGGTTCAGGCTTGATATGGGACATGGACTTCGATCACACAAAGTCATGAATCCTGCCTTTTTACCTTGATATTAATAGTGCATTGCCTTGGAAATTACTGGACACGTTCCCGGAGACCATGTGGTCGAGAAAAAAAACAGGGGCTTCAACTGAAATCACCAGCTGACAAGCGGCACCCGCCAATCACTTTGGGAACTGTTGGAACCATGGGCTTGATGGCTTCAAAATAGGCACTGGCTATGGCTTCAATTGTGGGTGTAGATTGGATTGTTCTGTGTAAGGTTGGAGGAGTGTGTTCCCCTCAGGAGGTTCAACTGCATGTAGGTGGGGCCAATTTCTCAGCCGCAATATGGCCCAAATTGCCCGTTGGTTCTGACAGGAACCGGCTCGCAAGAAACCTGACCACAGGGACAATGTGTAATGATCATGACTGGGAGATCCTTTGCGTTGACTGGCCACCAAACCAGCTAGGTCGGACCTCATGCTGCTTGCAACATCAAGAAACGCTTGGAACGGTGATGCCAGTGACGCCAGAACCCCTGAGCTCATGCCGAGATTTCCGTGATCCGGCCACCAAACGAAACCTCGGTTGCAACTCCGGCGCCTTTCCACCATCGAAGAAACATCATGCTTCCTCCTCGCTCTTAATTAATCCTTCCAGATGCGGCTCGCAGTCGGGAACGTACTTGGCCTCTGCCACAAAAGGTGGAGTAAGTACCCCACATATCCTCATAGTCTGGAAAAATACACCTACTGCAAGCGGCATCGCATTCTTTGATGCAGGTATCGTCGCCTGGACACTGCTTGTAGAGACAGTCGGAGATGCAAACCAGAAGTCGTTGGGGACCGCTGGGCACGGCGGCTGCCCCGAGTTCTGGGCGAAGGCTGGACAGTAGCCATGGCGATTACGATGAAGGGCAACAGATGAGCGCTGAGCTGCATTTTATGAATCTCGGATTCCTGAGTGGTGATGAGGGTGATGAGGGCGAAGAGGGTGGTCTTGCGTTATTCATGCGGCATGGGAAGGCGGTCAGAATTGTGGCAAGGTCAGGTTGCCGATGGGGAAGGAAATGATTTTGAAGGGGATAATTTGTGTAACTTACATTAAGACCCTTTTTAGCTGACTGAACTTTCTTTTCTCCACGAATTTGAAGGTTCAGAGCAACTCCAACGACGCCGGCGGTGCCTGCCAAGCGTTTTTTTCGCTCTCACTCCACCCAAGTGGACACGGGATGTCGCTGAGAGATTGGGACGATAGATGAAATAAGAATAATGAATGCCATTGTTCCGTCATCTGATGTCTCAAATCGCCGGCACAGCCGCCCCTGCCTCTTTGACGGCCTTTCCCACAAACACAGCCAGGACTTAATAATAACTAAATGCAATGGGAACCGGAAAACGATGAAACAAAGTGGTACCGCGCCAAGGTATTTATCGATTTGCGCTGGAGCCTAATTATACATGAGTGCATCTTCATGGTGTCAGTATCTTTCGCCAAATGCCTGCCTAGGACGTCACAGCAACCGAACAAGCCACTCCCTGCCCAAGAACACCAACCATTCTCATCACCATGTCCAGCGCCACCGCCCGCCCCGAGGAAAGAGTCTGGAAAGAAATCTGGAATGACCTCGAACACAAAAGCTAACTCCTAAACCTTACCCCTAATATGCCCTTTTGGTTTGATCAACACGTTGTCGGATAATTCTAAATCACGTCTACTTATTGCTCTGTGACAAGTGCAGCTCAATCATCACAAGGTCAAATGTGGAGCTCGATGTGTCTGGGGGGTCTTCAGCTGTGATTTCGAAGGCTGACTTCAGCAAATGCCATGACAGTCATAAGGCGGCTGGACCAAGGAGGAGGTGCGTTGGTATTGGTGTCGGCGGTCTTGGTGTTGGCCCCCGAGAAGGGCCGTAGCCTCCAGACCAGTAACAAGTGCGGATGGGCAGATCTCAAGGCCAACTCAGTGCGTTACTGGCGTTCTCAACTTGGGAGGGGCCAATGTCGGTAACATATGGGTTTACTGGAAAAAGCTCCAATAAGCCAGAAAATCATTAGTACCCTTGTCGGCCTTTTCTTTCATCCAAAGGAGTCATCTTAACCGCCGGGGCCACTCCCGTGACTGTGTACGACAATTATGCACCAACTGAGCACCCCGTGTCCTTTGAGGAGGCAGCCCAGGCTGCTGGAGTCCTCACGGCTGTTCTTGTGGCTAGGGTTCCATCAGACCTCGGTGTCGCCTGATGAAACACCAGGTATGGCGACGGGCTGGTACGCACGAGGTGTCCAGGCACAAAGTGTCAAAGACCTGCTTGACGAGCCCTTGATTGGAGCTTGATCAGCGAAATGGCTGAATGGTATTGCACGTGAAATTTGCCACTACTAAGCAGAATGCCCTCTTTCCTGGTACCAAGGGGCAGTGTTGGGCCCGGACAGTCCTCCTAGGCCGGTTGACCGACACACTCTGGCTTTTTCGACCACCTGTCACTCTGTTGACGGGGTTCGAATATGAGGAAACGCCTGCCAGCGCTAGGAGCAGCGGAGCAATACGATACCTCCTGACAATGCTTTCTTTGTCTTGACCTTCTAAAACCAGTCACCTGCTCGACATCGGCTGGCCTTCCTTTGATGGCAGGAATTAAGAACAAGAACACGAACAATTTGCTATAAAAGAAGCCAACCACCTGGTAATTGTTCCATGTTTCCTTCTCCTTCATGCTTCCACACACCCGACCTCAACAATCTCAAACACAGAGGCCCAATCAGCATCAACCCACCACCAGACCTTTGCAACCTAACTCCCACAACACTTCCCCGCGATTTTCATCACAATGCCCAGAACAGAGATTCCCCCCTACCCCGTCCACCACATGTTCCCTCTCGTCGAGCTTCCCCCCAAGCCTGAAACACCGCTCCCTCAAAACCCCTTCGCGCCCCCGCCTAAGGAAACTCGCCCCCTGGCCGCCTCCCCCCAGCCCGCCAAGTTTTACTCGCAATACCAATGCGCCATCTGCGACGGCCCAATCGCCACCAGCCACGGCGCCAACTTCATCGGCAACGTGCCCTGTCTGCACCGCGCCACCTGCACCCGGTCGAGCTGCGTGCGTACGTACTACGGCACCAGCAAGCAGTGGGCGACGCCGTACAAGGGGAGAAAGAAGCTGTACTGTCAGGCGAGCGGATGTGGAAAGGAGATCGAGGGGTGGACACTCGTGGAGGCGAGAGGAGTGCCGAGTGGGAAGTGGGTATCCATCTCGATCGTGCAGGATCCGGAGGCGCAGAGGAAGCACTGTAAGGCTGAGGAGAAGGTGGCGGAGGAGGACAGGAGGGAGAGGGAAAGGGAGCAGAGGAAGAGAGAGAAGGAGAGGTGTGGTGGGGACTATTTGACAGGAATAAGGCTGGGGATTGCTGTCTTGGCTGTGTACTGTGTTCCTTTGGAAGAGGTGTTGGTTGTCGTAGGTGGGAAAAGAGGATGGCCGTCGGCGGCTAGGAGGACGGCTGGTTCCTTCACCTCAACACAGTGATAGATGGCTGTATAGCACCGGGAGATATTTAACGCGCTGCCTTGCTTTACTGGGCTATCACTAACGTACATTATAAGCGAGCGGCGCATATAAGCAGTGGCGCACTTCTTCCTACCCTACTTCAACTGTCCTCAATTACAATGCATGAGCACTAGGAACCAACTACATTTACATCAGAAATCACTGGATCAGATACTTCTACGGCCTCCTAGCAAGTGCGCGCATTATAGCCAGGCTTGCCGCATACACTACAGCACTAATCCTTCGTCCGAGACACCCCCCCCACGCCCACCCCACTACTATCCGGCTATGCTTCTTGCACTACCTCCCCACCTATAGCCTTCTGATCCAATAAGTCCTTCGCCTCCTGCATAGCAAGTAATTCTCCAAGCTGTACCCGCGTTTTTTTTTTTTGGCTCTACGGCGCTTGCTTAGTGCCTCATTGGCCTTGCGGAGCGTAGAGACCTCTGCCTGAAGGAGAGCCACCTGGTGCATTACAGCTCCCGTACCCTTAGCAAGCTGCAAGCATTGAAGTTGGGGAGCTATTTTGGTGTTTAGCAATGCGAGTCTTGATGAGCGTTGACTGCGCCTCGGCTTCTCGAGGATTGACTGGTGTTTGGAAGACCTAGGGTTATATAGTGCTAGGCCTTGAGTTCGGAGGTAATTGGCTTATAGAGCTTGATATCAAGCTTAGAAAGCACCCTCTCTAGATCGTATAGCACTAGGCTAGCCCATGTAAAGCTACCTTATATTTTCTTCTCCGTCATAGAAGTAAAGAAGGCCATGGAAGCCGTAGAGGAACTCGAGCTTGCTTATATAGTTGATATATACGCGTATCAAGTCCTCAATCTTGTAACGGTCTCAGAGTGTATTTCAACTAAGCTGATGA
This sequence comes from Achaetomiella virescens, assembly GCA_031001845.1. Lineage (NCBI taxonomy): Eukaryota > Fungi > Ascomycota > Sordariomycetes > Sordariales > Chaetomiaceae > Achaetomiella > Achaetomiella virescens. The sequence continues at coordinate 561,435 of JARNGD010000002.1, forward strand.
CGACTCTACGAGTATATCCAATCTTGGAGAAAAGAAGAAGAAGAAGAAGAAAGAAAGGGAACGAGGAAGAGGGGGAAGGATATAGCAAAGTAGGTGACGTGGCCTCTACCTGACTAGAGGAAGGCAACAACCCGAAAGAGGTAGGCACGATAGGGTCGCTGCTAGCAATATTAGTGTTGACGTTTAGGGGCAGGGGCGCGTACGAGGGTTAGGGGTTGGCCGAGGGTGGCCGAGGCCTGCCTAGGGCTTAGCCCGTTATATTACCCCCCTCCCCTCCTAGGGGAAGCATCGCTTTCTATAATCTTTCTATAGGTAGCCTTAAACCGGTCCAATGCTTCTATTTCCAGGAAGGCGCTTAAAGGTTCCTATATAGGTTGTATATAGCCTACCTACTTGACTTGTACTCTAGTTCCGGCTCTTATTGTCTTAGCTTAGAGGATTTCTTCGACTTGCTATTCCTTCTCGCTATCTAGGCTATCTTCTAGTACGATTGCTAGAGGTTGGGTATCATCCTGCCTCTATAATAGTAGTAGGTCATCGCTAGCTCTCTTCAACTATATAATATAGAAGACATTGTAAATGCCTAGCGGTATATCTAGATAGTAGGCGTAGGAGCTATTAGTTCTATAACATATATTTAGCATTAAGCTAGTCGAGCTTCTTCGAAGGCCAGCTAGTCTTAATATTCCTTAGGCGGAGCTAGACCTTATCTCCTATATAGAACTATTTAGCTACTTACTGTCTCGGTTTATATACTCTTCCTACCGCTCCTATATAGTAGCTATCGCGGCTTATATTACTTCTATTGCCTCTTTAAGCTTAGCGACGAAAGCTTCTCTATAGGCTACTAGAGACCTTCTAGTAATCTATAGTCCTTCCCGCCCTCTAGATAGGTCAAGAAGATCTATATCGTAGCTATATGTCAGGAAAAAGGGGCTAATTCCTATCGATATTGTAGTTTGGTTATTTTAGCTAATATTGCTATAGGTATAGGTCCGCCTAGTTATCTTGCTAGTATTATTATATAGTAGTAAAGGTAATGCTCTAATACTAGTTGGCTCGTTCCATTACGCTATTAGTTTCTAGGTAGAAGGCTATTGACAACCGCTAGGTAATCTTAGGAGCTCGTAAATCCATTTCTATATATAAGACTAATAAACTAAGGGCCTCTATCTAATACAATGCTAAGGGAGACTATAATGCCGAATCAGGCATTTAAATAGCCGTCTAGCTACTACTTTAGTTATTATCAACGCTATTACCTTAAATATTATACTCTTCGAGAGGTGGTTAGTAACGACTATAATCGTATCCGCCTAGTTAGAGCTAGATAGGGGGTAATCTAGTAATAAAATCTATCGAAATCTTATTCTAAATTCGTTTAGAGATAGGTGTAGCCTTAATAAGCCTCTTTGCTTCTCTCTCTATATCGCTATCCTTCTATAAACATCGTAGTTCTAAAGGAACTTTCGGATATCTTGGCTAAGGCTAGGCTAAGTAAAGTTATAGGCAATTAATAGTTTAGTAAGGTCTCTACCTAGGTAATTAGAGAGAGCCGAGTCGTATATCTTTAGATAATTTGAATATATAGTAGTAGTTTAGAGAATAGGACTTAAATCCGTCCCCTCTAATAGAGGTCGTTTTCCTTCGTCGATCGAATACTTAGAAATCGAGATAGGTAGTCTCTACTTATAAGGGTAATTGTCTTTCGCCCTCTTTAACTATCTAGCGAATTAGCTATAATAGTTATTTACTTCTAGTCTTTGTTCTAAAGGTCCTTAAGCAGGCCTTTAGCAAATAGGTTCTCTAATAAGTCTAACTTATTAGCCATTGTCGTTGCCCTCTCTATCCTAGTCGCCTGCCCTTATAAATCCTATATTGACTTTCGTCTCTAGCTAACTAGAGGGGTGACTCTTAATTCTCTTATAGCCGCTATATTTAGGAGGGGTCTTAATCTAGGCTCGATATATAGATGATATAGCCTCTCTAAGCTTTTAGTAACTAGAAGTAGCACCTACTAGGCGCTCGTCAAATCTATTAGCCGGTATATCCTATTCTCTCCTCGAGAGAGCATCTAGAACTACTATTTCCTTATTAGGCCAATACCTTAGCCTAAAGTTATAACGGGCGAGGATTTCCGCCTAATAGAACCTATCTCTTGCTTAACTACTACTTCTTCTAAAAGTATTCGAGGTTCTTATAGTCTATCTAGATCTTAAAGGACGGTAATACTTTATAGTTCTATATCCTATTATTTAAGGCATTATACGACGGCTAGGAGCTTCTTATTATATATCAGGTAGTTGCACTCTACTATATTGTTCTTCTTCAAGAAGAAGGCTACTAGTTGTAAGATTCTCTTATCGTCGTACTAAGAAAGTACTCCTCCAATTATATACCCTAAAGAGTCTATTTCGACTACTATCTTCTAGTTAGGGTCCTACTAGGCTAAGATAGGGGCACTAATAAGGAGTGTCTTAAGTTGCTTAAAGGCTTCCTTACTACTAAGGTAACTAGATAAAGGGAACTCCTTTCTTAGTAAGGGTAGTCAAGGGCATTGCTATTATTAAGAAGTTCGGGATAACACTCTTAGTAGTAGTTGGCGAATCTAATAAACCTATAAACTCCCTTGATAGATTTATGGACGCTCCTACTACTTAATCGCCTTAATTTTTTCTAGATCGATATAGATCCCCTTCCTAGCTTTAACGATGAACCCTAGATATTTGACGCTTTCGCCTTGAAGTTGTATTTATCGATATCTATAACGGGCTAAGCCCGAATGTAGGGCCTCGGCGGCCCTCGGCAAGGAGCTAGGCCCGTGGCCCTAGCCTGGTGCCTAAACCCCCTAGGCTTATGCCCCTAATAACAGCGCTAGGCACTCAGGCAACGACATAACCTATGCCTCCCTCTAGTTATAAGGAGCGCTCACCGCTAGAATAGCTATATTCTTTTTTCCTTTTTCTTTCCCTAAGTTTAGTATACTCGTAGAGTCGTTACTAGCTAGTTGTAATATACTCCTAGGACCGTTATATTATACTAAACTTCCTTCTTTTGTCGTTAAACGTAGAGAAGTATTAGAGCATTTGCATTATCAATAAGGCGATGGAATATTATTAGGTCGATTCGAGCTACTAACGAGGTAGCTAGACTATACTTGCGCTATTCCTAAAGCGGCGAAGTATTAAGGTTCCGTAAGATACTAGCCTATAGGCCTAGTTAAGCGAAGAGTAGCCTAAGGGTAGCAACCCTATAAGAGGACTACTAGTAAATCCTAGATTCCTAATTATTACGCTATAAGGGCCGTAACCTCGAGCCTAAAGGAGCCGAGTAGCTAGGCACGACTAGGATACTATAACTATAAGATACTAGCAACTTAGTCTAGTTAAATAAAGAGCGAGACCTCGGCGACGAGACTAAATGAGCTACGACGTTGCTTATAAGATAAAGCTATAGGCTTAGTTAAGCTATATATCGAATAGTAAGGCACTATCTAGCAGGATAGTAGGAAGAGATAGAAAGCTATAATATTAATGGATCTATCCGTCGAACCCTAAGATAGGGTCTAATAGCTAATATAGATAATAACTTGGATAATGAACTAGATCGAATATATCTAGGCCGAATAAGCTAACGAGAGAGAAGCAACCCGACTATAAATCCGAGCGCTCTAGGAGAACCTAGCGAACCTATAAACTACTCTAAGGACTATACCTTAAGCCTTAACGCTACTAATACCTCCTAAGCTACTATATTACTACCTTCTCCCTCTAGTTAGACGAAGGAGAAGCTAACCCTCCTTAATCCTACGAGATTCAATAGTAACTAGAAAGAGTTTCCCGTATAGCTTTTAGAGATAAGGAATAAGCTTAAGGTAGATAGAGCTATAATTGGCTATTATAAGGACTAGTTCGCCTATATCTTCTCCTAGCTTAAAAAGGGGGCGAGAGTAATAGCAACTATATTCGCCTAAAGTAGTAGCCTAGACTATATATATTCGACCCGAATATATTCCTTGCTTATTTGACCTTATATTATAGTGTGAGACGAACGGTCTGTCCCTACGTCTAAGAGGGACTCCTGAAGGTGTGTCTGGGGGTCGGGATGACTGTTCGGTAGAGCCAAAAGGTCTACAACAATGCATAGAGTGATTGTCCTCGCAAGTTCCTAGAAGACTAGAACTCTGATTGCTTACTGAGGAAGCTACTATGGTGCCCGTAGGCCTAAAGATCGTGGACTATATACAAGCTTCCTCCTAAGGCGCTCGCGGTACTCGCGCCCCGATTACTCGTAGCGTCTTAGGTGCTACGCAGTGCTATGCCCCTGAGCGCCCTCGAGCACCTTGCATACTACAACCTGCTCGCCCTGTGCGCCCTCATAGCATTCTTGGCCTTCTTCCTATTAGTATGCCTGATTCTCATAACGATTGGCTTGTGGTCATCCGCCACGCCTACTGGGTCTGCCTTCTGCAGCCATCCTGTTGGCTTAATTCGTGACATATAGGGACCCTAATTTGAAGTAGGGCGCATTTGCCTAGCTTATAAACCTTTGCTAGAGAACTAGAGAAAGTTTCGCTACCTTCCTCCCTAAATTCGAGAAGGAGCTAGTAGATAGTAGGGGTATTAATCTAGCTAGACGACGAGTATAAATCGACTACCTAGAGCGATCCTTGAACTAGGATATAACAGACCTTAGACTAAACTAACGAGGAATATCAACTAACTATTTTAGCTTCGTCTATATTGTAACGGTCCCAGGAGTATATTGCAACTAGCTGGTGACGACTCTACAAGTATACTAAACTTAGGGAAAGAAAAAGGAAAAGAGGGAAAATAGCTATTCTAGTAGCGCTCCCTATAACTAGAGGGAGGCTATAGGTTATATCGTCGCCTAAGTGCCTAGCGCCGTTGTTAGGGGCAACGAGCCTAGGGTTTAGGCGCCGGGCTGGGGCTATAGGCCTAGCTCCTTGGCTAGGGCCGCCGAGGCCCTACATCGGGCTTAGCCTATTATATTACCCCCCTCCTCCCCTCGCAATACGAAAGTAGCTTCCCTCCTCTAGTTAGGGGGATATCTTGCTATATACCTTCAAATCTATTAAGGGCCTCTATATCGAGGAAGGCACTTAGGGGTTCCTATATAGGCTGCATATATCCTATCTACTTGACTAATACCTTTGTCCTACGCCTTATTATCTTCGCTTCGAGGATCTCTTCGACTTGCTACTCTTCTTTACTAGTTTCCTCCAAATTACCGCCGGTAGTTGGGCATCGTCCTATACCTATAATAGAAGCGGGTCATCGCTCGCCCTCTTTAAGAGCGAGATATAGAAAACGTTGTAGATACCTAGAGGTATATCTAGATGGCAGGCGTAGGAGCTAACGAGCTCTATAACATATACTTGGCGTTGCGCTAGTCGAGCTTCTTCGAGGGCCTATTAGTACTAACGTTCTTCAAGTAGAGCTAGACCTTATCCCTATATAGAACTACGCGGCTACTTGCCGTCTTAGTTTATATATTCTTCCTATCGCTCCTATATAGCGGCTATCGCGGCCTAGGCCAACTCGGCTACCTCCTTGAGTCGTACGACGAAGGCTTTGCCTTAGGCGATTAGGGACCTCTCTATAGTCCGCAAATCGCTACCCCTCTAGTTAGGCCGAGGAGGTCTATATTATAGCTATAGGTTATAAAAAATGGACTTAAGCTAGTAGATATAGCGACCTAGTTATTGATGGCTAGCATCGCTATAGGTAGCAGCCCGGCCTAGTCATCCTAGTAATATATTATAAAGTAGTATAAGTAATGCTCTATAACCTAGTTTATACGCTCTATTACTCTATCGGTTTTAGGATAGTAGGTAGTCGATAGCCGCCGAGTAATCCTAAGTAGCTCGCAAATTCGTTTCTAGACTAGGCTTATAAACTAGGGGCCTCTATCTAAACGATTCTAGAGGGAAGCCTATAGTAACGAATAAGGTAGTATAATAGTCGGTCGGCTACTACCTTAACTATAGTAGAGGCTATTGCCTTAAAGATACGCTCTTCGATAGCCGTTAGTAATGACTATAATTATATCCGCCTAGTTAGGGCTAGATAGGGGTAGGTCTATAATAAAGTCTATTAATATTTCGCTCTAAATCCTCTTAGGGATAGGCAGCGGCTTTAGTAGCCCTCTACGCTTCTCTCTCTAAATGCGGTCCTTCTATATATATCGTAGTTATATAGGAACTGCCGATATCCTAGCTAAGGCCCGGCCAAGTGAACTTCCAGCCGATTAACGCCTTATAAGGTCTCGCCTAGGGTAGCCTATAAGTATCGAATTAGGTTTCTTAGATAACTCAGGTATATAGAGGTTCGAAGTGAGGTAGCTAAATGCGATCCCTCTAATAGAGTCGATTTTCATTATCAACCAAGCATTCTAATATAGAAATAGGCAGGCCCTATTAGGAGGGGAACTACCTTACGCTATCCTTAACCATCTAGCGAATCAACTAGTACTAGTTGTTGCCTATAGCGCTTAGTCCTATAAGCCCCTTAAAGGCTCTTCTATAAAGGGGTTAACTAGGGGGTCTAATTTATCTGCTATATCGTCTATCTCTCTATCTTGAATCGCTATTCTTAACGAAGGTATATCTCGCTCGAACTATTATAATATTAGCTAGGGGGTCTAAATTAATGCTCGTCGTCGTCTATCTAAAGGGAGATATAGTTTCTTTCTTCGCTATTGCTAATATAAGGGCCTAGACTTGAGTTTGGTATACTAAGATATAGTTCCTCTAGGCCTTTAGTAGTTAGAAGTATCGCCTAGCAAGGCGCTTATCGAACTCGTCCGCTAGTATATCTTATTCTCTCCTCGAGAGGGCGTCTAGAACTATAGCTTCCTTCCTAGGCTAGTATTTTAGCCTAAGTTATACTAGGTAAGGGTCTCTACCTATCGAACTTGCCTCTTACTTAGCTATTGCTTCTTTTAGAAGTATTTAAGGTTCTTATAGTCTATCTAGACCTCGAACGAGGGACGCTCTAGCTTGGTATCCTACTACTCTAAATACTATATAAAGCTAAAGCTCTTTATTATAGATTAGGTAGTTGTACTTAGCTAGGCTATTCCTCTTTAAGAAGAAAGCAACTAGGCGTAGGACTCCTCGTCGTTATACTAGGAGAGGGTACCCCTAATAGCGTACCCTAATAAGTCTATTTTACTACTATCTTTCGCTCTAGGTCCTATTACGCTAGGACTAGGGCTCTAATTAGGAGGGCCTTTAGCTATTAGAAGGCCTCCTTATACTATAGTAACTAGATGAATAGGATACCCTTCTTCGTTAGGGCTATTAGGGGAATTGCTATATTAGAGAACCTAGGGACAAAGTTATAGTAGTAGTTAGCGAACCCTAGGAAGCTATAGACCCCTTTAATAGTTTAGGGGCGTTCCTATAACTCTATAGCCTCAATCTTCTTAGGATTAGCCCGAATGCCCTTACTAGCTTCGATAATAAACCCTAGTATTTAACGCTCTTGACCTCAAACGTATATTTATTAATGTCAACTTATAAGCCTATATCGAGGAGCCTTTTTATAACTTTCTTGACTTTCTCCCTATAGTTAGAGAGGGATCCATAGTAGATCAATATATCGTCGATATAAGCCAATAGAACTCGTCTAGGTAGTCTTTAGTATATAGTTAATATACTATTAGAAAGTAGCTAGGGCGCCTATTAGGCTAAAGGGGTGACTAGCTATTCGAATAGCCTATACTATATATAGAATGCTATTTTCCACTATCTCCTTCCTTGATTTAGATCTTATAGAAGGGCAATTATATCTAGCTTCGTAAACCACTTTGCCTTAGATAGGGACCTCAACGTCTTAGTAATTAAGGGAAGAGGGTACCGATCCTTCTAGGTAATCTCGTTTAACCTATAGTAATCGACGTAGAAATAGAGGCCGCCCCCTAGCTTCTTGACGAATAGTACTAGCGCTAAAGTAGGAGAGCTGCTGCCTAGATGAAGTTCTTATCTAGGAGCTCTATAAAGGTCTTCTACAAGACGATTAATTCCTTATACGATATACTATATAGAGGTCCCTAGGGAGGGGTCTTATCCTAGCTATTAGTGTCCTTTTCTAAGGGGATTTTATAGTCGATGCCTGCTCGATATAGTAGGAGTTAGTCGGCTTATATCTAGTCGAATAGGGGAAGGAAGTTATAGTAGTAGCTAGGCAGCTTCTTTAAGGGTCGCTATACTTTTTTAGGGCGAGGGCTTTCTCGATATCTATAAGGCTTACCGCAAAAATTTATATGCTCTCCTTCTAGTTAGAGGGGCGGTATCGTCTTGCCCTATAACTAGGGCTCTAAAGATGCTGCTATATATTATTGTACTAGGAAGTTGACCCCCTTATTATAGCTCCGCTCCTTGACTACCAATAAAGAGCCTATATAGACCTATTTCTTATAGGTATAACTTCTACTTATTTGGCCCTTATCTAGGGTCTTCTAAGGACAATATCCTTACCTAGTTAATAATGTAGAGGAATACCCTCTTTTGCTTATAACTATTAATATCTAGAGCAAGGTATTATATTAGTGATTGCTCCTCTAATAATAGTCTTAAGCTACTCGAGGTCGCGGGGGTAATAGGAATATATAGGAGGTATAAGCGTCGAATAAGGGCTTTATTAATCGTACTATAGTAGAAGCAACTAGAATCGATTAAGGCCTTAGTATATAAGATACTATTAATCCTAAAGTTAATATAGACTAGTAGCTTATCTATTTTCTCCTTAGCCTTCTTCTAAGCCCGCTCCGCCTCTAAATACTCCTAGCAACGACTTCGCTAGGAGCTACTCTTTTAACTCCTCTCGGTTTTCTATCTAGTTAGGTATATCTAATTTGGAATCTAAGGTCTTCGACTATAGGGAGCTTAGGAGTTGCCTTTTTAATATACGCCTAAGGTCTAGCGCGCCTTAGTAGGAGAAGGGGGTACTCTATACTCTGCAGCCTTTCTTCTATACATTTATATATAAGCCCTCCCTTTACGCTATTAGATCTCCTCCTCGCTCGCTAGCTTAGCCCTCTTACCTACTAGTTCCTGATTCTATCTCTAAATAGCCTTATTGACCCTAGTAGGCTCCTATTCTATTATATTAGGTGAGGTATAGAAAGGGGGCGTTTTAGCTCTAGGCGAGGTTCTAGCCGCCTATCCCTCTAGTTAGGTGAAGGGCTTTATACTTGCGGTTAGCTAAAAGGCATTATATAGTAATTGGGAGGCTTCCTAGTAGCTTTCCTCTAGGAAAGTCTCTAGGCATTAATATTAGCGCCGAGACTATAAAGCTCTTAGACAAACCCTATATAGTCTGTCGGCAGGTATAGTATTAAGACTAGGCGGTCCTATTATCTTGTTATTAAGAGTCTTCTAGAGATAATTGATCTAGACTATATCGGGCTATATAGCACCCCCTATATCGGCTAGTTGCTTCTCGAACCTTAGGTAAAACGCTATAAACGACTCCCTCTCGCCCTAGGTTATATTATTAAGGTTGTTAAGTATATATTAAGCAATGTTAGGGTCCTTATACGTCGAGGTTAGGTACTAGAGGAAATCTGCTAGGTTATATACGCTATTCGGGGCTACGCTCTTGTAGAACGCTACTACTATTGACTAGGGCCTATCCCTAAGCGAGAGTAGATATAAGTGAATTAGTTAGCAGGGGATCTAAGGGATATATTAGTATATAGTTTGCCTTCTATTTCCAACCTCTAGTTCTAGTATTTCTTCTAATTACCATCGAAGTAGGGGGTCTAGAAGGATTATCTTCTTTTTCGTTTAGCTAGGGGGAGAAGGTAGTAATATAGTAGCTTAGGGGGCTATTAGTAGCGTTAGGGCTCGAGGTAGTCCTTAGGTAGTTTAGGTTCGCTAGGTTCTCCTAGAGGGTAGATTTATAGTTGGGTTACTTCTTCTCGTTGGCCTATTAGCCTAGATATACTCGATTTAGCTCATTATCCGAGTTATTATCTATATTAGCTATTAGACCCTATCCTAGGGCTCGACGGATAGGTCTATCGACATTATAGCTTTCCTCTTCCTACTATCTACTAGATAGTACCTTGCTATTCGACGTACGGCTTAACTAAGCCTATAGCTCGTATCTTATAGGCGACGTCGTAGCTCACTTAGTCTCTTTACCGAGGTCTGCTCTTCACTTAACTAGACCAAGTTGCTAGTATCTTATAGTCGTAGTATCCTAGTTACCTAGCTACTCGGCTCCCTTAGGCTAAGGTTATAGCCCTTATAGTATAATAGTTGGGAATCTAAGATTCACTAGTAGTCCTCCTATAGGGTTGCTACCCTTAGGCTACTCTTCGCTCAACTAGGCCTATAGGCTAGTATTTACGGGACCTCGATACTTCACCGCCTTAGTAATAGCGTAAGTATAGTCTAGCCACCTCGTTGGTAGCTTGAATCAGCCTAGTAATGTTCCGTCGCCTCGTTAATAATATAAACGCTCTAATACTTCTCTATATTTTACGATAAAAGAAGGAAGTTTAGTGTAATATAACGTTCCTAGAGTATATTGCAACTAGCTAGTAACGACTCTACGAGTAGTATACTAAACTTAGGGAAAGAAAAAGGAAAAGAGGAAAATAGCTATTCTAGTGGTGAGCGCTCCCTATAACTAGAGGGAGGCTATAGGTCATGTCGTCGCTGAGTGCCTAGCGCTATTGTTGAGGCAACGAGCCTAGGGGTTCGGGCGCCGGGCCGGGGCCACGGGCCCATAGCTCCTTGGCCGAGGGCCGCCGAGGCCCCACATCGGGCTCAGCCCATTACACGTACAACTATATAGGAACCTTTAAGCGCCTTACTAGAAATAGAAGTATTGGACCTGTTTAAGGCTACCTATAGAAAGATTATAGAAGCGATGCTTCCCCTAGGTGGGGAGGGGTGGTAATATAATAAGCTAAGCCCTAGGCAGGCCTCGGCACCCTTAGCCAACCCCTAACCCTCGTATACGCCCCTGCCCCATCAGTCAACACTAATATTGCTAGCAGCGACCCTATCGTGCTCCACCTCTTTCGGGTTGTTGCCTTGCCTCTTAGTCAGGTAGAGGCCACGTCACCTACTTTACTATATCCTTCCCCCTCTTCCTCGTTCCCTTTCTTTTTCTTCTTCTTCTTCTTTTCTCCAAGATTGGATATACTCGTAGAGTCGTTATTAGATAGTTGAAATACACTCCTGAGACCGTTACAACTACCTATAGCGATGCTGGCTATCAATAATAGGGTCGCTATATCTACTAGGCCTAAGTCTATTCTTTATAATGTATAGTTATAACGTAGACCTCCTCGGCCTAACTAAAGGGGCAGCTGACTTAGGACTATAGAGAGGTCCCAATCGTCGAGGCGAAGCCTTTATCGTATAGCTTAAGGAGGCAACTAAGTTCGCCTAAGCTATAATAGCCGCTATATAGGAGCGATAGGAAGAATAATATATAAACCAAGACTAGTAAGTAGCCGAGCAGTTCTATATAGGGGATAAGGTTTGGCTCTACTTGAAGAACGTTAGTACTATAGGCCCTCGAAGAAGCTCGACTAGCGTAATACTAAGTATACCATTATAGAGCTTGTTAGCTCCTATACCTGCCGCCTAGATATACCTCTAGGTATCTATAACGTTTTCTATTCTCGCTCTTAAGAGGGCAAGCGATGACCCGCTTCTATTATAGGTATAGGACGATGCCCAACTACCGGCTATAATTTCGGAGGAAACTAGTAAAGAAGAGTAGCAAGTTAAAGAGATCCTCGAAGCAAAGACGATAAGGCGTAGGACAAAGGTATTAGTCAAGTGGACGGGATATATATAGCTATATAGGAACCCTTAAGTACCCTCCTTAATATAGAGGCCCTTAATAGATTTGAAGCGGTATATAGCAAGATATCCCCTTAACTAGAGGAGGGAAGCTGCACTTTCGGACACTGCGAGAGGGAGGACGGGGGTAATATAACGGGCTAAGCCTGATGTAGGGCCTCGGCGGCCCTCGGCCAAGGAGCTAGGCCCGTAGCCCCGGCCTGGTGCCCGAACCCCTAGGCTCGTTGCCCCTAATAACGGCGCTAGGCATTTAGGCGACGATATGACCTATCCCTCTAGTTATAGAAGCGCTTACTACTAGAATAGCTATATTCCCTTTTTTCCTTTTTCTTTCCCTAAGTTCAGTATACTTATAGAGTCGTTACTAGCTAGTTGCAATATACTCCTAGGACCATTACAATATCAACCTAGAGACCCGCCTTTTAGAGTTTCTTTATAACTATTTTGACTTTCCTCCTATAGTTAGAGCGAGAACCATCGGAGTAGATAATAATGTCGTCTATATATACTAAGCAGAACTCGTCGAGGTACTCCTATAATATCTTATTAATATAGCGCTAGAAGGTAGCTAGCGTACTAGTTAGGCCAAAGCGGGTAACCAGCTATTTATAAAGCCTATATCTTATATAGAAGGCTATCTTCTACTCGTCTCCCTCCTTGATCTAGATCTTATAAAATATAGTAATTAAATTTAGCTTTATAAGCCACTTCGCCTTTAATAGAGACCTAAGAGTCTCGTTGATTAGAGGAAGTAGATATCGGTCCTTATATATAATGGCGTTCAACCTATAGTAATCGATATAGAAGCGTAGTCTATCTCTAGGCTTCTTAACGAATAAAATAGAGGCTAAGGCTAACGAGCTACTTGCTAGATAAAGTTCTTATTAAGAAGTTCCGTAAAGGTTTTCTATAGGACGATTAATTCCTCTCTCGATATCCTATAAAGTGGCCCCTAAAGTAGGAGCTTTTCTTATCTATTCTCGTCCTTTTCTAAAGGAATTTTATAGTCTACCTCTAGTTAGTAGGGTAGTAGCTAGTCTATAGCATTTTAGTTAAAGAGGGGAAGGAATTTATAGTAGTATTATAGCAGCTTCTATTTAGGGTCTCTATATTTCTTTAGTACTAGGGCTTTCTCGATATCTATTAGGCTAGCTATAAATATCCTAATAGGCTCCTTCTAGTTAGGGCAGGTTCTCTAGGTTCTTCTAGCTCTCTTTATAAGAGCTCTAAATATATTTGCTAATTACTAGGTGACTAATAGGGTAGCCCTCCTCTTAGCTCCTTTCCTTAATCACTAGCCCTAAGGTCCTAATCTTCAATTCCTTTTAAAAGGGGAAATAGTTATATCCTTAGTATCTATCTATAGTCGCCTAAGAATAATATTATCCTTCTAGTCTAGGATAATATAAAAGAAGATATAGTTGTTTTTATACCTATTAATATCAATATCTATATAGGCTATATATCGAATAAGGCCTTTAACTATTACGTTAACTTACTTAAAGTCGTAGAGGGTAATAGGAATATATAGAAGGCATATACGTTTCGCGAAGGAGAGACTAATAGTAGTATAAGACAAATATCCGCTATTAGTAAAGGCTTTAGTATAATGAGTTCTATTAATACCAATATTAATATAATATAAATGGGGGGCTATCTATCTTCTTCTCTATTCTCTTCTATTCCTATACTACCTCTAAATACTCCTAATAATGACTTCTACTAGGAGCTAATCTTTTAACTCCTTATCGCTTTCCTCCTCCTAGTTAGAGGAATCCCTATCTATATCTACTAGATCTTCGATCTTTAGAAGCTTAGGGTGCGATTTCTTAATACAAGCCTAGGTTAATGTACTAGGACGCTATAGGGGAAGAAGTAGGTATTCTATAATCTAATATCCCTTCCTTCTATATTGTAGATACTACTTCTCTTTATAGCGTAGCTCTATTTCCTTCTTATTAGCCTATTTCGCTTGCTTACTAACTAATTCCTCGTTCTATTTCTATATCGCCTAGCTGACCCTTATAGGCTCCTAATCTATTATATCTTATATGGGGTACCTATACGCTTATCGTTCTAATGCTTTACTACTCTCTAGTTAGGAGGAGGGTTCCTTACTTATAAGAATATAGGGGTAGCTTTATCTATCCTCCTTTAATTAGACCTTTAGGCATCGATATTAGCTCCTAAGAGGTAAAGTTCTCGAACGAATCCTAGGTAGTCTACTAGGAGGTAGAGCATTAAAATAAGAAGATCCTTTATCTCTTCATTGAGGGTCTTCCTAAGGTAGTTGATCTAAATAGCATCGTGCTATATAGCTCCTCCTATATTAGCAAGCCGCTTCTTAAATCGTAGGTAGAACGCTACGAACGACTCCGTTTTGCCCTAGGTCATCTAGTCTAAGTTATTAAGGGTATGCTAGGCGATATTAGGATCCTTATACGTCGTAGTTAAGCATTGAAGAAAGGCTATAGGATACGAGCGCCCTCTAGGCTACCGCTCTTATAGAAAGCGGCTACCATCGACTATAGTAAGTCCCCTAGCTAGGAATAGATATAAGTAAACTAATTAGCGGTAGTGCCTAACAAGTAGCTATCTATATATAGTTTTCCTTCTATTTCCAACCTCTAGTTTTAATACTTCTTCTAGTTCCTATCGAAATATAGAGGATCTAGGAGCGTCATCTTTTTCTTTGTCTAGCTAGGAGGCGAGGCTAGTATAATAGTTGCTATAGATAGTAGTAGAGGTATCGTTACCTATAGGGTAGTCTCAAAGGTTAGGGCAGACTAGGTTCGTAGGGAAGCGAGGCCTTTCTAGATAGCTTAGATATATCTAGTATATCTCGCTCTCTATAGCTTAGCGATTTTCAATCTCAATTAGGTGCTAGCTCTAGGCCAAGAGTAGTTGGAGGATCTAGGTTAGGCTAGTAGCCTCTTGGCCGCCCTCGCTTATAGGGTTGTTGCTTATCAAATTATAGTAGTGCTTATATATCAAGACTTCAGATCTATTATGCCTCGTATAGTAGAGGGCTTTTCTAAGGTGCCTCACTATATAGAGGACTTTCCGATGTACCTCGCCTGCTAAGGACTTTCCGATAGTAGTATTCTAGTCGTACCTAGCTACTCGGCTCCTTTAGGCTCGAGGTCTTCGCCCTTCTATAGCATAATAGTTAGAAATATAGGATTCGTGACCCTTCTATACTATCGAAGCTTATAGCCTAGATATTGCTCTATTACCTCATTGATAATGCGAGCCTTATAATTTCTCGACCGTCTAATTGCAGAGGATAGGAGTCTCTTCGTTAGCTTAACTAATCCTATAGGTTAGTATCTTGCTATCCGATATATAGCTTAACTAGCCCTGAAGCTAGTATCTTATAGGCAATATCGTAGCTCACTTGGTCGTAAGGGCCGAGATATTGCTCCTTGCTTAACTAGTCAAATGCCGGTATCTTACGGAACCAATAGTGCCCTATCGCCTAGTTGATGATTTAGACTTACTTCATAATAGCTACGTCTAGAGTTTCCTATAGACGACGACGCAATTGACCTGCTAGTCCTAGTAAATACTCTATTCTTACGAAAAGAGGAAGATTAGATGTAATATAACGGTCTTAGAAGTGTATTTCAACTAAGCTAATAACGACTCTACGAGTATATCCAATCTTGGAGAAAAGAAGAAGAAGAAGAGAAGAAAGGGAACGAGGAAGAGGGGGAAGGATATAGCAAAGTAGGTGATATGGCCTCTACCTGACTAGAGGAAGGCAACAACCCGAAAGAGGCAGGCACGATAGGGGTCGCTACCAGCAATATTGGTGTTGACGTTTAGGGGCAGGGGCGCGTACGAGGGTTAGGGGTTGGCCGAGGGTGGCCGAGGCCTGCCCAGGGCTCAGCCCGTTATATTACTCTTACTACTAGCGTTAGTCGCTAGGAGCTTGCCTCCCCGAATTTGAACTTACTTTTCGCTTTCCATACCTAAATCTATAATATATCTTATGTTATATAGATTTAGGAGTGATCTAAAGTACTCGAATTTCTATCGACCTAGTAGTTTAGTTAGTCCGTTAGCTAGAATATCGGCCGTTTTGAGGTATACAACTTTAAACGACCCTTTTATACTCCTATCTAATCTATATATTATAGATATCGATATAGTATAGCTAGGTACTAATCCTCTCATTCTCGCTAATAATAAGCCGAATCGTCTACTAATTATTATAAAAGATCTGCTACGAAACTCCTATATCTACCTATAGATTATAGAGTAAGCGCTTAAAAGCTATTAATTTCGCGCGCGGTCTCTAGAAGTAACAGTATCTCTACTTCGGTCGAGGATATAGTGACTATATTCTAGCGCGCTACCTTCTAATTAATAAGGCTGCCGAATAACATTATTAGGTATCCCTATAAGGAACGACGGGTTTTGGGATTATCTATAAAGGAAGTATCCCCTATAATTATTAGGATTTACATTCCTAGCCTACCTCTATAGTATATAGAGATATATTGAGTCCCGTATAGGTACTGAATAACGTTTTTAGCGGCCTTACTACCTGACGAGCAGATGGGCAATAGGATAAGCAGGTCTACTAAACTAGCTATCCGGCTAGTAGTAGCCCAGGTTCAAGAGGCTTGGAGGTAGGGAGCAACCGCCTCCCTGCTTCAACTAGATATATCTGGAGCCTTCGATACAGTCAACTATTAAGGCTACTAGATACCCTCCGAGCCTATGGCTTCCCAGGATGGCTAGTACGGTGGATCAAGGCCTGGCTAACTGGCAGAGAGACTACCCTCTTTTTCGATAGTCAGGCTACCGAGCCTATACCAATCAAGGCCGGGGTCCTACAGGGCTCCCCACTATCCCCGATACTCTTTATCCTTTATATTGCTTCCCTATAGGGCTTTAAAGGAAAAGCACCCGGGGTAGCCATAGTAGGCTTTGCAGACGACACCAACCTACTAGCCTTCGGCCGCGGCCCCAGGCCAACTGCCGGCAACTAGAAGAGGCCTAGAAGACTTGCCTACAATGGGCCGAATCTAGGGGGATGGTCTTTGCCGGGGAGAAGAGCGAGTTGATCCACTTCAACAAGGGCCGAAAACAGTGGTCAAACCCAGTCAACCTGGCCTACCCAGCCGGGGAGGGCTTCGATACAATATAGCCAAAGCCCTCTAGCCGATTCCTAGGGGTCTGGCTAGATTGGAGGCTAAATTGGAGGGCTCACAAGGAGGCTATAGAGCGTAAGCTGAAAACGCAGGACTTTGCACTATCTAGGATAGCTGCTAAGACCTAGGGCCCCGCTCTAGTCAAGGCCCGGGAGGTCTATACTAAATATATCCGTAGTGCACTGGCCTATGGAGCTTCAAGCTTCCATATACCCACTCCCTTTGGGGGTCGGCACAGGGTATTGCGAGGGACCTCTAGAAGGCTTAGAGCAGGAGCCTACGTATAGTAGCCGGGGCCTATAAGGCTACGCCTATTCGAAGCCTAGAAACCGAGACCTTTGTCCCTCTACTAGACCTCTACTTCAACCAGAGGCTAGCCGACTTCGAAGACGACTTCAGATGCCAACCCTCCCAAGCCCTCTAGAAGGCTATAGACCCCCAGGTCTACTAGTCGAGGAGGCTTGCAAGAAGATCCAAAGCCGGTTTTGCCAGCTACAGGCGGCTAGGCGGCCTATAGAGGCCCTAGCTATAGAGGAAGCATCGGAAGTAATTTCGGCCTGGAAGGCCCAGGGCAAGCACTCCGAAGAGGCCCTCAACAAAGCTTAGAAGCTGAGGTAGGCCTAGGAGGTTACGCGGCGGCAATAACGGTATAGGGCCAGGAACCAGGCCCTACCTACTACTCAACCGGCTGACTGCCGGCCAAAGTTTGACGAGAAGGCACTAGAAAGGCACAAAGGCCTTACTAAGGCCGAGAGCTCTCTCTACTAACTAGGCCCGAACAGGGGTTATAGGCCTTAGGGACTTCCTCTTTAGGGCTAGGGTTCCTGGAATACCTACCCCTACGACGAATGCGGCCAGGGGCGGGAAATAGTAGAACATCTAGTAGTATAGTGCCCTCAACCACCTATTCCAAGGACTTGGCCGGCTATAGCAATACGCTTACGGAGGGACCTATACGGGGCCCTCGATAAGGGGGGAGACAAAGAGAGAGGGCTTGCAAGGAAGATTATTAGGTGGCTACTAGGCTCTAGGAGGCTCCCGGAGTATAGGCTGGCCATCCGGCTAGAACTAGGCTAGGCCACTGGCCCGGTTAGCTACCCAGCCTTCCTTTTCAATAGAGTGGAAGGATTCGAAGATCCAGATTAGAATAGGGGAGGCAGAGGTTTTTAGTCCAGCCTTTTCAGGCACGGTTTTCCTTTATAATTAGTAGTAGATGGTCCGGCGTGCCTATAGGCGCAGCGGAGTAGGAATATATATATATATATATATATTAGGTATCTACTATCGACGAAGGTTTTAGTATAATAAGTCCTATTAATGCTAAAGTTGATATAAATAGGCGGGCTATCTATCGTCTTCTCTACTCTTTTCTATCTCGTATTGCCTCTAGGTACTCCTAACGACGACTTCTACTAGGAGCTAGTCTTTTAACTCCTTATCACTTTCCTCTATCTAGTTATAAGAGTCCCTATCTTCATCTACTAAGTCCTTAATCTTTAGGAGCTTAGGGTACGATCTCTTAATATACGCCTAGGTTGATATATTAGGGCGCTATAGGGGAAGAAGTAGGTATTCTAAGATCTAGCAGCTATTCCTTCTATATCGCAAGTACCGCTTCTCCTTACAGCGTAACTCTCTTTCCTTCTTATTAGCCTACTTCGCTCGTTTACCTATTAGTTTCTCGTTCTACTTCTATATCGCTCGGCTAATCTTTATAGGCTCCTAGTCTATAGCATCTTAAGATAGCATATTCAAGTATTTAGCCCTCGAGGCCCTCTAGTTAGGGGAGAGGCTTATCGCCTAATATACTATCAACTTCTTATATACTTAGAGGCGTTTATTGTCAAGGTTAGTACCTAGCTCTTGAAGTATATTAACAAACCCTTAATAGTCCTTTAGTAGAGAGGTTTAAGCTAGGAGAAGTTCTTCGAGATCGCTATTTAATAATCTTCTTAGGAAGTTGATCTAGACGTCGCTACTCTAGCCACTCCCTCTATTATTCTGCTAGCTCCTTCTCGAACTTAGGGAGGAATGAGGCGAAGCTCTCCTTCGGTCCCTAGGTAAGGGTCTCTAGTCTACCTAGAGCTCTCTACCTAAGGTTAGGGTCGCTATAGTAGGAGGTTAAGTACTATAGGAACGACTTAGGGTTATAGTTACTATCGTAACTACTAATAGAGGCGAAGGTTATTGCTAATAATCTAGGACTATTATCTAGGCGCGAGAAGATATAAGAGAATTAGTCCCTTATCGAGCTAATAGTTCCGCCGTTGGTTCCTAACTTATTCTATATCTTAAGGGGCTAGGTAGGGAACTTCTTCTAGTTGCCGTCAAATCGAGGAGGGTCTAGTAGGGTAAATTTCTTCTTAATCTATATAGAAGGCGGCGTTAGGAAGGAAGTGTTAACTAGCGAGCGTAGCCGTAGAGCGCTCTCGCCTAATATAGTGCGGGAAGAGGCAATACTCTCCTATAGTACCTGAATCTATACTTGGTATACCTCTCTTTCTACGGCCTAGCGATTCTCGATTTCGATTAGGCGCTAGCTCTAGGCCGAGAGCAGCTGGAGAATCTAGGTCAAAGCGGTAGCCTTACTAGCTAGCCTCGCCTATTAGATTATTGTTGGTCGATATTGTATTGCTTCTCCATCAATACTTTCTGTTATACTTCGCGTAATAGAGGGCTTTCTATATATCTCGCCTAATAAGGACTTTCCATCGTAATGTGTTCTAGTCGTACCTAGCTACTCGGCTCCTTTAGGCTCGAGGTCTTCGCCCTTATAGCATAATAGTTAGAAATATAGGATTCGTTACCCTCCTATACCACTGAAACTTATAGCCTAGGTGTTACTCTATTACCTCATTGACAACGCGAGCCTCTTCGTTCTCGACTATCTAGTTATAGAGGGCAGGAGTCGTTTCGTCAGCTTAACTAATCCTATAGGGCTAGTATCTTGCTATCCGACGTATGGCTCAACCGGCTCTAAAGCTAGTATCTTATAGGCGATGTCGTAGCTCACTTGGTCGCAAGCGCTAAGATCTTGCTCCTCGCTTAACCAGTCGAGTGCCGGTGTCTTATAGAACCATTAGTGCCTTATCGCCTAGTTGACGACTCGGAATTGCTTCGTGATGGTCGTGTCTAGAGTTCCCTATAGACAACGACGCAATTGACCTACTAGTCCTAGTAAATACTCTATTCTTACGAAAAGAGGAAGATTAGATGTAATATAATGGTACTAAGAGTATATTACAACTATTTGGTGACGACTCTATAAGTATATCTAATCTTGAAGAAAGAAGAAGAGAGGAAGAAGAGGAAGAGAACGAGGAAGAAGAGGAAAGACGCAGAGAAATGGGTACGTGGCCTCTGCCTGACTAGAGGAAGGCAACAACCCGAAAGAGGCAGGCACGATGAGGGTCGCTGCCCGCGATGTTGGTGTTAACGTTCAGGAGCAGGGGCACGCGCGAGGGTTAGGGTTGGCCGAGGGTGGCCGAGACCTGCCCAGGGCTCAGCCCGTTACAGCGAGTTGCGTACTACTAGGAGATCTCCAATCGCCTAAGGCGAGGCCCTTATCGCGTGGCTTAAGGAAGCAATAGAATTCGCCTAAGCCGTAACAGCTACTATATAGGTAGAGTAGTAGGAAGAATACGTAAACCAAGACCGGCAAGTAGCTAAATAGTTCCGTATAGGAGATAAGGTCTAGCTTCGCTTAAGGAATGTCAGGACCGATAGGCCCTTAAAGGAGCTCGACTAGCTTAATGCCAAATACACTATTATAGAGCTTATCGGCTCTTATACCTGCCGGCTAGATACGCCGCTAGTGTCACGAACCAACCATATATCGCGGCCGGGTGGGACCAACCGGAAGCAAGCAGAGCCAATCAAGGGTGTTACGGAGGCTGAGCTAATATAAGAGGATTAGTGGTGCTAAGAGAATAAGCTAGTAGCAGGGATCAGTATAGATCAGTGAATGAGCGTAACTAAGCTAGAGGCTTAGAGGGGATTAGTAACTAAGCTAGACTAAGCCAATATAAGGGAAACTTATATATAGGATATGATCCTTAGGCCTACAGGCACTACTATAGCTTCCTTAGTAAGCAATCATAGTCTTTATACACTAGTACTATTAAGATAGTTACATCGATTATACTCTATTATAGACCTTTTGGCTCTACCAAACAATTATCCTAACCCTAGACATACCTTTAGAAGTCCCTCTTAGATGTAGGGATAGACCATTCGTTATACGTTGCTTACTCTACCTTTTATCTAATACGGACTTGACTAAAGGTATACAATTACTATTATAGCTCCTAATACCCTAAATACGCCTACCCCTTCGACTTCGAACGTCACTACTCTAATAGTAGCCTAAGTTTAGTAGATGCTTGGACCTATCTAAAAGCGTATTGCCTAGCTCGAGGCTAAGAATGCTCGGCTCTAGGCGGGCGCTACTATTAAGGCTAAACTCGAGGCTCTAGCCAAGTATAGAAGCAGTAAGGACGAACTTGCTAAATAGCTTGTCTTGATAAAGGCCTACCTCCTATACTACCCTAAGCGTTTTGCTAATAAGGCTTAGAAGGTCGGCTTCGCTGCCTTATACTTAGAGGGAAGAGCATTTAAGTAGTTTTAAACCGACGCTTAACGACTATCTAAAGAACCGCAACGAGGACGACTAGGATAAGTTCATCTAGCAGGTCTTCAACAACTATACTAGGTTTGAGGAGGAACTCTATAAGGTGTTTAGAGATAGACGAGAAACTCTATATAGGAATAACTCGTACGACTTCGATAGACTAAGTTGGCCGCGAACTACGCCACTTAGTTCCGGCAGGACTCGCTTCGTGCTAAGATTAATAAGGAAGGCCTTATATAGTTGTTCTATAACGGCCTTAAGGAAGAGGTTAAGGACGAGCTATATAAGGTTAATAGGCTAGACTTACTCGATAAGTATATCGCTATAGCAATCAGGATCGATAATTGCCTATACTAGTATAAGCAATAGCGTAGAGGCAAAAGTAGTACGGCTTAGGCTAGTACTAGAGCGAATGTCGGATAGAAGCGTTAGTATAGTAGTATATTATATAGTATATATTTAAGTATAATTGTCACAAAATAGGCCAACAGGAGCGTTGTGAGTGGGACAACCCGCGGGTGGCGCAGGGCGCACCCGAGCCAATCATTAGGAGCCAATCAGGAGCTGCTCTAAGGAGCTCTCGAGAGCGCGAGAGAGCTCCCAGGATTGGGCCAATCAGGAAGAGCTCTAAGGAGCTCTCGAGAGCACTTAAGAGCGGAAAGCTCTAGGGAGCTCTCGAGAGCACTCGAGAGCACACAATGTAGCTAGTATAGTCACTCGTTCTGGAGGGCCCTAGGAGCTCTCCAGTAAGCAACCACAGTCTTTACACACTGGTACTATTGAGACAGTTGCATCGATTGTGCTTTCTGTTGTAGACCTTTGGGCTCTACCGAACAGTCATCCCGACCCCAGACACACCTTCAGGAGTCCCTCTTAGACGCAGGGACAGACCGTTCGTCACAATAATATAGACGCTACCTAGAAGTAGGGTGAAAGCAAGAAGAAGGATAAGCCTTAGATTATTTACTTTAACTATAGTAAAAAGGGATACTTTAAAAGGGAATGCTGATCCCTAAAAAAGGACTAGAAGCCTATCCTAGGCTAAGAAACCGCCGTTATCGACAAGTATATTAAGGTAGTTGAGGTTAGTTATTACGAGTATACTTTTGACGATAGACTTAGCGATACTATAGAAGTCGACTCCAAGGGAAAAGACACTACTATAGTGATATAGGCTTTTCGAGAAGAAGTTATTGCTAGAGTATAGTAGTATATATATACTATTAGGGCTAGGACTACTATTAGCGATCTAGGAATACTAGCTTAAAAATAACTAGGAAGTTAACGACGACTATAATACTAAGTATACCAATAGTAATTAGTGATATATAGCTAGACAATATAGTTGAAAACCAGCTTATACGATTTAAGGCTAAGGTTGAATACCTTTAAGCTAGGTATTGTACTAATAAAAGAGTAGTTAATTAAGATATAGGAGTATTATAAAGAGCTCTACAACGAAATCCTTTAGTAGTAGGACCTCTAGACTAGGAAGTAGGATAGACTACTACCTATAAGAAAGAACTAGATCCCTAAGACCTATATCTATAATCTAGAGTAGGAATTTAGGAAGGCTAAAGCAGCTATATAAAAGGAAGGACGACAAATCCCTATATAGTAGTAGTACTAGTAGTAGTAATATATATATCAGCAATAGGAAAACTACAATAGAAGTTATATAGGATAGTTTCGAGCTAGAGTCCCTTACTATTAAGGGAGATATCCTTTAGCTTTATCCTTAGAACCTAAATTACGTTAGGATTCTATAGTTCTAGTATATTATAGACGGATATCGTTACTACTTTAAGGAGAAGTATAACTATAACTACTAGCTAGTTCGATATATAGGGCTAATAGTTAACTAGAGGCTATTACCTAGGCGTTCAATTATAGCGTAAAGGAGGATTAGGAAGCCTTTAGAACTTCTATAGAAGTACTAGTATACTTTATATAGTACTAAAGAGAGTATAGCTAGAACTATATAGCAATATAGGTCTATTAAGCAGGACTATAGCGACTATCTAAGCTAGGACTGCTATTAGTATATTTAGTATAAGATCGAGGATCTTAAGGGCTTCGCTAGATATAAGGAAGGCGGGAATAGAATCGCCTATTATAAGTAGAAAAAGGAGACTATCGACCTAAATAGGAAGTTAAGTATAAGGAATAGCTCTAGAGAACTAAATACTTGATACTATAAGCTAAGGTATAATATAGGGACGCCTTAATTTACTAGGAGCGTTTAGGAAATAGCTTAAGGGCCTCTAAGAGGCTAATAGAGATTAAATTATCTTAGGAAAGCTATAATATAGAAGATTATATAGATAGAAGGCTTTCTATAACCTCCTAGTAAGCCTATAAGAGGTTGCTATAATTTAGAATTAGGACAATACCTAATAAGAGAATTTAGGTTATAGTATACTAGAAAGGATTCTAGGTACTAGCGTTAGTAGATAGAGGGTTACGACTCGACCTTATCTTACTAATATTGTTAATAGGCTTAGAATTCCTTAGAGAATTAAGGAAGGAGAGTTATATATCGTTGAAGGACTATTTCTAATATAATAGGTATAACGAGAGATGGAACTACTCGATATTAAGGTAGAAGGCAAAACTACCTAAATAGTATTTGATATTATAGATATAGGGCTAGATAAGGATATAATCCTTAGGCGCCTATAGTATAGGGATTACAACCTAGATATCGATTAGAAGGGAGATAGCTATCTACGACCTTAAGAAAAGAGGGAGTATCTAACTAACTTGATAAGGAGTATAGACAAAGGATCGTAATGAAGTGGAATACTAAAGAGAATATTATTTAGGATCTACTATATAAGACGATCGAGGATAAAATAGATCCTATAAGCTTAGGAAGAAGTAGTAGTCACTAGGGTTAAGAACGTTATATAAAATAATAAAAAAAGATATAGGCGAAGTAAGAAGTAGCTATAATCTTAGTCGATAAGCAAGGATAGCTTATATTTAAAAGCTAGCTTACGGAACTCGAAGTAGCGAGTATAGAGTTAGGCATCAACAAGTTTGTATTATTAAAGGTATAACGAAGAATATAGAAACGGATAGGATCCTAGACGACTATAAGTAGCACCTAATATTCGAAGCAAAGTATCTTAAAGGGCTACTAGACTATAGACCTTAGGATTACGAGATCAAGCTTAAGGAAGGAGCCTAGTTGAAGTTTTTCAAGGTATACTATACTAATAAGAAACAAGATACTAAGTTGAGGAGATATCTTAAGAAGAACCTCGAGATAGGGTATATTAGACTATTAGTATCGCTAGTAGGATATCTAGTCCTATTTATTCCTAAGGAAAATGGGGAGCTCTAGATATATATAGACTACCGATAGCTAAATAAGTAAATATAGTAAAGAATTAGTACCCCTACCCCTATTTCGTACTTATAGGATTAGCTAGTAGGAGTATAATACTTTTATATCTTGACCTACCAACTATATATACCTATATTCGTATTAAGGAGGGTAATAAGTAGAAGATAGTATTTTAGATACTTTATAGATATTATAAATACCTAGTTATACTATTTAGATTAATAAATATATTAGCGATATTCCAAGCTATTATTGATTATATAATTCGGAATTATCGTAATAGATTTATAGTCTATTACCTAGATAATATTCTTATCTCTAAGATACTCGAGGAATATAAAAAATATATTAAGGAGGTACTCAATATACTCTATAAATATAAGCTCTTAGTCAATAAAGAGAAGAGCGAGTTCTATATTAGGAAAATAATATTCCTAGGATTCGAGATCTCGCTAGGGGAGATTCGGATCAAACCCGAGAAAATTAAGGTAGTTAAGGACTAGCCTACGCTAATAAATGCTATAGAAGTAAGATAATTTATTAGATTTACTCACTTTATTAGAATATTTATTAGGAACTTTAGTAATATCGCAAGACCTCTATATAAGCTTATAAAGAAAGATATAGTCTTTAGATAGTAGGACAAATATAAGCAAGCTTTTAGGACGATTCGCGACGCGATTATTATAGACCCTATACTTATACTACTAGATCTAAAGAAGTAGTTCGAGGTTAAATCAGATGCTTTAGACTTTATAATTAGAGTATAACTTGGTTAGAGAGACGCGAATAGCAAGCTATATCCTATTATATTCTTCTCTAAGAAGCTCTAAGGACTTTAGAAGAACTACCGATATAATAAAGAGCTACTCGCTATTATCGAAGCATATAGAGAATAGAGACTATATCTTAGTAGTACGACCTATAAAGTATAGGTTTATATAGACTATAAGAACCTAATATACTTCGCTATAATAAAGGAGTTGATAAGCGGACAATATATCTACTAGGTAGGATTCTTATCCTAGTTCAACTTTATAATCCACTATAAGAAAGGGTTAGAGAATATATAAGTAGACGCCTTAAGTAGAAGGACGGATTACTTTAACGGAACTACTAAAGTAATACCGCTATTACTTAGATAATAGCTAGACGGTTTATTATAATATAAATCCTAACCAACTAATAACTATAAAGTTGCTATATCTTAGTAATAGAGGATAGAGCCAATATATACCCTCTATAATAGATCTTAGAGTATTATACTATCTTTAGAGAAGAATATTAGGATAAGGAATAGCAATGGACGTTAGATACCCTAAACTAGATTAAGGAATAGGAATAGAATTACTACGACCTTAGGAGATAGGGAGTCTACTAATAAGGGAATACTCTTTTAGTATAAGGGCAAGGCCTATATCGATATATTATAATATAACTTCCTTGTTGAAGAAATCTACAAGTTGAAACTTAGAGGATACCTAGGTATTGCTAAGACTATTACAAAGGTTAGATAGTATTACGACTTTCCTAAACTTCTAAAAGTTATAGTAGAAGTCGATTAGCAAATACTATATTTATAAGAAGGTAAAGGCCTTATAATATAACCTTATAGCCTTTTATAACTATTGTAGTTGCGGAACGACTATAGAGTTTAGTTACAATAGACTTTATTATAAAGCTACTAGTCTTAGAAGATATAATAATAGGAGTGAAGTATAATAGTATCCTTATAGTAGTAGATCGACTTACTAAGTAGATATACTTCCTCCTATATAAAGAGACTTAGGTTAGTAGAGCAACTTGTAGATTAGTCTATAGGAATATTACTTCGTCTATAGATAACTTAAGGAGTAGATTATAGATAGAGATACTAAGTTTAATCTAACTTCTAGAAGGCATTAATAATAAAGCTCGGAGTTAAGAGTAAGCCTTCGTTAGCCTACTACCCCTAGATATAGAGATAGAATAGATAAACTAGATTATCGAGTAATACTTAAGTACTATATTAACTTCGAATAAGACAATTAGTCCTAACTTATTACTAGTTACTTAACTTATATAAATAATACTATTACCAAAACTATAAAAGTTAACTATTCTTTATAAACTTTGGTTATAAAGCACTTATACTAAGTGCTAAAGGTTATAGTACCGAGGGTAGTATTTAATGTAGAATAGATATACGCCTTATATAATAGGCTAAAGTAGGAACTTGAGTTCGTTAGAGAACGAATGAAATAGTATATAATAAGAACTAGCTCGAGGGACTTCGCCTAGAGAGGGGGGATAAAGTCTACCTCACCTTATAAAATCTATAGACAAAACAACTATCGAAGAACTTAACTTTAAGAAGATTAGACTTTTTAAGATTAAGGAAAAGGTCGGAAATACTAACTATCGACTATCCTTATTAGTAATAATAAGGCTATAGATAAACGACTTTTTATATTTTACTTCTAGAACTAGTACCTAAGAATATACGACTCGAAATCAATATTAAGGCTAAAGACGAAGAAGAAGAATAGGATATTAAAGAAATTCTCGATTTATAATTTAATAATAGACAACTTAAATACCTTATTAAATAGCTAGACTTCAGGTATAAAGACAACTTATAGGAACCCGTCAAGAACCTCTACTATCCTAAGAAACTAGAGGAGTTCTACTAAAGGAACCCTAATCGGCTAAAACTAAAGGACTAGCAGTATCGTTAAACCAACTAACTATAGAATTAGGAGGAGGGAAGCTTAAACCCGTAAAATCCTAGTCGATAACTCTAAAAGCGCCTAGTATATAGACCTGCCCAACTAAGGACTACTCTTCTAATATAACTAGAAGATCTAGAGGAGGCTTAGAAAGAAGAAGCTATACTATTATCTTTATCTAGAGCCTAGATCCTACAACGAACTAGAAATAGAACCTTACTCTTAAATCTTATTTCGTTAGCGATAGAGATAGTTCAGACAACTTAGGAGCGTATTTAGTTACTCCTCTACTCGTTAATCTTATTAATCAACTTGCTTTTTCGTAGATATATTCCTCGTCACTTCTATATAGAACCGCGGTAGAAAAAGGGATAAGGAGGACTTACAGGTATCTACTATATTCAATCTATCGCAAGGTATTAGTAATAACGCAATATAGGTAGTAGGAAGAATCGGGCGACTTGATATATAGGAGCTAAGTTTCGCTTCGAAGTAGCGAGTATATAGTATCTTATCGGGATAACCGTCCTACTCGATCTTAGCGATTAGAATACAGCGCTCTCGAGTCGTATTACAGTTACGCTTCTTAATACGGCTCGCTATAATTAATAAGATAGGAGAAATGTAGGAGAGAGGCTTTACTAGGATAACGGCACTAATAGAAGGGGCTATTGGCGCTATTTGAGGTAGTACGATTAGGTCTTTCGAGGCGAAAGACGTCGAGAAGGGGCATCGTGTCACGAACCAACTATATATCGCGGCTAGGTAGGACTAACTAGAAGCAAGTAGAGCTAATCAAGGGTAATACAGAGGCTAAGCCAATATAAGAGGATTAGTGGTGCTAAGAGAATAAGCTAGTAGTAGGGATTAGTATAGATCAGTGAATAAGCGTAACTAAGCTAGAGGCTTAAAGGGGATCAGTAACTGAGCTAGACTAAGCTAATATAAGGGAACTTATATATAGGATACGATCCTTAGGCCTATAGGCACTACCCGTAGCTTCCTCAGTAAGCAATTATAGTCTTTATACACTAGTACTATTAAGATAGTTGCATCGATTATGCTCTCTGTTATAGACCTTTTAGCTCTACCAAATAGTTATCCCGACCCTAGATACACCTTTAGGAGTCCCTCTTAGATGTAGGGACAGACCGTTCGTCACAGCTAGGCATCTACAATATCTTCCACATCTCGCTAATAAAGATAGCCGGTAATGACCCGCTCCTATTATAGAAATAGGACGCGACGCGCAGCCCCCGGCCATAATCCTAGAAGAAACTAGCGAGGAGGAGTAGCAAGTTGAAGAGATCCTCGAGGCAAAAGCGATAAGGCGTAGAACGAAGGTATTAGTTAAGTGGACAGGATATATACAACCAACGTAGGTGCCCCTAAGCGCCTCCTTAATATAGAGGCCCTTAATGTAATGGTCCCAGGAGTATATTGCAACTAGCTAGTGACGACTCTACGAGTATACTAAACTTAGGGAAAGAAAAAGGAAAAAAGGGAATATAGCTATTCTAGCGGTGAGCGCTCCTTATAAACTAGAGGGAGGCTATAGGTTATGTCGTCGCCTGAATACCTAGCGCCGTTGTTAGGGGCAACGAGCCTAGGGGTTCGGGCACTAGGCCGGGGCTATAGGCCCGGCTCCTTGGCCGAGGGCCGCCGAGGCCCTACATCGGCTTAGCCCGTTATATTACCCCCCTCCTCCCTCTCGCAGGTCCGAAAGTGCAGCTTCCCCTCCTCTAGTTAAGGGGATATCTTGCTATATACCGCTTTAAATCTATTAAGGGCCTCTATATTAAGGAGGGTACTTAGGGGTTCCTATATAGGCTACATATATCCCGTCCACTTGACTAATACCTTTATCCTACGCCTTATCGTCTTTGCTTCGAGGATCTCTTCAACTTGCTACTCTTCTTTACTAGTCTCCTCTAAAATTATAGCTAGTAGTTAGGCATCGTCCTATACCTATAATAGAAGTGGGTCATTGCTTGCCCTCTTTAAGAGCGAGATATAGAAAACGTTATAGATACCTAGAGGTATATCTAGGTGGCAGGTATAGGAGCTAACGAGCTCTATAATAGTATATTTGGCATTACGCTAGTCGAGCTTCTTCGAGGGCCTATTAGTACTAACGTTCTTCAAGTAGAGCCAAACCTTATCCCCTATATAGAACTGCTCGGCTATTTGCTAGTCTCGGTTTACGTATTCTTCCTATCGCTCCTATATAGCGCTATCGCGGCTTAGGCGAACTTAGTTGCCTCTTTGAGCTATATAATAAAGGCTTCGCCTCAAGCGATTAGGGACCTCTCTATAGTCTATAAGTCAGCTGCCCCTCTAGTTAGGCCGAGGAGGTCCACGTTGTAACTATATAATATAAAAATAGGCTCAGGCTAGTAGATATAGCGACCCTATTGTTAATAGCTAGTATCGCTATAGGTAGTAGCCTGGCCTAGTTATCCTAGCGATATATTATAAAGTAGTATAAGTAATGCTCTATAACCTAGTTTATACGCTCTATTACTCTATTAGTTTTGGGGTAGTAGGAGTCGACAACCGCTAAGTAATCCTAAGTAGCTCGCAAATCCGTTTCTAGATCAGACTTATAAACTAGGGCCTCTATCCGAAACAATCCTAGAGAGAAGCCTATAGTAACGAATAAAGTAGTATAATAGTTAGTCGGCTACTACCTTAACTATAGTAGAGGCTATTGCTTTAAAGATCATACTCTTCGATAGCCGGTTGGTAATGACTATAATTATATCCGCCTAGTTATGGCTAGATAGGGGTAAGTCTATAATAAAGTCTATCATATTTCGCTCTAAATCCTCTTAGGGATAGGTAGTAGCTTTAATAGCCTTCTACTACGCTTCTCTCTCTAGACGGCGGTCCTTCTATATACATCGTAGTTATATAGGAACTACTAGATATCCTGACTAAGGCCTAGCCAAGTGAACTTCTAGCCGAATAGCGCCTTTTAAGGTCTCGCCTAGGTAGCCTATAAGTGTAGAATCGTAGGTTTCTCTAGATAACTTGGGTATATAGAGGTTTAAAGTGAGGTAGCTAAATGCGGTCCCTCTAAAGAAGTTGGTTTTCGTCGTCAACCAAGTACTCTAATATAGAAAAGGCAGGCCCTATTAGGAGGGGAACTACCTTACGCTATCCTTAACCATCTAGCGAATTAACTAGTACTAGTTTTTAGCCTATAGCGCTTAGTCCTATAAGCCCTTAAAAGTTCTTCTATAAAGGGTTAACTAGGGGGTCTAAATTTATCTACTATATTATCTATCTCTCTATCTTAATCGCCATTCTTAATAAAGGTATAACCTCGCTCGAACTATTACAATGTTAGCTTTCTTCCTTCCCTATTACTAATAGGAGGGCCTAGACCTAGGTTTAGTATATTAAGATGCGGTTCCTCTTAGCCTTTAGTAGTTAGAAGCACCACCTAGCAAGGCGCTTATCGAACTCGTCTATTAATATATCTTGTTCTCTCTTTAAAAGGGCGTCTAGTACTATTACTTCTTACTAGGCTAGTATTTTAGTATAAAGTTATATTAGGCGAGGACCTCTACCTAACGAACTTATCTCTTACTTAGCTATCTCTTCTTCTAGAAGTATTCGAGTTCTTATTAGTCTATCTAGACTTCGAATAACGATATACTCTATAGTTTGGCGTCCTACTACTCTAAGTACTATATTATAGCTAGGAGTTTCCTTATAAAATTAGTAGTTGTACTTAGCTAGGCTATTCTTCTTAAAAAGAATAATAATAGGCTATAGGACTCATTTATCGTTATACTAGGATAGAGCCCCACTCTAATAGTATACCCCGATAAATCTATCTCTAGTACCGTTTTCTATTCTAGGTCCTATTATACTAAAACTAGGGCTCTAATCAAGAGAGCCTTTAGCCTTTAGAAAGCCTCTTTACTATAGTGACTAGATAAAGGATATACCTTTCTTTATTAGTACTATTAGGGGGATTGCTATATTAGAGAACCTAGGGACGAAATTAAAGTATAGTTAGCGAACCCTAAGAAGCTATAGACCCCCTTAACTAATTAAGGGCGCTCCTATAATTCGATGGCCTCGACCTTCTCGGGTTAGCCAAATACCTTTACTAGCTTTAATAATAAATCTAAAGTATTTAACGCTCTTGACTTTGAACGTAATACTTATTAATATCGACTTATAAGCCTATCGAGGAGCCTTTTTATAACTATTCGTGACCTTCTTCCTATAGTCGGAGAGGGAGCTATCTAAATAGATCAATACGTTGTCGATATAAGCTAAGTAAACTCGTCTAGGTATTCTTATAATATATAGTTGAATATCGCTAGAAGGTAGCTAGGGCGTGTAACGGCTGAGCCCTGGGCAGGCCTCGGTCACCCTCGGCCAACTATGACGAACGGTCTGTCCCTACGTCTAAGAGGGACTCCTGAAGGTATGTCTGGGGTCGGGATAACTATTCGGTAGAGCCAAAAGGTCTACAACAATATATAGAGTGATTGTCCTCGCAAGTTCCTAGAAGACTAGAACTCTAATTGCTTACTAAGGAAGCTACTATAGTGCCTGTAGGCCTAAAGATCGTAGACTATATATAAGCTTCCTCCTAAGGCGTTCGCGGTGCTCGCGCCCCGATTACTCGTAGCGTCTTAGGTGCTATATAGTGCTATGCCCCTAAGCGCCCTCAAGCACCTTATATACTGCAACCTGCTCGCCCTTATACACACCTTATAGCATTCTTAGCCTTCTTCCTATTGGTATGCCTAATTCTTATAACGATTGGCTTATAGTTATCCGCTACGCCCTACTAGGTCTGCCTTCTATAGCTATCCTATTAGCTTAATTCGTAATACGATGCCCCCTCTCTAAGGTCGACGCCTTGGCGACCTTTATCATTTCTGCATCCTGAAATAGCGCTAATAGCCCCCTTCCCTAGATGCTGGTAAGGTCCCTTATTTATCCTACTATTCTTATTCGTTATAGCTGACTATTCAAAAGAAAAGAACGAGCACCGATCGTAAGCGCGACTAGGCGCGATTCCTCGAGCGATTTAGTACTATTATACTAGATTATATATATATAAAGAGAATGGCCTTTAGTATATCGCTTCTAATCGATACGACCGCTATCTCCTTACGTAAATGCGTCGTATTCTTGCTATAATATTTATAGTGTTGACTATAAGTATCTCCCCTACTTGTCTTGCTATATACTAACCGTCGTAGTATACGTCCTTTTATTTAGGAAAAGGAACGTCCTCGATGCTAAGCGTCAAGCTAACGTTTTAGTAAATTGCTTCTCGATCGAGCATTAGTCTTGTACTCTAGAGGCGAGAGCCTTAGCTACCTTTCGTCGGGAGTCTTGTTATTTAGAGAGAGAAGCGCGAGGAATGGGCGGCCTCCTTAAGTATACTAGCGGCTATAACTACTATACTAACTTCTCTACGACTCTAGCTTCTTCTATACTTCCCTCGTTGGACCCCTTCTTAGGTTTTAACTAGCTAGCTATCCTTCTTTAGACCTAGATGCTATTAGGGGAGGTCCTTCGTTCCTAGCCTCCTAGGATTCTAGCGGTAGAAGTCCTCTAGTTTCTTAGGGTAGTAGAGGTTCTTGACGGGTTCCTATAAGTTATCTTCGTATCCGAAGTCTAGCTATTTAACGAGGTATTCGAGTCGTCTATTATTGAGTCGTAAATCGAGAATTTCTTTAATATCCTATTCTTCTTCTTCGTCTTTAGCCTTGATATTGGTTTCGAGCCGTATAATTCTTAGGTACTAGTTCTAGAAGTGAAATATAAAAGACGTTCGTCTACAACCTTATTATTACTAATAAAGATAGTCGATAGTTAGTATTTCCGACCTTTTCCTTAATCTTAAATAGTCCAATCTTTTAAAGTCGAGTTTCTTCGATAGTCGTTTTGTCTATAAATTCTATAAGATAAGGTAGACTTTGTCTCCCCTCTCTAGGCGAGGTCCCTCGAGCCGATTCTTATGTAGTACTACTTTATCTAGTCCCTAACGAACTCGAGTTCCTACTTTAGCCTATCGTATAAGGCGTATATCTATTCTACTTTGACTGCCGCCCTAGGTACTATAACGTCTGGTCCCTAGCGTAAGTCTACTTTATAACTAAAGTTTACAAAGAATAGTATAACTTTAATAGTCTCGGTAATAGTAGTGTTATATATAAGTTGGGCGACTAGTAGCAGGTCGACCTAATCGTCTTACTCGAAATTGATATAATACTATAGGTATTATTCGATAATCTAGTTTATCCTTTCTATCTATCTATCTATCTAGAGGTAGTAGGCTGACGAAGGCTTGCTCTTAACTCTAAGCTTTATCATTAAAGCCTTCTAAAACTTTAAAACGAATTTAGTATCTCGATCTATAATCTACTCCTCTAGCTATCTATAGACCGAAGTGACGTTCCTATAGATTACATCTATAAGTTGCTCTACTAACCAAGTCTCTTTATATAGGAGGAAGTATATCTACTTAGTGAGTCTATCTACTACTATAAGGATGCTATTGTACTTTACTCCTATTATTATGTCTTCCGAGACTAGTAGCTTCGTAATGAAGTCTATTATAACTAAACTCTATAGTCGTTCTACAACTAGTAGTAGTTATAATAGTCTATAGGTTTGTACTATAAGGCTTTGCTTTATATATAAATTTCGTATTCTCCGATAACGCGTACGACTACGTCTCTAAGTCCTAGGAAATCGTAGTATTGTTGTATTTTAGTAGTGGTCTTCGC
The DNA here is from genome assembly GCA_031001845.1 of Achaetomiella virescens. Taxonomy (NCBI): domain Eukaryota; kingdom Fungi; phylum Ascomycota; class Sordariomycetes; order Sordariales; family Chaetomiaceae; genus Achaetomiella; species Achaetomiella virescens. Next base: position 595,911 of record JARNGD010000002.1, read on the forward strand.
GATTCCTATAATATCCTCCGAGTTTCGACTTGTGAAACTCCTTGATAAGGGGTCTTGTCGTTTTTAGCTATAGACGTAGGCTCTACCTTATACTAAATCTAATCTCCTTTCTAGTAAGCTCCTGCTTTCCTAAGATCGTCGGTCTTGCAACTAATTCTACTAAAGATTATCTGAGGTATGTCCGATCCTATACTAGTAATCGCCCTAGTAAGGGTCCTATAGTTCCCTAAAGATTATATAGTATTCTAAGATCTATATAGAGGGTGTATATTGGGCTCTATCCTCGCTTGCTAAGATATAGCAACTTCGTATCATTAGTCAGTTAGATTCGTACCTTAACGAGCCGTCTAGCTATTGTCTTGTAATAGTAGTAATATTTTAGTAATTCCGTTGAAGTGATCTATCCTCCTATTTAAGGCATCCGTATATATATTTTCTAAGCCTTTCTTATAGTAGATCGTAAAGTTGAACTAGGATAAGAAGTTCGACTAGCAGATATATTGTCCACTTACTAGTTCCTTCGTAGTCGCAAAGTATATTAGGTTCTTATAGTCTATATAGACCTATACTTCGTATATCGTACTGCTAAGATATAGTCTCTATTCTCTAAATGCTTCGATAATGGCGAGTAACTCCTTATTATATATTGGGTAGTTCTTCTAAGGTCCTTAGAGTTTCCTAGAGAAGAATATAACTAGATATAGCTTACTATTCCCGCCTCTATCTAAGCTATACTCTAATTATAAAGTCTAAAGCGTTGGATTTAACCTCGAACTACTTCTATAGGTCTAGCAATACGAGTATAGGTTCTATAGTAACTGCTTCGCGGATAGTCCTGAACGCTCGCTATATTCTACTTGCTATTTAAAAACCGTATCCTTCTTATAAGTTCTATAAAGGGTCTTATAAATCGCTAAAGTTCTAATAAATATCCTAACGAAGTTGATAAATCTAAGGAACCCTCTTACTTCTATAGTACTTATTGGTATAGGCTAGTCCTTAACTACCTTAATCTTCTCTAGTTCGATCCGAATTTCTCCTAGTAAGATTTCGAATCCTAAGAATACTATCTTCCTAATAGAACTTGCTCTTCTCTTTATTGACCAAGAGCTTATATTTATAGAGTACGTCGAGTACCTCCTTAATATTCCTTATATTCCTGAGTATCTTAGAGTAGATGAGAATGTTATCTAGATAATAGATTATAAATCTATTATAATAATTCCGAATTACGTAATCGATAATAGCTTAGAATATTGCTAGTATATTCGTTAGTCCGAACGGTATAACTAGGTACTTATAATATCTATAAGATATCCGAAATGCTATCTTCTACTTATTACCCTCCTTAATACAAATATAGGTATATATAGTTGGTAGGTCAAGATATATAAAGTATTATACTTCTACTAGCTAATCCATAAGTACGAAATTAGGGGTAGGGGATACCAATTCTTTACTATTTATTTATTTAGCTATCGGTAGTCTATATATATCTAGAGCTCCCTATTCTTCTTAGGAATAAATAGGACTAGGTATCCTACTAGCGATGTCGATAGTCTAATATACCCTATCTTAAGATTCTTCTCGAGATATCTTCCAACTTAGTATCTTGTTTCTCGTTAGTATAATATACCTTGAAAAACTTCAACTAGGCCCCTTCCTTAACTTAATCTCGTAGTCCTAAGGTCTATAGTCTAGTAGCCCTTCAAGATACTTTACTCGAATACTAGGTACCCCTTATAGTCGTCTAGGATCCTACCTATTTCTATATTCTTCGTCGTACCTTATATAGTACGTAAACTTATTGATACCTAACTCTACGCTCGCCGCTTCGAGTTCTATAAGCTAGCTTTCAAGTATAAGCTATCCTTGCTTATTAACTAAGATTATAGCTACTTTCTACTTCGCCTATATCTCTTCTATCGTTTCGTATAACGTTCTTAACCCTAGTGACTACCGCTTCTTCCTAAGTCTATAGGATCTATTTTGTCCTCGATCGTCTTATATAGTAGATCTATAAATGACACTCTCTTTAGTGTTCTACTTCGTCGCGATCCTTCGTCTATACTCTCTATTAAGTTAGTTGGATACTCCCTCTTTTCTCGAGATTGTAGATAGCTTATCTCCCTTCTAATTAATCTAGGTTATAATCCCTATACTATAGGCGTCTAAGGATTATATCCTTATCCGGCCCTATATCTATAATATTATTAAATACTATTTAGGTAGTCTTGCCTTCTACCTTAATATCGAGTAGTTCTATTTCTCGTTATACCTATTATATTGGAAATAGTCCCTTAACGATATAGGACTCTCCTTCCTTAATTCTCTAAGGAATCCTAAGCCTATTGACGAATATTAGTAAGATAAGGTCGAGTCGTGACCCTCTATCTACCAACGCTAGCACCTAGAATCCCTTCTAGCGTACTATAACCTAGATTCTCTTATTAGGTTTATCGTCCTATTTTCTAAATTATAGTAACCTCTTATAGGCTTGCTAGGATTATAGAAAGCCTTCTATCTATACTAGCTCTTCCTATGTCGCGTAGCTTTCCTAAGACGATTTAATCTCTACTAGGCCTCTTAGAGGCCTTTAAGCTATTTCCTAAACGCTCCCAGTAAATTAAGGCGTCCCTATCTATACCTTAGCTTGTAGTATCAAGTATTTGATTTTCCTAGAGCCATTCCTTATATTTGACTTCCTATTCTAGGTCAATAGTCTCCTTCTTCTATTTATAGCGTAGGCGGTTCTATTCCCGCCTTCCTTATACCTAGTAGAAGCCTTTAAGATCCTTGATCTTATACTAAGTATACTAATAGCAATCCTAGCTAGGACAATTGCTATAGTCCTGCTTAACGAATCTACGCTATCTATATAGTTCTAGCTATACTCGCTTTAGTATTATATAAAGCACGCTAGTATATCTTCTATAGAAATTCTAAAGGCTTCCTAATCCTCCTTTACTATAATCGAACGCCTAGGTAATAGCCTCTAGTTAACTATTAATCCTAACGTATCGAATCGGCTAGTAGTTATAGTCGTACTTCTTCTTAAAGTAGTAACGATATCCGTCTATAATATACTAGAACTATAGAATCCTAACGTAATTTAGGTTCTAAGGATAAATCTAAAGGATATCTCCTTCGATAATAGGGACTTCTAGCTTAAAGCTATCCTATATAACTTCTATTATAGTTTTCCTATTACTGATATATATATATTACTACTAGTAACTACCGCTATATAGGGATCTATCGTCCTTCCTTTTATATAGCTGCTTCGGCCTTCCTAAATTCCTATTCTAGGTTGTAGATATAAGTCTTAGGGATCTAGTTCTTCCCTATAGGTAGTAGTCCGTCCTACTTCCTAGTCTAGAGGTCCTACTATTGAAGGATTTCGTTATAGAGCTCTTTATAATGCTCCTCTAGGTCGACTAACTATTCTTTATCGGTTCGATATCTAGCCTAAAGATATTCAACCTTAGCCTTGAGTCGTACGAGCTAGTCCTCAACTATATCGTCTAGTTATATAGCACTACTATTGCTATTAGTATATTTAGTATCGTAGTTATTATTAACTTCTTAGTTATCTTATCGAGCTAGCGTTCCTAGATTGCTAATAGTAGTCTAGGTCCTAGTAGCGTAAGCGTACTACTATACCTAGCGATAACTTCTTCTTGAAAAGCCTATATCGCTAGTAGTGTCTTCTCCCTTAGAGTTGACTTCTATAGTATCGCTAAGTCCATTGTCTAAAGTATATTCGTAATAGGCGACCTCAACTATCTTAGTATACTTATCGATAACGGTAGTTTCTTAGCCTAGGATAGGCTTCTAGTCCTTCTTTAGGGATCGGCATTCCTATTTAAAGTATCCCTTCTTACTATAGTTGAAGCAAGTAACTTAAGACTTATCCTTCCCTTACTTCCCCCCTACTTCTAGGTAGCGTCTACGTCTATCGTACCTAAGTATATACCATATAATATACTACTATACTAACGCTTCTATCCAACGTTCGCCCTAGTACTAGTTTAAGCTGTACTATTTCTGCCTTTACGCTACTACTTACGCTAGTATAGGCGATCGTCGATCCTGATTGCTATAGCGATACTTATTGAATAAGTCCAGCCTATCGACCTTATATAGCTTGTCCTTAACCTCTTCCTTAAGACTATTGTAGAATAACTATATAAGGCCCTCCTCGTTGATCTTAATATAAAGCGAGTCCTGCTAGAACTAAGTGGCGTAGTTCGTAGCCGACTTGGTCTATCGAAGTCGTACGAGTTATTCCTATATATAGAGTTTCTCGTCTATATCTCTAAATACCTTGCGGAGTTCCTCCTCGAACCTATTATAGTCGCTAAAGACCTGCTAAGTGAATTCGTCCTAGTTGTCCTTATCCTAGTTCTTTAGATAGTTGTTAAGAGTTGGCTCGAACCACTTAAGTGCTCTTCCCTCTAAGTATAAGGCTGCAAAGCCAACCTTCTAAGCCTTATTAGTGAAACGCTTAGGGTAGTATAAGAAGTAGGCTTTCATCAAGATAAGCTATCTAGTAAGTTCGTCCTTACTGCCTCCGTACTTAGCTAGAGCCTCGAGTTTAGCCTTAATAGTAGCGCCCGTCTAAAGCCGAGCATTCTTAGCCTCGAGCTAAGCAATACGCTCTTAGATAGGTCCAATCTGCTAAACTTAGGCTACTATTAGAGTAATGATGTTCGAAGTCGAAGGAGTAGGCGTATTTAGGGTATTAGGAGCTATAATAGCAATCGTATACCTTTAGTTAAGTCCGTGATAGACAAAAGGTAGAGTAAGCAACGTATGACGAATGGTCTATCCCTATATCTAAGAGGGACTCCTGAAGGTATGTCTAGGGTCGGGATAACTGTTTGGTAGAGCTAAAAGGTCTATAACAATATATAGAGTGATTGTCCTTGCAAGTTCCTAGAAGACTAGAACTCTGATTGCTTACTAAGGAAGCTACTATAGTGCCCGTAGGCCTAAAGATCGTAGACTATATACAAGCTTCCTCCTAAGGCGCTCGCGGTGCTCGCGCCCCGATTACTTGTAGCGTCTTAGGTGCTATGCAGTGCTATGCCCCTGAGCGCCCTCGAGCACCTTATATACTGCAACCTGCTTGCCCTTGTATGCCCTTATAGCATTCTTGGCCTTCTTCCTATTAGTGTGCCTGATTCTTATAACGATTGGCTCGTGGTCATCCGCCACGCCCCACTAGGTCTGCCTTCTGCGGCCATCCTGTTGGCTTAATTCGTGACACCAACCCCTAACCCTCGTGCGCGCCCCTGCCCCTAAACGTCAACACCAACATCGCTAGCAGCGACCCCCATCGTGCCTGCCTCTTTCGGGTTGTTGCCTTCCTCTAGTCAGGCAGAGGCTACGTTACCTACTTTGCTATATCCTTCCCCCTCTTCCTCGTTCCCTTTCTTTCTTCTTCTTCTTCTTTCAAGATTGGATGTACTGTAGCGTAGAGTCGTTATCAGATAGTTGAAATACACTCCTGAGACCGTTATAGGGCGCCCGTTAAGCTAAAAGGGGTAACTAGCTATTCGAATAATCTATATTAGATACGAAGGCCGTTTTCCACTTATCTCCCTCTTCGATCTAGATCTTATAGAATACTATAATTATATCTAGTTTCGTAAACCATTTTGCCTTTAATAAGGACCTTAATATCTTAGTAATTAGAGGAAGGGGGTATCGATCCTTCTAAGTAATTTTATTTAGCCTATAGTAGTCGATATAGAAGTAGAGGCTACCCTCTAGCTTCTTAATAAAGAGTATTAGCGCTAAAGTAGGAGAGCTGCTTATATAGATAAAGTTCTTGTCTAGGAGCTCTATAAAGGTCTTCTATAGGATAATTAATTCCTCGTATAATATATTATATAGGGGTCCCTAGGGAGGGGTCTTATCCTAGCTATTAATATCCTTTTCTAAGAGGATTTCGTAGTCGATATCTACTCGATATAGTAGAAGTTGGTTGGCTTATATCTAATCGAATAGAGGAAGGAAGTTATAGTAGTAGCTTAGTAGCTTCTTACGAGGGTCGCTATACTTTTTTAGGGCGAGGGCTTTCTCGATATCTATAAGGCTTACTACAAAAATTCATATACCCTCCTTCTAGTTAGAGGGGTAGTATCGTCTTACCCTATAAACTAGAGCTCTAAAGACGCTTGCTATATATTTATTATATAGAGAAGTTGACCCCCTTATTATAGCTCTGCTCCTTAACTACTAACCTTAAAGAGCCTATATAGATCTTATTTCTTATAGGTATAACTTCTACTTATTTAGCCCTTATCTAGGGTCTTCTAAGGACAACGTCCTCTATTTAATTAATAATATAGAGGAATACCCTTTTTGCTTATAACTATCGATATCTAGAGCAAGGTATTATATTTAGTAATTACTCCCCTAATAATAGTCTTAAGCTACTCGAGGTTTATAGGGGACAATAGGAATATATAGGAGGCGTAAGCGTCGAATAAAGGCTCTATTAATTATACTATAGTAGAAGTAACTAGAATCGATTAAGGCTTTAATATAAAGATACTATTAATCCTAAAGTTAATATAGACTAGTAGCTTATCTATTTTCTTTTTAGCCTTCTTCTAAACCCTCTCTATCTCTAAATACTCCTAGCGACGACTTCCGCTAGGAGCTAATCTTTTAACTCCTTATCCTTAGTTTCTATCTAGTTAGATATATCTAGTTTAGAATCTACTAAGTCTTCGACTATAGGAAGCTTAGGATTGCCTTTTTAATATACGCTTAAGGTCTAGGGCACCTTAATAGGAAAAGGGGTACTCTATACTCTAGTAGCCTTTCTATCTATACATATATATAAGCCCTCCCTTTATCGCTACTAAATCTCTTCCTTATTTACTAGCTTAGCTCTCTTGCTTGCTAGCTACTAGTTCTATCTCTAAATAGCTCTATTAATTCTAGTAGGCTCCTATTCTATTACGTTAGATAAAATAGCGTAGAGAAGGGGTATTTTAGCTCTAGGCAAGGTTCTAGTCTAGCTACCCCCCTAGTTAGGCGAAGGGCTTCGCGCTTATAGTTAGCTAAAGGGTATTATATAGCAGGTCTTAGACGTTTAGTAGCGCTTCTAGTTAAGGTTAGTACTAAGCTCTTAGAGTATATAGGGGCTAGGGTAGTTAATTAGCATTCCTCGCTAGTTTAGTCTAAGGTCTATTATATCCTAGTTCAAGCATTGCTCTAAGTAGTCGATTTATATATTATCTAGCTAAATAGTATCCCTACTATCTACTAGCTCTTTCTCGAACTTAGGGAGGAAGGTAGCGAAACTTTCCCTAGTTCCTTAGTAAAGGTTTATAAGCTAGGCGAATATACCCTACTTCAAATTAGGGTCCCTATAGTATAAGGTTAAATAAGCGAGGAACGTATTTAGATTAAATATATAGTCTAGGCTACTATTCTAGATGAATATAGTTGCTATTACTCTCGCCCCCTTTTCGAGCCAGGAGAAGATATAGGCGAATTAGTCCTTATAACGGCTAATTATAGCTCTATCTACCTTAAGCTTATTCCTTATCTCTAAGAGCTATATAGGAAACTCTTTCTAGTTACTATCGAATCTTATAGGGTTAGAGAGGGTTGGCTTCTCCTTTATCTAACTAGAGAGGAGAAAGTAGTAATATAGTAACTTAGGAGGCTATTAGTAGCGTTAAGGCTCGAGGTATAGTCCTTAGGGTAGTTTATAGGTTCGCTAGGTTCTCCTAGAGCGCTTAGATTTATAATCGGGTTGCTTCTCTCTTATTAGCTTATTTAGCCTAGATATATTCGATCTAGTTCATTATCTAAATTATTATCTATATTAGCTATTAGACCCTATCCTAGGGTTTGATAGATAGGTATATTAATATTATAGCTTTCCTTCTCTTCCTACTATCCTACTAGATAATACTTTGCTATTCGACATATAGCTTAATTAAGCCTATAGCTTATATCTTATAAGCAACGTTGTAGCTTACTTAGTCTCGTCGCTAAGGTCTTGCTCTTCACTTAACTAGACTAAGTTGCTAGTATCTTATAGTTGTAGTATCCTAGTCGTGCCTAGCTACTCGGCTCCTTTAGGCTCGAGGTTATAGCCCTTATAGTATAATAGTTAGGAATCTAGGATTTACTAGTAGTCCTCCTATAGGGTTGCTACCCTTAGGCTACTCTTCGCTTAACTAGGCCTATAGGCTAGTATCTTACGGAACCTCGATACTTCGCTACCTTAGTAATAGCGCAAGTATAGTCTAGCTACCTTATTAGTAGCTCGAATCGACCTAATAATATTCCGTCGCCTTATTAATAATGCGAACGCTCTAATACTTCTCCACGTTTAACGACAAAAGAAGGAAGTTTAGTGTAATGTAACGGTCCTAGGAGTATATTGCAACTAGCTAGTAACGACTCTACGAGTATACTAAACTTAGGGAAAGAAAAAGGAAAAAAGGGAATATAGCTATTCTGGCGGTGAGCGCTCCTTATAACTAGAGGGAGGCTATAGGTTATGTCGTCGCCTAAATGCCTAGCGCCGTTGTTAGGGGCAACGAGCCTAGGGGTTCGGGCACCGGGCTGGGGCCACGGGCCCGGCTCCTTGGCCGAGGGCCGCCGAGGCCCTACATCGGGCTTAGCCCGTTACACTTAATAAGTTCGAGGCCGCCTACAGGAAGATATCACCCTAACTAGACAGGAGCGGTGCCCCAACGCCTACGAGAGGGGAGGAGGGGGGTAATGTAACGGCTAAGCCCGATGTAGGGCCTCGGCGACCCTCGGCCAAGGAGCCGGGCCTATAGCCCTGGCCCGGCACCCGAACCCCTAGGCTCGTTGCCCCTAACAACGGCGCTAGGCACTTAGGCGACGATATAACCTATAGCCTCCCTCTAGTTATAGGGAGCACCCACCGCTAGAACAGTTGTTTCCTTTCTTTTCCTTTCTTTCCCCAAGTTCAGTATACTCGTAGAGTCGTTACCAGCTAGTTGCAATATACTCCTAGGACCGTTATAGTGCAGACATGTTGGTGTAGTGAAGGAAATTTAGTGTTGGGTCTAGAGAGACGCGTCGCGTTATAATATTGATTCACTCGCTGATATGATCCACTCGCTGATAATGGACGTTATATGTGCCGCTCGCTTATAATGTACGTTACTGGTATCGCAAATACGTTTCCATCGAATGACTGAACCCCTTCCTCCACACTCGCCTGAACTTCCGCTGTTCCCTCACAACCCAAAGAACTTCATATCATCACTCCCGCGCATGGGCACACTATGCCCAACGCCCTGCGCATACACCCCCACGAGATGATCACCCCAAGTGTACGTCGTGTACCTGGCCTGGGGCGTGTTGGCCTGCGTGGTCTCAGGCTTTTGTAGTCGTACCCAAACACGCCGCACCACTGCTTGATGGTCTCGTTATAGTTTTCTGGTTGAGCGTCTTGTCGGCCGAACCGTGGTAGATCTGCATCTTGGGCCGCGGGCCGTTATAGCCGGGGTACATGTTGAAGACCATCTTTGACGACGTGTTAGCCGTTGCTGTGGAAGACATAAAAGGTGGCAATCGGTGATTTATTACCTTCGCCCACACCTCTGGCGTGCTGCGCACCTGACCGTTGGCGCAGAGTTGTTTCCACTGGTTCACGCCGCCGGACAGGCTGTAGAAGCAGCCGGCTGCGACGCCGGAGTAGACGATGCCTGCGGCGAACAGCTCGGGGTAGGTGGCTGCCATGACGTTCTGCAACAAGGGATTGTCAGTTCTGAGCCTCTTACCCCTGCCAAGGCCTGAGAGAACGGGACACTTCACCGTCATCATGCCACCTGACGAAGAGCCCGTGACAAACACCATGCTGGCGTCGGCGTTGTACTTGTTTAGAGTGTAGTTGACCATGTTAGCAATTGAGTTGCTGTTGCCGCCCCCGTTGTGGGTCAACGTGGACTTGGAAGACACGTCCCAGCAGGTGCCGCTGTAGGGAGACTCGGATAAATGACAATAAAGCCCTTCTGGTCGGCGAGCTGGGCATATGGAGAACTGCTGTAGTATGCCTGGGCGGTGCCGGTGCAGTAATGGATGGCCACGATGATGGGAGGCTTTGCTGCGAGCTTGTTTGGTACGTAGATGTACATTTGGCGCCGGAGCTGTTGGGACCGAAGTCGTTGACACGGCTCAGAGCGGCCTGGGCGCGCTTCAGAGGAGCAGTTGGCTCCATCAGCTCGTCGAAGACCGAATGAGCGACGACGCTGCTGGCCAGAAGGCCAGCGCGGCTGACAGTTGGTTCAGGAGCTTCATGGCTGCGGATCACCTCCAGAGAAACAAATGGTGAGTTTGATGGAAGGACATATGAGACGGTGGCCATCTGGCCGCTATGAGAGTGTGAGGGAAGAAATGTATATGACCAGACAAATACTGGTGTCAGCCAAAGGCACTGGGCCAGGGCCCCGGACCTGTACCCGGCGGTTCTCATATTGTGGTGAAGTTCCTTTCCTCCGCTACCACGTTGCTGGAAGCGATCTGGAGTCCTCTGCGGTTCTTGATGGCATGGGAGTGGATGAGGTCCAATTGGAACCGCGCCTGTAAAACTGAGGTCTCTTTACCCGGGCGGGCCCCAGAGCCCGCCCTGTACCCCAGATTTCGGCATGGGGATCTGCGTACTGCAGATGAAAGTGGGCTCGGCAGTTGACACTCGCAACCAGCTCCCTTTCTTGCGACCCCCTCTTTTGCCCGGTTTGGTATTGCCTGTTGGGGAATGCAACCATCTCCTCATTCTACTTTTCCTGAAGTCCGGTTTTGCAGGGCGGCGGCACAACTGGGGTTCCCGCGTAAACCAATCTAGCTGGATCGACAGCAAGTGCCTCGTCCGAGGCTCGGATACTCCTCTATCTGTATTATGGTGCCCGAGTTGCCCGAGTTGTAATATCTGTCCGTATCCGCACAAATCAGAGTCCCTTCCAGTTCACCATGACGCAAGCTGTATTAACAGACAACTTTGTTTGCTGTGTAGGGCCAACTAAACACGATACTCACTGGAACTCCCTAGCGGGAAAAATGCTCCCCTGTAGTAACGCCCTGACCGTACTGTGACAAGCCTCGTTCTAGCTATTTCCTCCACCACAGCTCGCCTACCCCTGGCCACCCCTCTCAACCGTCTCCCCCACCACAACAACCGGCACCGTACTCTCCCTCATATGCTTACTCCTAGGATCCATCCTCCACTCCCACCGCGCCTTCTCAATCACATCCCCGCCCTTCGTCAACCTCGCCCGCCACCCCTCCACCCAGCACCACGCCAGCCTCGCCTCCCCCACAGCCTCGGTATACCTCGGTGGCTGCTTAGCCCTCCTCTTTTTGCTCGACGCACGTCTCGGGCCGATGTTTGGTTCGGCACGGAGCCTGCTCGCTCCCTCTCTAGTATCACGGTCCAGCTCGGGGTTCGAATCGGTGTTAGCACGGTCGGATTGTTCGTCAACCGACACCTCAGCCCTGACGGACAGGACACTGAGCCGGTCAAAGTTGTTGTGGAGGACGATAACTTCCTTGTTGACAGAGCCGGCGGCCACTGCTGTTGGGAGCTGTCCTTTACCAGCGCTCTTGGGAGTACTACCAGAAAATGGCCTCGTGCCCCTTCCCCGTCCAACGGCCCCCGCCACGCCCGAGCGTGGTCAATTCTGACCGGCCTGAGAACGATAAGAGGGATGAGTGAGCAGCGCGCTGCGCTCGTCCTCAACTTCGCCGGGAGAGTGCGGTGGGATGGTGGGACTGGAAAGCGAAGGGAAGTGGCGCTGGGTGGGGGAGGTGATATCGGGCTGAGAAGCACGGTCGGAGAACCACTGCCCGCTGGAGGGGCGAGAGCGGTTCGGGATGGGGTGCGACATGGAGTCTCGATTGGAGCTGGCTTTGGAGCGGGGCTGCTCGAAGATGTTGCGCATGCGCTGGAAGAGGCTGCCTTTGTGTTCTTCGTTGCTGCTATCCATGCTGCGGCGGGTGCTGGAGATGTCGGGGTCGTGTTGGGGGGAGCTGGACTCGCCCCGCCGCCAGGGGGCCATGAGGCTTGCGGGAGATTTCGTCTCGGTCTCTTCGTTATTGACGCCATGCTCTGTAAGGGGCGAGCGGCTGTAAGGTTGTTCGCTGTAGCTGGGTGGCTTGGATTCCAAGTGGCTCTCAGGCAAAGGATCTGGTTTAGGTTCTGGCTTGTCGTGGGGCGGGGATGTTGGCGGTGAGGAGAACATCGTAGTCTGTGTGCGCATTGACTGCGGGGTCCAGCCGTCGTTCGCTCGCCAAGTTACGTTGTTGACGTCCCGGGCGGCCAGAGTGTCCGGTGTCACATACTCCGACGAGGCTACAGACTCCTGCCCTGTTGGAGTTTGAGGGCGCTCCTCGTGTCTGCTCGTGACATGACCATGACTTGCAGGAGAAGAGGGTTGTTGTGGCGAGCGCGCCGGGCTGGTGTCGTGAGACTCCTGCTCGTGAAACCAGGACGTCTCCTGTTGTTTGGGTGTTCCTGGTTGCGACTTGGGCCCCTCCTCATCGTTCAAGTAGTTGTTGACTTCGTCTGCCAAGCTTCTCCCTTGAACAACGCTCACGGGGGGTGATGATGATTGGAGAGTAAGTCTGGGTGTTTTTCGCTCATGGTCGCCTTCCATGTGCTCCTCAGCTCTGGGCTCCGCGGACCGCCGCAACCCAGGAGTTCCTTGTTCGCCGGCATGGACGTCCTCGACAATAGCTTTTGCTTCCGATCCGGGTAGATCTTCGCTTTGCTCATCGTCCTCAAACAGATCGTCCTCACCGTGGACTGTGGTGGTGTGTTGATGTTCCAACTCATACCGCCGAGAATCATCTGGTGCTTGATGATGCTCCATGTAGTCGTCCGTGCCAGCGTTATGAGGGACGCTCATCTGCGCTTGACTGAAAGATCTGAGGGACTGGTGAGACGGGAGGGGAGTAACGAAGCGGTCGAACTCGGCATCCTCCTCAGAGGAGTGAGAGTCGGCGCCGTGACGACTCTCCAGGGTGGTCGTGGCATCGTGCCCCTCTAGCTTGCCATGCTCAGGCTCGCCATGCCCATCATCCGAGGGTTCTGGGGATGTACCGTAGTCGTTGTAATGGGCGGGAGAAGGGCTCCTGCTGCGAGCAAGCTCCTTGTACTCGCGACGGTCCTCGCCCTCCCCTGCCAGAGCAACATGACCCTCCGGCAAACCAGGCCCGTCCCGGGAGGGTTTTGGCGTCAGCGGCCCTACATCGGGGTTGTCAGTCGGTTGAAGTTGCGATGTGTGGTGCTCGGGGAGTGAATGGTGTTCAGGCTCTGAACTCCTTTCATGGTCCGAGTCGGACTTCTTCTCGGCATGCTTGTTCTCTTCCCGAGAGCTCCACGGGTCCTCCTGCCCCTGTTCAGCGGTATGAGCCGCCTCCTCCTCCCCCTCTTTACCTCCTCCATGCCCTTCAGTTGCCCCTTGAATAAAATCCCTACCAGGCTCTGGCGTGGCTAGCGGCGTCGGCAACTGCGGCGCGCGCGGCAAGTTCTCATGGTCTGCGTCATGCTCATCCCCCTCAGTAACAGGCACGCCGGGGTGAAGATGCTCGGTCCCACCAACATCGCCCTCCTCGATGTAGGGTTCTCCCGGGTGGTTGAACACCTTGTCCTGCACATCGGCATCCTCGGACAAGTACCCACGAGAACGAGCCCGAGTCGTCTCGGTGGAAGGCGCGTGCAGGCCCTGATGCCTCTGAAACATGTGGATACACGTCCCCCTCCCGCGACTCGATGTCCGGTGAGGATTCTGAAGAGGCTTCTTCTTGATCGTAGAAATTGTCGAGGCCACTTGGTGCCGTGCTGAGTTCGGTGATGGCCATCAAGACTTCCGGACGGTGTACCGGGCCTTCGGGAACTGGGGAGTGGATCGCCGTGGCAATGTCCGAGCTGCCTTGGCTGGTTGCCTCCTCTGGGATGGGCGGGAGCGCTAAATTGTCATGGTCTTGATGATGTGCCTGTCCCTCGTTGGCTGGCTGAGGAAAATTCTCTCCCTGAAGAGGTGCTCCAGGTTCTGCGCTTTCCAGGTTGATAGCTTCAGAACTGTCCCGTTTCCCAACAGAGAGTCCCGTCCCTGGTTCAGCATCCTCCGCACCGGGTACATTCAACCCGTGGCTCATCGTACCGGCAAAGATGCCGATTTGATGGCCTTCATCAGCTGAAAGTTTACTCAAACTCGCCTCAGATGCTGAATTTCTCGGCTGTTGAAAACCAAGGTCGGCTGGTGTAAGCTCGTGGACAAGTTTGGAGGTTCCCCTGGCCGGAATGTCGGGCAGGGGCCAGGCGTCTCGGAACCCTCAGCATCACCCGTGGTGATGGGCGTAGGCGTTTTAGACGGCCCATCCAGCTCACCGTCATATACACCAAGGACGGGGATTCGTCGGGTTCCGATCGAGCAATCTGGGCCTGAGCGAGATTGTCAACGGCAGGCGTGGGCTCAATGGTACCTGGATGGTGAGCTGGTGCATGGCCGATGCGCTGCGTTGTCAAATCCGGATTGGAGCTGATGGTTCCGGGCTGTAGCGCTCCGCCGTGTTTGTCCGGCATTTCGGCATGGGGAAGATCGGTCGACATCTCCCGTGATGCTTCCTCAACTTGGTGAGCGTTTGTAACAGGCTCCGTCGCCCTTGCAGACTCGTGCTGCTTGCTTTCTGCGGACATGGCAGGGTGGGAGGGGCTCGTTCTTCTCAATCTTCTTCTGCCCCTAGTCGGAGCGACGGGGACATGGAGTGTGGGCAGTGCCTTCTCCAACTGTTCTTCAATGAGTCGGTTGAGCTCCTGTGAAAGCGTTGTTAGCATCGCATCTGCAGGTGAACGTGCCGCACAAGTACTTACCCTCCTCCTCTCTTGCAAGGCCTTGAGTTTCTCGTTGCCTTCAGTAATGGCCAGCCGGGCCTCCTCTTCGACCTCATCCATTAAGTTGTCCATATCCTGCTCAATCTCCTCCGTGTCTTCCTTGAGCCTCCCACTTCGCTTCTCGTCCTCCTCTCGCTCCCTTGCAACGAGCTCGTCATCTTCTTCGCGTCTTCTCCGTTCGCGCTCCTCGTCTTCTTTGCGTCGCCGCTCGGCGATTTGCTCGCGCTCAGCCTTCCGCTTCTGAGCCAATGCCTCGGATTCGGCGGCAAAGGCCGTGGACAAAGCCTGGATGGCATCGTCGCGTTTCTTCTCGAGCTCCTCGAGTTTCTTTTCATGGAAACTGGGATCGAGAGATGCGAGCGTGGCGTGGATGGTTGCTAAAGTCTCCTGCATCTCGGCGACGAGCGCCGACACGTCCATCGAGGGTTCCATTGGATCGTCGATGGGTGGACGGCAAAGGCCGGGACCGGAAGAGCAATGTACTTCGATCCTCCCTGGGTTCAAGCGGTTTCTTAATCAACCAAGACGTTCTTCAGCTTGCGGCCAACAGTATATCGGCGATGCGAGGGAATGTGACGCCACTCGAAAGCAGGGCTCAAAGTGGATGGGTCCTAGTACCTACTAGTAGCTGCCAGGTCAAGAGCCCCAAGTCAGGGGACGAGGAGGTCAAAGAGAGCTGAGCTAAACGCTGGGAGAACGAAACGATGTCGACCTTGGCCAACAGAAGTTGAAAAGAGACGTTGAGCTCCCGCACCGGAGAGTGTGGGACATCTGGCTCCGTTGGTCCTTGGTCGTCAAGGGGTCCAGGCTCCGGGAGCGAACGCACTTGCCATTTCGATGTCGCTGACAGCAGAAAAATGCTCGATGCAAGGGCTTCCTGGCGAGAGAGAAGCATGTGGGCAAATGGGTGTCGCGGACTCGCCACCGCACGCTGGACTCATCTCATCATCACCAGGAGCAAGCCAACCGTTCAACATTGGGAGAGATCGAGAATCGAGACCGAGTGCTGCCGATGACGAAGTGAATGATGGCATGGGCCCGCGAGAGTACCGTAGAAGGCAGTACAAAGTTCGGACGAGTGCTGACGCTGCTCCTTGTGCCTTCTTATTCTCTCCATGTGCTCGGGTGGCCGTAGCCTGCCGCAATTTCGGATGCCTGTGTTCTTGATGCCAACGTGACGTTGGGTCTAACCCGGTCATTGACGAAACCTCAGTAAGTTCTTAGCGAAATGTCAAGATGTTGTGAGAGGGAGTGGAGGTTCTGAATTGTTTCAGAATGGGGTCAGGCGTGCCGAGAGGTGGGTCTATCCGCAGGCAGCAAAATGTTCCCATTGGCTTGAGAATCACGACAGGTCGACCAGTCCGGGCGGGTGGGGTTCGGTGGTGCTTCCGCGGGCATTACGGATGTACACAGTTCAACAATCCGACATACCTAGGAGGTTTATCTGGCGGTCGGCACCTTGGTACTTCATCAATTCATCAACTCGAAGTCCCAGCCGAACGCTTGTGGGCCAGAGACACATTGCCCCTTGCCGTCGCTTTCGGGTGAGACTCTAGCACCGCAGCCATGCATTCACGCCGAACTGGACGTTCCAGGTAAGAGTGAAAAACCCCTCCCTTCTTGCATGAGCTTCTTCTTCTCAATAGGCGGCTGCTGCGCAGCCGTTATCACAATGCGGGGTAAAGGACCTGCCCAGCCACTCGCGTTGCTCTGCTGCGGCGCTAGCTTTCGGTACGGCGCTGGCGGCCCGGGACCGCTTCCGATTAGTGGCACCGGCTTGGCCGTTCAGGGGTCGCGAAGAGGAGAAAAACACGGGAAGATCCAAATGCACCCCCCCCAGTGTTTCGACATCGCATCCTTACCGACTTGCACTTGCTTCACCCGTCCGCGGTGCTGGTGGTTCCATCAGCTCCTTCGATATGGCCGACACCAGACAGTCGCCGGCCCCCGAGGCAACGGCCGAGGCCGGCTCGCCGACTTCCCCACCAGCCGAGCGGTCATCCGCAGGGCCCTCGACCGATGCCGGGATCCTCCCTGCATCGCACTGGCAGCCGGTATATTTCACCGCCAGCGTCGCCTGCAGATCACACGACCCGTTGCGAACAAAGTGCTGACCTCAGGCTTAGATCGAAGAGCAGGAGAACGATGCCGATTCGGCTTATAGCGAAAAGGTTAACAGCACTGCCTCGATCACCACAGCATCCTCAGGTACCGGACTCTCCATGGTAGAACGTATCACAGTGATATTGGCCGAGCGGAGGCCTGGGAACCCAATGATGAGCAGCACGCCGAATCGATGGACCTGCAGTAAGCAACTATTACCCCCTTCACGTTTGCGGTCAGGTTCGGCTGACAGAGCTAGGCATCACATGTGTTATCTGATGCTGGACAACAAGCTCCATCTTGCGCCCCTCGACTTCAAGAAGGTCAAGGTACTCCATCCCAGGCGCTGTCTCCCTCACGAGTGCAGGCTGACAATTCCGTCAAGAAAGTCATCGACGTCGGCACAGGCACCGGCATCTGGGCCATGTAAATTCCTCCCTTGCGCCGCCTGACGACGTGGGCTTGGTTCGCTGATGTGATCGTCTAATCTAGCGATTTTGGTGACGAGCATCCTGAGACCGAGGTCATTGGCATTGATGTCTCCCCTATCCAGCCGACCTGGGTCCCGCCAAATGTGAAATTCGAGCTGGACGACGCCAACCTTGACTGGACATTCGATGACAACACGTTCGACTTCATCCACGTCCGTTTCATGGTCGGAACCATCAGTGATTGGTACAAATTAACCGCGAGGCCTTCCGCTGTTTGCACCAGGAGGCTGGATTGAGCATCAGGATGGTTCCTTTGTCTGGCGCTCCGACAATGGTATTCCCGAGAATAGTGCCCTGGAACAGTTCACCAAGATCTTCTGGGAGGGCGGCAAAAAATTTGGCCGTACCTTCCGCATCGTTGAGGATGATCTCCAGGTGAAGGGCATGGAGGCCGCAGGTTCACCGACATCCAGGTCAAGGAGATCAAGGTTCCTCTCGGGGAGTGGCCCAAGGACCCCAGGTTGAAAGAAGTTGGTTACATTGCCAAAGAATGCATCGAGGCTGATGTTGAGGGTGAGTACTATACGTTCCAAGCCGCAGCATTCACCATGCCAACCTTACTAACCACCTACGTGTCAACACTTTCAGGATATATGCTCTATATGTGCCAGTCCGTCCTGGGATGGACTCGAGAGGATTGCCTCGTTTTTTGTGCGCACCTGAGGAGGGACATCAGGAATCCTAACCTCCACCCGTACTTCGTCCGGCGCATTGTGTATGCCAGGAAGCCTGAGCAAACGAGCTGAGTGACATTGGCGACGGTGGGGAGGCGGTCCAACGGGGTGGTTCGGGTCTGGGTTAGGGTTAGCACAACAAATTCCAAACAGCACAATGTGAGACTACATTGTCCGACACAAAAAATAGACCCCGCATGCTTGTATGCGTGGTGGAATGGAGACCTCACATTGTTTATCTGTCTACTAGTCATGCCGACCGATGTCAATGCGTGCATGGACAACAAGACAGTCCGCACAAGCCAGGACCGCAGCCCAGCTTAGCATCAGAGTTGAGAAGAGTCGAAAGACTGAGCAGCCTTGAGTGTGGTATATAAATGTGATTCCACAGCAACTGGTATAATATGGCAAGAAAACAATGCAAAAAAGAAGCGGGCTCTTTACACCCGACATAATTAACTCAAAACCTCGCCACACCCCCCTTTTCAACTAGCGCCATCCTCCTCCGATGGGCCTCCCGAAAGTTATACCTCGCGTACGTCCCCATGCCGTACGCCACTAGGCCCGCAGCCAGCCATACGCTCGTAATGATCAGCCCGATGGGGAAAATCATCAGCTGCTGCACGCCCGGTAGCACAAATGCGACGGTGCCGTTCTTGAGCTTGGCGATCTCGGCCTCGACGGCCAGCTCGGCCATGCGGAAGTTGCTCATGACGACCTCTTTCGAGAAGACGCCCGTAACAAAAGCGGCCTCGTTGGACGAGACGTTGGTGCTGACCGGCTGGCCGGCGCCATTAGTTGCTTTGAGCGTGACGATGGGCATGACCAGCGCTTGGAGTTGGGCCCTGCGGGGGAAGCTTGTCAGCACACATCAAGTAAGAGAGAAAAGAGGGAACGAGGGGGTGGCTTACATGGTGATATTATCCGACATTAGGTTCTTATCAACCTGCCCAACAAACAAGTAGCTCTGCAGCAGCTTCAGGTTCCCTCCGCCGTTGCTGTTATCCTGCCTAGACGTCACTCCCGCAGCCGCCGGCGCTCCCGCTCCTGTTCCCGTCCCCTGCTTCACCTCTGACACCGACGCGCCCCGGTAGCTCAGCTCCACCTGGATCCTTTCCTGCGGAATCCCCTGGAACTGGCCCGTCGGTTCGCTGAGCTGGAACAGCCTCAGATCCGCCTCGAACGTGCCCGTGCTGTTGTCCAGCAGCGGCAGGTTGTAGCACACACAGGTGCCCGATGGGTTCGAGGCGAGGTGCAGGTTGCGCAGCGCGTCGCGGCACGCTGTGTTGGCCGCGTCGTTCCAGGCGGCCATGTCGAGGCTGCCGTCGGCTTTGAGCGGTGTGTTGCTGGTGTCGTCGGGTTGCTGTCGGGTTGAGAGGTAACCCCGGGCGCGCAGACTGGCTTTGGCAATTTCTTCGATTCGACGTTCCACGGCTGGGCTGTTGCGTGATAGGCCTTCCATGATGAGGGAGCCGATGCTGGCGTGGACGCCGCCTATCGCTAGGAGGGAGGCGGTGAGAGTTGTTTGCCAGTGCATCTTGTGTGCGGGTGTGCGCGTCTATGTGTGCGCCCTCTCTTCCTCCTCTAGATCTTGTATTAAACGGGTTGATCACCAGACCACCCAGTTCTACTCCGCGGTATTGCCCCCTTTCCTTCTCGTCGAAACCGGTCGATGCAAGTCGGACTAAACTGTAATGGATAACTACCCAGTCCTGTCGCCAGTATACCCGCCAGCAAGCAGTGGCGCCAGTAGATGGGCTAAAGGGAGCGTGGTTGAAGAAAAGAAGCGGGGCCCGCCCGGTGAAGGGAAGGATGATTCGTGCTTGTCTCCAGTCGATGACGGCGAGAAGGTGAACGTCACTCGACGACGGATCGCGGGCAGCGAACGCAGAGAAGCAAGCTCCGGAGGTGGCAACCAAGGGATTAGCGAAAGAAACGGCAGCAAGGCTGCGGGGTATCTGCGTAGGTAGGAAAGATGCAAGGGAGATCAGGGCAATCAGGACCCTTGGATATGGCCTGACTCGGACGATATGGAGGTAGGGATCAGGAAGGGAAGATGGGAGAGCAAAACGGGGCGACCAAAGGGAAGGGGGAATATCTTGGGTGTAAGAGGCGGCCTAGGCCTCCGGAGACGCAGGGCGGCATCGCTGCTTGGCAAGCAGCGGCTGGAGAGGGAGATGGTTGAGGATGCGACGAGGCCTGCGCTTAACCAATGGCATCGGAGATCTGGGGCCAGGCTGCTGGACAGCAGAGAGAGGTCTCGGAAAGTGGCAGTTGAAACCCTGTCTCGGAAAAAAGTGCTGGGGCTCGAGCGAAGACCTGACACAAGTGGCAACGTCGCACTGGAGCATTTCGCAGCGTTTGCGAGGAGAAAGCGAGGAACTCGTACGAGGATGTCCTGGCATTGCTGGCGGTTTGTATGAAGCTTGGTGTGATCGGCAGGCAGGAGCCGTGGCATCGTCGGATCGACAGCGATGGAACAGCCCGAGCCGGGCGGTCGTGGTTCGAGACACCGGCCTGGGGTCTGTAACAGAAGAAGTCGTCTTCGCCACACCATTGGCTCATAGCGCTGCCAAGGGGAGATCGGGGGTCGGCAAGCGGGTCAGGGGGGCGCGCCAGGATTGGACAACGAAGAATCGCGGCTTCAGGCGCTGAAACACGGGATGCCAATGAAAATGCAGAACTTTTAATGGCAACGGAAATGCGTTGGATGGAGACGGTAATTTCGATTTGTGCCTGCCAGCTCAAACCTGAAAGCACCTGGTCATCGGCTTGGGCTCGCCGAAGGTGGCTTGCACGCCCTGAGCCATAGCGCTAATTCGAAATGATGCAGCACACGCGAGCAAGCCACAGTGACCCGCCCACCCCCAAGAACCTCATCCCCCGCATCAGCCCGCTCTTTGGTTACATTCTGTAATCTTTTCCGCGGCCGGAAGAGAGGCCGGCGCTTAACCTACAATTCTTGTCGCGCTTCATTGGCTTCATCATTGAGCGATGGGGCTTCCCCCGTTCTGTGCGTCTGTCGAGTGCAGGAGCTTCGATCCGATGGACGTGGAGGGGGCTAGGAGGGGACTTGTGAAGGGTAATTACCTGTTAATATGTACATGGGACATCTCAGAACTCTGTTTCCCCCAGCAGTTTGTCTGCCCTCTCTGTGCCTTCCGCATTGAGGCATAGGAGGGCGGCTAACGTTACTGGGAGGGATGAGGCTGATATCTCCAGATCCCAGGGCCTCGCCCGCGGCCGTGGCACAGCAGCCATACTGGGCAGGCCATACTAGCTTCGCCAACCTCTGCTTGCCAGTAGGGCTGTAGTGCGCATCAGCAAGGCAATACCACACCGTTCACACCGCATGAACCACATGGAGAAGGAGAACTCATCTCTCCTTTTAGGGAAGTCATTTACAGACCCATGATCAACGCAGCTGCGTTATGTCTTTGTCGATGACTCAACGCTCTGTTCCTTGTTCCCGGGTTCTAGGATCACTGCACCTGCCTAGCCACGGAGCTTCTTGAGGAATAGAGCATGGCTTCGACTTCTGGCCCTTCCTTTGGCGCTCGTACAGCACCCATCCCGTGGAGCGGTTGGAGAGGTCGAAATTTCACGAACAAACAGGGAGACGCCTCCCCTTCACAGTCGTAGAGTCATAGGCGCACGAACCATAAGTTGTCAAGGGGTGTGACATGGATTGAGTCCAATCTAGTAACATGATGGCTATGCAAGAGTAAGAGCGCTATGGAAAAGCAGCCAAACCGAACGCTGGACAAAAATGTGCAATAGGAAGGAAGAGGAAAGATAAACGCAGGGAAAGGGAAAGATAAACTAGAAATCCATCGAAAACAGAGCATACTGCGAGCCCCCAACTCCCTTCACCTTGCGTCATCATTCACGAATGCCTCCCGAGATCACCGCGCATACTTCTTGAGAACTTCATCCCGCTCCAGCCCCGCGGGCTTGATGGCAGCCAGCTGCATGTGGCTGGTGTTCGACACATCATCAATGAACGGGTTAGGGTCTGACGCCTGATCGAGGTTTCCAAGCGTGTGGTTCACCCCGCGGTGGGATGCTTCATCGGCCTGGAGAGAAGAGTCAGCACAGTGGGCATGACGACCGGGGGCGCCGGCAAAAACGTACCCGAATGTATAAAATCAGATCCCTCATCGTCCTCTTCCCCTCCGGCATGTTCCAATACCTCACCGCAATATCCGGGATCCGGAACCCTGGCTCCGTCCACTTCGGCAGCCGCCCCTTGCCATTTCCTCAAGACATTTCGTATACGTCCCCACCGCCTCGTCCTCGAGATACCCAACAAACCTGTGGCAGAACGACGGCGACACGAGGTACGCCACAAACATGGTATTGTAGAACACGCCCTGCGCCGCCCACACCATGAACCGCATCAACCGGCCCGGCTGGTACATGTCCAGGAAGGTCAGCAGGTGCATCCGCTCGTTGTAAGATTCTTCAAGCAGGGTCTTGATCCAGCCCTGGTCGAGCTTGAAGCGGCGGATGGAGTGCAGGTGGCGCAGGGTGCCGGCTATGGCGCCGGGGATGCCGGCGATGGTTTCGAGAAGATGAAGCGGACGAGCTGGCCAGGGTTAATGAATCAAATTCCAGACAAGGATTGAAGGGGTAATACCCATTGGCTCTCTGTCATCGGTTGATATGTGCCTACGGCACGACTCTTCTCACCGTCCTTGGACTCCGGGGGCATGCCGGTGACAAAGTCCATTGCCCATCTGGTGGTTTATGAGTCAGTCCATGGCTCCTTGAAGAATGAAGAGGGGGCCAGTGATCCCGACACAAACTTACCGACAAATTTTGATCACCCTCAACGCAATACGGTCACTCATATTCCTCGGCTTTCGATGGCTGGGCGCCACCTCCAGCACCACCTTTTCGTCCCATCCCTTGTGTGGCCAGGTCAGCGGCAGCGCGGCCAACGTTGCTGTCTGTTTTGGCTGGGACGGTCTCTTGCGTTGGGGACGCCGTGATGCTTGCTGCTGTGGCGGTGGTAGAGAGGCGGATCTGGTATTGCTGCGCTCTAAAAGACCCTGCTCTTGTGGCAACCGCGAGCCGAAGGGGCTGGCGCATAGCTCCCGAGGCAGAGCTACGCTCGCTCAGGGGTGGGAACTTGGGGGGAGCTCGAAGGCGGCACGCCATGTCGCGAGAGAAAGGGCCGAGATTGAGCAAGGTTTTGAAGCTCAAGAGGTCCGTCTCCTGTTGTTGGCCTGTACGTTGGACATCTTGGAGGGCATCGATTTATACCCAACTATGCTGCCCATCTTGGCTGCTGGCTGAGCGTGTTAGGCACAGCTAGGCACGCCTGACCTTGGCGGTCCCTCTCGGCCATCCTGTGCAGAGGAGCAAGGCAGAGTGCGAGTCGTCCGGTTACGGAATTCTGGCAACGGTCACTCATGCTCAACAACCGAGCATCATCCGAATGTGAAGTTTGGTGGGTGAGCGGGACGAAAATGGTCCGGGATGGGATGGGTCAGTGTCGAGAACACCCGATGTCAACTGGAATGGCATGTGGGCAGCTTGTAAGAGC
Source organism: Achaetomiella virescens (assembly GCA_031001845.1). NCBI lineage: Eukaryota > Fungi > Ascomycota > Sordariomycetes > Sordariales > Chaetomiaceae > Achaetomiella > Achaetomiella virescens. Next base: position 619,632 of record JARNGD010000002.1, read on the forward strand.
CGAACAGGGGATGAAGGCGCATGAGTCGGGATGCCTCACGGTTTCCCATCTGACATCAGACCTTGCGCGGGTCTTGCGTGACACAGATAGCCTGGAGCCGGTAGATCTGTGTGGGGGGATCTTCGAACGTGCTGGTGGGACTGCATGGAAGCCTTGATATTTGGTACGAGTAAACAAAGAAGACGGGCCAATACCACCTGTTCAGCTTTGAGACGCGTTTCACACCCATGCCTAGACGAGCAGATGCGTCGAGAATAGGGTGTGTGGGGCGAAGATGACTGACATGATGTTGGCTGACATGTGAAGTTTCCGAATTCGGCTATGGTTCGGGAGAGAGAGATATGGGGCCCACGACGCATCCAGACACCTTCTTCCCATGTGAAAATCCAGCTGATTCATCATGGAAAGCTGAAATATAAGGTAGAGTGGGCTAGTAAAGAATGCCTAGCCTTCGAGTGTGACGGGCAGAGGTCCGGTTCGAGCCCTGGGCTCTTCTGCCTGGAGTAGGAACGCCCCGCGATCCTGGGATAGTTTTGATCAACGCGGATATCACTTGCATGTTGTTTTCCACGTTTAACCAGCACTCCATGGGATGACGCCACTTCCAGCTCCCTGGCGGTACGGTCCACAACCGACGTCCCAACCATGGTAACCCCATCGGGTATTGCAGCGGCTATTGCTTTGCCGTGGCCGAACCTGGCGTCATTGCCTCGGCAACACAACAGCCTGGGCAACGCTCGAGGCCATTCAGCCTTTATATTATCCCTTCCTCAACCGAAGACGTGCTTGGCTGCCGCCGGGCGTGGAGTAAGGGTTTCACAAGTCTCCCCCTCACATAGGTAAGTTGATTATTGTGGTCGTCGTAGTAATGTGTTAAAAACACATCTTGCATGCGTATCTTGCATGCGTCTCGTCCTTTCTTCTCTGCCCATGACAAGTTCCACATGGGCCTCCCCAGAATCTCCAGATCAACTTGGCAGTCTGGTGTACTAGTACCATCTTGCGTCAAACAGCCGTTAACGACTTACCGCAAGCCAATTTGCGGACGCAATCTGTGATTTTGAAGGCCCTGGGCGATTAAATAACCTTGTAGGCAAAGGAACAATTAAGCTGCGGGACGAAGTAGTAGGGGCTTGACTGACGTCTTGACGATGTTGGACAATCGCATCGGCAATGACCCTCCTGGGAGGCCAGATTGACCAGAGACCCAAAACCTGTAACATATTGTCGACAGATTAGTGCCCTAGGGGCCGTCAGTATGGCATAGACACCGCTTTTCCCCTCTCGTAGAGAAACCCCGATAGTGTCCCAAGCCAAGTCGGCTGGTACATGCCTTTTATGGGATGTAAATAGCTCAGCGCCCGAACTTTACTTGAAAAAGGGGTTGCGTCTTTACCTCGATACTGATATCTGGAAACTATGACGTCCCTCTCCGCGTATTAAGTAATTACTTCTCGGCCACTGGCAACACCAAAGCACCAGCACCTGACATCGGACATAGTGAGAACTAGACTGCAGCAAATCTCGACTTGGGGACCAGGCTTCTGACAAGAGGGCAACTGTTCCAGACCATGCTCTGGCCAACCAATGCCCCGGCTCTACCGAATTAGGTCTACTGATGCGGACTTCGGTGCCTCCGGCTGCAGATCAGTTTGAAGGTTCAACCAGGGGAACATGGGAATTCGGCGGTTTCATGAAACTGGTCTAAAGTCATTAGGCGCATCACCAGCTTTCTGAGGTCAGCACATCGGGATCATCAAGGAACATTTCAAGTTCGTGGAGAAGTTCAGGCCAAGGTTTCTGGAAGTGCCCGCCTGGGTGTGAATCCGCTGGAGCGGACGTTCAATAACTAACATTCCGCATCGCTGTTTCCGAGTGTTGTGTAACCGGGCTAGATGTGCAGACTGGTCTCTGGATTTGTTGGAGGACCGAGGCAATTTCCTAAACCCCCTGCTTCTACTGAGTAATTAACACCCTGCGCCACACGATTTGCGTGCACTTGTAACTACTTCGCACTCTTTCTTGCGACAATCTCCCGGCGCTAGGTACTCTTCTCAACAGAAGACAGTTATTCCACACTTGTCATTTGATACCAAGACTATGGCCACCCCAGAGAATACCCCCCTCCCGCCTCAAGATCATCCACGCGGGCTTCCTCGCACACCGGCACCAACTCTATGGCCACGGCCTACCAAACCCTCGGCTTCAAGGCGTACCATGCGCTCTTCATGACCCTACCCAACAACCCCTGGGACCTGATCGAGCGCGCCGCTGACGCAACCTAGCCCGACATGCCCGGCACCCTAAAGACACACCACCGTTTACACGCGCCGACTGGGACGAGCTCTGGGGCGCCCTCTACGATGCAGTAACCGACCTGTCAGCGCCCTTTACCCTGGAGCTGGTCAAGGCCTAGCCGGATGCTAAAATGGTGATCGTGCAGCGCGACTTTGAGAAGCAGGTCGTGCTTGACCGTTCGATGGGGACAGACGAAGACCTGCCGCTGCTGGACCGAGCACTGCCGTCTTTGTTCTGGCTCACGGTGGGAACTAGGAGCATGTACGTCATCAGGAAGCTGAGCCTGGGCATCTCAGGTGCTCGGACGAGGGCGGAGGTGCATCATCATGCAGGAGGCATATGAGACGTACTATCAGGAGGTGAGGCGGCTGGTTCCTGAAGAGAGGCATCTGGAGCGTAAACTAGGGTATGGATGGGGACCCCTTTTGTGAGTTCTTGGTGTCGAGGTGCTGGATGTGGAGTTTCCGTGGACAAATACGCGGGAGACATACGGGCAAGTGCTTTGTGAGAAGATGAAATGAACAAGGCCCAAACCCTCAGGCTTGTCATGTTTTGGCCTTAATGCGAGTGTTTCGCCGAGTCGCAGGCGCCCTGTCGGCGATGACGGGAGGTATGTTGAGGAAGGAGCAGGACTGTGAAAAGGGCTTGATCCGGCGAGTTCTTCTTCAGACACCGACTAGCTACTGGATATTTAGAAAACACACTGAAGCTGCCTGCCCTGCCGGGCCATGACAATCCGGAATCTGCCTGCATTTCTCAGTTGCGGCCTGCTCCTAAGCGCCGTAAATCGCGGCACATCATCCGACGGCATCGATTTTTCTGGGACGGCGGACGCTCTTTCTGCGAGAAAACTCGAGTTTGGGCGATGACTGGGATGAAAATATCTGTTACTCTGCCAGCAGGAGGTTCGACATTCACTCACCTTGACCCCAGTAGAGAACCGCGGAAGGTTTGGATGTGCCGGCTCGAGAAGTACTTGATTATCCCGCAAGAGGTCAAGGACCCGGAGGCATGGGGAAGAGTGGAGAGGGAAAAATAGTGGAGAGGGAAAAACAGGGACGCGTTCCCGTCCAACACCTGCAACTCAACAGGACTGCCCGAGAGACCTCTCAAGCAAGGGCTTGTCGCGGGAGCATCGACAGTGCAATAACCGCTGTGATTGAATTAAAGTCCTTTGACTGACGAGGCTTCTAAGTGTTATTGTGTCATAATAAGGAAGCGAAGAAAGAACGCTTCGCCTCAGTTACTGGGCTGAATCCTCGAAAACGAGCAAATGAAGCTTCACATCACACTTACTGGGCCTATAGAGGCAGGACATAAGTTGGGGTGTTTTAGTGTTCGCATGATGGAAATGGGTAGAACGCAGCCATGGCAGGCATCGGGTTTCGAAGACATTCGCTTCTTCTTAATCTTTAGAGACCCCGGGCCACATTCTTTTTTGCAAACATACAGAAATTTGCTTTCACGAACATGGTGGCGCAGTGATGGAATGAAAGCAACTCTAATTGCCGTACGCCGCGATGCACTCGGCATCTATGCTGTTTTATGCACCCGATTCTGTAACGTTATTTGACATGGCCTCTCGTCCAGCAAGTCCTCATGTCCAAGCACAAATGTATGTTCCCAACAAGAATAAAGGGAAAGAAAAACCAAAGAAAGTGCGAAACACAATGCCCCATCTCCTGGAACACCAAACTCAAACCTCAACAGCCGACGCGGCATGGCTGTCGTGCATCAGCGGGTTAATCGCCCGCTCATCCCATTTGAACACAAAGTCATCGCCCAGCTCCTTGCGGCAGGCTGCGGTGACGGCCTCCCACACGTTCGCAAACACGCCAAAGGTAGCCGGATTCTCCTCGTCGTTCTCCCCGCCTTGGAATACGCCCGTCCTGACGAGGCAAGTATTCCACCCGTACATGTTGCCACCGACAATGTCGGATGCCGGATTGTCGCCAATCATGTAGATATTCTGCGGCACCCTCTCCTCGCCGTGCAGCTGCTCCATCCAGGACGCAATCACCTCGTCGGCGTACTTGTACGTCGCCAACTCGGGCTTGCCGTACACCACACGCTCCAGCTCGACGCCCGTCAGCGCCTTGTACATTGCCTCGAGGCCGATGCGAAAGGCGCCCTGGCTCATGCGCGGGATGGGGTGCTCGGTTGGGCACAGCAGGTCGCCCTGGGAGAAGTAGATGGGGATGCGCTGCGACACGGGGTCCTTTGCAACGGTGCCCAGGCGGCCGTTCTCGGAGCGCAGCAGGTCGACGATGATTTGCATGTCGGTGGCGTAGTCGCGCGAGTCCGAGAAGACGAGGATGGCATCGATGTTGACCTTGGAGAAGTCGCGCGGGCGGGAGGAGGCGCGCTCTTCGTCGGTGAAGACGCGGTACGGCGCAATGGACGAGTCCCACGCGACGATGTCGTTGGGCACGATAATGTCCTTGAAGCCGTATTCCTCGGCCACCTCGCGGCAGCGGTAGCCCTCGCCGCCGACGACGAGCACCGTGTGGTAGTACTCGGCCAGCGCGCGCATGGGCGTGTGGCTCTGGATGAACTGCTCCGTGCTGATGGGGTTCTGCAGGATCTTGGACAGCTGCTCCGTCCGCGCCAGCTCGGGCTTGCCCGAGCCGTTGGTCAGGAAGATGTGCGGGATCTTGATGCCCAGCTGGTTGTCGCGCGTTGAGCATATTGAGCACCTTCTTCCCTCAGGTATGAGGCGGTCGCCGGGACCAGCACGCCGTCGATGTCGAAGACGAACGACATGTTCTTGGCCGCCTTCACCTTGTCGGCGAGAACGTCCTGCACCTGCGAGGTCATGATCTCGCGCGGCGGATGGATCGCGGTTGGCTTGCCAGCCTTGAGCGCCTCCTGCGCCTCAGCCGGGTACGTAACGCTGCTGAGGCGCGACTGCCGTTTCGACCGCGGGATGGGCAGCGAGGCGCCGAACGAGTTGCGGGACACCCTCCGCTCCTCATGGAGGGAGAGGCCGAAAGGTTGTGCATGAACTGCGTCGAGTCGGCGTCGGGTGATCGCAGCGCCGGCACCTCGATCGTGTTGTGAGAACCGGCCCGCGGCGATACCGGGATGGTGAGGTTGTGCTCCAGGCTGCCCCAGCTCGTGTTCCTCCTGTGGCTCTTGCTGTCTTGCCTGCCCGTGCCGATGGTCATGTCGGGCTTCTTCTTGCTGGGGATAGGGAAGTCTTTGGGATGTGTCGTCTTTTCAGGAGAATCCGGAGGAGTGTGCATGTGCTGGTTTGATGGCGGAGTGCCGAAATCGACCTCCTTGAACCCGGGTTTTGACATGTTGGGGCTGTGTTCTGAAGAGAGAGAGGTTCAAAGATGGTTCGCAGAGCAGGAGCAGGTAGATGAAAACTGTTTCAAAGTCAAGGTCCAAAGCTCGTGAGAGAAAATGCGTCCCCTTATATCCGCAGAGATAGGGGAAATTCTGGTACGTAACCTCGGACAAACTTGTCGGAAGCGAATTTGAATTTGCCTGAAAAAAAGACGTGATCCTTGGTCCTTCAATGTCCCTCTAACGCCATCGGCGGTCCCTATCAAGCAGCGGCGGTGTCAATTAAAGCTCAATATCCACCATCCGAGCTCCAGTATGACGTACTCTATGGAGTGGCGTATGAGAAGAATTTCACAAGGGTCCATCGATGGAGACCTATCCTCTCTGTTTTCCATTCACGTAGGGTACGCCCATCCGCCCACTCACACAAAGTGCTCGCCTACCCCGCGCGGCGGAGAAGGGCACAGCCCTGGTTGGCATGCAGCGAGCTGGCGAGGGCTGCCGATTCGATATCCATTGAGGTACGCAGTACAGAGCGCGCTCCCAGCTGGGTATACATCTTCGTGTGTTGTGCGATGAAAACCGCGAGATCCGGCAGACGCTGGCGGCAGCACACCGATGTCGTCAGCGGCTCTCGAGAGCCCCGCAGGGTCTCATACCAAGTACGTGAAACGAGAGCAGAGGGGCCGGGCCGGAGACCAAGCCCGCGCCCCTCGCCCCTATGTCGCCGCGCGCATGCTCGTTGGTCCGCCCGGATGCGGCTGACTAGGAAGTGCCGGTTAGCGAGGACAAGGCACCGGCTTGGCTGCCCTGGACAACCCCACTCCGGCCCAGGGAGGCGGAATGCACGGAGGGATACGGGAGAGTCGCCCGACATGACTCGAGACTTGATGATCCCGCCTCGTTGCAGCTAGAGGTGGTGGATTGAGCGGCTCCACCGATGGGGCCCTGATCGAAAGTTGGCCGCGAAGTCTTCTCATGCGAGACGCCCCTGTATTTGCCATTCCGGCGCAAGCAGCCTCAGCCTGTCAGTGGAGCTGCACCGGGTCCTTGACGTCACATGCGGGCCGGACCTGGTCTGCGGACAGCCTCAGAGATTGGCTCAGGGGTGCGTCGAGAGGCCTCAAACTTCGAAATGCGAAGATGCCGCCACAGCCGTGGAGATTGGCCAGGTAACGGAACCCGAGAGAGCACGGCTTGGCCCGAGGTTTATTTGCCGCATCATCCCAGAAAGTGGGCTCAGGGACTTCACTCTCACACACCGCTCGTGTTGTCGGAATCGAATCTCTGCTGCGCTTCATCCCTAGAGCTCTGTCAAACGGACCAAGATGGCAGCTTCCTCCAAAACGTACACGCTCAACAATGGTGTGAAGATCCCTGCGGTCGGGTTCGGCACCTTCGCCAACGAGGGAGCCAAGGGGGACGTATAAGGCCGTGTCCAAGGCGCTGGAGGTCGGTTACCGCCATCTCGACTGCGCGTGGTTCTACCGCAACGAGGACGAGGTGGGCGACGCGCTGCACGACTTCCTCAGCAAGAAGCCGAGCGTCAAGCGCGAGGACATCTTCATCTGCACCAAGGTCTGGAACCACCTGCACGCACCCGAGGATGTCAAGTGGAGCTTCCAGGACTCATGCTCCAAGCTCCGGGTCGACTACATCGACCTCTTTCTCGTGCACTGGCCGATCGCGGCCGAGAAGAACGCGGACCACAGCGTCAAGATCGGGCCGGACGGCAAGTACGTCATCAACAGGGAGTTGACCGAGAACCCGGAGCCGACGTGGCGGGCGATGGAGGAGCTGGCTGAGAGCGGCAAGGCGAGGGCCATCGGCGTGTCCAACTGGACGATCGCGGGGCTGCAGAAGCTGCTTGGGTTTGCGCGCATCAAGCCGGCCGTCAACCAGATCGAGATCCACCCTTTCCTGCCCAACTCGGAGCTGATCCAGTTCTGCTTCGACCACCAGATCCTTCCGGCTGCGTACTCGCCGCTGGGATCGCAGAACCAGGTGCCGTCGACGGGCGAGACGGTGCGCGAGAACCCGACGCTCAACGAGGGTGGCCAGGCGCAGCGGGCACAACCTCGCGCAGGTGCTGCTCGCCTGGGGCCTGCGGAGGGTTACGTCGTGCTGCCCAAGAGCTCGACGCCGAAGCCGTATCGAGAGCAATTTCCAGGCGCCGAAGTTATCGGACGAGGACTTTAACGCCATCGAGGACGTGGCAAGGGGCCGTCACGTCCGGTTCGTCAACATGAAGGACACATTTGGGTACGATTTGTGCCCGAGGAGTCGCAGACGTGAGGAACATCATGTTGCTAATCGGTATGATTTTGGATGGTATTTTTGGTGGTCCCGGAAAGTCATCGGTCTCGAGCTCAAACGATGCTTGGGGGTGGTTGCAAGGAAATTTAGCGTGTTATATTCTCGGCTTCCATCGGAGCATTGGAAAGTCAGCCATGTGTTGTCTGAAAGAGAATACAAAATGAATGAAATGAATGCAAGGCTTCCTTCGCGGCTGCACTTCTTGTATTGCCGGGGTTGCCCTCTCTTTCGTCAGTAAAGGTTCTTATCCCCCCAAATGCGCTCGGCAGCGCCCCCTTTTGAATTTGATGGTGCATCTGCTGTTGGGTGACGCCCTCCATGGCGGGCCCTCGTCAATTCTCGTTCAACCCCTCTTGTCCAGGGGGCCGCTTCACCGCCCTCCCGTCGTCCATCCAGCTGCGACTGGGCTGGGTCATGAATTATCGACCCGCTCTCGTCTCGAACGGTGCGCTTTCCACGAACAGCCAACGCCGCATGCGCCTTTTCCTCAGAAGAACCAACAGCATGATCTGATTCGACCCTCTCGTCGATATCTCCGGCCCCCGCCTTCAACTGTCACGTCTTGGCGGCGCGCTAGTGTTCGGGAGGGGAGCGTTGCCCGCCGCGGGAGCGCCCGCGGACGCTTCCGATTAGCAGCTCTCAGCGGGATGAACAGGGACGGCCCGTGGCTTCAAGAATTGCACCAAGCCGCGCCCCTCGAGACCTCGTCCTGGCCAGCTCGTCTCCTCAGTCGTCCGAGGCTGTCTCGCCTTTGCAGGAGCTCCAGGGCGGAAATAGTTCAACCATGACGGACAGATCACCACCTCCTGAGGCTCCAGCTTCGCCTGCCTCGCCAAAGTCTCCTACCGCGCCAGAATCACCCCAGTCGCCCAAGACCGCCGAGGTAGCGCCTTCGGCGCCCGCTCAGCAGCCTTTTCCGGGTCCATCGACTGATGTTCCCAATGACGCTGGCATTCTCCCGGCTTCCCACTGGGCGCCGGTATGTGTGCCCTGCGTCGCTCACCGACCGTACCCTCCTTAATGTCCATTTCTGACAAACTATCTGCGGGTATTATATGCAGATCGAACCAGTCGTGGACGAGGCCGATTCGGCGTACAGTTCGGAAGTCGGCAGTACCGCGTCGATGAGGAGCAGCATCCGGGAGTATCGCATGCTCCACGGCCGGACCTACCACCGCGAGATTGGCGAGGCCGAGGCCTGGGAGCCAAACGATGAACAACATGCCGAGTCAATGGACATGCAGTATGTGCCCTCATCGCTGTCTTGGAGAACCCAGACGCAACCCCCCCGGACTGACTGTCTTCAACAGGCACCACATGTGCCTTCTCGTCCTGGGTGACGATAGACTGCACCTGGCTCCGCTCAAGGAGGAAAATCTGCAGAAAATTTTGGATGTTGGTACCGGAACGGGCATTTGGGCGATGTGGGCCAGCCCTCTACCTTGCGTCGTTCAGACTCGGAGCTGGCTAACGCAATAATCCATCGCGACTTTTAGCGACATGGGTGATCGTTATCCCGTGCTGAGATAACTGGAATCGATGTGTCTCCGATTCAACCCTCGTGGGTTCCGCCAAACGTTCGATTCGAACTCGATGATGCAAACTTGGACTGGACCTGGCGAGACAACACCTTTGATTTCATTCACTCTAGGATGATGATTGGTACCATCTCTGACTGGGCAAAGTACTTTCGTGAAGCCTTCCGTTGCTGCAAGCCAGGTGGCTGGATCGAGAGCCACGAGGCCTCGTTCAAGTGGAGGTCTGACACTCAGGATATTCCCGGCGATAGTGCGATGGGCCAGTGGGAGAAGGTGTTCTGGGAGGGAGGAAGAAATTCGGCCGCACCTTCCGCGTCGTCGATGATGACCTGCAGCAAAAGTACATGGCAGAGGCCGGGTTCGTTGATATCGTGGTCAAGGATATCAAGGTTGCCTTCGGCGACTGGCCACGGGATAAGCAGATGAAAGAACGGCCGCTGGGCGAAGATGACCCTCCTGGCCGATGTTGAGGGTATGGAATTCATCCCCACTACACCTGCTCTCTCCGGTGTTTTCCCCTGTTTGCGTGTCGACCAAGGCTAACCCCCACCCCCTCCCCGCTTCAGGTTATCTCCTTTATATGTGGAACGCCGTCATGGGATGGTCAAAGGAGGAGATACAAGTGTTTATCGGTTATCTGAAGCACCAGTGGAACGTAGAGGGTCTTAACCCTTACTTCATCCGTCGCGTGGTGTACGGCAGGAAGCCGGAATGATCACAAGCGAGGATGCATGGAGACGCGATAATCAACAGCTAGCATTGAGTTCAACTGCCGCCGGAAATGAGTGCTCGTTAGAGTTATACTGAGCCTCGGCACGAGTTACCGTTTCATGTCCCTACGATAATGCACGCACTTCAAAAGTAGCCTCCTGTTCACCTTGTCCTGTGGACATTACTGCAACAACAAACAGGTTAGGTGCCTTGCGCTTATGGCTGAGTAAGGGCCATCAGGCAGCCACGATGAAAATGCTTGATGTAGGAAGTATTTTCCTTGCTTATAGAGCTCCGCTTCCTCCCCAGGGAAACCTTGCCGGTGACCCGGAGCAGAATCGGCGACTGCAGGTTGAGGTGGAACTGAGAAGTCACAGCATCTACAGGTCGGTACGAACTCTGCTGTTCTCAGATGGCTAGCTCCTGTTGGCAGTTTCAAACTGACATGCTGACACAGAGCGCAAAAACGAGCCATGTCACGTCACCTCTCCTCTTCCGGGCGAGACCAGCGATCAAGGGGCGGGACAACCTTGGCCGTGGACCACTCCAGCTCTTGAAAAAACATTTTCTGAAAGGATAGGGGCGGATGCAAGAAGAACCAACGGCCTTTGGTCCGGTCCGAGCCTCTTGTCTCTGATTGGCAAGATGACCTCGACTCTGGTCTGTTGCATTATCGCGCAGCGCTCGCTTGCGCAGGCCAGGTCATTAACGCTACCTCGGGCACGTAAGCGCGGGAACCGGGACTCCTTCCGATCATCTGATCAGGAGCATGGACTGTTGCTTCACTTCGGAACGGGACAAGAAGTAACACAAAAAGCTGGGTAACCTCGCGCGTTCTCAGGACCACCGAGTCGTCCCTGACTCCTCGCCAGCCAACCGTGGTGCCGCGCAATTGCCCAGTTTGTTTCACTCACGCTTTGTAAATATCCAGTGCAACGCTCGTCGAGCATGACGGACAAATCACCACTTCCTGAGGTCATGACAGCCCCCCTACCTCACAAGATGCCGGGGCGGTGACCAAGCAGCCGTCCTCGTCCGACCAAGGAGCCGGTATTCTGCCAGCTTCTCACTGGGAGCCGGTATGTGTGCCTTGCGATTTCTCACCATGTTCAGCTACGCTCATTTTAGATGTGCATCCCACTGGGGCCACACACTTATGCTACCTCCAGATCGAACAAGTCGTGGATGACGATGCCGATTCGACCTATAGCTCCGAGTTCGGCAGCACGGCGTCTATCAGGAGTAGCATCCGCGCGTATCGCACTCTTCACGGCCGAACATATCACCGCGATATTGGGCAGGCTGAATCTTGGAGCCAAATGACGAGAACCATGCCGAGGCAATGGATATGGCGTGCGTCTTTGCCCACCACTGGAAACCCGTCAGGGCGGGAACCGAACTGATTGCCTCTAACAGACACCATTTTGGCCCTTCTAACGCTGGGCGATGATAAACTTCATTTAGCGCCGCTCAAAGAAGAGAGCCTCCACCAAGTACTCGACATTGGTACTGGAACGGGCATTTGGGCCATGTAACTTTCCCCCGTCCCTCCTTCCTTGTCCCCTTTTGACCCCTGCACCTCTCCTTGCCTCTCCTCCCTTTTGAACCTCACGCCTTGGCCCCGCTAATCTCACCCTCCTAGCGACTTTGCCGATAGGCATCCCAACGCTCATGTGACCGGTACCGATGTCTCTCCAATCCAGCCGAGTTGGGTTCCCCCCAATGTCAGATTCGAGATTGATGACGCGAACTTAAACTGGACCTGGAAGGACAATACATTTGATTTTATCCATGTGAGGATGTTGCTCGGAAACATCATCAGCTGGCGTAAGCTCTTTGCCGAGGCCTTCCGTTGCTGCAAGCCGGGTGGCTGGGTTGAGAGCCACGAGGCCTCCTTCAGGTGGAGGTCCGATGTTCAGGAGGTCCCTGAGGACAGCCCTATGGGTCAGATGTCCAAGGTGTTTTGGGAAGGCGGGAAGAAATTCGGACGTACCTTCCGCGTGGTCGACGATGATCTTCAGCAGAAATACATGGAAGAGGCGGGGTTCGTCGACATCGTCGTCAAGGACTATACGACGCCTTTCGGAGATTGGCCCCAGGATAAGCGCTTGAAACAGATTGGGATGTGGGGCAAAGGCGGCATTATTGTCCGACCTTGAGGGTAAGTCGCACCGTCTTATATTGGCCGTGCCCAGATAGCACGTCGCTAACTTAGCTAACCCCCGAGCGGTAGGTTATATACTCTACATTTGGAATGCCGTCATGGGCTGGTCAAAGGAGGAAACACAACTCTTCCTCGCGCACCTACGTGTCCAGATGAAAACTTCGAGGGATGTCTACTGGATTCGGCGAGTGGTGTACGGTCGAAAGCCGGAATGATGAGATGCTCGGGCGTTTGTTGGGTTGGGAGGGATTTGTGTGGCTTTCTTGAGTACACGGAGGCTAAAAAAGAAAAATAAAAAAAAGAAAATGAATAGAAAGAGTGAAAGTGAAAGTAGAAGAGAAAGAGATAGAAGTTCTTTTCCCGTTGCCGTAAAAGATCTGTCGAAACATACTTGTGTTAATAGACAGCACCGACTCCCGACTCGTCAATCTCTCTATCCCTTGAGCAGTAGCCCTTCGTTCCGGGTCCCATTCGAAGCATCCGTTGTATAGCGGCCTGCATCCTGTTGACGTACCGTCGCCCCTCACCTCTTCGTCTCCCGGTGGCACCCCTGGCCTTGCCCGCTTGTCGTTCCCTCGCCTTCCTCGGATATCATTACCGTCCGCTCAGAACATCCTTATACGACACCATCACCATTATCAACATGTTAGTCTCAATGCAAGCGTATCTAATTTCGACCCCTCTGCTGTTTTGTTGGGCGATGTTCATGATGTGTAGCTGATTCTGCTGTTGTATGGAGCCCCTGAGACGTGCCTCGAACACCTTTCCCGAGAATGCGGCGCTAGCCGCCGAGGACACCGAGGCCATCATGACCCCGCTTGCCACCAAAAGACCCAGACGCTCAACTGCGGCTGCCCCGCCCCCCGGCACAGACTGGCCTCGCCCCGAGTCCTGCATCCTCAGCGCGCGGTAGTCGTCCCCGCTGTCGGCACTGACACGTTCGACCTCGATGAGCTTTTCGATGGGATACTTAGGTAGTCCCTCGGCCATCTGCAACCAGCGGATTATTATCTTCGACATCTTTGACGAACCAACAAGTTGTAGGGCGATTTTTAGCTCAAGTTCGAAGGCGGAGAGCGCGTTGCAGAGAGGCGTGTCGAGGTGACCAACCCTGCAATGCAGGACGTGCACGGTACGGCAAGTAGCGACGACACCGAGGGAGATAAGGAGGTGCTCCTCCACTTATATAAGTGCGAGCTCTTTACCAGCACCGGGTTCCCTTCCCTCATCTTCCCCTCGGCGCAAACGGCGACGCCCTCAACTCTGGGGCCGGTGTTGTTGATGCCATCACCAGGACGGTGTCCACGATGACACTTAGTCAAGCCCGGCTCTTACTCCCCCGGGTCGACATCTTTCAGGGGAGCCCAAATGCCACCTGGGTGTCGATCCGCAGGATGATGGGACTCGAAACGAACGACCGGCTCTGCAAGTACCTGGAGACGACGCGGTGCCGGCTGATCCCAATCTCTGGATTCGCTACCTCGCTCCGGCAAGACACTTTGTCGCTAGTCGCCTTTTTGTTCTTGACGTGCCCAATTATCAGGCACATCTACTGCGCCGCGCCGACAAACGTGTCCACGACAACTATGCCGAACGACTCCTCAGGCTTAGGACTGGCATTGTCAAGGAGCTCAACTGGGCCGCTGCGCTGGTTGTCCGCGGCTATAATATCGAAAAGGAGATCGACGCATTCAGGACGATAGCCACTTTTCCATGTTGTGCATTCGGTATCCCAATAGATGAACCTGGTAATCCACCCTAAAACAAACACCCAGCGGTGACACACCCACCATCCCACTTGATGTCGCAAACACAATCCCGCACCAACAACTTCCTAATCGGCTCCTCAAAGTTCCTCACAAACCGCTTCAGAATGGGCTCCAACCTCCTCGCATACTCCCCGGGCTCCTCCCCAAACTCGCTCAGTCTGTCCAGTCTCGCCACCAACTTCTCCCAGTCCTCCTCGCCCAGCAGCGTCACGCTTGACAACCGCAAATAATCCCATCTTCATGAAAGTAAGCCTTCATCAGCCTATCATGAGAATATTCCACGTGGTCACATCATCCATCCCCGTCGTCGAAAAGTCCGGCACACTCCAGTCCCTCAATCTCTGCGTCTTGACTCTTGCTGAGATCCCATTCTCAAATCGCCACGGAACCCTTGTCCAGTCTGTATCCTCCACCAGGATTGTCTCTGCGCCTCATGCCTCACACATGAGTGCCGGATCTTTTCGGCGTTGGCTTCCACGTAGAAGTTCAGCTGCATGAGAATGCTGAACCAGACTTCGTTTGGTCGGAGTTCCCGGTAAGGTTGCTTGCCCCAGGCTTGGATGACGCTGCGGATGAAGGAGTCGCCGGAGGGGAAGAGGTCGGTTCCGGGTGAGAGGGTAGAGATGGGGAGAGGGTGGCGCTGGAGGAGGAGAGGGTTATATATACTGCGGTGTTGGGAAGATGGAGGGGTGGGGTTGCGGAGGAGTGGAGAGGAATCGATGGGCGAGGCGGCGGATGGGGGGAGAGGAAGAGGAGCTTGGGAGTGCCGCCGGGGAGCAAGAGGGCAAAAATGGGGAGGAGACGCATTGTGGCGGCCATGGAGGAAAATGGGTTGTTGGTTAATGGAGAGGGAGCAAACGGGCACGGGCTCATGGGATAGAGCCTCCCATTAATTACTGTCGACATGTGTACCACCTTCAGCCCCGCCCCTACGTATTCCTTCGGTGCCACGGAAATCAAGACTCGCGGAGCCAAGATGAGGTCACACCACATGCCTTGGTGATACTTTCCAGGCAGAGAAAATTGAAGCCTTCCTGCGGGAGGTTAACCCTCCTTGCAGCCTGCCACCCCAATATCAGAGTAAGCATGTGTGTCCGGAATGCGTCCTATTCTGGAATAAATTGCCACCCCTGCACTAGACATTCCACTGAAGGAGCGGAATTTGTGGTCTGTGAAATGGACGCTGCTTTCGTGCAACAGCATTCAGCAAACTTGGAAACCGCCAGTCAGTTTCCAGGTCCGGCCCGGCTCAAGTTATTTGAATCAGATGCTGTCTCCGGGTTCGAGAGTTCTGAGACCTTTATACCCGTCGCTCTCACTGCTCAAAAGAAAAAAATCCTCTATCCAAGGAGGCAAAGTAGTGTTATATGGTGTTGGAAGGTACTCAGAAGAGGACAATATCGCTCGGGCAGCAGTGCCCTTTGCACAAGCTAGTCCGAACCTGGCTCATTCCTTGTTTACCTCCGTCACGGAAAAACGCCTACGGGCCAACAATGAGAGCCCAGCAATAGAAGGCTCGAAGTTTAATCGCACCCATTGTGTGTATCGCTTCCCATGCCTTGATCATCAGAGTGGACTCAGCCTCGTGGTTCGCACTAGTGTTGAGAAGCTTACTTGTGACCTAGCAACTGCGAAATAGAGAAGACATATGTAACCGGGGCCCGCTTGTACTCTCGAGGCATGGTGCACTCTCTGGCACTAACCGACTAGATTGGACCAGTGAAAACTACGGCTTACTCACCTCAGAACGCTAGAAAGCTCGGGAAAAACTTTAAACGATTTAAGCACTCGAACTGATACTGCCAGCATCACTCAACGAGTCCATCATCATATGCCTTTGGTATCGATACAGACACCCATCTGCCACCACATCCTCTTGCACAAGCCCCAGAGATGGTACGGTGCGGCGAGGAACGGACTGACGAGAAGCGGCCCGATAGCTGCGCTAAGACAGAGAGGCGGAGCCGTGTCTCTCGCTAGCCATAATCGATCAGGTGCTGGGGGGTTGCCTCACACCGGGGCGGTTCTCCAGCGAGAAGGGCCCGCTCTGGCACTGCTGCAAGTGCTCCAGCTGCAAATGGCGTGTTGTGGCATGCCTGGAGTGCTCACATCCCGTCTGCATGTCGTGCACCGAATCATAACGAGAACACTCTTGAGGTTGGCAATCCAGGTGGCGAAAGGGGTATCGAGGGTTAGGGATGTACTTGCAGTCCGGCCTTCTACTTTGTAGATAGTAGACAGGCCCGGAAGGAAAAGTTCCCAAGAGCCCTGGAAGCGAGAAGACCACAACCCCACTTAGACAGTCTGAAAAACGAATGTTCTCACCCGACTTGTGCAGTTCTGCAGTTGAGGTTCAAGGGTTTGTCCCGCATGATGATGCAGGTGGCTGTCTGCGGGACAGCGTGGTTTTGCAGGCCAATGCGGGATCTCCAAGTTGTGGGGATTCAACCTTTCCCCCCACCTTGCCCCTCACCTTCGTGTCAACCACAATCTGCATCGTGTCTCCCTTCGCTCGGCTCACCGAGAGGGCCGGTTTCTCGTTTCCAGGACCACCACATGGCACAAAGCGGCTGTAATGTCTCTGTCTCTTTCTCTTGAGCGGTTCTACGCTGTCGTGCGCATATTTGGTTTAGTCTTACTGTAGCCATAGCATGCATGGCCTTAGCGTTGGGCGTGGGGGCGACTCCCATGTCTAGCCGTGACATTCGCCAAGGGGAACGCTAACCTCCGCAAAAACCACTATTAAGCAAGGCGCCGGCATCGCTTCCGATTAGACTTTGGCTCTGGCTTATGGCTGAGACAAATAGGGGCCGGTCCGCTCACCCCGCGTCCCTCAAGACCTCGTCCCTGTCTCCTCTTCTCGAGCTTGTGCCTGTCGAGCAAACATAACATTTGAACCTCTCCCGATTTGACGTACCCTGAGCAAATCGTCAAAATGGCTAAGTCAGGGAAAACGGCTGAGACACCGGCTCAAGCACCGAGTTCTCCACCTGCCGCTGCGGCATCGTCGCCAACGTCAGCCCCGTCGCCAACTCCAGCAGCCGAGACCCCGACTGCCCCTGGCGCCGGCATTCCAGAGGCTGGCATCCTTCCAGCGTCACACTGGGAACCTGTTTGTGCCACAAAAGATCAATTATCCGGACAGAGCGCGCCTCGCTAACTCTTTTTTGTTTCTTAATTTTGGTAGATCCCTGAACGGGAGCAAGTGCTGGATGATGGCGACTCGGGTTACAGCCAGGCCGTGAGCAGCACGGCCTCGCTCACGAGCAGCATCGTTCAGTATCGGACCCTTCTTGGCAGGACGTACCATAGCGACATCGGCCAGGCAGAGGGCTGGACCCCGAACGATGAGCAGCATCTCGAATCGATGGACATCCAGTGAGCAGGGGATGGTGAGCCCGAGTTGTCACACCTGAGCTGAACTTCTACAACAGTCACCACGCGCCGCACCCTGCTCTTCGGCGGGAAGCTGTTCCTGGCCCCTCTCGAGAAGGAGAAAGTCAGGGTGAGTATTGCCGTACCTACGTTGAGACTTCGGAACGTACCGCTGAAAATCCATGCTTGCCCAGATGGTTGCTGATATCGGCACGGGGACGGGCATTTGGGCAATTGATTTCGGCGACGAATCCCTGAGCTCAGGTGATTGGCACAGACGTCTCACCCATCCAACCTACCTGGGTTCCCCCCAACGTCCGCTTCGAAATCGACGATGCGAATCAGGACTGGACCTGGACGATAATACATTCGACTATGTCCACTGCGCTGTATGGTGGGCACAATTGCTGACTGGTCCAAATTCTACCGGAGGCATTCCGCTGCTGTAAACCAGGTGGCTGGGTGGAACACCACGAGGAGGAGGCAGAGTGGCATTCCTACGACGCCGAGATCTCAGAGAACAGCGCTATGGGTCATTGGCAGAAAGTGTTTACGGCGGGCGGCAACAAATTCGGGCGCACTTTCAATATCATCTCCGAGGATATACAGAGAAAGTGTATGGAGGAGGCCGGTTTGTGGACATCGTCGTCAAGGACTTCGAGGGTCCCGCTGGAAGCTGGCCGAAGGACCCTAAGCAGAGAGAACTTGGCTTCTGGGCCAAGCGTGTTCTCGAGGTCGACTTGGAAGGCATGGTTTGCCCCCAACCCCCCCCCCCCCCTCCTTCCTTCACCCTTCTTTTTTTTTTTTTTTTTTTGCCCAAAACGCGGAAACAACATCTCTCTGTCACACTCTCTAACCTCTGGTGACAGGATACGTCAACTACATCTGGGGTCCCGTCATGGGCTGGTCTCCTCTCGAGATACAAATTTACCTAGCCCATCTTAGGAAGGAGATGAAGAGCACGTTGCAGACCTGGTATCCTCATCGCGTGGTCTACGGCAGGAAACCAGAGTAGAGACCCGGGAGGGGTGCATCAGGTTGAGGCGGGGACATGAGCCGATCCAGAGCGTTGTAACACGATGCTTCTTAGTTCTGAGCTACCGAAGGGTTTACGAACAATTGAAAAAGCCGAAAAACCGCTCCTCTTGCTCCCCTAACAGCACGATTTTGAAGTGTCGGCTAGGAGTCTGAGAGTTGCGGCTTCCTAGTGAATAATTGATCGGGATATCGCTCGACAGAGCTTGACTGGACCGTTATTGAAGATGGGAATAAAATACTGCTGACGGATTGGACTGTTTGATTTGGCTGAGGGCCCTCCCGATGTTGTGTTTATTGGGAAGATAATTTCGGTTACAAATTGATGGACATTGGATGGCGGTACGATCAAGGAATTCTAGGACGCAACCGAACAGACGTGTCCCCAGGCTTACTCGCACAGTTGGACCCAGGCACGCTGGAAGCTTAAGATTACCATTGCACTACCACCGGTC